>CM023825.1:13140220-14340220 GCA_013266295.2 Branchiostoma floridae x Branchiostoma japonicum
ACTATATTTTGTCAACATCCAATCTTTCCACAACACAAAACTTTGGGCAATTCATCTTCCACTGCATGGAGAAAAGAAGTCAAAGCCCTCAAATAGCATAAATAGATTGAGGATTGTTGTCATTTCGCGCTTAATTCATTTATACAATTAATTTTCTTCTCTGTACACACTTTGTATACCAGTGCTTTGCTTTATTTTGTTTGCAATTAGCCTTCGGTCATGGTTTGCAATAAAGATAATTATTATTATTGTACTCAAAGAGATGAAAAGCACCAAAACAAAAGGTGCCAAATGACACTAGCGTACCAGATAATTACACCCATCATAAACAAGAGATGATGATCAACAAGTAAACATTACTGTGACATTTGATTGCCTATAAAGTAAGGCAATCAAATCCTAGTAATATCAAATTAGGTTATATCAGACTGCCTTATATTGCCATGTTAGATAAGCCAGATACATGCCTCCACAGTACAATCTTGTCACGAAGCCTGTGTGATTTCATCAGCAAAATAACGGTATGCGTCACCATTATGCCTGCGCGAGAACGGTACGGATGAGGTTTGGAAAGGTTTTTGATGACTTGAACCCGTTCACACTCATTGGACATCCCCACCCAGGCTATGGATTGTCCACTTAGTTCAGACTATGCAAGATTTCATCCGTGTTCCTGTCAACATACCGTGGGAACTCGAGTTTTCCTAGGATCTCGGTAAATGTGTTTTAATTTGTAGCGTTAGTTACCGCCACATATAATGGCTTGAATTGATATAGATATATTTCGATGTACAATCTTGTTCGGTAGAGGTAGAGGGCAATCTAGTTGATGAGATGAATTGCTTTAGTCGCAGAGAAATAGTCATCTGCTGAATGTAAACGAGACAAATGTATCTAGACATGGAATCGAGAACATCTGAAACCATTTCGGCACGGTGATTTCTGTCTCTATGGACGATATATTTTTGGCGATAGTCCGGCACGGGAGCAGTAATTCCACGTGAAGATGACATACAGAGGACAACAGGTGGCGCATCTTATCATACTTGGGTAAAGGATCTGTCACGCATTCAGAACCTTCCCCCGACCAACAACCAACTAACTAAACAAGGTTGGCTGAAGTTCGGGAGCAGTCTGACCAGATTTAGGCCACGCCTACCTTTCGATACGAATCGAATTTGAGTTAAATTTGAGTCACATTTGACACGCCCCAAACACTGCTGAGCTACTCCAGAACACTAGCCAACCACCAGCCAACCACCAGCCAACCATGACCGAACCTCCCATCCACACCCTAATGTTTTAAACATTTTGAAACATTCGGCTGACGCAGCCGAACAGCAGCCGACTTCCGGCTGAACACCAGTCAGCCGATCTTGCTCCCTACCTACTCCTAACCATGGTTGGGGGAGTTCGGCTGTGTTCGAGAGGTCATATTCACGAAGTATGGCTGGAGCTTAAGTGAGTACCCTATAGGTTTAGCTGACACCCGAGTACCCAAGGGCCGGATCGCGCAACATTCAATCCCTCTTTACACCCACTTTCCACTCGAGGAAAGACAGACAACACTAACAATGGGGATGGACCGCCTTGTTGATTGTGATAACCTATATGTCAGGACAGGTTCTCAAAGATGCGCACAGTCGACAACACTGGGCGACCTCGCACCTAGCGACCAAAGATTTGACACATCGCTCAGCGAGTTTAACAGGGAAAGAACGATTTGTTAAAGGTTTTGTGTGACTGTTTTAAATCGTACTTTTTCTTCTTTCATCATAAATCAATTATGAAATCAAGGGTCAAACAAGGGTCACACAAATCTAATTCTGGTCGCTGTAGGTACGGTCGTTCTGTGATTATTTTCAGTTTTTGCCACAGCCTACCAATCAACACACCAGAAATAGGACAGGCAACATCAAACACAAAATATTATCCCCATGGAGATAATTGCACCAAAGAGAAACACCCACTGATATAAAATATATAAGCTATATTTCGGTACATAATATATGGGGTGTCAATCGAAAATGGCTTGCCCCAGTGAACTTTCCTGAAGAATACTTGACACTAATTATTCCAAAACATAAAAAGACGTACCTGTGGACCAGGTGTGAAGACGTGCTTGTCCTTTAATGTGCAGCATTCTTCTTCAAGACAGATTAAAGACAGGTAACACTAAAAATGTGGATGTACCGCTTAGGTAATTGTTATGCAAATGTATGACCTAAAAAAACAACACTTCCATATTATATAATATGTTATTTAATATAATACATTAGTTATTTAATATAATATTAATATGACATAATATAATATATTAATATAATATAATAAATATAATATATTTAATAACAGATCGACAAAAAATAACAAAAAAAAACAACCGTTGCCATGGCAACAGTTTTATCGCCACAACTTTATTGTTGGAGATACTTACGGCTTGTGACATGTAGCAGCCGGGTTTTGCACGACAGAATGATAAAACAACATTAATACTAACAAGTGCGTAAATTTAATATTTATTTGAATTTGATGGAAAAAAATGAAAATAATGTTATATTATGTGACTACAGAAAAATTGAAAAAGCGTTATTGTCAAATTTGTTGAAAATGTAAAATCATGTGGACATTCCAGAATTGCGCAGTTATCTGAAAACTGGAGAGGAATGATTTTTGGTTGAGAATAAAGGGTGTTATTGTCCAAGACAGCAGGGTGCCATAGTTTAATGGACGGCAAGCGAAAAGGGCAAGGATACACACACACACACACACACACATATATAAAGATGTCCAAATAGAAGCGTTTAGGGTGTCTGTTCAGTATCCCCATTTCACAATTCACATTCCCCAAAATTCTCTCTTTGACGTGTTTTTATCTGTAGTCACACATTTCTTAGCTAAAAAAGGTTCCTTCGCCAAATTCACATAAAGGTCACATTTATACCCCTGGTAGTGTAACAAAATGGATTCCATACGAAGAGTTCTTTGATATTCTTCTACCCCAAGTTATTACACAAACTACGTCACGTTTGCCTCTATGATTCATCTATGTAAAACAACTGCTTGAACTGTCAAGTGGCACAGAAACAGAGCGCGATTTATGGTTGTCAAATTATCAAAATTTTGAAGAAGTTATTCCAAGAAACAACGTGTCAAATCGGAGTGGCATCAGGCTGACGAGGGTTCCAAATTTCTATTTCATTATCCCCTCTGTACAGTGCATCGCCATCAGGACATTAAGTTAAATCAATGTTTGATTGTGTGTCGCATGTCATTGGGAATTCTATGTTCTTAATTACTTAATTTCTTAATTTGATTCTGCATTAGAAGCCTTACAAAACGTCCAGCTATGAGAAAAACTCGTGACCCATTTTCTTTTCATTATATCAATATGCTATTAAATCTAACATTGCTATACATCTTTAGGTATTGTGTCGTAAACTGATTACAGTGCCTGCCGGGTTGTGTATGACATTGTGTAGTTCCATATGTAACGTATCAGTGGTGTTCGGCGGTTTCAGCCAATGAGCGTTGCGGGCAGACCTTGGTGGCCAATAAAACCGGCTTGTGCGCCGCCCGTCACCAGACGGCGGTGGGTACGGAGGTTGTGCGTCTGACGGAGAGAGAACACCTAGTCCGTCCTCGCTGCGCTTGTTGAAGGTGAGTCGAGGTTTCTGCAGAAGTTCTTATATAGACACACCGGTAGGTGGATTCATGCAGGGTTTGAATTTGGGATTTTCCTGC
The DNA here is from genome assembly GCA_013266295.2 of Branchiostoma floridae x Branchiostoma japonicum. NCBI lineage: Eukaryota > Metazoa > Chordata > Leptocardii > Amphioxiformes > Branchiostomatidae > Branchiostoma > Branchiostoma floridae x Branchiostoma japonicum. The sequence goes on from CM023825.1 coordinate 13,143,965, forward strand.
CAAACTGTGTTATCGACGGAAACGTCATTTTGCATCTGCGAAACGCCACCCTTGTTTTTTACGTGAGCGAGCTCAGCTCCTAGTGTTTGGCTAACTATTGAACGATAACCGTTGGAAAGAAGTATCCATTGCAACAGACATAAAAACATCACTTCGACACACTCGTAGCGCCCAAGGAGAGGCGTCAGCTTGCCCTGACGCCGCCCGAACTAATATTGGGCTGACATTACAGTGGGTTTGTCCTAGCGGAAACCTTCTAGAATCAATACCAGCGGTGTGAACTGTGTTTATCAACTTGATTGATGGAAGTCCTGTTATGCACGTTTCATGCCAAGTTTAAGAGGGAGAGAGAGAGAGAAAGAAAGAAAGAAAAAAGAAAGAGAGAGAGAGAGAAAGAAAGAAGAAAGGGTGAGAGGGAGGGAGGGAGAGGGAAAGAGAGAGATCTTTCAAAGCTAGCTATAGGGTTGAAGCTGTACAATGACGTTTTAAAACAACACTTTGATAGTTTTAATTCTCAGCGTACACACACTGACAAAATGTTTAAGGCAGGGTGGAACGACGGATGGTTCTAATGACATTGCCGGGCAGTGACCCAAGTCATTTTGCCACAGCTGAAAAATCCGAGCCAAAAGTGAGTTGGGGCTATTTTAATGTACTTACGATAGAGCTACCAAGACCCCACAATGATATTTGAGTCCTTCATCTCTTATCATGAATACTATTAAAAGGTTTGCCACTTAATGTTCTCTGCGTTGAAGGCCGATTAGAAAAGGTTAACTCAATATGTAGCTGCTCTCTGTGGACATCGTGAAACGTGACGCATATGGCCTAGTTCTAGTTCTGCAACACCATCGCTTTTCTCTGTTTCATCAAACACGGAAACCAACCTCTCGCGTGTGATTCATTAATATGCGTATGACGCATCGAAATACCTTCAAAGTAAAGTAGCTGTACGCCTTATAACTTTAAGATAACACTAAGATGTTTGAATAGATGTCTAGCGAGAGCGCCGATTCGTCTCCATAGCAATTTCATGCAACAGAGCTCCTAACTACACCCTTGTCACCACACTTTAGCCTTCAGGCCCCCTGTCCACCACACGGAGATCGCTGAGCGACCAAAATTGGATTTGTGTGAATCTTGATTTCATAATTGGAATATGAACAAGATGTTTGATTTAAAAGACAACAAAACACAACAACGTAAAAAATTGTCCTTTAACAATGAGTTTCAATGAGTGATCCATCAAATTTCTGGTCGCTCAGCGGTCTTCCAGCTGTCGCAGAAGGGGAAAAAGAATTTCGAGTGAAAAGGTAAGAAAATGTCGTCTCCACCTCTCGTCTAATACATTTTGCAGACGAAATTTATTAGACGCTGCATGCGTCCATTCTCAGGTCTCAGACAGCTTACAAGTGTCATCTTGATAGAGCAGTGTTGTAGGTTTTATTTAACTTATTTCTGAGAAAAAGACTGTCTGTATTTCACAAAAAGGCATCCATATCAAATTGGTAACAGTCATCGTAATTTTTGAGCTTCCCTGCCTCTTGCGAGCTTGTATAGAACATGTCACGGTCTGCATCTCTGGACAGGCAGACAGACAGACGAACAGACAGACAGACAGACAGACAGACAGACAAACAGGCAGACAGGCAGACAAATTAACAGACTAACAAACAGGAACAGGCACACTCGTGCATACATACACACACACATACATATACATACATACACGTACGACAGAGAGAGAGAGGGAAGGAAGGGTAGGCCATCTATCCATCTATCTATCTATCTATCTATCCATCTACTATAGATAGACAGATAGATAGGTAGATAGGTAGATAGATGATGGATGGATAGATGGATAGATAGATAGATAGATAGATAGATAGGATAGATAGATAGATAGATAGATAGATAGATAGATAGATAGATAGATAGATAGATAGATAGATAGATAGATAGATAGATAGATAGATAGATAGATAGATAGATAGATAGATAGATAGATAGATAGATAGATGGATACATTTATATGATAAAATATGCCATGCCCTCCTTCAAGTCTTCTCATATTTATAATGCTTCAGTAACCTGCTCACCTCATGTGTATGGCCCTGAGAGAAATGATGAGATGCTATTTTTGCTGCACTGCACGATGAAAAGATCGTTATTTTGACTCACATAACGAGAAACCTGTTGGATCTATAAACATTCTAATAGCGCGAATAAACCATTGACAACGCAGTATAACAATTCTACACTGTTAGTACACGATTCTGTCAGCGTCTAATGATGCCTGGCTAAGTATATATTCTACAGAAGGAATCGGCAAGTAGGGTTTGTATTCAGCTAATAAAGCTGTTCTAGCTATAGTTTCTACCAGACTTCAATAGGATGCAGGAAAAATAGAAATTGTGTATGTAAATGATATTGTTAAAGGACTAGTCTCCCAGCCCTTTCTTTGTGCCGACGATAGTTCTTTGCTTCAAGTTGTTGACAATCCATTTGATGCTGCGGTTTCACTAAATTTGGACCTGGAAAAAATCTACTCATGGTCCACGAAGTGGCTGATGGAATTAAATCCTGCAAAAACTGAAGAAATCTGTTTTACTTCTAAAAAATCCGTCAAGCCCACCCCCACTCTTTCTTAATAATTCTGTTATAAAGTCAGTTTCCTGTCATAAGCATATTGGGATTATTCTTATCTTTGATACGTCTTGGCATTTTCATATTGATAGTATTGTTTCCAAAGCCTCCAGAAATGTTAACCTATTTAGGGCCTTGAACAGTCTGTACTATTTATGAATTGTAATTCTATGTCAATTTCTTCTATTTTTTCCGTAACCCACTGGAGTCTGGTAGAGACTAATATCTACATGTATAATAAGCTGATCAGCTACATGATCTGACAACTCTAATTTCTCCGGTAAGATATAGTCCTGCGCCAGCACGTATAAACTCATCCGTTCACTGACGCACTCTTTCGTACGTATGTGTTAACTTTCTGGAATCTCGACTATCCATCTTGTAGAGTGAGAAGCCTGTTGGCGTCTGAACTTCGATTTCCCATTTAGCTGGGGGCTGGCGTATATATTTGCGGGCACAGCCTGCGGTTGGAAGTTAGGCGCAGGAAGGAACTCGAACGATGTTGTCGTTGGATTCGTCAGACTGTCAGACGCTTGTAAAGTAATCCTACACGCTCTGGCGCTCTCACTCAAGCCCCTGTCACACATAGCCGAACATGGCCTCACGAACACTGCCGAACTCCTCCCACCATGGTTGGGAGTAGGTCGGGAGCAAGGTCGGCTGGGCCAGCCGAATCTTTCAAAATGCTTAAATCATTGCTGCGTGGACGGGAGGTTCGGCCATGGTTGGCTGGTAGTTGGCTGGTGTTCGGGAGTAGGTTGGGGCGTGGTTGGCAGTGAAATTTGACTCAAATTTAACTCAAATTGGATTTGTATAAAAAGGTAGACGTGGCCTAAATCTGCCCAGACTGTTCCCAAACTTCAGCCAACCTTAGTCGGCTGTTGTTCGGGGGAGGCTCTGGATGTGTGGCAGGGGCTTAAGGTAATTCTACCCGCTCTGGCGCGCCCACTCCACTGACTCCGCTCGGGGGCTTGGGTGACAAACATGTCTTTCCCATTTTCCTAATAGCCATTGTGATTGTATCCTATTATTTTCCTGTCCGATAGGGCGTCCGCGGGTTAAATTCGATGGATGTTGACAAATGAAGTGTTTCTGTGGTAATTGTTGTCATCTTGTTCCCACACTTTGAAATCAAGCATATCAATCATTGCTACACTTTGAGCTTGGAGGCGCTAGCCTTGCCCTAGCTTGATAGAGTGGTAATAACAGGACTTGGCCATGTAGGAATTTCCATACTTCCTTGAGGGATATATAAACTGTATACCATAGATGTGTGATTAAAATGTGTCGTACGCACAGCGGGCGTTTTCAAGGTGAACCTAAGCCATTAAGGCGACAGATAAGACAGGCTGTGGGTTTGCGCTGTCGATGGGAAATTGGCTACATTAGGAACCTAGTCGTTTCACGTGCCTTGATGGACCCATATGTCATTAATTAGCGCGTTATAGATCCGGAGGGTTGAAACAGTCAGCCTTGATTGTGCTTATCTTAACGCCATATAAGTCGATGGATGTAACTGGCGCTGATGCGTAGCTAGCCTGTTTGGGGTGGGAAGGTGGGGTAGAAACCGATCTGTAACGGTAATCGTCTTATGCTTATACACGGAACCATTTACCAATGGTAGTAAATACCAGTCAAGTTGGATAATGTTTATTTCTAAACAGTACCGGACTTGACAATGGTAGTAGATAAAAGTCAAGTCCGGTAATTTTGAACTTAACAATGGTAATAAATAAAATTGCCGGACTTGATTTTTATCTACTTCCACTGTCAAATCTGGTACTGTTTACCAAGTAAATATTATCCGACTTTACTGGCATTTACTACCATTCGTAAATCCAACTTTTCATGCAGTGTAAATTTGAAACAAAGCCAATATAATCAGTCAGCCGTAACAAATGCTGTGTTTTTTCTCTCGGCGTTGTACTATTATTGGTATTATCTGGTTGGACCCGTGTATTCTGGAATAGTTATTTTCTGGCCTATTAAGCACATTGCACATTACATCTGAAAATAACCGTGAAATGGACCTACAGGATGGTCTTGATAGTTGGCCCTACAATTTTCTCTGACCGGCCCGAGCTTTCGATCTCCTAATGGTCAAACTGATGAACTGAATCCACCATACATCGGCAGAGATTACACCCACTCAGTTCTGATGATTCCACGTATTGGTCGGTTCAAGGACACACAGGCTCAACTCCCAGCACCTCTTATCTGGGTTGTTGCTTGGCTTTTATAACTATATTACACAACAGTGTACATCATAAATGGTCGGACACAAAATGCACTGGCAACAATGGGTAGGTAGGTAGGTAGGTAGGTAAGGATCTCCATTAGTGTGTCAATTCACACTATTCTTCCTGGAGTCCTGGTGATGATGTAAATCACCATGTGGCTTATACGAGACGGGGTCGCCAGGCCACCATCCGGGTGATTTGAAGTGAATCACCAACTCCCAGACAGTAGAATTTGTACCATCGCACACCGGGGCATGCCCCTACTCTTTTTCGAAAGGTGTGGTGGGTTCTTTACGTGCTCGAGGTGTGGCTCTCCCCAAACACGGGACCTCCATTTTACGTCCTATCCGAGGGACGTCCCTAACCGAAGCTAGGTACTCATTTACACCTGAGTGAAGTGAGGAAAGTCGTGTAAAGTGCCTTTCCCAAGGGCACAAGATCGGTGACATGGGTGGGGATCGAACTTGGGACCTCTTGGCCCTGAGCCGAACGCGCTACCGCTGCGCCACGACCCCACTAGTATGGGTCATCCTCATCATCTCATCATCTAACCATCTGGTCGTGAAAGTCTCACGGATGTTCATGATTCTTTTCCTCCAGCCCTCCCTATCCTCCATAGCACTTGGCAGGTCACAATGTGTCTGTCACAATGGGTGTAGTTCAGCAATGCGTGTTCAATCGTTCATAAAACAGCACGGCATTCAAAAGGCCTGGGCGTGGTACACGCTACAGCCATTGAGAAAGTCTGCGTACTCGCTGGAGTGACCATTTATTGTGTTACGTTGAGTAAAGCTCCTGAGTAGAAACGCCGATGTGATATAGTATGAAAAATCAATTATACATCCTAGAAGACCTTTCCCGGGGTTACAGGTTAGCACAGCATGTAACGGAACTGTTAATTACTTCTCTTATCACCAAGATAAGAACGAAGATGACATGCCAAGATTGCTCGGACGTTTTCTTATCTAACGCGACCCGGCGCGTCAGACAATTTGCTGCCAAAATAGGATAAAGGCCGGCCGCCCCGACGTTATCATGGACGCATCAGCCGGCAATGATCGAACGACCACGCCAGATAGATAGATAGTTCTACCAGAAGTAATCAAGCTGACGTTTTTTTTTAAATGAAATATCGACGGCGCCCTTGACCAGATATCACTTCGGCTGCCCCGCTGTCCTCAATCAGGCTGATATCTCCATCACAGTCGTCTGGTGGCAATCCTCTCAGGTCAGGGACGCGGTGGAGACAAACTGATGAGGATGGTAGACGCGAATAAGATCCCTTCTACACAGAAGTCATTCAGAACCGCAGACTGGCTATTGCCGGCTATGTAGGTCATGAGGAGATGGCTTCTAACTACACAGGGTGGAATTTGCCACACATGAAATTGGTTTTTACCTAAATTCTTTAAAACCAAATGTATGCACCTAATCTCAACTGACCAACCCCAAGCATTATTGGCCAGGGACGGGTCTGCCATTGAATTCGGGTTAGTGGCGGGTTGGTAGCTACAGTGATTCAGCACACGACGTCAATGATCGAATTGGCCAAGCTTGGGGAGCATGCTAAGCCCTAACAAAGGCGTGGAAGGCCCCCATTCAGAGCTTAACAAAGTTTAAAGTTTTTTTTATCATTTAAATCATGTACATGTGAGAAGAAACTACACCCGCCTCCTTGGGCTCGCTCTAAACGTTTGTTGGCGGAGCCACGTCTCTAACAACAAACTCTACAATGGACTACCCCCAGTCACTAAAGTCATTCAGACCCGCAGACTGGCTCTTGATGGCCATGTAGTGCGTCATGAGGAGATGACCGCCTGATGTAAAACGGAGAAGGGGACGACCTAACCTGACACTAAAGAAAGTGTTGGAGGACGAAGTTGGTCTGAACGACCATGACCTGTCAGCCGCCATGCTGACCAGAGATGTCTGGAGAGATGTCATGGGTGGCACCTCGTTGGAGGATAAACTGAACTGAACTACACGGCATGAAGACCGTTGTGTAACCGTTGAGGCACCACCGACCATTGGTCGTTAAGGAACATTGAAAGATAGTCAAGAAATCATTGTAGACCTTGCCGTTAATCGCAAGACCTTGGCGATCATTGTAAGATTAAGACCTTGATGATAATTGAACGATCAGGGGAAGATCATTAGAAGACCTTGAAGTCATTGAGTACTCACCGAAATACTGAGTTCTGCTAAAATCAATAACATTTTTGCTTGCTTCCCACATTCCAACTGAAATCGTTATATTGGATTTACAGTACTAGCAAATCTACAGTTCAGACATAGCGCACTCAAAGCTCCAAGCCGCCAATATAAAGAAACCAGCATACATAAACCTGCCAGTCAATTGTGTATCTCGTATAGTTGCACAGTTTACAGAGGATTATAAATAAAACTGGACGTTAAGTGCAGTGGATATGACTCATACTTGACATACTGTGTGCACGGCTGGCACTCACCACACCATCTACACGCTAAAGGTCACGAGCTAGGGGATTCCGCAGCAGACTTTACAGGGCCATTAGGTTAATAGTTCTGAACTTATCGTGGAGGAGTACGTGTCTCCAGTGCCAGAACGTACTCCATTGGTTGAAAGTCAGAAAGTTGTACTAGTATGGACTTTTGTGAATCGTGTTTATGAACAAAATGCATTATACTGAAGAATGGTGCGTGTCTATTCAACTACGGATACAAGAAGCAATTTAACTTTAATACCTTAACGATGAGATGGAAAATTAATACCACTTTTTTTCAAAAAACAGTAAAAGTCAAGTTACATTAAAAAGTAAAGGTCAAGTCACATCTAACATAGAGGAAATGTCAAGTCACATTAAAGGAAATGTCAATCACATTTAACATGGAGTTATTCATCATTTTCACTTATATTTCCAGGAAAAGTGAATGAATGTTTATCTTGCACGATTAAATGTCTGTTTCAAATTAAAGGAATTAGTTATATAACATGTTAGTTATATAACTACTTAGCATAAAGACGTCACTTGAACTTTTCAGTACAGTAATGCTTCGAAGCTACAATCAAATGCCCATCGCTCTCAATAGAAATTGATATGATCTTGCTAATATACATCTCAGATTCTCTTGGTTGACAATAAATATTTCAGGTTGTTGGAATATATTCGGGAACAAAATGTTGTGCCCGGAGCCTGGAGCCCTACGCTTTACTCCTATGTAGTCCCCTCACAACTCGTGATCCATTCCCTAGTAGTCCTTCATAGCCCTTGGTGGCGTTTCTGTAACTTGCAAGAAACACTGGGTGTCGCCAAGGCCTTTGATATCTACGACTGAGTACTCTCAAATTGTTAATGGCTTCTCATTTTAGCGTTGACTTTGAAGCTATAGTGCCTACCATCATGTCTGGTGATGATCAGGCCGAGCAGACAAGCTCTGTTTGGAGCAATCAGTTAATAACTCCCACGGCAATATGGTAGGTATAAGGCCTCAAGTAGTCATTCGTTAGCATTGATGGTCTCATAAAAGAAGGAGAGTTGGATATAGAATGCATTATGGATCCGTTGATTGTCTCCGAGATCTGCACAATTGAGGTACTAAAGGAAATGTCAAACACGGTTTATCAGGACAGTTAGCAAAGTTTTGTGTATCTAAACGGTGTCTACATGCAGCCTTTGTTGCCACAGTAGGCGATTGCAATAGGGCTGACTGTATGGGGATCAGAAGTGTCATTGAAGAACCTGTGTGACTATCCCAGCTGACGCATCTTGCCGAGCCGGTTGCTCAGATGTTCCTGACTCTACCCCCCCCCCCCCCCCCATCTCTCCCGATCCTCCATAGCTCTAGGGAAGTCTTCCATCCCAGCTGCCTTTTTTATAACATTCAACAATTCCTTGAAAATAAGTTTCTACTTCCGATAACTTGTATAAAAACTATGAAGTTCTTGCATTCGCATCAACGGAAGTACCAAAAATAGTAAACTTAGTTTATACAGTTTGATATTTTTTTTTAATTCCACCGTGGCGTTCACTGCATTTTCAATGCACTAATTACTTTCCACGGAGACAATTACTTTGTACAATACGCCGGGATGTTTTTAAATATAATGGAGTTTAGAATAAATCATTGTTCCGTTCTATCACAAAATAGTCTGCCAAACCGTGTCGTTGTGTGGCGTAATAGTTAATGTGTACCCAGAGGTACTGGGTTTGAAACCCCGACGTTGTGCCCTTCGGAAAGGCACTTTAAAAAACACGCCTTTCCTCACTTTACTCAGGTGGAGTAGCTAGCTTTGGTTAGGGACGTCCTCTCGGATGGGACGAAAAGCCAGAGGTCCCGTGTTTGAGGAGAGCCAAACCTCGAGCATGTTAAAGAACCGCCACACTCGTCGAATAGAGTAGGGGTCCTTGTCGGTGTGGTTCTAACATTACTGTCTTATGGCCACACCTGGGGTCGTATTGAGTTAGCGCTGAAAGGCAGCTGCCCTTGCAATTCAGCCCCACCGATTGTAAGCTCCTCACAATTCAGCCCTTGGCTGCACGGAGAGAGCAGTCGGCCCATCCAATAATGACAAAGCTGAACTTTCGTGGAGTTGGCAAACCGCCAATTGTAAACGCTTAACGAGGCTGAAATTATGGTGCATTGACTGAGATGGCATAGACCAACACGAACATAATCTCTTGTTTGTGCGAACTTAGTCTTCCTACCTCACCTGACAGGCGGTGATATAGTAGACAACTCAAATTTTGCAAACTTGGGAACTCTCCAAGATGATGTGAAGGTTTTAATGGATAAGAAAGTCATGGTGGATCTTCTTATCCTGCGTATTGGTCTGAGATGTAACCGCCTGCCATTCATCTTAAAGCTCTTGTATCCGTGCACTCATTCTACTGAGTCTAACAGGAGCAAAAAAAGTAGACAACTGACTGAACTTTCGCGATCTCCCCAAGAACGGGAAGTCTCCGGGAGGTTGTTAACATTTTACCGGATGTGTTTGTGATGATGGATCATTCTGCCTGGTGCTCTGTCTGACAGCCAGCAGACTGACACGTATTTTCACGAGGGCAATTCATCCGTCAATCGACGCGTCTTGTGGATACAGCATAGCAATTGTAGGCAATCAAGCCTCTGCAGAGGCTGTTGCGAAATTGCTCCTGAGGACCTAAACTATTCAAGCAGTTTACGACATAATGACCGGATAGTTTCACGTCTTTCCGACGGTTTAGATCTGACGCAGGCGATGTAACGTCTACGGACCGCAAAGGAAGAGTCCTGTTTGGAGACAGGAAATGATTAGTCTTCGTCTCTCAGGACGTACGGCAGAAGTATAAACCATTGCTTTTCAAAGCGTAGTCCGAGCTCCCAACCCTTACATGTTACCTGCACGGCGTATTCAGGGCTTTAGCCTCCTCCTGCCCCGCGGCGCATGGCATAAATTGGCCTCCCTGGACTCGTCAAAGACGGCTTTACACAGAGTGGGATCCTGAGGCGGCTTTTATGTGGATTGCACGGCGGGTTTGAGAATGTGCACACGATTCATCTCTCATGCTATTGTCTGGTTTAATTACTTCACCTTTCAGAAGGGCAAATGCCGTTTATACCTCCCACCTTTGGGTGGTATTCAGCTTCTTTTGTAAACGTTTGTAGGGTGCCCAAGGGTGCACATCGGGATATGGTAGTTAAGGCAATTTTTAAGATATTCGCTGAAAAGGCAGTCAGAACTTTTCAACTTTGATTCATGTCACTTTAGATCAATCATTATCATCATCATCGTCGCCGCTCTCATCTGTCGACAATGCAAGCCACCACTGCTTTCCACTCTCTTGTGCCCAGTGCTTGCCTTTAGATCTTTAGATCAATGGATTCACTTGAAATTTAGGATTGTAAATTAGTAATAGAAAACCACCCTAACACATTAACAGCATCCTGGTCGGAGTCCCTGCCGACAAAGACTGGGATCTTTACCAGTAGAGTCGCCAATTCTACCAGATCTCTACCCGGACACATACATATGTTTCCAACCCGTGTAGTTCATTCCACACACTTTATATGCCAACCATTACTTCACAAATAAAGGTGTATATCATTAAGATTCCCAGTAAAACTATAAACCACACACGCACCCGTGACATTATAGCTTTTGACGTGCGCACCAATCATGTGCTTTTAGGCTCTGATCACTTGGCTGAGAAATTTCACGCCTGGCGAAGAAGGATAAATTTTACATCCACGTTTAGCGACCGCGTTAATAAATTCTACATTCACGCTTAGTGATGAGTGGTGAATTCTATATTCACGCTTAGTGATGAGTGGTGAATTCTACATTCACGCTTGCTTAGTGATGAGTGATGAATTCTATATTCACGCTTCGTGATGAGTGGTGAATTCTATATTCACGCTTCGTGATGAGTGGTGAATTCTATATTCACGCTTAGTGATGAGTGGTGAATTCTATATTCACGCTTAGTGATGAGTGGTGAATTTTACATTCACTCTTAGTGACAATGCCAATGACAATGCCAATGAACTTTATTGCATATTCACGCCCTACATGGGCCAAATGCACTGAGTTAGATAACTTGGGTATACTAGGCAGGTAAAGAAGGAACCAGTGTTACATTTCTATGCTACGTCTCTATCTACAGGGTCTATCTACAGGATCTCTTCTCTCTTTTTAAAACATGTATGAACAAATTTACATAGTTTTTCGTTAACATCGTAGTGCTTGGATGTCATAATATGTTTGAACAATTCTTTTCGGTAAGTATGTAAATTTCTTTTCTAGCTGTAAGGAATCGATAAGGGATTTCCGCATGTCAGCGTATAACGGACATTCTAAGAGAAAGTGTGCTTCATCCTCTACACAGTTACTGTTACATTAAGTGCAAATTCTGCTATTTGCGGGAGTCTGGTTATACCTACCCTTTTCGATCTGTAATTGATGATCACTAATCCTTAATTTTGTCATTGCTCGACGATGACTAAACTTAGTGATGAGTGGTGAATTCTCTATTCACGCTTCGTGATGAGTGGTGAATTCTATATTCACGCTTAGTGGTGAGTGGTGAATTTTATATTCAATTTTAGTGATGAGTGGTGAATTTTATATTCAAACCGTAAGTGATAAGTGGTGAATTTTACATTCACGCTTAGTGATGAGTGGTGAATTTCATATTCACGCTTAGTGATGAGTGGTGAATTTTAATTCAAACTTAGTGATGAGTGGTGAATTCTACATTCACGCTTGCTTAGTGATGAGTGGTGAATTCTACATTCACGCTTGCTTAGTGATGAGTGGTGAATTCTATATTCAAACTTAGTGATCAGTGGTGAATTTTATATTCAAACTTAGTGATGAGTGGTGAATTTTACATTCACGCTCAGGGACCACGATGCTACAACCGTAACTTCAAAAACATCGGTGCGATACACTTCAACTCCTGTCCTGTCCGTTAATGTCTCAGCTCGGTATATGGACACGTTACCATTAGCCCAAGATTGTGAGAAAACTCTCGAGCAGGGACTGTCATGCCGGATAAGTGATTTCTGTGCCTACGCGTAATGTCAAGGTTAACATGTGGATGTTATGAATATTGAGGGGGAGTCAAACTTTCTTCTGGCGCAAAGAGTAATTACTAAGCAAGATTCTGTACGAATAGCTATGAAAGGGGTGCTAGTGTCACGGAAATGAAAACAAACCTACAGTAGGTGTCACTGGAAGACAGACGAAAAAAAAGTCCAGACTATGCACGATGTACAAAATGACTAATAATCTGGTTTCGTTTCTGTTGGGGGCAGTTTTACTTTGTTATTCATCAACACAGATCACCTGTCATGTAACCATAAGATGAGTCTGATCCCACTATATGTATACCTTGCCAACGCCTTAACGATGAGTCAGCACACGTTAGGTGCTAGTAGAGCTGCGGTATGAGCCCATATTGACGTGGTTTCGTGCGTTTAGCTGTTGCTCAGTTTGGGCAAATACCACCGGTGCACCAGAAGCTGAAACGATACTCTGTAAAATCTCATGTGGGCGTTCACAGCTGCATCTTACCGATAACATGATCCAGGCATATTTACCTTCGCTTGTGTTAACACCGTTTTGATGGCACAAGGTATATCGGTTTAAGTCCCTGTCACATGATTCAGAGCCTTCCCAGACCACCAACCAAACAAAGTTGGTGGGAGGTTGGGAGTAGTTTGACCAGATTTAGGCCACTCATACCTTTCTATACGAATCGAATCAACTTCTAGCTAAATGTGACTCCCAGCCACGTCCCGACCACTGCTGACCAACTCCCAACCACCAGCCAACCAGTCCCCAGCTTTTGCCGAACACCAGTCGACCACAGCCGACAATTGCTCCCGACCTACTCCCAACCTTGGTAGGGGGGGGGGGGGAGTTCGGCTAGTGTTCGGGAGGCCATATTCGAATATATTTTCGGCTATGTGTGACAGGAGCTTAACCCAGGGTATCATAACTAAGGCCTCGTCAAGCTTGCGGTGAGATATACAAATGTCTGGAGAGGTCGCATGCCTACCTATATGTACCTGTGGTAGAGAGTAAATGGACCCACACAAAGCGTTTACTAACTTGTACTTTGGTGAGATGTAGCTTTAGGTTTAAACGACTAGTAGACAGAAGCAGCGTTAAATCTTTGCTACCAAAAAGTAAACACTTAGTTTTTTCCGTATGACGAGAAACTATTTGTATTGTGAATCTAACTACCCAAAGCTCTTAACTACTTAAAAGTTCTCAAATGTAGTTGTCCGGGGTTGAAAGCCCATTCACCGTACAATAATGTCTGCCATGTGCATGTTAGCGGCGCAAGGCAAATTACACACAGATAAAAGACCTTCAATCTCAGGTGATCGCACAACTTTTGAAGACTAGAATTGCCTCTAGACGCCAGAATCTGGCCGTTCATGACAAGCTCTATTCATCTCCAATCAACCAATACTGAGCATGGCCCTGTCTGGCGGGAGGTGAAATCAAGAAATGGAAATCAACTTTGATGTTCTTTTGTCAAGAATCGATTGCTTGCATCTGATGATGTTCAATAGAAGATTTCTCAACTATGACGTTATTCCATTTTGGTCGCTGAGATTGCCGTGAGTCTACACAATGGGGAAACTTTGAAACTATTTCCTTTGGATCAAAGGGGGCAGTGTGTGTCAGCGCACATCGGAGAAACGAAGGCAAGCGGTTCCACGAGCCAAAATACCGCAAATCGCTTCAACCTTCACCGCCAAGTGGGAGGAAAGGTGTTGAATACAGATTTTACCGGTAAAACTTTATCCGCAAACTCTTGTAAACCGTCATCAGATGAGTGAGCGACGAAAGAATTGCCACAATCGTCTTCATTAAGTGGCATACCATCTTTGTTTGCTCGTATAGCCGGTGCATGTTCGCCATGTATTCAGTAGGTCATGAGTTTGAACCCCGGCCGAGTCATACCAAAGGCTTTAGAATAGTACCGCTTTCTCTGCTGAGCACTCAGCATTTGGGAAAGAGTATGGGAGTTGATCACAGACCACTACCAGTTGGCTAGCCCCCTGCTGCAGTGATTTGCATAACTGTACATGTGTGGTCCCAGGGCTACAGAAACGGAGATGGGCGCCGATAGGTGCGGAAAAGAACTTGAACTAACAAAAATCTCTGTTCATCTATGGCTTTCTATCAATCTTGAGAGCAATTGGGTAATTTCCAACGGAGCCAATTTGTACACACCTAGAAGTAGATAAATGACACATAAGTCAGCTGAAAACTGATTGTACATAAAAATAGCAAGTACAGAGGAAGTGAACAATAACTACAATAAATCATTAAAACGAGGAACAGTGCATCATTAGCGCAGACAGACAGTATATTTCTGCATTTCAAATCAGCACGTCCTTGCGATTGCAATCTTAATATCTTCTGAGGTAAGCAGCAGATGTAGATTCCGGCTCTTCAAACACTTTGGACACAACACCAGCCGGCTCTGCTTATTTACTGATGTTAGCTACAACTTGCATATAAATCAACACAAAAACATCATTTACATCAGGGCCCATCACTTAACCGCGACGGGGGCCGACACCGTTTACCTTTGCCCCAGTGTTGACCTCACACTTCAGAGAAGCCACGTGACAAGTCCCACTGGGTCAGTCTATTGAAGAAGATCAGAGTGACTGATTGAAAGCTCTAGTTGAGAACCATTCTTGAGTTGGAACAAAAGTTTTAGCTTTAAACATCTACCACACAGAAAAACTTTCATGATAACAAAAACATCAAGCAGCCATGGCGCCATACACGGTTGGAACTCCCAGAAATCCCCATGGGTGTCACGTTGGGGTTGAGGTCGCAGCCTGGACCCTTATCGTCTTCTGGCCTTACTTCCTTCGCCCCCGGGAAGATGGTCGGAGAAGCACCGCCTACGTGAAGCATACAGACCAGCCCAACAGGCTAGTAAGCTAGCTAATGCATGGTGTAGCTCTTATCGCCATGACTATGTGTGAATACGGGTACGTTCGCCCATGACTATGCACTCAAAGGTGCCCGTCAGATGCGATTGTGTTAGTACTTTATTACATAACTTTACACTCAGACCAGGAGAGCCCATCAGTTTAACTTAGTGTGAGCACTTTATCATACAACTTCACACCCAGGAGAGGTCGTTAGCATGATTTTGTGTTAATGTATACAGGCACATTCTTGCATAACGAGACATTCGAGAAATATTAGCTGTCACTTGCCTGCCGTCTCAAACACCAACAGAGGTCGACATCATGTTTACCAGTGAATATTGGTACTTTCTTGCTTAATACTCCAGAGAGCCAGACAGTTAGCACTTCGTGCATTAATATGGCCATATTGGATCTTTCATACATAACCACACACTATCAACTACACAGCGAGGCGCCTCGTTTTTCAGACACGCAAACTGTGTACATGTTTGTCTTCCAAGACTTCCCTCCATATGCAACGACTGGAGGTAAAATTTATAGGTAAATGTAAAGAATGATGAATAAGGGGGGGGGGCAAGTTTGTCAGTCCCCAAGTCTGACTGAAAGGTAATCTATCTGAATTAAACGTCTGAACCGTCTGACCCGGCAAAAGATTTCAAGTCAAGAATCCCATATGGAGGACCAGACGCGGTGGTTGGCATTTGCTACGGAGATTAATTTTAAAAGATTCAGTACAGAACGATATAAGTACACGGGCATGTAATGTGATCGGGCCTTTATTACAGATATACTAGGTTTTGACGGGGGCTGCATGCAGGGTATCTAATGCAGGGTATAGCTCTTAACGACAGCTTCACTGTGCCATGCTTTTGCATAAGAGATAAGTAATGAGCTAGTATATATATATTTTCATCTTTGATTCATGTCACTTTGGATCAATAGATTGACTTGAAATTAAGGACCAGATCTGAGTCTCTACCTGACATATACTTACATAAAAATATATATAATCACCCAACAGCCATTTCAATATCCCTCCCACCGTTGCCTACATAACACGCTGCGTGAGCTATGTCAGGTTATTTCTGGCAGGACATGTAGTTTCCTGCCCACTCACACTCCGGTTGGATACGGCGGAAAAGATCTCAGAATTGAAACATCGCAGCTGTCAGAAGTCCTAACATATCAACAGCAGCGTTACGTGTGTGACAGGCACCAAAATTGAAAACCTACTCATTTAAGCCCCGTGGTGGTTTTCCGATCAGCCCTTATATTTCGTTTGATGTGAATACATTGCCGTTTGAAAAGGCTTGTGGCCCGAAATGAACCTCGCTACATGTAGCTCTGGTGAAAGTTATAATCAGCCCGAACAACCTGTGGAGGTGTGGCTCTGCCGTAGGCAAGCTTTTCTTGAGCGCAGAAGATACCACTTTAAGCACTCTGTTGGAGATCACCTGCTTATGAAGCTTAGAAACAGAAAACGGCGTCTAATACAGGGATTTAAAGCGTCAGCTGAATCCTAAATATGCTGGTAACGGGGTACAAAGTCGGATAAACCAATGGCGGCATCGCGCTAACTGTGAGCCCTGCTGATGGCGATGTTCGATTATCGTGGCACTGTCTATCCCAGCTGTGTTTTTACGACTTGAGCGACTGGCACCTCGGACCAAAAACATTGATTTACCCCCAAATGAACTACCAAGCTAGACCACAATCTGATACTAGTAGTTTGTCTTTCAACTGTATTGTTATTTTGTACCTTGTGTAATGTGGTTGTCTCTTGTCTATTTTAACTAATTGTAATTTTATGTTGTGTTTTGTACGTTGCTGTGGGCCAGAGCAAATAAATAAAGTTCAATAAAGGTAGTCGCATAGCCTTTTTCAGGACGTATACGTAGGAGCAGTGGGTTGTGTTGATCCATCGTGTCTGAGGCGCGGTATTGGAAGGCGGAGCCCATCCCTCTCCTCATACCACCCCAACCGAAGGTACCCATTTTACACCTGGGTGGAGTGAAGAAAGTCGTGTATAGTGCCTTTCCCAAGGAAACAACGTCTCGCCAGGAATTCCTAGAATCGAGTCCGTGACCTCTTGATCTCGTGAACTGATCTTGTCACCAGTCTTGATCCCGTAACCTAAATCACTCGGCCATTGGACGCCACGCTGCTATACAAGGATCAATGTGTAAAACATGGCGGGTGGCGAATTGTGCATGGATGATGAAAGGAGACGGCAATCGATGCTTGAAGGTTATTTCTCACTCTAATCTAAAAGCTTAATTGGATTTTGATATTTCTTTCAAGTGATACAAGGATGAAAGTGTAAAAACACGGTTGAGTGGTAAATTACGCATGGATGAAGTCGGCATAATTAGCTTGGGGGACACAGCAATACATGCTTGAAGGTCATTTCTCACTCTGATTATCATCTGAAACTGTCATGTTTTTCCTTCAAACGATTTCTGCGGAAGGCGATGTAAGTTCAGAAAAGGATAAGTGACGCTTGCGTGCACAAAGAAGTTTCCGCGAAAGAACTTCGGTAGATTTGCATTTGTAACTACGACAGTCACGACATTGCAAGAACTATTTTTGCCTACACTAGAGAGGTGAGAACACGACCTAACGGCTGAGTGCCACTGCTGGTTCAATAGCGTGATGCATGGAGATGGCATGCGGAGTGACACACGACATGGGGATGGCACAAAGGCTATGGGGGCTTTTAAGAACCGCGCACGTTCGCAGGCAATGACATCAATGGCCTTAAACGACTTGAGAAAACACCTACACTGACGTCCACACCCACTCTCAACGCCTACGTAATGTCGTGAGAGCAGGTCTGCGTGCTAAGACACATCTGGCCGAAACATGGCGCTGATGTATAGTGGAGGTTGGGAAATGAGCCACACGTATGCGTCTTTATTCACCAGCACGCGAAGATCAAGGTCAAGTTCAAGCTCACATCCACAGGGACGTTGTTTTTTTTATACAGGAAAGTTTTGTTCGCAAGTATTACAGAAATTTTCCTTTTCCTACAATGCTAAGTGAGTCGGACTAAGGAGCGGAGACACGTTTTACAGTGCCCCCGTCATTCCGACTTTTCTCCAACTGGAAGACCGGGTCACCTTTTTTTCTTTTTGTTGTTGTTTCTTTGTAACCGATCGAAAAACCAATCTTACGCCTGTCCTTTCCCAAGCGCTAGACTGCCGAAAACCTACACCATCGTCTTGCTGTACATGTAACTTCAGTTAACTTAATGGTGTCGTCAGGGACATGGTTCGAAAGTGGATTGTAATCATCAGGGTAAAGACACCCTCGCGGCAATGACTTAAAACCAATTGCGATATTGCTTCTACATCCATAAGGGACATTCTGGCCTTGTAGATTGTCGCCTTTGTGTTCAATCAAAGTCTGCTTGGAAGGTCAAGTTCACACAAAACGGCTACAACTGTCTGATTTCCAGTGCAAAACAAAGTTATCGCATGTGCTGTCTGAAATGGTGCCCTTGCTATTCTAGGTTTGCCATCTGTTTTCCCTATCCGTTTCGACACCATGCTTCACAAACATGGCTTCAGTCCTTTTACGTTTGCCTTTACATACGTCGTCCATATGCATGTTAGTTAATGGTTCGGACCAAATCACTGTGTACATCGCTTTCTTGCATGTCGGTCAGAAGAACATCCATCAAATAAAAATGCGTTATGACCATTAATAAGCTGCTTGCGAATCCCCGTGCCTATATTCTTGTCATATATATGAAACTGTGACTAGAGAATTGCATTAACGTGTTCTTAATTTTCACATTTTCTGCAGGATCTCAGCGTGGGTGTGCCAGCTACTGTTACACAGACAGATCGGCTTCACCGTGCACAAAAAGGACAGACTCGATACGACACATCCATTTTTAATGTAATTTGGCGGGATATCATGAAGTTGTAAGCTGCGGGAAACGTTGGCTTGCCGTTTGAACAGTCTGCCGTTTAGAGGAAAGCTTATCGAATTCACGCGCACACGATGCGGAACTCGCCGTAATGGACCTGTATCAAACTCCGTACATGACTGCGCAAGTTGAGAAGGGATCGATATATTGGCGGACAAGAACAGCGGGGATTAGATTTGGACTCATTGTCAATGAATAGGAGTAGTTTTGGCCTTCTCTTGCCAAAAAACGTGAGCCTCTAGTCAAATTATTGCGGCAACGCCCCCTTTTTATTTTCAGCCAACACGGTAATATATGATAACATTTTCGATAAACCACTATATCCGGATGTGAAGTTGCGGCAGTTTGCAATACTGTGGAGCCGTGTGACAGCAGTGGTGGTGAGGGCTGACGGAGAGAGGCGTCAGCCACACAGACGTTGAACCTGCGCCATAGACGCACTGATATTTACGGACAGCCCAAGCTAAAGGTCCATATATACCGACGAGGATTCAGAACGTCATTGGAAGTACTGACTTTGAGGACCTTCAGTACCATCTGAACTGATACGAGCGTCTGGACTGATACGGACGTCTAAACTGACACGGACTCCTGGACTGATATGAGCTCTGTTTTTGCCTCGGCGGTGAGACATGTTCCACAACGCAACCATGGATTACTTCCCCTCAACAACGCCTGCGGCCAACGGTGCCACCCAGACACCCATGTCAGAAGAGGCGAGCATGTGGAACGCCACTGCTGGCGGCCTTCAGGGCATGAGTATCTGGACAGCTCCAGTAGTTCAGCGGGTAGCCACGTTGTCCGTGCTCATGGTGTTGACCCTAGCCGGCAACGGAGTCATCATCCTCGTCGTGTCGGCCGCAGGAGTGAAGAAGGGCCTGAACCGAGTCAACATCTTCATCCTGCACCTCGCCATTGGTGACATCTGCGTGTGTCTGGTCACCATGACCAGTGAGATTGTGTTTGTGGCGTTCGGCCAGTGGGTGCTCGGGCCGGTCCTCTGTAAGGTCATCGTGTACGCGCAGATCATCACTTTGGCCAGTACAACATTCATCCTCACCGGTAAGTTAGGAAGTTGTTTTTTCAGTCCGTTACAGCATTTCACGATTTCATAGTCTATGTGGGTTTTTGTTTTGTTTTGCGAATTTGTCTTTTGGGTTACATTGAAGAGACAAGCAAAATTTCATCCATTTTTCAAATACATATCAGAGTATGCCCTGAATTTGGACACTGGAAAACTATCAATGTTATGAGATATTTTGCCGAGCCACGAATATGTGTTGTGCGTTCTCACTTCCAATTTGTGCTCATCTGGACGCCCCATTGGCTACACCTGAACAAACTACCGCATGCCAAAAAACGTATAGGTCTATTCCAAGTTTGAAGGAACAAGAGACGTTACTGTGAAATCGGTGCTTAACATTTAAAAAAGTAAAGGTAATTCCATGATCCAGCATGCGAATTATGTGTGTTATTGCTACAATAACCGTTATCTCAGTGGATACAGGCATCGCAACCGTAACCAGTCTTCTTGTAACAGCTTCAATTCTAAAATGTCAGAATCCCCAGTACCATTTCCTTTGTAAAAGTTCATCATCAATATTGATCCAAAGCGATGTAAGTACAGTAACCGCATTTAGTCAACAATACGTGGGGATAGATGAGTGTCTATCACTCACGGGGACGTAATACCGAGCCTCTTAAACTTGGACAGATCTACCATTAGCCCATGTCATCAGGGGATCTTTAAAAGCCACGATTTACGCAAAAATACTTCCTGTCTAGACTAAGGACGTCTAACTATCTTGAGATCTTATCAATGAGTTGATCTTTCCGGCCTATGGCGTAGTTTTGTGGCTTCTGTCGTGCAGGACGCAGTTTGGATGTAAAATTAAAGGTCAAGTATTCATCAGAGACTGAGCACATTTAAAAGCAAAATCAGAGCTTACCTTGTGATGATGCAGAGAGTATTAAATGGATTTTGGCTAAAGTTTCATTCATTGTTTACTTTGTATACAGTACCGGACTTGGCAATTGTAGAAGACCGGTTGCTACCATTGTTGAGTCCGAAATTACCGGACTTGACGTCTATCTACTACCATTGTCAATTCCGGTACTGTTTACAAAGTAAACATTACCCGACTTTACTGGCATTTACTACCATTTGTAAATCGAACTTTTCGTGCAGTGCCCACGCCTGGCAGTAAGCAGAACCTGGTTATGACTCCCTTGTATTTCCCAGCCATGAGTTCCCTACCCCATCCCCGTTGATAAGCCAGAATCTGGATATGACTCCCTTGTAATTTTATACACCTCATCCAATAGATGAATTCAATTATATTTTAGAATAAGATAACCTTTACTCTGTACAAATAGGTAAATATATCAAATAATGTTTAAACCTTAGAACTAGTAGTATAAGTGATGCTTCAAACTCAACATGTTGACTATTCATATACCTCTCTGTAGTTTAATTCATTTGTATCCGCTTGTGTGTATGTAAAGTTGTAGTAGACCTTACGAAAGTCGCTGTACTTTTGTTGTGTCAATAAAGATTGTCATGTATGTTCCAGCCATGAGTCTGGACCGGCACCAGGCCATCACGGACCCGATGAACGTGTCGGCGGACCCTGAGCGGAAAGCCAAGCGGATGATCCTGGCGGCGTGGGTCATGGCGTTCCTGGTCGCCGTGCCGCAACTCTTCATCTTCCTGCAGCAGGAGAAGGAGGGGCCAGATGGCGTCATCACGCACAGATGTGTCAGGTCAGTGCCATGGACGTTGAGATATAGCCAGGCAATCGATCATACAAATACAGCAAACAACGCATTTTTCACGTTGTCTTGTCGTATTGCCAATGGTACTAGCGTGGGGATTATTATGGTCGGAGACCGTTGGACAACCGATGACGGACAATATTGCTTATTGAAAAGTCTATTGAAAGACTCTGGGATCACCCAAAGGTCGTTGAATGGCCGAGTGGCTAGGCTAGCGGACACGAGATTGAAAGGTCGCGGGTTCGATCCCTGACATTTCTGGCTAGACGTTGTGTTCCTCACTCCACCTAGGTGTAAAATTGGTATCAGACTACGGTTGGGGAGGTAAAAGGTGGTGGAAGGAAAGGGATGGGCTCCACCTTCCAATAACGTGGCCTAGACACAGTGGATTCACAACCCATTGCCTCTACGGCCTCAAAAAAGCCCAAAATCATTGAGATGTCATTGGAAGACCATCGAGATCACTGAGCACTCACTGAAGAGATCTATCACGTTGTTGGATAACCGTCTCGGTTTCTCCATTGGCCCATTTGATGTCATCTAGATCTTTTAGTAGCCTCTACCAGGTTTTAGAAGCAGCTGGAAAGAGTATAGATTGGCCAAATAGACAGATAACACGCCATGGGAGTTGGTCTGCTAAAAAGTACAGTTTGCCGCTCTTTAGCGGACCAACTCCCCTGACATGTTATCTGTCTATTTGGCCAATCTATACTCTTTCCAGCTGATTCCTGAAGCCTGATAGAGGAACTTTCCACACAACAATGTCCACATGTCCAACTGCCTACCTGTTTTCCCGGTGTGCAGTCAGGGGTACACGGCGGAGTGGCAGCGGAAGGTGTACATGACGTGGATGGCGGTGTACGTCCTGGTGGCGCCCGCGGTCATCATCACCTGTTGCTACGTGCGGATCGTCAGGACCGTGTGGCAGACCGACCGCGAGCAGCGCCGCATGAGCTGCAGACGGCAGAGGGGGATGCGCCGCACGGGGTCCACCATCTCATCGGCAAAAATCAAGGTGAGGACGCCGCCGCAAATTTCCGTCTCGTAAAAGGTCGTCGCCTTTCTGAACGGTCGTCGCCTTTCGATGCCATATCGCTGACTGGTCGATGCCATATCCGAGTGTATCATAACTTTTTTTGGTCCAAAAACGTATAAAACGCACAAAAAGCAACATTCGAATAGCAAATGTATGGGAGGATCATGAAAAATAGTAAAGGTGAAAAAAAAAAAAAAGACACAAGCTCGGATTCGATCCCGGGTCAAAAAGCGTAGCTCTAAGACCCTAACCTATACCCTGTCTCTACGCCACGATACATTACGGTGTGGATAGCCCGTGCTAATGCACATTTAAAGTTAGCCGTTCTGTGATATGGCATGATGACAGTTTCAAAAGGCGACGACCGTTTACGTGACGGAAATTAGCGACGTGGCCTGTTTTTAATTATTGATAATCACGTAACAAGATCCGAAGGCCACTTCAATGTTTGACCCGAAGGCCTCTCCAAGATGGTTACTTGTAGCATCTGTTCTCCCTAAGTCAGAAAAAAACACACATCGTGATTGAGACAAGCTCGACTCACTGAGAGTGAGGACTAACCGGCCCACTAGGAGAGGCAGGGGTTACGAAGGCTGCTTGGGAAATTCCCTACCGCATTTTCCCAACGAGTCAGTTATCGCGGGAGGCGGGAAGATACTATATATTAGGTAATGTCATCGGCGTAGTCTAGTGGAAATCAACATAAAGGTCGTGACAATATGAGGCTCAATTAGCAGTGTAGACGGGTAGATATACCAGATACCGATTGTCAGAAGAAAACGTTCCAAGATAGATATGGTGACTAGACATAAGAAATTCGACCAATACTAAAGTTTATTCATTTATCTATGACGATTTACCACTCAGATAGGACGTAAAGCCGGAGGTCCCGTGTCTGAGGAGAGCCACATCTCGAGCACGTTAATGATGGCATAAAGATCCCACCACACTTGTGGAAAAGAGCAGGGGTCCTTCCTGGTGTGAATGGTTCAAACCTTACAGTCTGGTCTCAGGGTTGACATCTTGAAGAGGTGATGGTCACCTGTTATGTCAATCCTTCCACAGATGTGGTTGTTGTGGGGTCGTGTGGCGCAGCGGTAGTGCTTTCGGCTCGGGGCCAAGAGGTCCGGCCCGGGTTCGATCTCCACCCATGTCACCGATCTCGTGCCCTTGGGAAAGGCACTTTACACGACTTTCCTCACTTCACCTCACACTGTAAATGAGTACCTAGCTTCAGTTAGGGACGTTCCTCGGATAGGACGTAAAATGGAGGTCCCGTGTTTGGGGAGAGCCACACCTCGAGCACGTAAAATAACCCACCACACCTTTCGAAAAAGAGTAGGGGCACGCCCCGGTGTGCGTGGTGCAAATTCTACAGGCCGGAGTCTAGCCAAGAATTGGCATGCCAGAATGATCAGTATGATGATCGTGGGCATTAAAGGAAAGACAAGACAAGACAAGACAAGACAAATATTTATAAATAAAAAATGACTGTGCATGGAGAGTTCTCGATCTCAAGCTTTAATTTTCCTCACGTTTTCGTCTCCTGCCGTACGTTGCAGACGATCAAGATGACCCTCTGCATCATCATCGGGTTCGTGACCTGCTGGACGCCGTACTTCGTCGTCACCCTGTACGAGGTCTACACGGGCAAGTCCCTCCCCGAGGTGGCGTACGTGGTGGCGGAGACCATGGCTCTCTTCAACTCCGCCTTCAACCCCATCGTCTACGGTTTCTTCAACCTGAACGTGAAAAACACCATCCTGTCCATGCTGCCCTGCTCCTGGGCTAACAGCAGCTGGTCCCGCCCCAGTTCTCTCTACAAGACCGAGGACACCTACACGGACCCGTTCTTCATGAGAAGGTCGTTCCACAGGCTGTCCCGGAGCAGCAGCATCAAGCGGAAAGCGAACGGCAACCGTCGCGCCACCATGGCGATGGTCATCGAGATGGACAATCTGGCCACAAGACGAAAGAGCTCCGGTTCGAGCGACGGTAAAAGAGCGTTGAGCGCCAACGGCATGGTGAAGTCAGCAGTGTAGTTGTTGGTAGTTTGATATGGTTTGGTAATAGTTCGTTTGGTCCCCTTCGTGCTTAGTGGCATATGGGACAGCTGGCCATCCTTATGCTGTTTCTGTAAAAGTTTGACGGTATACAAGAAGGGGTAATATAGTCCTTTACCCAACCATGTACATGTGTATTGAGTCGTTCAATATCAACCGGAAATCAACAGCGTGTGAGCTAACATTTCATCGATCTTGACACAAAAGCACCACATGTACCGATGTCTCCATGGACGCGCGGTCTATACTTAGCTTAAAAGAAATCTACAATCGTTACAAGGTCAGCACAAACCCGCAATTACTTCAGAACGACCCATTAGTCAACCGTGACGTATATGGCATAACGGTCTCATGTTGAAGTTGATTCACAGTTTGTGGGTTGTGGGCTTATGAAGTCTGTGATAGGCGATAACTTTGGTGGTATTTTTGTCCTGTTTCTGTGAGTTTCTATGCGACGAGAGAAATGCTCACAAGATTGATTGACTTGATGACAACTTCAAGTTTGTTCTGGAGTTCGCAAAGAATGGCATATATGTGGTCCATGTCAATGTTGTGAAAAATCTGTTGGATTTCGAAAGATTTGATATAACAGGACACCGCTAAAAAGTGGTTCCTAGAACATATGTGACGTTATGCTTGTACTTTGGTGTTCTTCGCTTAGAATTCTTGTGTTTGAGATGATCGATGTGGTGTTAGAATAAATACTTTCTGTCTATATTGGCAATATCTAACGGAACCATAGATACTTTGTTTAATCGTAGCAATGTTGCCTACAAAGTTATGAAGATAATCTTCTCTATGTCTGTAGGTTGTAGAATTGTCTATTATGATAACCGGATACATGCATTTTGGCATACAGTGTAAGTGTCTTATCTGCTTTTGTGCTAGCTGACTAAATATAAAGACGACTTTGAATAAAGTTATATCGATTACTTGACATTCAAGTTTATATTTAATGTGTGAAAATGAATGTTTGTAAATGAATCGCTGATAATATATACGTTTTGCTATACGAAGTGTGTGTCAAGTGAAATCCATGTATATCACGTACAGTGTGTCTGAGTGCAAAGAAAGATTATTTAGATAGAATGAGTGATATTTTGTAACGTCTGTTGACAAGGAATCAATAAACTTCTTCTCGAACTGACCTACATCATGTGTGCGTTGTAAAAGATGGCGACGAAGCTCTGTTACAATCGTAGTTTGAGGACAACACTGCAGTTTGGAGGGTACCTATCGTCTCCAGAACCGTACCTACATGTAGTTCTATGCCTGAATGGGTTATGGTTAGGATCAGGCACGGTTCTGGATAGTCTCCGCGTATCCATGAACGTAGATTTGCCCCAGGCACAGTACTGGATTCACGGGGACTATCCAGAACCTCGCCTGAGCATGATTCTGGAGAAAGTACGGTTTTGGATACAACACCACCGTCAAGCCCAACTCCCTTAATGACTAACATACATCTATTAACAAAATGGGGGTCGCAAACCAACCGTTTCAGACACGCTACACAGCGACGTATGAAGGAACTACATTGGTCTAATACAGTGCACATTGGCGAAGCTTGAAATCCACCCTTGTATGTTCTCTCTATGGACAACGAAAAGGAATGCACAATCAAATCTAGTTGCGGTATGTTGTTTGACGTTACACATAAAAGTCAATAAAAGCAGTCGTGACTGTCAGAGAAGGTTGAAATGACCAAGGATTTGAGAAACGTGCCCTTTAACAGACCTAATTTGGAGAAAGAAGTGTCTAGACTGACGGGTGCTAACGCTCAATGAATTATGGCCTGTCCAGCCGACTCCGACAATGGGCCCCAATAACGGAAGACCCAAGTTATTGAAAACCGTCGGAACGAAGGGCAAGGAAGATGCACAGTTTGCGTCTCCTCGAATAAAAAAAACAAAACAAAACAAAACAAAAACAGAAAACAGACCAATTCATACGTATACGGTGACCTGTCTATTTCGTTTCGTCTTTCTCCTAAACCAATCTATAAATCCATCAATCTATCGATCAATCAATAGTTATTCAAATGAGCCTAACGGTCAGTTTATTTCTGACTGTTCTGTCCCAGCCCGTGTATCGATCCGTACCAGACCACAGCAGGTCCCAGCAAACACTTATCCTCACAATGGGTCCTCATTTCTGCCATTTTTTCCGGCTTGGCAACATGCCCTTAGAGTGTTACCCTTGATATGCATCTGTTGCGGCTCAACGGTTGCGCCTGCCGTGGTGTGTCGGCATTTTTTGTCTCTCTCCCACAGCACTTCAGTTGGTTAAACTCGAGAGTTTTGTGGAGTGGTTCTAGCAAATTTGAGGGCAATTGATGGCATCAAAACGTGTTACGCACTGTGCTATCGCATGCGGTGTTGTGTAAGTCAGCGTTTAGCTCGGGTACAAGTTAGAAAGCGACGTTGAAACAAGTTTTCTTTTAAACAGAAAGATTTTTCATTTGTTTGGTAGTAACTTTTTCTTTTTTTGGGTGGTTTACTTCACGAAATCGAGCGGTTTGTACCCATGACTTTATGTAAGCCAACCGCTTTGATTCCCGAAGCGTACAGGAAACGCGCCGCAAAGCTCCTTGTCTGGAGTTTTACGCGGTTTGATCTGACGTAGGAGAACAAGGATACAAATCCTCTTGGAGAGACGCCACATCTCTAGCTGCTACTACGGAGTGGGCGATGAGCGAATATTGTGTGTGTACAGGGAAGCTTTGACTCCTAATTTTGCGTGGGTGTAAACATTTAGGGCGGCGTCGCCATATAATGTTAAGAAACACCTGTTGTTGCTAACAATACATGACGACTGCGACAATCAGTTTAAGTTCAAGAGACAAGAAAAGAATGCCATCCCGCAAGGAACGAGCGAAGGAACAGACCGCCTGACTTGAAACGTTACGCCAGGAGATTACGTCGACGTCTCCTGTAAGTCACGCGCGGGTCTCCTGTAAGAAAGCCGACGCCACGTCCTAAGAGAGAAAGTCTAAACAAGCGGCGTGACCCGGCGTCTCAGGTTTCGCCCGGTGGGGCAGGGTTACGACAGGTGCTGCAGGCACGGGGTCACTTTCTTCACTTTCGCACGGGGAAGTACGGACTGGCACCGCCGGGGATCGCGCGTCTCGGGCACCGGGCACCATGTGACGGGCACACAGAGAGTCCGTGAACTTCACTAGAACAAGTTTGAGGCAGGACAGTTTGCAGGAGTCTACGACGGGCCCGTGTTACCCTACACAGGGGGATGAGGAAAGATATTAGACCGCGAACCCTGCCGACTTGAGTAGCTGTCAGACGATCCTAGAACAAAACTACGCGAAGACATGAAGCAGTCGCGGAGAATAGCAGACACAGTGGTAGTGTTGTTAGTGACAGTTCTGATGACGTTCCGAGAGACAAGTGCGCTAGGAATCAAACTAGAGAACAACAAGTACACGGGCCTCGTCATCGGCGTGCACAGGAGCATTCCACAAGACGACAGGCTGATCTTAGCCATCAAGGTTAGTATGTGTTTCCTACATTTAATTTAACCTTTAGCACACTGAGGTAGCCGCTTGGCTACCAAGTCTCTATTGGTTATGGGGTTAGGCAGCAGGGAGAGGGTTAAAGGAGAGTGTGTGATGAAAAAAGAATGTTCGAGATGGCGGCTGGATGAAATATCACTGCTCGATCCCAGTCCTCCATTTAATTGTCTTCAGTTACACATCAGCTCATTGTATGTGGCTAACTTCCTAGTATTTTGTTTACGTATAAAATTTCCCAGCCATTTTCTAATCATACGGCAGTGTAGGTTGCTATTATCTTATGCACATAGGCAAGCATACTGTCTGTTAATTTTTTAGGTATAAATGTTGTTAAAGACCCCTACGGGATAGGGTAGGTCTGTAGGTCTAGAAGGATAACAAGCATTGTGTCTGTATATGCAGTGTTGAGAATGTAGACAGAATCCCGGAATGAAATGGAGATATTAAGGGGGCATGATGTCGAGTTCTATCATTACTTAAGAGTACCTGTACTCAACACCTGCTCCTACAGGTGTGCACGGTTACTTAAGCTTGCCCCCGTGCGTAGGAAACACTTAGACGTAAGACCCATGAGAATGTTACGTTTTGCCCGGATCGTTTCTTCCTCACACACACAATAGGCGTTTACATCGTCACCAAGGCGAAGCATAACAAGCAGCGAAAACCTGTTCCAACTTACCAAAACATACATTAACTTGCTTTTAACTCGTTGGATTACCTGGAAAAACTCGTACTTGTAAGTGTCCGCTTAATTTAGGTTTAAGTAGTTCATGAAACAAGCATAATGGCCATCAATTATGTAGACATAGCAATGATCCAGTTAGCGTCATTTACTTAACACATTGCGCTTTTGCCACTTATTTTTAATCCACGAAATTGCTGAATGTTCACAAGGCCCTTTCACATGCACCACGATCTTTAGTCTTTCTCTTCACGTACCTATTCATGGCTATAATTATATTTATTCAAGTTTTTCAGGCAACCCGAGTTCAAACAAATATATATCAAATGGCCTTTCTCCTTCCTTACAATAACTGTGTTTGCCTTGTTGAGTCCACAGTTTGCTTGTTACGCGCTTAACCTGCATGAGGTTAGCGCCCCGGAACGGCTGAACTGTAGCAAATGTGTTTGGAGACACGGTAGTTGGACGGCCTTCTGTTGTGTAGTTCAAGCATGGTGAACGAGAAAATAGCGCAGTGATTTACTCTGTTAGTACGGAGGGTGGTAACAAAAGTCCCGGCACTCCCTCTTCTGTCCAAGGGTAGACATTGGAAGGCCTTCCATGTGTGTTTAAAGCTGTGCATATCTCATTATCCACCGTTCTCCTCGATATATTCTTTGGCCACCTTTGTTTGTTTTTCTTACACTTGTACATTTGTACTGTTCTTGTAATGTCGGCGAGCTCTTTTCTCAGTACATGTTCCACTACGACGTGTTGTTATTAGGATATTTGCGGATTTACCAAAGCTTTCCACTGGTCGGGTGATGACGTGTTAATCGTCAGCCCATGTCAACAAATGTGGCATGATTGTGTTGACTCTGTAATGTATCATTTAACGCTTCAATCAACATGAGCTGTGGCCTATTAGCTGCCTACAAAATCGCCGCGTTTCTATAACTACCGATAAGAAAAGAAAACGTGAGAGAAATTCATTAAGATGTCTTAGATACATGAGCAAATACAAGGATTCAGCGGAGATTAAGATGCTTAAGAAAACTTTATTTGTTCACCAGAGGGTGTGCTGCAGTAGGTTTCACCAGAAAGCATTTTCCCAGGTAGCGGATAGGTTGGGCGCCAAACTGTTTACAGGGACAGTATACTGGCAGGCTAGCTCCTCGGCTCCAGGGCCAACCTGTCCCCAAGGACACTATACCATAGACCCTGAGCAAGGGTCTAACTGGGGACTGGCCCGATTGGCCCTGGGAACAGTCTGGCATCAAGACTAGGTATCAGAAAAAAGACTATGTCATATGTAATTGTGAGAGAAATTTATTAAGGTATCTTATATTCACTAGCAAATACACGGATTACAATTTGTAAAAAGAAAACTTTGTTTACCAAAGGCTGTGTCGCAGCAGGTTTTACAAGGAAGCATTTTTCCAGGTATCGGGACAAAAGACCAGGTTATGAAAAGAGACCCCACAATACATGCCCGTAAGCAATGCTGGTCAGCACGTCTGTGGCTATTATGATATAAACGCCCGTGGTCGGATCGCGTTTCAGACGTGTTTTTGTTGTACAAATACAGCACAGGTTCTCAATCAGCACTTGAACAAAGCCATGGCGAAATATGGTTATTATGATTACACTTGTCTTTTGGGAGCTTGTTCAGAGCGGGTTTAGAAAGTTTGCTCGTCTCTGCCTTAAAGAAAACGAGGGTGGAGAATACGACGTCCGAATTCAATACAGTGTAAACATTGTGATCTCAATGGAAGGAGACCTGAAACCACGGCTGCTATACAGACTCAGCCTTGACATTGTTTAACTTAGTTAGCGCTGACAACAAGTGCGGGTTAGTTGGGTTCATTCGAAGATCTGCCATCTTGGATCGAGCTGAGAAGTACTATGATAAAATAGCTATCGATCTAAAGCCCCTGTCAGACATTAGCTCAATATGGTGTTCGGCAGTAGGTCAGGGCGTGGTTGACAGTCAAATTTGACTCAAATTTAACTCAAATTCGATTCGATTCGCATCGAAAGGTAGGCGTGAACTAAATTTGATCAGACTGCTCCCGAACTTCAGCCAACCTTCGCTGGTGTTCGGGGGAAGGTTCTGAATGTGTGACAGGGGCTTTAAGCTGGCTTTCAGATAACGTTACGTTTATATAACCGCTTATAGGGACACCTACAGTATAGTTCCCTATGAACTGTGGTCTGCAAGTTGAAAACGGGGGGGGGGGGGTGTCATTCCTACATTTCATAATGAATGACGTAGCATATACGAAATATATATTATGACATCTCTGTTAAATCATTCCCATATGAAAGTTGTGGGTTTTATACTTGTTTTATCGCCAGAAAAGTGTGTTGGTAAGACTTCACTAAATCGCTGTATAGCGGTGGAACACTAATCTCCAAGCAGATCTTTTGGTCGCTGCAATTGGCAAGACAGTATCAAATTGGCTGGAGCGTAAAAAAAGATACAGTACAAAAAATAAAGGCCGATAAAAACGTCTAAAACACGTCAAAAATAAGCCGAAGCTTGGAGAGTAGTGAAACACACAGTCACGTTTCACAAACTCAGACGTGTCTCCCGTCTCTCCCCACAGGACGCCTTCACCCGCGCCTCCCGGGCGCTCTGCCAAGCCACCCACAACCGGGCCTACTTCGCCAACATCACCATCCTTCTGCCGAAGTCGTGGAACAACACAGACTACCCTGCCGCCACAGACGAGTCCTTCAGTAGAGCGGCCGTGCGGGTGGACAAGGCCAACCCGGTGTACGGTAACACTCCGTACGTCAAGCGGGCGGAGGGCTGCGGCAAGCCCGGGGAGTACATGCACCTCACACCGGGCTTTCTAACGGACCCCAACGTAAACACAACCTACGGGCCTATAGGTACGACTCTTTTTTTTTTTTTGAATATCCAAGCAGATCTTTTGGTGGCTGCAAGGACAGTATCAAATTGGCCAGGCAGTATCCAATACGCCACCCAATGTGCTGGGGACTACGGCACAATCGTTTCGCTTAGGTGGAGGCCTGTTGTGAGGAGGGAGGGTGGGGTAAGCGCAAAACAACGTTCACCTGTCGATACTTGACCCCAGAAGAGCGGTAGAGTGGTGCTTGACATTGTTGTCGTGCGTTCCGTGTGTGCTGAAAGCCACTAGCGAAACAAGAACACGTCCCGTATTGATTCCATAACCCTGTGAAAATACTCCAACTAGACACAGTGTTAATCTACGCACACAGAGGTGACTACTTGTCACATTGTTTCATCATATCCTTAGCGGCGTTAAGTTGTGGCTTTCGTCAAATATCTGAAGTAATTTTGGTGTCAGAAAAGAAAAAAAATTCTTGCGTCACTTTTTTACTTGTCATTTCAATACTTGTAA
Organism: Branchiostoma floridae x Branchiostoma japonicum; assembly: GCA_013266295.2. NCBI lineage: Eukaryota > Metazoa > Chordata > Leptocardii > Amphioxiformes > Branchiostomatidae > Branchiostoma > Branchiostoma floridae x Branchiostoma japonicum. Next base: position 13,176,669 of record CM023825.1, read on the forward strand.
CATCAAAAGGAATTGATGACGCAAATGCCTGTTTCATTTTTATCTAAATCACAAACATACACACTCAGTTCAAGCACTTTTCACTCTGTACATTCTTATTTACTTTTGTGTTCAGTTTTAGTTGTTTACATGAAACTGTACCTCCGTCCTCTTGATTTATGTACCATTTATTCTGTACCTTCTACTGGTATCTTATAAGCCCACACAGGCTGGGCGCATTAAGCGCAAGACACGTTGATAAAGCTTCATTCATTCATTCATTCATTCATTCATTCACTCATTCATTCATTCATTTATTCATTCATTCATTCATTCACCTCTCCAACCCTTGCCCGCTAGGTCGTGTGCTGGTGCACGAATGGGGCCACTTGCGGTGGGGACTTTTCGACGAGTACGCCTCGGGAGGAGAGAACGCGTTCTACATCCACGAGAACGGCGAGGTGCAGGCCACGAGGTGTTCCCTGGCGGTCCGAGGCAGGTACAGACACAACGAGACGGGTGAGGCGTGCCGGCGGGACCCGGCTACAGCCCTGTACGAGGCCGGGTGCAGGTTTGAGGTGGACAATACCTCAACAGTCGCTACAGGGTCCATCATGTATGCTCCTTACTTGGACTCGGTGAGTATTTTCTGTAAAATGACTTTTACTTCAATAGCAAAATTCTTTATTTACAACCATTTGTTTTAGAAGAGCGGACGTTTCGATGACCGTCTGCTATCTTTATCAGGGCCAATATCCTGGCTATTCAATCATTCACCAACCTGATGAAGTCATTCACGGACTTTTACTTCAGTCTATACACGTTACATGTTACTTGAACAGGCTATCTCGTCTCAAAAGTTGACGAGGTCGTTTTATCAACTACTGGGTTTTTAATCAATGAATCACTGACAATCAAGGAAAACTGAATCTAGATTGAGAACAAGGAGATGTTAAGACACAAGTCAAAGTATGTGTCTTGTATTGGCTTCTTTCTTGAAGACAATCTATTACGTCAGCAAAAAGTCCCAAAGAACCGGACACGCCGACATTCAGGTAATGAGATACCCAAGAAAACAGTTACTCAAGCAACTGTCTAACAGTTTTTAAAAGTTTGCTTGAGTAACTGTTTTGTTGTGTAGCCATGAGGACAACTTTGTCATCTCCTTCCCAGGTGTTCGAGTTCTGCCATGGGAACGAGTCTGGAGACCCTCTGTCCTACCACAACAGCCAGGCGCCCAGCGCGCAGAACCTGCAGTGTGGGGGCCGCAGTGCCTGGGAGGTCATGTCAGGACACCGGGACTTCGCCGGGGGAGCGAACCCTCCTCCTGACTTGTCTCCGTCCACTGTGCCGAGCTTCAGGGTCGTGCGGAGCACGGACAGGAGGGTGGTACTGGTTCTGGACGTGTCGGGAAGCATGACCGTGAGTACAAAACTTACTTCTTTAACTTTTCTTTATCCATCGACTAGCTTGGTAGCCAGACCATCGTAAGCGTGATAACAATTTGAATCTGCCATCCAACACAAAATAATGTAAGTCGCCCGATTCTATAGTCTTCCTCAGGAATAATGACCCACTACTAATGTCACATGGCATTATGGACATGTGACTTTTGAAAAACGAAAGGGCGTACGGCACAGTCTCCTGGCTTTCGGGGTTCGAACCCAGGCCGCCAGCTCACGAACCCAACGAACTAACCGCAAGTTAACATGTCCGGACTAGTTAGACTGGTCAGTTGGTGGGGCTTGAACCCCACTGTTACACTTCAATAAATTTTGTCCACAGGGTCAAGGCCGCATGGAGCGGCTGCGCCGGTCTGTGTCTACCTACCTCCTGTCCACCATCGAGGCCGGCGCCTGGCTGGGGATCGTGACATTCCGAGGGACGAGTCAGAAGATCTGCGACCTGGAGCAGCTGAACGGAGACTCCGTCAGGGAAGAGATCCTGAACATGACCCTGGAGGGGCTGACCAACCGCACCGGGAGAGTGGGCACCAACATCACCCGGGCCGTCACCCTGGCAGTCCAGGTAAGGGCCCGTCTTTAGCTTTACGAAAGCCCAAGGGGACAAGCTGCGTTGTCTACGCAAACACCTGCGTCGTCCACACAAACACCTGCGTCGTCTACGCAAATAGCTGCATCGCCTGCGCAAATAGCTGCGTCGTCTACGCAAAGAATGTAGATATAGTTGGGAGCTAAAACATTAGGTAAGTACAAGAATTGCCATTTGGTGGCAGGACGCAGGTGTGCAAAAATAGAATCTTTGCGTTAAGGAAACTAACGTATTCGTCAAGACGACAAGTTTTTTTTTCTATCCACGGGAAGGAACCCCAATGCTTTACTTTATTTCCAATTTGTCTACAATTCTTTGTCGATGAACATCACTATTACAAAATAAACTCAAGGATCTAGGACCTGTCAAAAGACTTTATTTTCTTCAACGGCATCGTTCTACTTTTTCTCCTGACTAGATCCTGGGTCCGGCGGTGCAGGACCGTAAGCTGGGGGACAGTACCGGCCCGCGACAGATGATCCTCATCACAGACGGCAGAGACAGGAGACTCAACAACTCCGTCACCTTCATGCTGCAGAACGACACGGCTCAAGGCGTGGTCATAGACACCATAGCGCTGGGGGACGGGGCAGAGGAGGCGCTACCGGTAAGAGAATTTTACTTAAAGCCCCTGTCACACCTAGCCGAATATGGCCTCCCGAACACTAGCCGAACTCCCCCAACCATGGTTTAGGGGTAGGTCGGCAGCAAGGTCGACTGTGGTTGGCTGGTGTTCGGTGAGGTCGGGTAATGTTCGGCTGCGCCAGCCGAATGTGTCAAAAACATTCGGGTGTGAACGGGAAGTTGGGCCATGGTTGGCTGGTGCTTAGCCGGTGTTCGGAAGTAGGTCTGGGCGTGGTTGGCAGTTAAATTTGACTTATATTCGATCCGTAGACAAATGTAGGTAGGTAGGCGTGGCCTAAGTCTGGTCATACTGTTCTCGAACTTCAACCGAACTTGTTTGTTTGTTTATTTGTTCGCACAAACTTTGAAATACAATAAAAAGGGTTAAACTCACTTATAACAAACCTTAGTCGGTTGGTGTTCGGGAAAGGGTTCTGAATGTGTTATTCCGTGTGTTTCTCTCCGTAGATGTTGTCCCAGGTGACGGGAGGACAGTTCTTCTTCTCTCCCGACGGTGACGCAGGTGGCTCGGCGCTGGATGACGCGCTCACGGCGACAGTGCTGAAGTACGTGGACGACGACAGTACAAGCGTGCCTGTTTCGGTGAGTTGGCGACCATGGTTTACTCGTGACAGCAAATAAGGAAAGTGTCTTCTCAAGTTAAAGCTTCCTCCTCCTCCTTCACTATGTTCTGCATCTGCAGTCGTGGAAAAGTCCTTCAGATGCATTCTGTCTTTGTCTTTCTTCATCTTTATCTGTCTTGTATCTCTCGATCTCCCTTAGCTCACCAAACCCAATAAAACAAAAAATGATCCAGCTTTCTGCAGATATATACATGTATGTGTGCGACACACTGAAGCTCTGTATATAACCTGTTTGACCCAAGGATTCTGCAGATCATACGAGTATCATTACTCATTTCTTGTGAAGAAGCGCAGCATATTCGTATCCAGCATCTGTGCCACACAGTCAAGAACTCAAGAGTCAAGACTACAATAATGACGATTTCTCTAAGTACTCATCAGGACAATGCAAGTGGGTATAAGTCATTTTCCATTCCCCCTGTTCTCCTCTAGCTCGCCACCTTCTCGCTCAGTCTGGGTGCAGGGGAGACGCTGCACGAACACATCTACATCGACTCCTCCGTGGGCGAGAAGACGGAATTCCGGCTGGCCTGCCAGGACTGCGCGCGTCTGAACCCGGTGGTCACCGATCCGGATAACGTCACCTACAGCGGTGCTGACTTCTCTTTCAATGATAAAGAGGGAACCATGCAACTCCGGATTGACGGGAAAGCTAAGGTGAGCATCAAGTTTTAATCTAGGGGTTTTCCCCTAGGAACTAATCATTACAAGGTAGGAGTACTTTTGCACACGAAATTAATCTTTTGTAAACTGCTTTCTTACAAACGTGGAAACCCCAGGAGCTACATACTAGTAGTAGGTCAGACTGCCAGTGGCCAGTCCAGCAAAACTTTTTTGTTTCCTTAAGCTTAAAGCGAAATAACGATCTAAGATGATAAGTTGTTTACACAAAGATGACTTTAATTTTTTTACAGCATGTCTATATTTGAACCCCTAAGTGCTTTTCCTAGTTTTGCAATATAATCGGGAAATGTACTAAAGTATCCACTTTACGTTTCAGGCGGGAAGGTGGCATATTTCAATCCAAAACGACGCCACGCGGAAAAGACGGGACACAAGTGTCCAGTCCGTCCAGATCGACGTCACCTCTAAACCTGACGACCCTGACAACCCCACAATCACGCTGACGTGTCACCTTAGCAACCATCACGTGACCCTGGGAGAGTCGTCTGACGCCATCGCCGTTCGTGCTGACCTCAGGAAGGGGTACACGCCGGTTCTGTCGGCTCGGGTCGCGGCGGTGGTGGAGACAACGTCCGGGAACGCCACTTACATTCCCCTTCTCGACAACGGCGTAGGTGGGTAGTTCTCCTGACCAAAATTTGACACATTGTTTACGTTCTATCCCAGCCGCACAAATAATAATCATCCGATTTGGGATTGGCATTAGAATGTATCAAATATGCATCTGATATACACAAGGAAACAGTTAATCAAATATGCATCTGATATACACAAGGAAACAGTTACTGAAGCAAACTGGATAGAATGTGAAAAAAAAATCCGTTAGTCACTGACGAAAAGTAGCGGATGCTATTTGAAACATCTGTTTTCAAATTCTATCCAGTTGCTTGGGTAACAAAGTTTCCTTGTGCATCTTATTACCTGGATGTTTAACCTTCATCGATGCATCTGATATATCTAAATTCAATCTTGGCAATGGTAGCTTTCATCAAGTCAACCTTGGTTCCATTATAACGAATACAACTTCCACTTTTCGGCCCTTGTCAGTATGAATGACCCACTACTTCGACCACGTGACCATCCAGACACGTGACCACGTCGGATTTGGTCACAGACTTTTTAAAGCTTGCTTGTTGATGGCATAATTTATCCTATTTTATTTATTTGTTCCCATCTTCAGGAGCTGATGTGTCTGAAGGCGACGGCGTCTACTCTGCCTACCTCTTAGTGAACCAGCTGGAAGCTGCGGCCGGCAAAACCACCCGTTACACTGTCTCAGTACTGGCAGACAACGAGGACAACAAAGCAGTCATTCTGTCACAAGGGACAGGGGCAATGGCTGCAGCTCCAATAGCATACCCAGGTATGGGAACATGTAGTCTTATTAGTCAAAGTAATGAAAGATTCAACTCTCACGACAACAAAGTTCAGCTAGAGTAGATTTCAGGCGACATGTGTCATCAGCTCTGAAAGGGTAGTCACGTGACCCAAATGTTAAAGGTTACACAGGTCTCGTGACTGGACAAGGGTGTTGCAGTCATGGTAATAAATATTTGGTACCATACGCCAAAAACAATTACTCAAGCAACTGGATATGATTTTGGAAACGGTCAGACGTTTCAGGTACCATGGTACCATTGGTGCAGTTGAGTACGTCGGTAGAACGTACTGCGCCTGCGCGAAATCCAAAATCTTTTCCGACACAACCGATTTGAAAACTATTCACGGGATGTAATCCTTAAATACGACCTTCAAACGGTGTGATACAGAGTGGATCTTTCAATTCTTTTTTCTAATGAACCGTGTTTAAGATATTTTTGTGATTTTGAACATTCCAGATGTGGAGGTCGAGATTGTGCAGGTGGCACTGGAGCAGTTCCAACGGAAGACGTCAGGCGGCGCTATTGTCATCGACGTTCCACAGTTATACGTGAAGACCGACCACGCGGACGTCAACCCTTCCAGTATCACAGACCTGCGGATAACCGCCGTGTCCAATCAGGACAGGACGATCACGTTAACGTGGACAGCGGTCGGCGAAGACTATAACTACGGCAAAGGTAAGAGACAGTTGTGTATGTGGTTTAGCACAATAACTCAAGAAGCTACAGATGGATTGTCATGAAACCATATGTTGTTATAAACTCCATCTGTTCTTTATCTAATACTGTCTTCAGAAGCGAGAAGAAGCTGAACCTGAACATATTAGTACACTATACATAGATGTAGTAAGATACCAGACTTGTATCACTATTTGTACATAAAACTTTATCACCTGTATTTAGCTCGTAAGGGCATAAATGTACAATAAAGGTCTTTCATTCAATCATGAAACTTGGTAGGTGGGTAGGTCTTGATGAGACCTTGAAATTAGATTTTGGGCTCCCAAGCAGCTTGGTATGGTACTGCAGCACCGGGTGCTCGAGAAGAAGTGACGTGAGTTTGCACTTTTATATATGAAAAGATGGTTTCATCAGTTACATGTTCTTATGCTTACCAATATCAATATCAATATTTTCTTACCCCCCACAGCATCGCACTACGACATCCGAATAAGCGACTCCTTGTCCAGCATCTTGAGCAACTTCGAAGGGGCTTCAAAGATCCTTCAAGACAACGTGACGTCAGGAAACCTGACGGACCCCCGCGAAGCCGGCCAGACGGAAACCTTCACCATTGCCCTCCCTGACGTCACAGAGAACGCGACTCTGTTCGTCTCAGTTCGCGCCATTGACGTCAGTGGGAATGCCGGCAGCCCGTCCCGGCCGGTTGTTACCTCCCTCATTTACATACCGCCGTTGCCACGCTCCACGGTGGCACCAAAACTAACCGCCGAGTCGGCAACTCAGTTGCCGGCTACCGTTCCCTCTAGTCCAGTGGAGGCGACTATGTCCGCCACTTATTTGACTGCAGGAGTAGCGGCAGCAGTTTTGACGGTCTTAAGCATTGTCATCGTCCTCAAATCTGTTGCGAAGAGGTACCAAGCAAGCAAAGGGAAATCTCAGAAATTCGTGCCAGACGACAGAAGCCGCAGGTACATAGTGGGCGACAATGGGCACGTCAATGGCGGATTCGCTATGCTTGACTTTGACTTGAACTACGACACGATTTACATGGAAGACGATAGTTGGATCCCGAGAGTAAGGGGAATGGATGACGGAACGCTTGAGGCGAATCGTCATGGAGTTTTAAGAGACCCGCAAGAGGTCGTGGTTAAGTTCAATCCGGTCTTTCACGAAAGCATCGACGGTACAGAAAGTGTAGCCAGCGACAGGGACATTTCAGAACTCGGCAGCGACACTGACAGCGCAGTGTACGGCAAGGAAACCTCGGGAGCGGCGTACACTCTAGCACAGACCCTCGCTAACAAAGTCTACCAGGTATTCGGGAAGCCGAGAAAGTTCAGCATCACGAACATAACCAGACGGCTCAGCAGGAGCGGGGAAGATTCTGGACGGGAATCGAGACCTGTGAGCGGGCGTAGGGTACGAGATTCAGTGCCAGAGGACATTAAGTTCGACAGCATCGTCGAAATGAACTGGCATGCGGGCAAAGACGTGGAGAGACCAAAGTACGCGCCACGTCGGACAAGCGTACACAGATCAGATACGGATAGTGACTCTACCGAGAGCGAGTCCTCTCGTCCTTTTCCAACACGTTTCCCGCATCGGAAAGACTCCGTCCTGGGGACTATCATTCACAGGAACGGCGAAGAGTCCGTCCAGTCCGACAGCGAAACGCCGCAGAGTTCGGGCAGCGACACGGGAAGCGTCGTGATCCACGAGGTGGACAACGGTTCGCTCAGCGACGCGCTGGACTCGTGTAGAACCACTCCCATCAGGAGCTTCCTGTTCTCGTCGTTTGCGAACAGGACAGACTTTTCCTGCAACCTCGCGTCTGATGAAGACTCCTCGTCCATCGCCTCGTCCGCAATGGAAACGTACAACGCGCAGTCGATAAGACTGATCATGAGAACAGACTCGATACAGAGACGAGGCAAACGCCCCATATTAAGATCCAGCTACAGGCGGGACAGTGACGTCAGCACCAGCAGCAAGGACACACAGAGCAGCATGTCGTCCCTGAACACCGTGTCGTCATCACGGGAGTTCAGCCGGCTGGCCAACATCATCAACAAACGCGTCACGTTTGCCGACGAGAAGTATGGACCGGGCGGGCTGGTCATATCGCGCATATAGAAGCCATGGCGTCAATACTGTTGCTATGCAACACGCCAAGATTGACAAGTTTACGTCCTAGCAACACGCCAGGATTGCCTTCCTGACGTCATAAAAACAAACGTAAATGAGATGTTTAAAAGATATATGTGCCATATGTTCATGTCATTTTTGGGCCTTCTAAGATCAATCATTGGTCCCCTTTAGATGCAGCCATGACGCCCGAAAACATCTCGGAAAATGAAGATACAATAGAATATAGATAAAGTTGTGAAATTGATATATGAAATTGTGAAATTGTATATATCTTTAAAAAGTTAAACTAAAAGCCTTTCTATATATGCAGCTGGACCTGCTATCTGCTTAATGACTATTTTTCTATATGATTTAAGGCCCAGAGTATTGAAAGGGGGAGTTAACATCTAATAGTGTAACTTTGCACTTGTAATCTAAATGTATAACAAGAAAAAACAGAAATTGTGGAAAAAATGGTTGAAAGAACAATGCATTTTTCAACATTATGTTTACTGTTGAATGTACTGCTGAATTGAAAATTATTATGTTCAATACATTTACAATATAGTGTACAAGTCAGGTACATTAATATACATAGCAATCTTTACTTCATCATTAATTCAGCATCATGTTTAGTCAATAATCATAAGCAAATTAACACACCTAAATAAAATCAAGTTTCAACAAGACTTTTGGGTGTCCTGTTTCATGTTTTACCTTTGAATGGCCTTGTATGACAGTTTTTAAAGAATTCCTTGGTCCTCTTGCTTTGTTTTGTATCTTGCATCCAGTCCTTTCATATATATGTAATATGGGCCATTGAGGTGTTGGAGCTTAAGAAGTAATAAGGGATTACTTAAAATGCATTTGACAATTCATCAAAATCAACAAAAAGCAGTTATTGAAACAATATGTAAATAACAGTTGATTGAATATACATGTACATGTATATGTTGGACACTAAACAATTGGCATCTTCTAAATTTGATTTAAATTGTTTGATCTTTTAGAGGTACTCCTGCATAAAATTTCATGATCTATGTCTGGCCTCTAGCAGGTTTATGAAAAATTTGTTCATGTTTCTTTCCTTTGTTACTCATTTAATCACGATATTTTATCAGTTCACAAAACTTTGTTTGGCAAAATGCATGATGAAAACCTTTGTAAGGTTATCTTTTAAGTATGAAAACACCGTTAAAACTTTATAAAATTTTGCAAGACAGAATTTGATCCAAACTTGGAAATGTGCTTATACCTGCTAGTCCTTCTCATTGACTGACTGTTCAGGTCTGATTTAAGTGTGGTAGTTTATTTAGTGTGTTCAAGGTTTACCATAGCTCAAATACGGGACCAATGGATATCAAAAAGGGCTAGCCTGTGAGTTGAGCCATCAAAATCCAGGGAATATTCCTAGTTTGACCAGTAAGTGTGGTAGTTTATTTAGTGTGTTCAAGGTGTGCCTTTGCCCAAACACAGGACCAATGGCTTTATGTCTCCTTTGCAACAGAAATGTTACAGAGCAGTGACTTGTTGAAGGCTGTTATGGGATGGTGCTATTGGGTCTTTACATGGGAGGGGGTTGATCTCCAAGCAGAGGTTGGTGGAGAAGATTGTGACCTTTCATATGCCAGTGGAGAGTAGTGACAGAAAACGGGGTCACATCTTCTTCACCAACCTGTGCTTGGAGATTAGGAGGGGGTGGTGTTGTAGGGGGTTACATTGGAGGGGGTGGTGGTGTAGGGTGTTACATGGGAGGGGGTGGTGGTATAGGGTGTTACATGGGAGGGGGTGGTGGTGGAGGTGGTGGAGGAGGTGGCGGAGGGGGTGCCCCTCCCCCTGCAGGTGGTGCTGGTGGAGGTGCAGGTGCAGCAGGTGCTGCAGGTGCTGCAGCTGGAGCTGTTCCTCCAGCAGCTGCCTCAGGCCCTGGCTGGGCGGCACTGCTCTCCGCTACAAGAGAAGAGAAACACATTACCGAATATTCTCTAACATGACAGCTTTTTAATGTACAATATATACATGTAGTAGAGTGGATTCATTCCTCAAGCTAACCATCATCTCACACACAGTACGTGCTCCAGTATTGAGTAAGACATCTGGAGCTGCATAGTTCCTGTTTGGAACTTTTATCAAGCCTGTCACTTTTATTCAGGCTGAATAAAAATTCTAAACAGGAACTATACGGCTCTAGTTGTCTTACTGCAGGACGACTGCTGTGTGCGAGATGATGGTTAGCTTGAGGAATGAATCCACTCTACTATATAGCTTCTTCGTGTACAGTCACCTATTTACATGCACAATAATACCAGTACCAAGTTGGTGTAAGGCATGCTCTAAATAAAGACACAAATGCACCAAATTCAACCACCATTGACCTTAAGCCCAAACAAAAGGATGGAGAACTACAACTCACACACACACACACTCACTATCCGTTCTAACATCAGTTATTCCCCGCTGTGCTAGGGTTAGACGTGCTTGCATTCTGGACGTCAGGGTTTGATGGCGGACCTCCAGCTGCTCCTGTCCAGTGGGTTTACGTTACGAAAGTTCAGATAATTAATGTCAAAGAAATCTGCACAGACTTACATGTAAAAAAATGCACCAACATGTCCTGCACCCTCCTACATTCTTTGTTTCTTTCACATAACCGGTAAACCACCTTCAGGCATAACACACCAGTTTTGTACAGTAAGTACAAGCTTCGTAAGACCGTATTGTAAGGTTTGAACCACTCACACCCGGAAGGACCCCCACTCTTTTCGATAAGTGCAGCGGGATATTTAACATGCTGGCGGTGTGGCTCTCTTCAAACACGGGACCTCCGGCTACATTCTACATGTAAGGCTCTTTCTAGTTAGCCTGGAGTCCAGCCAAACACCAGCCGACCTTGCTCCTGACCTACTCCTACCCAAGGTTGGGGGGAGTTCGGCTAGTGTTTGGGAGGCGATATTCGGCTATATGTGACAGGGGCTTTACTTCCTGATTTCTTCTAGAAGTGTCTCTCACCTTCCTTCTTCTCCTCCTGCTCCTCGGCTGCCGTCTTGTCGGCGCGGAAGAAGATCCTGGCGGAGCTGAGGGAGTAGTAGAGCAGGTCGAACTCCTGCACGTACACGTCCAGCCGGCGCACCGTCAGGTTCAGCGTCTGCTGCAACTTCTCGTCTTCCACCGTCTGGGACGTCTGCAGCTGCTGGTGGATCTGCCTCTGTAGAGGGGGAGGGGAGGGAGTAATTGTATTTATTCATTTATTGAGGTTTACTACATTTGTGGAAGGATTCTTCTTTTTCCTGGTTGTCCATCGTTCTTGGAGATGACATGATTCCTCACCTGAATCAAGTGAAAATGAGTACCTATATTGTACATGTAGCTTAGTGTGTCAGGCTGAAATAAAGTTCTAAACGGGAACTTTGCGGCTCCAGATGTCTTACTGAGGGACGACTGCGTACGTGTGCGAAATGTCGGTTAGCTTGAAGAATGAATCCTGAGGGATGAATCCCCACGAATTTATACTATATTGTACAATGTAGCTTAGATTAGGGACATACTCTTAGATGAGATGTAACGCTGGAGGTCCTGTGTTTCAGGAGAGCCACTTCAAGCATGTTTAAGATCCCATCATACTTCTTGATCAAATGACTTAATGATCAAAGATTCTGATGAATAAGCTAAGAGGACAACTGACATCTCTGGAAGACTTACCTTTTCTTTGTTGTACTTCTCTCTAACAGACTGAAACCAGTGCAGGGAGTCAAAGTCGTGGTACTGGTCCAGGAGCTTCAGGATGTAGGCCACACCTGGAACAAGTTTGTGCACATGTCAAATTTACTGTGTTATGCTGTTAACCTCCTTATTACTGAGTTAGCCTTTTGGCACCAAAGTTGTTTATCCTTTACACAGCTAGGTGGCAAATTACAGTCAAAATTGCCACACAGGGGACAAATAAAATCTAGGCTATGTGGACAGATGGTCACTATAGACAGGATTCTTAATGCTTGTGTCAATGGGAAAAATTATCTAAGGGACCAGCAAAAAGTAGTCACATTGGGAAGGTGGTCCTTATGTAGAGGTGGTCACTTGTACCGGTTTGACTGTAATAATTAATTGTCAGCTAGTACACGTTGTAACTTCTTATTCTTGTGACAAACAGAAGATCCACTCACCCATGGCAAATCCGTCGTCAGTGAAAGCTGCTCCCACCTTGTTCTTCCTGTTCAGTTTCTCTTTGGATGTGATGGAATGTTCAACAAAGTTCAGGGTCTGGACAGAACAAAAACAAGACAACTGGAACATCAGTATATCAAGTATAGATGTCTTTGTTGCATTAATTTTGTATCTAGCATTTTATGACAGGTTAATCTCTCTAGGACACAATTTGATTGCAATCCTTACCTTGTGGTCCAGTGGTCAGAATAATAACCAACAACATGCATATGTTTGCAATTCCTTTCCGGTCAAGTACCACTCAAGGGACTGATAAAATCTGGTCTATGTGGACAGAAGGTTACTATAGACAGGATTCTTCATGTTTGGGTCCATGGGAAAACTTGTCTAAGGGATCAGCAAAAAGTGGTCACACAGGCCCCTTATGTAGGGGTGGTCAATTGTACAGGTTTGACTGTACCATTAGTGAGTTATTTTGAAATGCAGTTCCCTAACAAGTGGCAAGTCTTGTACAATTAACAGCACATGTACCATCATTGGTCAACTAACAAAACCTTGAGACTTACCAGTGGAGGGAGGATGATGTAGAAGTTCCTCAGGTGCATGTTCTTGGGGTTACGGAACTCAGGAGCAAAGACGTCAACAAGCATCTGTAAATAAACAACACAAAAGTGGTGTTTCAGAAAACAGTATTGGAAAATTATGCCATTAAACATTAGTAATGAACTAATACTAAAACCAAGACATCTTGATTATCCATTATGTCTTTGTGAACCAAACAGTGTCTCAACAGATATAACATGCACATGTACTTAAAAACACCTAAAAGATGAATCTAGTGCATCACCTTGAAGTATTCTGTTCCCTCTGCAAAATTCTTGACAAGATCTGAGATGACAGTGTCCAGATGTCTGGGGTAGACAAGAATTTACACGTTAAATGAAACGATTATAAATGTACAGGGAACTGGCATTTTTTTCAATGCATTTGCCAATGGAATTATGACTGAATAGATTTGATTGAAATTGAGTCAGTGGAACAGATTAGGAGACCAAAAACTGACTCTTTTTTCCCCAAACACCCCAGGAAAAAAGTCGTCAGACTAACCTGGCAGATGTCTGACACTCTTCAGACAGACCTTCTTCCTTTACCAGGTCTTCAAACGTCATAATGTCATCCAGGTCAGGAACAAACCTGGAAAAGACCAGGGCAACCTTGTAGGAGACCAATCAAAGATGACAGTGTGAAGGTACATGTAATATAGAAGCTTATGCATGGCATTGGCTACTGTTTAAAATGGCCCAATATACAAAAATATACTCTCTCATAACCTCTATCTCAAATAGCATGTAAAATTGCCATTATCATTTGATACACTTTGTTTTTAAAAATCCACCAGTTTGTAGTTGGGTTCCTTTTACATTTACCTGACTACTTTGTTTATTTCTGTGGTACCCTTCTCACCTGATGGCATTGCTGCAGCAGTGAAGACCACCAGATCGGATCATTCGGACATAGCCCATTGCATTACCTGATGGAAATAGTAAAGCATTAACATGAGTACTAACTATCAGGTATACATAGTTTCTGCACATGTGCTGACATCGTGCTTTTTGTTTTCCATGCTTTGATTAGATGCAAAATTGGATGAGTACTAAATTTACAAATTGTTAAATTATATATGTTCTGAATTATCATTAACAGCATCTCAAAGTATTCAGTCTAATCTACAGAACACAAGTTCCATGCTTTGTATGAAAAATTAGCAGAGATATAAAATCTACAATTATATTACATGTACATGTATAATCTGAATTATCCTAAGCTTCAGTAATGCAGACAAATCATGAAGTATTCTGTCCAAACTGCCCTACCTATCTGTGTGATGAGCTGTCTGAACTGGTCCAGGTAACTCTGGCCGTCTGGAGTCATGCCAAGTTTCCGGATCCCCCGGTTGAACTTGTCGGCACGATCAAACGGGTACTGTGGAATCACAGGCAAGTGTATTAGAGAAACTCATACCATCCTGCTGACTTTGTGTAAATAAGCTTAATACGTACAATTTACTTCTGGGTAGATTTAGTAAATGCTGTTAGCCTTGTTGTTTTGTTACATGGTACACTTTTCCAGAAATTAAATTTGTAGCAAGTTTTGTCACTCCTTTTTAGCACACTAGAAATTACATTTAATTGCAAACAGGATCTGTGTAGGCTATTCAATTAACTGTACATTGTATATAGTTTTAGCGAAATAAAAAAAAAAAAAAACTCCAAGTACAGTAGGGGATCATCACTAAACAGCTTTAAACAATGCCTACAGTTAGATGTAACAGGTCGTTTGGTGTAGTAAAGTCAGCTGCTGCCATGCCTCATGCATGGAAGCTGGTGTGTTACGCCGAAGGGCTGTTATGGTATACCGGCTATACAGAATGAAGATACATCAGTGCGTAGTTGCACGGTGCTGATTGAAACATGTGACAAGAAAGACCTGCAGTGTCTGAGATGTACAAACCTTCTGATCCGTCTGAAGATGGTTCTCCTTGAAAAAGCGCAGGTCCTTGATGAGTCTGGACTTGATGTGTTCGTCGTACAGAAACTGGGAGAAGATGAAGAACTTCTTCCTCAGGAACTGGAAGGTGAAGTTCACCTGGGGGAAAGCAGAACAATTTGTTAAGCTTATGGCTACTCATGAACGACATGAATATATATTTTATATATGTAGTTATTATTATACCATGATTAAGTTTTGTTAGCTGCACCAGTCCTGTAGTCTGTAAATGAAATATGTGATATTTCCCATTTTACATCTTGTACAATGTGATGGATAGTATGCTTATCTATCATTAAACATGAACTTCGAAATAAGTGTATTTGTCTTGTTGTGTCACCTGGCTGCTTTTTGGATAAGAAGACCACTTGTCTAAGAAGACCAGATTCTATGGGTCCCCAGGGTGGTCTTTTTATACAAGTTTGACTATATTATTAGTGAGACTACATACCAGAAAAGTTCTTTTGTGAACATTAGCCTGTGATATACAATGTATCATCATATAATGATAAACATCTCATGATCTAATAAAAGTATTTCTTTCTTGGTCTTAAGAAAATACAGCATTTTACTTCAAATTTGAGAAGAAGCTAGTAGTATCATATAAGATTGGCTGTTTAAGTACATTGTACAGTATTCAGTTAAGCACTGGCAGTTAACATTTTTTCCAAAGACAAGATCAACACGTAATTCTACACCTACACTCCAGCCCTGAGAAGGTACAATCTATACATATTACTTACAGTAGTGTTCATGATGCCTGAGCCGTGTGTCCGGATAGAGTTGGCGATGTGGCGAATGTTGATAGTGTTCAGGTGCTTGTTGTTACTGGACATCTCCACAAAAATCTGTACAATGGAAAAATACACACTCAGTCAGATAACTAATCATATAACATAATCATGTAATGACTATGGATTAAGGAGAAAATGAATTTTTGAAAGCGACGCACCTGCCACACGTGAAACATGTTTGAATTATTCTATGGAACTTTTGGAAGCCCGTGTGATAACTGTTAGAAATGCATGTGATACAGCTAGTTATCACACAGGTTGGAACACCAGTATCAAACACCAGTATCAACGAATCACAGCCCAGTTAGACATCAAACTTCTTACCTGGTTGTTCAGGTTGTACAGGTACTTGGACACAAAGATGTGGATGTTCCTCATGATCTCCAACACATCCAGGCCCTGTATAAAGTAAAACAATGTTGTTTTAGACCTCTTTATATTCACTTTTAATACAATGAATCTTCTTAGAAATTCTACCTACCTACATTGTAGTACACATTAAGTTCACACAGTCTGATGTACATATACCAGGGCTCGAAATACCATCTGCATATGCAGGTTAGTGCAGGTAAAATTGGGGTTGTGCAGGTATTCCTGATGTCTACCTGCACATAACCTGCACTGGGATATGTACTGGGTTTATATACAACTATTACCACCTATGAAGTGTAAAAGAAATAATGGCAATGGTTTCTGAACAGTTTTTAGTATGATCCATACTTCCTCTGAGTGGCGCAGGTAATTTCTAATGTTACCTGCACCAGTGCATGTATGCAGAAAAAGTATTTCCAGCCCTGTATACA
Source organism: Branchiostoma floridae x Branchiostoma japonicum (assembly GCA_013266295.2). Taxonomy (NCBI): domain Eukaryota; kingdom Metazoa; phylum Chordata; class Leptocardii; order Amphioxiformes; family Branchiostomatidae; genus Branchiostoma; species Branchiostoma floridae x Branchiostoma japonicum. The sequence goes on from CM023825.1 coordinate 13,193,147, forward strand.
TTAGGAAGGTGAATTACTGGTAGGCATTTTTGTATCGGTACCGGTCAATGTCTACTCAACTATGGCTAAGTGGATTGTACAACTCTGTGTACCAGAAAGTAATCATGTATCCAATTTCTTTTATAACAAAGGCGGTCTTGATTTTAAACAGTTTCATATAAACCAGGGATTTATCCGGAGCATGCCTACTAGTAGGTTGATACTTAGTGTTACATGTACTAGCACAGTAGGCAAGGGGACAGAAGGTTTGCAGAACGTCCCTTTCTCCGTGGAAGGACAAGACCTTACAAGGGCAGGTACGTTAAGGGCCCAGCCAGAAACTGCACTTCTTATTTTGATGAACAAAGCTATCCAACGGCCAGTGCCCTTACTGTGATGGCTACAAATTAGTATGTATTTCTTGTGGTTAGCTATTCTGCTTCTGGATAGGAAGGGTGGGAGTCTGAATCAGCAATGTTGTCCCTTCTACAACTTGTAGTATGTTAGTGGAAAGGGATGTAGTCCTTTTGGCAAGTCATCAGGCTCTGGGCCACTGTTCATTGTTCGTGTCAAGAGATTTTATGGTACATTGAATTGCATACTACAAATGCTGTAATACTATGTGCACTTGTAATGGCCAGTAGATGGCCAGTAAGGTAAACTGAATTGAGGAGACGCATGTTCTATCTTCATTCCAGTGTACAAAGCACCTGCCATGTTGTCTATCCTGACCCTGCTGGTCACCTGTGTGGCTGTGGACGGCCTCTGCTTCCCCTCTCCTTGTAGAAGAGTGAGCTGGGTAGAGTGTAAGCTGGAGTACACAAGGCCGTCTCAACACACAAGCGCGGTCAGCAGACAGCCATGCATCCTGTGCAACAATCCTGACTACGTCACTAGAACACAGAGTCAAACTCCGGTGTGCATCCATGAAGCAATAGCCGGGTCAATTCTTGGCATAAGGGGTTACCCATTGGGTACCTTCTCAGCCAGTAAACTGTCCATCCTTCGCCCTTCTACTCTGGAGAGCTTGGCTCTTGTTGAAGACAGAATCACGGACATTGAGAAGAATGCTCTGAGAGGGTTTAGCGGGTTGTTGAGGTTAAACCTCGCCATGAATGAACTGACACACGTCAAACAAGGCTGGTTTGCTGGCCTGCGAAGGCTTCAGCATTTGATTCTGTCTCATAACAAAATCGTGCAGATCGACCCACGTTCGTTTGACAACCTCACTCTCTCACGACTTGAGTTACAAGACAACTTACTTCAAGTGGTGCACCCCGACTGGTTCTATGGACTGAACAGGTACATGTACAGGCTTGTACACACCGTGTCCCTGGCATCGAACCCAATTGCAACCCTTCCTCGTAGAGCATTTCGTAACGTGCCAGACATCAGAAGTCTGGACCTGGGTGCCACTGCTCTCTCGTGTATAGACAAGGAAGCGTTTAGGGGACTACACAGCTTGAAGAGTCTCAATGTAAGTGGCACTGTATTACAAACGATGCACAATCAACCACCAAGTAAAACGGCGTGGAGCTTTTTCACCAGGGTGTCTTTATTTGGAAAACAGGACATACACGTATCTCTGGAAAGGCTCAACTTCTCATCCTGTGTTGAGTATGACCCCAAAAGCGGTGAAACTAAACTGTTGTCATTGTTTGGTTCAACAACCATTGCATGGGAGAAGGTGGCAGCCAGTCACTTTGGGTCCTGCCCGGAGTTTGGGGATTCCCAAAACAAAAGCACCGTGACTCGGCCACCGTTAGTTGTGATTGTTAGTAACGGATCCTCACATAAACCCAAAATGTGTAGCCAAGCCTGGGAGCACAGCGGAGGTATGATCTTAGCTTTGGGGCGTGCTGACAGATTGAGCTTACAACTCATACCTATGGACACATACCGGAATAAAACCTTGACAACTGTTGCCATGGTGTTCGACCACCCACCACAAAACAGCACCGACTACTTAAACAGCAGTCACGACAACACAAGGACCATAAGTTGTGTTTTAATCACCAAGAACCACACGTCTCATCTGTCAGTCCACGTTCCACAGTATCAAAGGCAAAACAACCACGCCTGTTTCTATGCCCAGAAAGGCGATGACCCTGCCATTCCCACAGTAACAAATCAGATGATGACAACAACCAACTCAGCATTTCAGGTACCCACTGACCGAGATGACCGAGGACAATCCATTCCAGACCATGTGACTGTCTCAGTAGTTGTGTCAGTGGTGGGGGTTTTCCTGTTGTCTCTTATTGTGGGCTGTCTCCTTGGGCACACAAGATGTCTTAACAGAGCTGACAGGGATCCTGCTACGTCTAGACACAGCCAACCAGACATCACTGAAGAGAATAGCCCTTCTGCAAATGCACACACCCAGCAAGAGAGGCAAGAACAGGATGATTGTACTTCGAATGCTCAACATCAGCAAGAGATCCCAGAAGAAAACAATCATGCTACAAATAAGCACGATCAAGAAGAGATTCCAGAAGAAACTGGTCGTGTTAAGAATGCACACAATGAGCGAGAAACCCAAGAAGATGACGGCCATACTACAACTACATACACCATGGAAGATATCCCAGAGGAGACTGTGGATACATGTAAGCACCCAGAGATCGCCACAGAAAATGATAATGCTACAAATGCACACGACCATACAGAGGTCCCCAAAGAAGAGCCTGATATGTCAGAGACCACACCCCCAGGTCTCCTGGGTTACCAGGCTACAAGTGAATCAACCATGGCTGCCAGTCAAACAAGCAGGCCAATCCGACTGCAGCCCTTGACATTACCTGGAGGTGGACCTTATGTCCCTGTGTTCAAGTACAACACACAAGGTCTGCCTGAGTGTGAAATATAGGACCACTCAGACAATACCATGTTTGTACTGGCCAGAGTAGGAATTAGGAGTCAGTTTGTGTCAATCTTATGATAATCTTCTTGTCATTTGCTAATTGCATTCACTATATGAAAATAAGAGAATAACACTTTCATGTGTTCCTGTTAATCTTTGTAGTTCTAAAGTTGTGCTGTACCTCAATCAAATTATTGTCATATAAATTGTGATTGTGCTGATACTAGTCATAGTTAACCTTTCTCTCTCACTTTTCTATTTTTTTAAATGTGTACTTTCTTCTGTTATTTATCACTTTTGCTTACCACATATCTCACGAGACAGCTTTTACACAATGTCATACAATGTTATATTATTAAAATATTAGGACACAGGCATATGCAATGAATGTAACCATTTACATCAAGCAAACTGTTCAGAAACCATTGCCATTATTTCTTTTACACTTCATGGGTGATGACAGTCAATACAGTTAATGGAAATCTACATACACCTACATGTACATGTATATAAACCCAGTACTTGGACCAATGCAGGTACAAGTAGATTTCAGACAGAAATACCTGCACAGTTCCAATTTTACCTGCACTAACCTGCACATGCAGGTGGTATTTCCAGCCCTGAAATGTGCCACTAAAACCCCACCTGTTCCAGGGTCTGTGTGGGGAGGTGTGCCTCCATCATGTTCAGCCCGAACTTCTGCTCCGCCAGGTTCCGCATCTCACCGTACGTCTTCCAGTCATGCAGCGCGACCGTGGTCAGGTTGTAGAAGGTCCTCTCCAGGTAGTGTGTTACATATGCTGGGGGGACAGACACAGGGAACATGGGCAAACTTCTGGATGACAGAAAGGCAGTGTAAATAACATACTACCAAACTGAAGTGAAAGCTACCATTAATATATTACTTAATCAAAAATAAGAAGATTTCCAAATGTCATTCTTTAGCTAGGTACAGGTACAGAAAGAAGAAAATCTTTTCTAAAAAATGGCAGCAAATTATAACATGCAAGTGTCGAGACTTGCAATTGATAAATACATTTTACCACCATAGCCATTATTTTCAGTCTATCTCCAATGACTTGGGCATCCCTTGGACAATTTGAAGCTAATTAGGTCACACTGACTGGATAATATGGATAACAACTGTGAGCACATCATAAAAAAAGTTTGAGACAAGTCACCATACTTTTTTTTTTCCACATCAGTTATCCATATAATTAAGCCAGTTAAATGGCCTTCGGCCTCACCTCTGATATTGATGAAGCAGTTAAAGAACCTGATGGGGCGGATCATGAAGAAGTGGCGCAGGTCCATCAGGCCGGTCCTGAAGGGGTTCCTGTCGTCCAGCTGGAGGTGGGTGTGGATGGACAAGCGAAGGTCCGTCTCCACATCACGACAGAGGCGGTCAAGCATGTGCTGGGGGACAGGGTTAGAACACAAGTTAAGCTGTGCGAGCACCATGATTAAACGATGTTTAAAAGATGCAGACATAATCCAATTGGCAGAGATATCTAGACTGTGGATGGATGGGCACAAATTTGAAGGTCAAGCATGTGCTGTGGAACAGGATTTGAACAACATTGTGTAACTGTGCAATTCAACAGTTTGACCAGCAAAGAATGTTGTATGGTGGCAGTGGTTTCAAACTACAGCTTTAATCATTATAAAACCATTATAAAACAATACAAAGGCAAGATGCTTCTTTGGTATGATTCAGTCCTTAACTGTATTGCTGTGTACTCTTCTTATCTCTTCCAAGGAAAAGCATATCATAATGGCAACTTTTATAAAGACGTGTGTATAGAGATATCATCAGGCATAAATTGTCAAGAATGCTTTGGAATAATTAGGTATCATAATGTCCCCACCTCGTGCATGCTGTCCATGATCTCCTTGTCAAAGATGTCCAGCAGAGTCTGAGGTGAGTCCAGATGTTTACTCTGCTGCATGGGTGCCACACAGTCACGCAGGGCAGCAAACATGTACTAAGGGGGAAGGGTGGCAGAAACTTGCATTTGTACTCAAATCTTTAGAGTTTTCTATGCTACTCAATAATGTGCTTTCAAATCCAAAGGCTGACTTTAGCTACTTTGTAAATATTTCATGTTGCTTTGTTATTTATGGAAACATAACCCTCAGGCTTTTTTCAAAATATGCATGCAAGAAGCACAAACCATAGGAGCTCACATCTCAGCATCTCTTTTTTACCCCGAAATAAAGCATGTCTTGGAAAGTAGCTTAACACATACACCCACTTCTTGCAATTGAAATATTGTAAAATTCTATGACCTGAGCACTAGTCAAAAGTATATTCAAATGTATATTTGTATGTATGATATTTGAGTGATATTTGTATGTATGTCCTACTCACATGTATCCTTTGTGCGTCTACCCGGTCCTCGTACACATCCTGCACATACAGCGGGAACACCACCCGGTGCCAGTACACAAAACTGCAGTCACAGGCAGCATGTAACCTGGACAGAGAATAGAAAAAATGTTCAGATACACATAGTACAATGCTAAACTTTATTCCAACACAAAGGAGACACAAGGATAAAATTCTCAACGACCACTGATGCCTTCCTGGCACGTTTGATCAATTGCTGATGTCACGTATCCGTAAAATCTCATGTGAATAAGGTCACGTGCCCGTAACTCTCGAGTTTACGTTTGGAAGTGGTTGATCATTATTTATCCTGATGATGAAGGCGACAGTGGTCGTTGAAAATTTTATACTTCTGTACCTTTGTGTTGCAATAAAGTTTAGCATTGTACTATGATTAATACCAACACAGATGAACTTCTATGATGATTTCAGATACACAATGTATGACTACATCACAAACAAGCATGCAGATGTACATGTACCAGCTAATACATGTGAGTTTCTTGTACCACTCATATTATATAAACACAACAAGAAACAAACTTTTCAATGTTCCTAATCCAAAACTGAGCATTTAACTATTGCAGCAGAACCTTTGCTTGACCTCTGACCTACCTCTGCCTGATGTCACAGATCATGTCTAGTTTCTTCATGATGAGGTGGAAGTTGTTCAGTTCATCCTCTTTGAAAGCTTTCTGTAGGATATAGATTTATATTAAACGAGAATATAAACAGCCAAGCATTTAAGCTATTGTCAAGTATTTTCTATCAAGAGATACAAATGAGGGATTGACCACTAAGGATTGAACCTACCATTTGTGCCCCCACACACATTGCCAGGTTGATGATGAGCCTTCTTTCCTTGGTCACTGTAGGAACAATAACAATTGGCTTATTATACATTAACGTTATAGGTTCTATTGGTGTGTCAGCCATTTTCATTTCATGTCCACTGTACATTTTGTATTTGTTACTCCAACTTTGTCATTATGTTCTTTTATGTTATGCAAAGGATCTCTATAAGCACATTATGTGCTTTGCTTTCTGTCCAATGCTCTTAAATCTATGTGAATAAAAAATTTAAAAAAAACATTGGATATATGCACATAGTGAAGACTAAGACACTAGAAGTGTATGCTAGAGATTGATCAGTATACCAAGCAACAAAGGAACATGTTCACATTATGTTTTCATGGGACAGCATGTTGGCAAGTCAAACATCTGAAAGCAACATTTTGCAACAAGATCTGTTAAACACAGAACAATGTAGCTATGACTTACTTGAACCATTGAGAGCATTCTCTGCCAATATGAGGGCTGACATCACATCCTACAGGAAGCACATACATGTACAGTGTTATATTTTACTTTTATATATAGACTTTTAATAAATTGAAAAATACCAATCATAAGAACTTGTATTAGACAACTAAAGAGTCTCAAAGAGATTTGTACAAGACAAAGACAGCGGTCTCACCAAGGCTTTGTCGCTGTACTTCTTGTCAGACTTCACTCGTTTCTGGAAGATGAGAGATCACACAATGTTTCAAACATCTTTTGTTATTACAACAAAATCAAAAGATATTCGTATTTTGCATTCAACATTATGTTGAAAGGAACAAGACTACACTATAAATATGCAAATTTGCATTCAATGAGTGAATCTGCGTAAAGAATGACCTTTGCAGTCTCTATACTGGTCATGGCCAGGAAACATAGGTGCTGAGTGATGTGGTGGATGGAGTCTGCTATCAGCATGGTTCTTCTGTGGAACGTGTAGTCTATGGCCTGCAACGGAACAACTCATCCTCTTATGACAGTCATACTGGTCATGAGTTATGCAATAGAATAAAAAGAGGAAAGCCTTAAAAACTGCAAGATTTTTACAGCTTAGTTATTTGTATATACACAATGTATAGTCTATATTCAAAATTAACTAAAACAGTCACTCACATGCACACAAACTCACAGACAAGCACACACACATACATGTGCATATACTACAGACACACAAACACTACAGACACACAAACACACACACACACACACATGCACACATACATGTATACTAGTACTACACACACATACTGTGATACATATACAATGTACTACACTACACACACACACACACATACACACACACACACACACACACACACACACAAGCATGCACTCAAATGCACAATACCAACACACTAATATCTTTCTTAGCATTCATCTCAGTCTGCATCATTCCAAACTGCATGAAGCCCAAACCTGTACTGAAGTGTCTCACCTTCAGCAGCTCTATGAGTCTACACAGGGACAGCACTGCTGTCTTGGTCATGGGTTTGTTCATGGACACGTGGAGGTTCATGGTGGTTTTGATCAGGTGACTCAGACTGTACGCATACAGGATTCCCTAATGGCGCAACCAACAAACAAATAAACATCAGTAAAGTCTTTAAGGTCTTTTTTGGTTTTCAAACCCATAAATTCTTGAGCAATGAGTAACAAAATTCAATTTTTTGGGTTTTCAAACACACAAATTCTAAATACACCAGTTAAATCACCCCTGGTCCAGTAGGTCCAAGATAGATTGGAGAGATCAAAATGAACTAGAAAAGGTTTAAACATTTGCAAAGCAATTGCATATTGGCTACCTTCACATGGTCTAGCCTAACAAACTGCTCTGTTCATTCTTACTCAAACACATTCATATATATGGTGACCAACTCCTCAAACTCTGTCCTGCCACTTGCTACGTGATGTAATCCAACACCACAGGGTGTCTGCTGTGGCACCAGTTACCATGGTGACAGCAGTCTGGTCAAGGTCATTGACCTTATTTGCTTAGAGAAGAAGAAGAAGAAGAAACAGAGCAAAAACAATATGTTTTCCTTCTGCAAAGATATACTGTACATACAAAATTAAATCACCTGTATGAAGAGTGTACACCTTGAAGTAAGATCTTCCATCAGGTTCTTCTGGTTCAAGGTCGACTCAACCTTCACCATCCAGGCTGCTACCTGCAGGTGGTGAGTCTGGGTTTCCCTGGAGTACGAATTAGCTACTAGTGTTACAACTACTGAACTGTACCATTTCATGTACACTGAGCACAAATTGGCTGCTAGTGTTACTACTACTGAACAACACTATTACATAAAGTCTGAATAATAATTAGCTACTGCTGTATATCATCGAGCAACTGTCATGCTTCTCAATTCATTAGATCAGGTACCACGTTTATCAAAAAGCAAAATACAATGTACTTATAAGAATATCTACTAGATGATTACATGTAAAGAAGCTGTTGAAATGTACATTTAACACAAGACAAATTTTATTCAATGGTAGGACAGACAGAGGCACACCACAATCAGAATAAGTAAAAGACTTTCAAATTGGTATTCCTAACAACTACTGTAGCTGTTTTAAGTTTACCAGTAATACAAGCACATCAAACACATCTCTGACTGGTTTGACAGTCAGACACACATCTACATGACGGTGTATACAATGTAAGCCATGCCTACTCTGGACTTACTTGCTCCTACTGAAGAATGTATGCGTGGGAGAGGAGAAAAGACTAGTCAGAAAGGGAGAGAGAGAGAAGGGAGTGTGTAAATGCAAAGCATGGACATGGTGTTACTGTAACTCTTGAAATATTCAATGCATTTTTGTGGCTTTTGCAGTCACTTTTGCACTGCAAATTTATGTCCAGTACATGACTGTATTCCAATATCTACATCACATTGTATGTTAGGTACAAAACACAAAAAGCAAGTGACTTTTCATGACAAGGAGAACAGGATGATGCATATACTTGTATGTACAAGTTTGATGACAAATTGGTTTGATTTTCTTTAAAAAAAAATACAGGGATCATTCCTTTGAAGGAATACATTTTGAAGCAACAGATGGTACACAAAGTCATTCCTGTGGCTTGCAAATGATCTAAATGTGCCTACCTAGCCAGTGCCTGGTTCCTCTGCTGTAGGTACTGAGTCTGGAACTGTTTCACAGCCAGGACTGCCTTCTTATCCAGCCACTTGTCCGCCTGCTTGATCTTACTCAGTAAGAAGTCGTTTGGGTACCACACTATGTTTCCTGTCAGGGTGATGGCAGGCACCTAGACAAGAAAACAGTTTAAAATTTATATGTTGTAAATTTGATGTAGAAAGTTGTCATGTTTAGCTACAGTAGCAGTAGTTTCTGTCTAAAAAAATTGCAAGTACAAGTCACTTGCTGTGAAAATCATGACGATACTGTGTCAACATTGTACATGTGGTAGACGATGCTTTTGTAACTAAAAATAAGAAAATACATGTATAGAAAGGTGCATGTTCTTTCCATTCACTTGTGAATCTTTATTGCAGCAAGTTAAAAAAATACAGTCAAACTTGCCTAATACAACAACAAAGAGGACCGAGGAAAAGTGGTCTTCTTATACAAAAAGCATGGTGACAAAACCGCCTCAAAATTTCCACCCAAAATAGACTGCCCAACTGATCCAAAGTGACCCAACCAGCGACTTATAGAGGTGGTCGCTTGGGCAAGTTTGACTGTACAAGGCTTACAGTTGAATAGACTTTCTAAATAAATTCCCAGTGAATTTCCAACCTTAAATGTCTCATGTTTTGCATGTTTGCTCCCTGAGGTCTTACCTTTTTGTAGACGTCCCAGAGTGACTTGAAGAGTTTCCTATCCACAGTTCTGAAGATCTGGAAGTGTAGAACGTAGAGCCCGCACACACCAACAAACTTCTGCCGCTGGTCAACCTCATTACTCTCACCTTCAGGACAACAGCAACAACAAACATCATATAAAAAACAATATGCCAAAGAAGTACAAAGAAGGAACTATTGAAAGAATATGTAAGTTGAGAATCCTTTGATACTTTATTCTGGATATAAATAAAATAGGATAATCTATAAACTATAAAATATATGACTAATCAGCTGTCAAGTGCTTAATGATGTTTCTTGACAAGTCTATAGACATTGCATAGTACCTGTGTTTATAAAAAATGATTCGCAAAGTTCCATTCCTTCAGATAAGAAAATTACCAATCCTTGTCTCCATGTGGCTGAAGAGGCTCCTGATGTTGTGTAAGAACTCCTCTGCAAACACACTGTTCCTGGCTACACCGATAGATGGCTCATCAAATACCTGCTCTATACAGTTCTGCAAAGAAAACACAGTTCAAAATATATATTTCCAGTAAGTTGTGTGTATCCTTCCTGTTACTATAAAATATATTGTAAACAATGATGTGGTATCTTGTACAAGTATTCTAAAGCTATCACAATTCACATGTATCCTACTAGAATCTGATAGATATAGGTACATTCTTTCTGCATTAAAAAAATAGTTAAACATACATCCTTTGTAAGAAGGATAGAGAAATGTTTCAGTTTTGTATAAGCATATTAAAACTACATAAAGGTAACATTGACCACAGTGACTGTAGCTGGAGTTTCAACCAAATACCAGATTGAAACTAAAGGTTTCCATGTTAAGATATTGAGAATTTGAATTTCGTCAAATTTCGTAAATGTCAGAAGGTAAGAAAAGTAGTTCACCTGTAGAATGACCCCGTCCAATAGCTGTCCTTCCAGCTTCATCAGGAGTTTCTCAAACGGGCGCAGCTTGTCCTCAGCCACACCAAACCGACTGGGGTTGTGCCTCACAGACTTCAGCATTCTGTACAGGGAAGGAAAATTAGTACATCCATTGTTTCATTTTTCTGACACCTTGCATCCATCTGACACATGTATTTTTTTCTCAACAGCCTTAGGTATGTAAAATGACCCAAAAAAAACAATGTGAAATCATAATCTACACATACACTTTAACTTTTGTCACTGGCCTGTTTTTTCACAAGTCTCCTCATCTGTAATATTTTTGTAATATACAATATTAATTAATGAGAAGTACACTTTTCCTCAACAGCTACCACCAGTTTTACTTACCTTTTATACAAGGTCCAGTGGTCAGTGAGGATGGTGTGGGTCTCCACTATAGAGTCCAGGGTGGTCAGAACTGTCAGCAGGTCACCAAGGTGCTCATAGACAGGCTAGAGGATGTACAAGACACTTTGTTTGTATACAATACATTGATTTTAACAACAGTGGTACTTACATGTAGAGTAGATACATTTATCACATCTCTGTTGAAAGCCTTGCTTACCTGAAAGTGCACTTGAGAAACATCAATTGTCTTGGGAGCACCCCTGGAGAGAAGAAACAAAAGAAAACACACAGATTGTCAGTAAACGTGCATGTACAGAGCTTGATTCAACAATTGTACATACAAGGAAAATATTTGTGGACCTTGGTCTAAATATTTCTAACACATGTGCCTCAGACTCTTGGTAACACCTTACTGCAGCAGTTGTTAACATTAGTATGACAGGTTAAAACATTAAAATGCAAGTTAGCTTCAAGTTCCAATTTAGCTACAGTCTCCATGGTATTACCCTTACTAACCTGTCACTGGTGTGTAATGACCCCAGTTGTTGGACAGTGTTCCTGACCACCTCGTAGCACCGAGACACGAAACACGACAACTCCTGCAGCACCGGCATCATCCTCCCCATCTGTACCTGTGCCTCCCCTTCTTCCTGTACTTTGTCTAACTCTGATGGGGAAAAATGTTGATCATTAGACATACTTTACACACATCAAGGAAAGAACTGTACCATTCTTCCAAGAATATTTTTGGAACCTTTTGGGTGATGCAAAAGCGCTCATATTTACTGCTTTTATCATCCTGGCACAGGAGTCCAAAATATATACAATTCTAGGGCAAAACATTGAAAAAGTAACTATGTCAGTCAAACCTGTACAGGTGACCACCTTTGTATAAGGACCACCTGTATATTGTGGCCACTTTTTGATGGTCCCTTAAGTTATTTTCCCATTGAACTCAAAATCATTAACAATCCTGTCTATAGTGGCCACTCGTCTACTGTGACCATGTTCTCCAAGTCCTTTGAGTGGTGATGACAGACAGGTTCGAGTGTATTCACAGAAAAACCCTGGTAAAATTACTAAAAAGCCCTCTCTTCTCACCTCCCTCTCCGTAGAAGAGGAGCGCGTGGTAAAACTTGGTCTCCGCCTCGTGTTTGAGAGCCGACATCTCACAGCACAGCGAGGAGAAGACCGTCAGCACCTTGTTCAGGACCTTGTTGTCTGTCTTTATCAACTCCAACAGAGACGTCTGCTCGTAGGGGAGGAACTGGAACAAACAAGGATGTTACAATTTTTAAGGGTACATTAACCTCTCCCTGCTGCCTAACCCCTTAACTAATAAAGAATTGGTCGCCAAACAGTTACATCAGTGTGCTAAAGGTTAAGTGTGGAACTCAGCCCTATGTTGTACAAATACAGAAAGGTAATAGTAATAGGATATTTTGATGTCAAACTTACTTATTTGTCTTAGTCACACTTTGGTTTCAGAATAATGTAATCAAGTATTGGGAATAGGGTCCTATATTTTCTGTCTTGGCGAGATTGGGACATATAACTTTAGGTGCTTTCATCTGTCCTTAATCACTCCTTGTGTAAGATAGCAGTACAGCTAACTGACCTGCAGTGCAATGGGATCCAGGGTGAAGTCCCAGGCGTCCCCTATAGAGTCGTCCAGCGCATCTTCTATACTCTTCAGCTGGCTGGCATAGTCATCCATAAACTTGCCATACTTCTTCAACTGGATCTCCCCAACAATTTCTGCAAGGGAAACAACATGTATCTGTCACTATTACAGATTATTATCCATTGTTCCTGCCTTGCGAGGGTTGTACGTTACATGCAGTCAGTGTCCCAGTTTTTTTATACCATCTTCAGTCGAGAAAGGCCATCGCCTGTTGTGGACTGATCTCAAACATCAGCTCCTTCCTGTGTCAATCTAGACGAGACCAAAATTGGTTGACAGTTTTGCTGGAGACTACACTCTCTGGTAGAGAGTTCCAGTTGTTCACTGTTAACGGTTTAAGGATGATATGAATAGTAACTATAGCTACCTGCTATCCTTCAAGGGCTGGCTTTGATGAGCAATACAATTTACTTAGAGTCTTTAACTCTTAGATGCGTCGTTTTAGGTAGAGTGACCAAGAAGGATTTTTGGATATTCATTCCATTGTATGAATATACTATGATACACTTTTTAAGTTACTGTAGATTTTATTTTACAGTACAGTACGTACAGTAGTAACAAAATTTCTATTTACTGATACATCATTGCAAAGAAGGCTCTAACAGTAACAGTCTAACCACATCACTAAAAACCTAATATGGCGTTTACGACAAAATTATATGCGTTCGTCATATTTGGGCCAAAGGTCCTCCAAATTATCAACTACTAGTGTAGCTACAAATTGTGCTTTACGTTTGCAAACATGTTTTAGCTCCAACCTTAGCTCTATACATTATTCTACCTAAACGGCATCAGTACAAGACATTCGCAAAGCAATGTAATCTATACTACCTGTCTTTACTACCTGTTGACAGTAAGCAAACCTGCCGTCCGCCCCTCCCCCTGAAAACTCAACTAAACCGGAACCACTTTTACACACCTTAATTCTTCTAAAACAGGATAAATCTTACCCTGAAAGCAACATCAACTAATTGTATGGTTACCAATAGTTGCACTACTCTTAGTTAGACCTGCAGAAGTGTACGTACTGTTGAGTGAGCCGTCGTCAAAACTATCGAACTCCCACTTTTCCTCCATCATCGCCATGTTGTGAAAAAATAATCACATGATGCGTCATCTAAACGTGTAAAATTGAAAAGATCACCGACTATAACTCGTAATATACGATATTTTAAATCAATATAAGATATGTACTTTGAGTTGCAAAATTCTCGGAAAATCTTTTTTTGGATATTTTATCGACTTATGATGCATATATTCTCAATTTGTTTCAATCTGGGGAAACTGCGAAATGCGTTTGCATGCAATCTCGCGGTCATCTGTCAAAGTAGATCAAAAGCGGCGGTTAGCGGAATCTTAGCAAACTGCAGGGGAGGGACCTCAACATCCTTGGGAATGAATCAATGCTCATCGTCAATGGGATGTTTATATGGCCGTTATATCCTGCCATATGGTTCAGTTTTGATGTTAACCGGAAAACAAGGCTCATTACATTGAGACCAAACCATTAGATTAACAGAAAGATATGGTTTGTTTATAACTTGGACTTGGGCCTAGGATCTAAAGCACGTGAATGTCACATGTAAACAAAACGGGCGGTCAAAGGTCGATTTAAAGCCCATGTGACACTTAGTCAGCTGTGAAGCTTCGTAGGGAGACGATCACGAAGCCTGTTCGTCCTCATGTAAGGTAAGAAACTGCTTTGATTGGGTTTAGGTGTTGTAGAAACGGAGGAATTCGGTCAAGTGGTTTGTCTGGTGTCTGTGTTACGCAAACAGTTCCGCCTCCTTTTTTATTGGTTTGTCGTTAAAAATTATTTATCAACTCATTCCGTCTCACACTCGCCTTCAAGTAGTTTGTTCTGTTCATATTCATGGCGTAGCTTGTAACTTATAATCATAGAGCTATAGAGCTGTCGTTAAGTTTGTGTTTTCAATCCTGTTACGTGTGTATATGTAAAGTTAACGTTAACAGTTACATGATAAGTTGACATATGTTAACTTTTGTTGTCTGCCATCACCTATTAGCTGCATGACCTGATAAACAAACAAGTGTGGTCATTGTCCCACGCTTCAAGAGAACCATGTTTTTAATCCTTTCATCCTAACTCGATAAATAGGACAGTGATTGAAAATTGTCATGAAGTATATATATGCCATTTCAAATGTCTGTCAATGACTTAAAAATGATGAGACATAATGTAATATTATATAATTATTTCAGTGCCTTTTGATCACTTCTGCTCTCCAACAACTCACCTTCAGGTGTCATGGCCCAGACAACAACTCAGGGACAGGTATGTTGAAATATGTACATAAGAACAATGTAACGTTACATGTACTGTGATATGTCATTAATTCAAACCCAGGAGTCCTAGATTCTGAGTCAACAACCCTGACCTCAAGGCCAACCATGCCTGCTATAATTGATAATTGTTAAGTTTGGAAAGTGTGCACATGTGATGTCACCTGCTGCAAGGAATAGGAGACTTTTAATCGTTATCATATATCTACAAGTGAGATGATTGTACCTTGATTCTTGTGATAATTTGTTGAACATTACATCATTGTTTGCCCAGTTTGTAATGGCCTTAGCCTTTGTAAGTTTTAACCTTTGTACTCAGATATGGGACCCTGAAATTCACATGACCATTTCACCTGCATTTCAGGCCAGTCAAGCCAGAGCCATGGGCCTACTTGGTGCCATTAACCCTTCCTGGGAAGAGATAGACTACAACCAGTTTCACGTCAAGGTCAAAATCATCGGAGCTTCCTTCCTCTTCTTCGCCTTTGTCTACCTTCTGTGCCACATCCTGTCTTCCTTCCTCAAAACGTACAACGGCCTGCGACTTAAGGAGAGGATCTTCTGGAACCTGGCCATCGTGCGGGCCACGTTTGGCGTGTTCTGCACCGTCGTGGGCATCTGGGCGCTGTGGTGGGACCAGGAACTGAAGAAGGACGTCGTGTTTGCCACCACGCCCACCAGCTTCTTCGCCATCTGCACCACGATTGGGTTCTTCCTGTTCGAGTGCTCCACCCTCCTGGTGTCGGACGTCATCTTCCGCAAGGTCAGCATCCTCCTCAACCTGCACCACTGGCTCTCGCTGGTCGGGTACTCCCTCATCCTCTGGGTGGGCAGCACGCACTACTTCGCCACCAACGGCCTCATCCTGGAGATGAGCACCCCGTTCTCCGCGCTGTGCTGGGTCCTCCTCAAGTGCGGGCTGGCGAACACGGGGACCTGGTGGCTGAACCAGTGCGTGCTGGTCCACACGTTCCACCTGCGCTCCGTGCTCGAGGCCTTCTTCTGGATGGAGACGTACCGGCACTGGGACCACATCTGGGCGGACATGCCCGCCGCCATGTTCATCTCCTTCTACACAGAGCTGACCCTGGTGTCCTTCGTCATGACCCCCTACTGGACCTACAAGAAGTCGGCGCAGCTCTTCAACCCCATCGACTGGAACTTCCAGGACACAGAGAAGACGAAAACCACCAACGGGACGGTGAAGAAGGAGAAGTAACACATCTGTGAAGAATTTCATCAGGTTGGCAAGAGACTGTTTAAGAAGGTTCTTTATTTAACAACATGTGGGTTTTTACATCTGACGTTTTGGAGACTGTCTGTCAACCTCTTTAGGGCAACAATGACTGGTTTTAATTCGTACAGCAGCTAGGTGTTGCTGCTGTAGGACTACAAATGCAGTCCCAAATGTATCTGTATCTGTATAGCCGGTATAACTGCTTCACAGGCATGCGGTGCGGCGGCAACGAAGAATCATTGTTGCCCTGAAGAAGATGACAGATAGTTGGGTGTTGGATGAAAAAAAAACCACAGGTTGTTGAACAAGGAATACATATAAGTAACACAATCTGTTCCATCCACAGTCAAGTTGCAATGTTTTAGTTAAGGTCAATGATGTATCAACATCGCATTACAGCCTAAATCACCTCAAGTTAGGGCTGCGTACCGGTCCAGGTGGACCGGTACGGACCGAAAAAATAGTATCGGTCCAGTCCGAAAAAACCGAAACGTCGGTGGACCGGTTTTTTGGACCGGAACAAAAATCCATACTTGTTACTACTGATGATCACTGTACACAAGGATGCCTGCCAGGAAAATGAACATCCAACGTTAAAATAAAGAGATTTACCTTAGTTTCCGTCTCTCTCATTTTGCAACAATATTTTTCCATATTTTCGTTACCGACAGACACTTAGGAATCAAAAAGGAGAAGTTACCAACCTGCGTATTGGTTGGGATCGAGCTGCTGCTTGACACCAGCCGCCACTTTCCCACACTGTGACGCACGTGAATTGTTCAGGTACAGGTACAGGTCCGGACCTGTACCTAAACCTCTGTACCAGTACCTGTACCTGTACCTGATGTTACGTTTAGGTACGCAGCCCTACCTCAAGTGATGAGGGCTGGGAGGGATAGATAGATAGATACTGTAACTTTTATATGCTTTTAGATACACACATTTTAATAATATGATTGAGGCCGAATCATCAAAAACCAAGTCATTAACATGTATTTTTGATACTCTATATGCTGCCAAATTTTGTACAAATATGTACAAATGCCATTAACTATATTTCAATGAAGAATTTTAGACAAATTTATTTACGAAAATGTACGACATACAGACATTTTATATGTGCTGCCGGATATTCAAATGCTCAGGAATTACATGTAGGTAGCCAATATTTTATAAGAATAATCTTAACTGTATGAAAACTGTATGTCGTTTGAATCTTGATGAAATGTTATGCAATTATTGTATTTTGTGTGGCTTTCTCAAAATAATAGTTTCTTATCATCATCTTTTTGATTTAGAAAGTTAAGTGTTGTTCATGACATTGGCAGCCACCAGTCATTTCTATCTGATAATGGACTGTGGAATGAATTTTGATATGTACAAATTACATGTACAAAGCTCAATCACCGCACAATGTAGTGGTCAAAGTGCAAGTAATGTTATTCAATATGTGTTGTGAAGTGAGGAACAAATATTAACACACAAAGCTCTTAAAAGTTATATGGTGCTCGGGTGATATGAAATATACATTGTATGTATATGATACATAAATATAAATATCTAATTTGTAAACATTTTTACATGACATGATTTTATTATTGCCAAGGTCCAAGGCTAAATGTGATTTGTATTATGATTATCAAAAATAAATGTGACTTTTAAATCATTTTGGCATTAGTACTTCTTCTGTCAGTCTACAGCTATGTTAATTCAGTTCCATGACTTTGTGATAAACCAAAAGTAACAGTTCTGTAACAGATATAATTATGCTTTATTATTAGCAGCATAAGTTTGACATACATTTACTTATGAGTAGTAACATCACAACACATCTATATGAGGTACAATCGTTCCAAATGCTGTCATCAGGAAATGGTCAATAGTCTCTAAGTTTCGTGATGTACATCAAAGTCAGCACAAAATTCATCTATTCTATAACTTGATAGTACATGTACATTTGTTTTAAATATACAATGTATTTTTCGACAGTGGTACATCACAACTTGAGACTCCCTTACAACATGTACACATGTACACTTCTTGTAACATTCAGTTTCCATAGAAATTAGAAATCATTATTGCTTGGTGCAAGACTGTAAGATGTGGCAATCTCCCTTTTCTTGCTCTCATTTTTTTGTGCGTCACAATATACAAACATGTTAAACCTTTGGTGGGAATTTCATTCTTAACTCTTTAACCCTTCAATTAAGAAGGAATAAAATGTTTGTGCTCATGTTTCTGTTTGACAGTTAACAACATTTGTGTGTGAGAATCACACATGGCAACTAGAATCTACTGTTTGGACATCTACACAACACTTAACTCTGAACTGAACTTTTAACAGTCAACACTATACAGTAACATCTCTGCCAGAATTTAGCCTGGTTACCGAACCTATTTTAGCTGCCGACTATCTTTTTTTATCTATCCTCTCCACATATAGATTTATTTGCGGAGAGAGCGAAAGTAAAATAGGTTTGGTAACCAGGCTTGCCAGAATTACTCAGAATTGTCAACATGAAAACTCACCTGTGTTGGGAAGTAATATGACAACGAAAGTAGCCTTACACATGTACATATCCAACAAACATGAACATTTAAAGTGTCCTCACAGCCTGAATTCTATCAGGGAAGAGTCCTGCTACACAGATAATACAGGTTATCTACTCTTTGGTTTTATCTGTTTGTACTCCTTTCTTCTAGTGGGTTTAAACTTGAGGAGCTTGGCGTACTTCTTAAGGAGTTTCTTCCAGTAACACTGCAAGTCTTCCTGACGGAGATGGTCCCAAATGAACTGGAAACCCCTGGAAGGAAGTTTCAAAACATATTTTGATTTTTTTAATACAAACTGTACAAAGAAAAGCTTCCAATTTCTAACTAGGAACATAACTGCAGCTCAAAATAAAGCTTCCATGGGGCAAGCTATGTTTTCATGAGTTTTCCTTACCTTTCGGCAATTTCCTTTGCTACACCTTGATTAGAACTGGCAAACTCAATCAACTCCCTGTGAGAAAAAAAGACATTTCTTCACACATCCTTGCAAAAACAAAGACAGATTTTTCTCAGATGAGAAGAAATAACTTCATTAGTAACTGAGCTTAAATTCATTAGTAACTGAGCAACAAGAATGTATTCGTTCTTACTTAACATCCTTGAGATCTTGGCTGACAGGAATGTAGTGTACCCAGGGTTTGAGGGCGGGGTAGAAGAACTCTAACCAACCCTCCCCTACATGGAACACCGTGGAATGACACAGGAACAGGTGTTTGAAACGGAAGCTCGCTGCCACACCACGGAAGTTAAACAGGTATCTGGAAAAGAGTGTGATAAGTAATGTTTCAATCATGTCTGCTCCTAAGCCAGCCCTGGCTGTTGAACTCATGTCTGCACTACCAACAAGTAAGCAATCACAGACAATCAAGAGGATGCGTTGTTTCTTTTGTAGTAGTTTTTTTTACTAATACTGTGAGGACCATCTGCTGAGGCACTATGCTCCCCAATGGGAGCATGCAGCCATGAGTGAGTGAGTGAGTGAGTGAGTGTGAGTGAGTGAGTGAGTGAGTGAGTGAGTGAGTGAGTGAGTGAGTGAGTGAGTGAGTGAGTGAGTGAGTGAGTGAGTGAGTGAGTGAGTGAGTGAGTGAGTGAGTGAGTGAGTGAGTGAGTGAGTGAGTGAGTGAGTGAGTGAGTGAGTGAGTGAGTGAGTGAGTGAGAGTGAGTGAATACTGTAACAGTTAATGTATTTGCAATTCGTGAAGTGACAACTTACTTGTACTTGCAGTGGTCCTCCAGTTTGATCTCTGTAGCAGCCGGCATCCCCAGGGTGTCCTGTGGTCAGGAAGAGTCAATCCGTGAGACTTACCTAGTTTGATTTCTCCTTGTAAATTAACCTACAGTGGAAAAGTTGCCTGACAAAGAAGTCAGCAATGACAACTGCATCAAAATGAATGTATATGCTGTAAAGCAATTGTCACGAAATTGAAACAGTACAAGATTAGTCATGATATATAGCATCATCTAGGATGATAATTTGGGTCTCCCTGTACAGAACTGAGAGTCTTCCCCTCCGACCAACCTTGTCAGATTTCCAGGCCTGGTTCTTGGTGTACTGTGCGTCCACCAGGTCTGGCTCCGCTCGCGACAGCAGCACCAAAGGGTCTCGCTCGGCACTCGTACGTGACCCGCGGAAGAACGCCTTGTCTTCCTTCTTATCCCATGGCCAATCTTTGTTAGCCCTAAGGGTTAATCATAGATTACACTTAGCAAGATCTTCCCTGATAAAAAAATACCACATATGTAACATGGGTGTCATGGATCAACAGATCTAGAAAAAGTAGCTTCAGTGTCCAACTGAAAAGGAAAAAGAAAGTCATCATCATGATCAACTGAAGTCATCATCATGATCAATTGAGGTGAAGCATGATGCTTTTTCAAGAAGCTACTGGTAGTGCATGGTCACCCTTCTTAAACACTCAAGAAGGTAATTGAACTTGAAGAGGATACGGGTCTACAATGTGATGAACTGTCCTCTGTCATGCACGACAGGAACTTGTGGAGACGGTATACTGTGTGTCACCTCGCTGTGGATGAACTGAACTGATTGGTAGTGCAATGAGCCTTTGCAACTGCTCTCATTTTTAACCAATTAACAACTTTTATTTAACTTTGGCTGCTCTTCCCAGAGATCTGGTTACCAATAGAAAACAGTGGCTGTGCCCTAAGACAGACTTACTCGGTGATGGAGTCCCTCATGAGGTCCCACCTCCCCAGTCCTGTGGGGAAGAGAGGCCAGACGGCTGGGCCACCTTCCCAGAACGTCCAGGCTGGGTACATGATGTCCCAGTGTTCAGTGTCCGTCTGGAACAGAGAGAAAAATCAATAAGGTTAACAATGTTATTCAACAATAACCAGACAGCTGCGCCCCTTCCCAGAACATCCAGGCAGGGTATACATGTAGGAGTATGACGTCTGAGTGTTCAGTGTCCGTCTGGAACAGAGATACGATCAAAAACATCAACATTAACTCTAACCACACAGCTGGGTCCCATTCCAGAACAGCTAGGCAGGGGACATGTCGATGACCTAGTGTTGAATTATAGGTCTGGAAGAAGAAGAAATAACATATCAACCATAAACCCTAACCATACAGTCAGGCCAGGGCCCTTCAGCTTCGAAACATACTGTTTTTGAAGGGGCCCAGTAACCATGTCCCAATCTTTATTCTATGTCTAGAATAAGTAAAAACCTTTTGGCATGCATACAAAAAAATTTTAAGAGGGTTAACCCTTTCACCTTATACATGTAGTACAATTCTTGAAGTGGGGCTTTATCTAGCATCATCTTATTGAAACAGAAATTGTCTTCCACTGTTTCAGAATTGCTGGCTGGGGGGACCAAAATACTGTGTTTTTAAGAACTTACCTTACTGAAGGACATGACCGGCTTGGGTTCTCGCTGGTACATGGGACTCTGTGGCCAGTCGCGCACGTTGATGATCATCTCCATGTCTGGCAGGTCAGCAATCATCTCCAGGATGAAGTGTTCAACGCCTGAACACCTGTAAGGGAATAAGGCACTGTTTTAGAGTCCTCGTGATAACCTTACCGGTATGTATCATTTCACATTCTTATATACAGTTCAACCTCTCAACACTGACCACAGATCAAAATGTAACCGGTTTGATTCCTTCCTTGCATTCCTTCCTTGCAAGACGTTGTGCCCTTGGGAAAGGCACTTTACAGGACTTTCCTCACTCCACCCAGGTGTAAAATGGATACCTGACTTCGGTTGGGGAGGTAAAAGGCGGTGGAAGGAGAGGGATGAGCAATGGGCCCCACCTTTCAATACTGTGCCCCAGACATAGTTGATCAACAACCCACTGCCTCTAGCTCTATGGCCTTATAAAGGCTATGGTATGGGACTACCTTTACCTTAACCTGTTTTTACAGTGACCACTCAGTGAAGAAAATGGTCATTGTTGACAGCTCTATTTCTGTACATAGCCCTTGGGCCACACAGTCGTGCAATCACTACAGTAGGGGGCTAGTCCACTGGTAGTGGTGTGTGTTCAACTCCCATACTCTTTCCCAAGTGCTGAGTGCTAAGCAGTATGTGTGTACCATTTTTACAGTTTTTGGTACTCAAAAGCTACCGAATGCAAGGTGAACTCTCTACTGAGTCTACTCACTTGGCTATTGCACCAGTCATAGGCCACTACCGGTACATACAGGACGCTTAATGCTTGGGTCAATGGGTAAAACAATCTAGGGGGCCACCAAAAGGTGCACCTGTCATATCTCACCTGGCTGGGAACATACACCTGTCCTGTCGGTAGAGTTTGTGGTCGATGATTTGATAGTGAGTTCCCTTGTCCTGCTCCAAGGTGCGATCAAACTCCTCCTTAGTGATCCCTCCTCTGTCCTTCCACAGCTTCAGATCCTTGGTGATAACACTGGGAATGGATGGAAGATGGGCAGGTAAGAACAACAGTCGTCATGAATAAAATGTAAAACAATACAGTTGTCATTTGCCTGCACTTCCAAGGGGAAGTGTTAAGATGTTAACTCTCTTTCACTCTCCTGGCCAATTATTGACTCTATTTTTAATGACCCTACTCATAAATAGCCTCTACCAGGCTTCGGGAATTGGCTGGAAAGAGTAGAAATTGGTAAAATAGACGGAATACATGCCAGGGGAGTTGGTCCGTTCTCTTTAGCGGACCAACTCCCCTGGCATTTATCCATCTAAGTGGCCAATTTGTACTCTTTTCAGCCACTTCCTGAAGCCTGGTAGAGGCTATCCATAACCCCTTAGGAAGGCCTGGTGGAGGCTAACCTGTGTGGGCTAGCAACAGCCAGGATTTAAAAACTAATCAACGACTCACCTACTGTGACAGGCACATTTCTTGTCCGGCTTGGGGCACGGCTTGTAGTTCTCGACAGCTTGGTGGATTTTGTCTAGGTATTTCTGCCATCGTGGGTCAACTGAATAAAATAATTACACAACAAAACATCACAGTAAAGAACTCAGTTACTTCTTTCTTTCTTCGGTGTTTTTCTTTTTTTTATTTCATTAATATTACAATATCTGGACAATTTTTCAAGACAAAAACTACATGGTTTCAAACCAATACTTCCTCATGGCAAAGATGGTAACGTTATTCTTAAGGTATCATGCGAAGTTTATGCATGTCTGTCGTATAACGAACTACAAGACATGCATAACAATAAAAGTGAACGCCCCCCTCCCACACGAAACAACAATATTGCACGACCTTCCCGGTACTTCTCCTTCTCTGCTTGCTCCGTGGCATTTTCGTCGCACGATCCTGTTTCTTTGTCGCAGTATGCTTCGTCAGAATTCGCCCACAAGCCTGAGATTTGGAGGAAAACAAGGAAACCGATGATCCATGTCTTCGAATTGTACCGGGAAGCCGCCATCATGCCACATCAGCTGGTCGCGCCGTGCGCGGGCGCCGCCTTGCGGTTGCATAAAAAACTACAACTGTTCAGTGGGCGACCACGCACTTATTTCATACCTTTGATTTCTCTTCGTCGTGAATGAATGTAAGATTCAGTAAATAAAACTAACACGAAATATTCACTTCTCGTGTTATTTTGTTTTCAATATAAACGCTTGGCTAGGAATTGAGAACGTAATCAAAATCTCCTCTGCATATTTTCTTTGGAACAAAGGTTTGGAAGAATATTAAACCGCTGGTGTTTGATGTGTCCGATTCCCGAAAAAAATTCTACAGTGATTGCTTTCTTCATTTTTATTGCCCAGATCTGTTTCTTGTGGTTATGAATATATAATTCTCTGCTCAGAAAAACAAAATGGTATTTAGGTCGTAAAGTGCAATGTACTCAACCCACGTTAATATGAATGTGCGCAAACCACGTCTGAGCGGTCGCACTCTGTCTCATTTATAAGATTTCTACCTTCAAGATCGAGGAGGACTGGAAAATGCTGGAAGGCACACGTGGAGGGATCAAGACTAAAAGGGGCACAACTCCAAGATGACGACCACAAGGCGCGGAAGTTGGTTCATTCTTATGGTGCTGTTTGTGACATGGAATGGGGGTTCCACAGCCTCAAATAACCTAGATTGCTGCAAAGGAGAACTTGGTACCTACGCACCATTCCTGACTTGCAGGACGGCCTGTTCTTTCCGCCATATCCCCGCGCCATTGCCGTCAAATCTGGCAAGCTTGCGGATAGAGCGACAGGATATCGCGAACATCAAGGCAGGAGATTTTCCCCGTCATGAGGTTTTGAAGAGGCTGTATATCAAGAACAGTAACGTTGTGGTGCTACAACCAGGGGCCTTTGAAAGCTTGCCTTCTATTACAACACTAGATCTTCGTTCTAACAAGATAAGGCGATTGGAAGCAGATACTTTCAAGGGTCTGGTCTGGCTTATTGATTTAGATTTGGGAGATAACGAGATCCACCACATCGGCAGAAATGCTTTCGTCGGGCTCGTCAGACTACGAAGACTGGGTCTTGATTGGAACTGCCTTTCTAGCATTCCCCAAGGGATTTCGTCAACTATGAAGTTATCGCTCGAACTCATGGGTAACCCTATCACGTCGATCCCAGATGTTGATGAACTACGCCACATCGCCATTCTATATTTGCCTATAACAGAATGGACTGAGTTGCAGTGCGACTGCAAGCTGAGAGAAGTCAATACATGGCTTCTTGAGAATGCACATTTGAGATGGAACATCGGGTGCAAGGTCAATGCCACTGTGGTGAATTTCCGGCGTGTGGATTGGGAGGATCTCAGGTGTGCCTCACCTGACGTGTCCGTTACCTTAGACACACGTGCTGCCACAGGTAACGCTTCTTTCACCTGCCGGACAGACTGTCAGGAAGGTCTGACGTTCGCGTGGATCACACCGAGTGGAGACTACAGACCACCGAGCTACGAGTACTCTAAGAACTACACGCACGTCAGCAACTCGTCTTGCAAAGGCTCACCTCTCACAAGCTTGGAAACCAGGAGGATGTGTTACTCTGTGTTGAACGTCCCTGGGGATGGTGGTGACGTAGAGGGTACCTACACGTGTCTGGTGACAGCTGACCATACGGACAACGCGAGCGCATCCGCCGTACTGACCGTCAGTAGTGACACGACAGAGAAATGTACCACAAGAGCGTACAGCCCGGAGCTTCAGACAACAGTCAGGGTCGTGACACCGCCCGATAGAGGTTTGTTTGTTTACTTGTTTGTTTGCTTTATTTAGATCTTCATTATAATAAGTGATACATCACTATAACATTGTTCCTGAAGTCCATGATTAAAAAATACAAAGTATAACAACGGAAATATAAATTTAAACCTGAATTAACGAAAAACAAAAATAACTTTTATTTAAGGTGTTGGAGAGGAGACAGCAAATAGCCCGGAGCTTCAGACAACAGTCAGGGTCGTCACACCGCCCGATAGAGCTTCGTTTGTTTACTTGTTTGTTTGTTTTATTTAAGTCACCATTAATGATACAACACTATTCTTCCTGGAGTCCATAATAAAAGTATAATAACGAAAATTACCGAATATAAACATGAATTAACAACAACAACAATAATTCTTCTTTAAGGTGTTGGAGAGGAGACAGCAAACCGCCCGGACGTTGAGCTGTCCACTACTCAGCTCGTGCTTGTTGGCCTGGGCTCTTTCTGCGGATATTCTGTTATTTTCGTGGTGATAGCTGCTTGTGGGAGCTGGTGTCACGGTAAAAAAGCCCGTCAGGCGGACAGAGCCAACGGAGGAAGGGACGCTGAAGACGGACAGAACGGAACCGATGGCACGGGTGATGCCAGAGGCGGTCACTACGAAAACGACGACCAGTTTTCTGACACCAATAGAGACTCAAGAGCCCATTATGAGAACGATGATCAGTTTTCTGACACAGCAGGTGCTACAGGCGGCCACTACGAAAACGACGACCAAGTTTCAGACACAAACGGGGACTCGGGACGCCATTATGAGAACGACGATGAGTTGTCAGACACAGGAGGCCACTACGAAAACGACGACCAGTTTTCGGACACGAACGGAGACTCCGGAGGCCATTATGAGAACGACGACGAGTTTTCAGACACTGAAGGAGCTAAAGGCGGACACTACGAAAACGAAGACCAGTTCTCAGACACCGAAGGGACCAGAGAAACACACTACGAAAACGACGACCAATTCTCTGATGAAGATGCGAATGGGAACTCCCACAAGACAGCCCCAGGCCAGCTGGCCAGCGGGGCACCAGGGAAAATACCCTCCGCTGCTAGAGCCAAGAAGAACAGGCGTCGTCACAACAAGAGGGGCTTAGTCAAAACAAGAGCAACGTCAAACAACAAAACGGCCGCGGCGGTTTCAAGCATTGTTGCTTTTCATGCCGAGGCACAAGCAGGTGGACACTACGACAACGAAAGTAAAGGCGGGGGACGAAACCTCGGCGACAGCAACGCTAGGATAGCGTCAGCCAACGGGGCATGTGGTGACAAAGAACTGACAGATGGACACTACGACAATGACAAGACCGCCAGAGGTTCGGCCAGTAAAACCGATGATGACAGTGACTCATCAGATCACGACTACATGTCGTTACCAGAGAACAGAGTGGCGGGACG
Organism: Branchiostoma floridae x Branchiostoma japonicum; assembly: GCA_013266295.2. Lineage (NCBI taxonomy): Eukaryota > Metazoa > Chordata > Leptocardii > Amphioxiformes > Branchiostomatidae > Branchiostoma > Branchiostoma floridae x Branchiostoma japonicum. The sequence continues at coordinate 13,220,189 of CM023825.1, forward strand.
AGAGGTTGGACATGAAGGGGAAAACGATCCTGTCTCCATTTCTGCAAGTGCCGCTGAAGTATCAGAGAATGAGTATGTGACGCTTCCTGGAACGGAAAATGATGGCGAGGACTCTGACCACACTTACGTGACGCTTCCTGGTACGGAAAATGACGGCAACTCTGACCACACTTATGTGACGCTTCCTGGTACGGAAAATGACGGCGAGAATTCTGACCACACTTATGTGACACTCCCTAGTGCTGACCACACCCACAATGTCCCACTTCCCGAAACGAAAAATGTCGGAAATGAGCATGACAACACCTATGTCACGGTTCCTATGACGGAAAATACCGGCGAGAACTCTGACCACACCTACAAGTTGACAATCCCTGGGACGGTAAATGCCAGCGAAAACTCTGACCACACTTACAATGTGACGCTTCCTGACATAGAAAAGCCTACAGAACAACAAATCAAAAGAGAAGAGGAAGACAGACAAGTTTCTTCAGACTTTGCCACTGCTCTGTCCGACTCAAATGCCTCTGATCACGTTTATGTGACTGTTCCTGACAATGCTGATGAACAGCAAGGCGAAACGGATGTGGAAGAACAGAACAAGCGTCAGACCTAGGCACATCAGCTCCCGACAAACTCTGACCACGTTTGTGTAACAATTTCCGACTTAAGAACTGTATGGGACGAGCAGTGTGGACATCTAATAATAGTGTCTAAACATGCAAGGGCAGAGACATCCAGATGCCCTAATCCTAGAGTTTTACCGTTTCAAATCAACAACTCTGTCATCAAAATCTGAAAAGTGAGAATGGAGGGGAATGTTTGTTGCCGTTTTGTAAACTAGTCTCTCACACCGAGAAAGACAATTGTTCAAATCTGCATTAGTCTACAAATAGAAAAAGTTGTAGTTGGCTTAATATCAAAGAATAGATTTAGTAGCTACGTTTTGTTTTGCTGAATATTTTTAACTTTCTTTGCACTGCGGCAGCTGCATTTAAATTGTATGAGTCAGGCCCTATGAAATAACTTGTTTCGTATTGTTTTGTATTATTATTTCAGGTTTGGGAGGACAACTTGTAAAGGCGTTGATACACCTGTTTTGTCCTCCCTTCCACTTGTTTTTGCATGTGGTAAATTCAAATAAAGAAATAAAGAAACTATTCTAATCTGAGCATAGAACTGAATCTTGGACACACCAGCGATTCATGTAAAGATGATTGGCTGTATGGTGATTGTTTGTAGGGCTATACAAAGCATGCCGCACATTTCCAAACGGTGCAGTCAGATTGATATTAGAAACTGTTTGTACCAGTCATTCCAGCAATGTTGTATCTGCGTCAACAGTTGTTTTCGGCTCCATAGAAACGCTGCGTGCCGTGAAAACTAATTTGTATCAAGAATGTTACATTTTATTAGAAAGTAGCACTGGATACAGGATCAAACGGTCACAACAATATTAATTTCTTCATGCTGTTTCAGAAACATGCCTTGATCTGGAAGACTATATTTGATCTATATACTAGTATTCATGTACAAATGGTATTTGGTAGCTTTACTTTGTTTATATAAACACCTCTATCGATCAATATCATAGATACATTGTATTTCTGCCAGCACTGTTCATATACACCCTTACTTCCTTTCTTCAGCATTGACTATTTGATTTAAAAAATTATTATCATCGAATATTGGGCTTACTGCTTAGAATATATCAACTATTCAACATGTGATGTCATGAATGACGTTGTGAATAAAGTTATATTTGCACAATTAATATTTTCTTGACTTTACTTGACGTCATCATTTAGACACGAATGGAGCAAACCGCCACTACGGCATGTCTGACGTCTAACTTATAAAAACTAAAACAAGCGAGAGCGTTTAGAGATCTCTAAGTAGTTACGTACACCCTCTTTTCAATATAGGCTGCGACCGCTGAGGGATCAAATATTTGACAGATTTCTCAATAAATTTCATAGACAGAGAACGATTTTTGTGTGTAGTGTTGCCTTTCCAATCATACTTTTGCATCTTGCATCATATTCCAATTATGAAATCAATGGTCGCACAAATCTGTAGGGTCGCTCAGCGATCGCCGTCTAGTACATATGCTTAATCAGTACATATGCTTAATCAGTATATATGCTTAATCAGTATATATGCTTAATCAGTATATATGCTTAATCAGTATATATGCTTTTAAGCATATATACTGATTCAGCATATATACTGATTAAAATCAGTATATATGCATACGTTTTATACTTTTTTTTATAGTGGAAAGGTGGCCTAAGCTATAACATACGCAGGGAAGGCTACGTGTTGTACCACATATCAATCACACCTTTTAAACTATGTAAGTATTCGTTTGTATATGCATGATGACGTCAGATTCACAGACTAAAAAAGATGAAAAGTAACGTATCAAATTTCATCAGCGCTTGCGTACAACACATTGTCAGTGCCACCTTCCTGACTTGGTGAAGCACCATTGAAATCCCCCGCGCTTTCGTACAAGTTATTTTCCACCTCTCCAGATTCTTTCTTAAGTGGTTTCGCGTAAAGATCCTCCACGGTTTGGTGGCGTCTTCGCCTTCTTCTTGTCCGGTTTGCTGTACACCGGTGCCTGCCCATCGGAGTCTGACGTCACGTTCGGTTGACCAATGGTGGAATGCATGTTGAAGTAACAAGGCAGCCATATATATATTTTTCGGGCTGGCCGTTACAAATATCGGCTGGCACCCAGGCTAGATTGCTTTATATATAATAGACTAAAACGTTATGAGACTACTCCATGCGTTTTAAGTAAGGTATCGTTATCAGTGATGCTTGGGGCCAGGGAAGTTGCCACTGCTGATACCAATCCAAGTGTTCATTCTTTATCAACTCTTCCAGCACATATATGAAGAAATACAGTGTTTGTCTCTGGAGGCTATAGAAGTTCTTGTTGCACTCGCTGTCAGCTACCAACAACATCACTACTACTTCTAACACTACAACCTGGCCTAACCACCATGGCTTGTGACTTGAACAGAATGGCTGTCTCTCATAGATAGACCTCACAAACTATTGGGACCCAGTTTGAATAAAAATGGTCAGATTTTGCCAACGAAATCTTCACAAGCACAATTATGAACATCTCTACAGCTGGTCATATTTGATTTCTCACTACCACTAATTAACTGCAGAGGGAAAATGAATGAAAACAACTCAATGTCACATTTCGAACACAATCTTTCATATAAGGCATCTTTATTCTCATAGAATAGGTCACATACATAAGTTGTCACTAGCAGTTTACTCTAGATATAGAGGGGGAACTAATTCTATATTTCTGAGATACAGATATTAGACTAAGTGCAACTGTTCTGTAATACTTTTTTCTTTACAGAGCTTTAAATTGCTCAATTTTGTATCTTTATAGCCAGTTTTAATAAATCACTGAATGTCAACTATTCATATGGTCTTCTATTTGTCAACATACTAGACAATGTTGATATAGCTTTCTTGTTGAATGAAACCACATTAACATAGATCTTGAATTCAAGACTGTTGGTACTGAAAATGTTTGGGGCTACACAAGGAACCATTGGACTCCTAAAAACAGAATCTCAGCATTTATGCTAGTCTTCATCTTGGTTCTTTTCTTAACTGTCAACAAAGAAAATTGCCATGGTACTGTTACTGTCTTAATCCTTGTACGTGGAACAAATATTGAACAGGAAATTCTTGGATCACAGTTCTGAAGCCTACTACTAAAGAGCAAAGAAGCATTTATGTTAGTTTTTGGCTCCCCAGCCCACCATTCATGACAAATATAATCCAAATCCTTATGAAGCAAGTTTAAACTGTAATTTCGAACACAAGAAATTGGATTAACCCAAATTTTAAACTGTACAACTCCAGTCTTTGTCAAGGAATGAGCAATCCACCACTTCTGTGACGTCATGTTATGCAGATGACACACGTGACTCGGTGAGCAGTAGATCATAGGTTGCAGAAAGTCTGTGGTACCCCCTGACAAAGACTGGAGTTGTACTGTCTAAAATTTGGGTAAGTCCAATTTCTTGTGTTTAAAACTACAGTTTAAATTTGCTTCATAAGGACTTCCACCAACACAGATGAACTTATAAGATAATGCAAATCCCATCTAGTGTTGACTCTACCCTACACTAGCGGAGATAACTTCTGCTGCAGTTTCATCCGTGCTGCGAACTGTGATCTGCATGGTGACGCCGTCGTCCACCGCCAGCCGTGCTCGGACCAGGACGTCGTGGCCGCCCCGGTAAACTCCAGCGAGGAACAGCGTGTGCGCGCTCTTGTCCGCTGGCACTTTGTCGGACCGCTCGCACGGCTGCATGCCCATGTGGTCCACTATGTTTTTAACAGCATCTAGAGGGTGGAAGATTAAGTTATCATAGATATTAGTTTAATGGATGGAACGGTTTACAACCATAGCTATCAGCTGAATTGCCAGTAAAAGATATACAATTAAAAGTACTACTAAAAGTACCAGACAAACATATACGACATGCCAATAGAATAGCAGCAGCAATGATGAATTTGTACACATGAAGAAGAAAACACAACTTCCTTCAAGCATGTTTGCTGCACTAGTGGACAAAATTGTGGACAAGACAGTACAACATACTGGTATCTGTATACAATTTAAAAAAAAAACTTTTAAATGAAAAGGAGAAATATAGTGCTCCTTCAGAATTGAAAGAAAAACATTGAAAGCAATTGGGATCAGCGATATCAAATAATTTTCAGTAAGTTGAGCTTGTCTTGAGCATTGATGTTTCTGAGTTAGGTAGAAGAGATACTGTTCCAGTGACCTAAACTTTGTTCAGTGTCTAGAAGTGGTCTCTTGGACTTACAGTGAAATAACTTAGAGCGTAGTTTACCTTCCAGAGTTTTGACAGTAGACAGTGCATATGTGTCCTCCATCTGGTAGTCCTCCCCGACTTCGTCCCAGGAGGCTGCGAAGTTCGGTTTCAGAACCTTCTGGATGTGGTCTGAGATGGTCACCTCCACATCTTCTAACTGTGAAACAGCAAGGGATAATTCTGTCAGTTAACAAAGTCCATGTTCATTTTACTATCTATTCCTTACAGATTTAGATGTTCATGCTCAACTGCAAAGAATCATGCACTTTTGCTAACTGGCTGTAGCAATTCTACTGCAAGTTGACATTCACACACAGGTGCGCAAGTTTTAATGACATCCACACATTTCTGCACATGTTTTAATGACATCCACATAGAGTATTTTGTGCACATGTTTTAGTGACACCAAATTTTGGGTACATGTTTTAATTATGACATATAAATATTTGGGCACATGTTTTAATTATGACATAAACATATTTCTGCACATGTTTTAATTATGACATCCACATATTTGAGCACATATTTTAATGACATGCAGACATAGGTGCACATGTTTTACTGACCACATACTCGTCCTCGTACCCCTCCTCATCAGGCTCTCCTGTGTTGGGGTCGCAGTCCTTCACCAGGAACTTCAGCGTGTTGCTAAATGTGCCAATCACTGCAGGGACACAATATGGGCATTTAGAAACACCACATTTTTTAAATAATAATGTTACAACTTACATGTCACATTTGTAGTACAGTTACTATTTGGATGGGGATGTAACGCTGCTGGCCCTGTGTAAGTATTAGTAAGTAGTAAGTTGTCAAACCTCTGCACGTTAAAGAAGCCAAAATTAACTTAACCAAGAAGAGTAGGGGTGACAGTGTGCTTGGCTACAAATGTAAGTCATAATAGAGCTGCACTGCACTATCAGCTACTGACAAACATTGCAATTAATCTCAAGCATTATAAACCTGCTCTACCTTTACTTTAATTTGTTTGAACTTTACAAGATGAGGTGATGAGAAAGTACTGACCAGAGGTAGGGTCGTCCTCAGGCAGTGCCACGCAGGTGTACGTGATGCCGGGCTGTCCGTACGGCAGGGAGGCCGCGGGAACGTACGACAGGACCTCGAACCCTTCTGTCGGCTCCATCTGTACCGTCACGTTCTCCAGAATCTGGTCGTTCAGCGTGTTCGTGCAGTCAAACTGGGGGAGAAGGAAAGGAAATACATGTCATAACTTTGAACGGAGAAAAAGTAATAATTGTGTCTGAAAATATATCAACAAGATAAAAAAATTCATATGTTGAATACAATGCCTAGGTATACAATTTTACTGGATACAGTGCAATTTTATCACAATATCATGATATACCTAGCAATTTTACAGAATACAGAAGTTCTTTTTGAATACTTGCTAGCAAAATTGTTAAGCCTACGTGAAAAATTTCTATGTATATGCCTAAAATTGCTAAGAAACTTCAGAATCTGCACCCTTGAATATTCCTCCTACTTGACAATTTACCTTAACATTTAGCATGCTGAAGTAGCCACATTTAGCTACCAATTCTCTACTGGTTAGGAAGTGGGGAGAAGCTTAACTGTTCGACTCAACAAATCACACACAGGACAAATACTAAACACATCGATCTTACCTGGAACACGATGTGGTTGGTGAAGGTGTGTTTGATACATCTGACGACGTATTCCGTTTCTGATTCTGTCAGCTGCACCGCCGCGGAGGACTTGAAGAGCGGCCCCAGACCTTGGAATTCTGGGATGGCTGCAAGTTGCTCTGTAAATAAAGACAGACATACTCAATAACACAAACTACATCAACTATAAAAAAAAAACACAGTTACCAGCAGAATCTTTTCCCTTTTATTCACGGGACAGATTACATGGTACAATGTATTTGCCTTGAGTACAGCTGGACAATATCTTAAAATTTCAATTAATCTGTACTTTTCTTTTAAGTTTTAAACTGCAGCTACATTTATATACTAGGACAGTCAATGCTAATGGAGGGTGGAAAAGTTTCCAAACATACAGCCTATTCAAGAGTAAAATACTACTGTATTATCCTTTATCCAAATTTTATCAAATGAAGAAAAAGTTTCATTCACATCTATACTTAGAAATTAGGTGATGGTTTCAATACAGAGGACTGATATGAGATGTTACGAAGGCTCAACAAACAAACAAACAAACAAACAAACAAACAAACAAACCTGCGTAGATGTCCTGTCGTGTAGCCGCCACCTTGTCGGGTGCCTTGGCTGTTGGGGTGACCTCCACTGGATGGGTAACATTGCAATCTGTTATTATACAGAACCAAAATTTGCTTTGGCCTGAACAGCTTTACAAGTGCCACCTGTAGATACCCTACAGTACTGCAGACATGGAAGCCATGATTAAACCTTTGACCCCTAACCAACAGCTTCACAGGTAAAGCTTGGCTGGATGGCTGACAAAGAACCAAGTAACCACAGCAGGGCCCTGTTTCTGCTTCAGCTGTCTACTGAATCCTTGCAACCCATGTTATCTATGTATTGTATGTATCCTTTCCTCTCCTGGAAGAGTAGCAGTCACTAGACAGCTAAAGGAGAGAAGAGAACACTAATAAACACCACCGTGGCATCTACTGAAACCTTGTCATTTTTCAGCAGATTGAGAAAGAGACACATTGTGAGCACACAGAGCAGAAATGCTGACAACAGTCTGCCCTCCAACCCAAACACTCCCCAGGAGATCATGGGGTAATTAATACCTGCGTGTTGACCCTCAGCACCAAATATGCGTAACCCTGGAACAGGCATGGTAGACAAGACTCGTGAAAATATGTGCATGTTTGAAACATGGTTAGAAAAACGATACTGTGCAACAGAAAACTGTTGGAAAAAGGTAAAATGGCCTGATAAAAGTGCAACATTTTCTAATCATACACACACCCTCAACATCATAATTCCTGGTCCATCTACTCTAAACTTTCCTGACAGAACAGTTATGACTCCAGTTAATGAACAGACAAAACGACATGCATTGATACAGTCACACAAAGAATGGATGCCTTAGTCCCTACAGTCAAACTAACAATAGGAAGTGTGGTTATACATGACTGTGTATCTTACCTGCTTTCTGTTCTGCTAGTGGCTGAGTGGCAAGTGGGACGCTCTTCATGTCAAACTGTGTCTCGGAGGGCTCCAGTGTGTAGGAGTGCAGAGCACGCTCCAGGCCCACGACTGACACATTCAGTCCTATACAGAGAAGAGGAAAGAAAAATGAAAATGTAAACTTCTGATCATCTATGGATTAACACTTCTCAAGTGTGCTTCCTGCCTAATACTCATTAAATATATGTGAATAATAAAAAAATGTGCTACTCCTGCCCTTTTCCACATATACAATGACCCATCTGAAGAACTGCAATCCTTTACAGATGCATGCAAGTCAGCTGAGCAACAACAGCAAGATTGTAACTCTGCACTTTCTAGTCAAGAAAAAGGGCCACAGAGGACTAACAATCGTTCCAAGAATTGGCAAGTCTGACATACAGGAAGTTGCACCAGTCATGAGTATGACCCTTATGAACAGGACGTACCATTAAGGATGTAAGCAGAGTTGAGAGCCTTGTTGCTCTGCTTCAGCACATTCAGGTAGAAGGTGGCTCGATCTCTCACCTCATCATCTGTGTCCAGCAGGGACCTGGGACAAACATATGTGGTTACAATTCTGTCCAATCTACAAAAATCCTTAAATACCACAGGCACAAACACACTTTGCCCCATGTCTTATACTTCAATCTTAAACAAGCTTCAATCTTAAACCAGGCTGTATAAAGGCTTAAAGCAGAAATACATGTACACAAAAACATTTGAAGGTATGAATTCTTAAATAACACTGGGCACCCTGAAATGAATTTTAACACATACCGAGACAGGAGCACGACCACACTGGGCATCAGCTCCTCACAGTGGGCTCCAAACTTGGCCAGGGCACTCACCGCAGCTGTGAAACATAATCATCAATAGATTTCACAATTTTCAACACTCAGGTGTACAGCACTAAGTTTTGCAATATCATACATTCTATAGATCCTAAAAAAATCCCCCCTAAAAAAAATTGTGTGTAGTACAGCATCCATAATTTTGGGCTGAGCATATCCAGTAAAACAGAAAAGGATTTAAAAAAATGTTTCATTCACAATTTGAAGTCCTTTACTACATGACAAAAAGCAGTGAACTGCTTTTTAGTCTGTTGGTTCAGTTCTTACTGGTTTTGTATTGTTGACATACGTAGCGACATGAATTGTGTGTTAGAACTCCACAAACATTTCCGTCTCTCCCCCTTACCTGCGCGTACAGCGGCGTTCTCCAGTATCACCCTGTTGTAGATGAAGCGGATGTACTTGGAGGGGGAGGGGGTGCGCGGGCCCTCCCGTCCCAGCAGGTGGAGGATCCTCGTGGCCAGCACGGTGTGCTCGCAGTCCTCGATAAACTCGCACAGGTGCGCCAGCCCCGCCTCCTTCGCGTCGGGGTTCTCCTCGATGATCCCGATGAGCGAGTCCACGATGGCCCGCTTGTAATCGAAGCCGCCCTGCGAGGAATTGGAGGAGTTCTGAATGCAGAGTGTGGGGCGGAGAGAAGACGGCGGAGAGAAGATTGGAAAAGCAGGAAGAGCAAGGCGAAAACAGGGCAGCCGAGAAGGGAGGATTCCAGTTAAGTTCATCCAAAACATTGACAAATAAAAATAAAAGAAGTTGACAGGATGAGTGCAGCTTTCGGGCATTTTTTTTGGACATTGCAAGACGGAAAAACAACAATGAACATGAAGCATGCAGCACCACCAGGCCAGAACCAAAGATGCAGTCAGAGCACAACCAACCAAAGTCAGACAAGAGGCTACAACATGATACATCACATACAAGCACTGCAAGCTAAACAGTATATCATCATCTTCAACTTTCTCTCAAACTGAGCTGGCCTTTTCGCACAAACTTTGTAGGTTACGGGAGCATAGAAAGTGTACTGAATGTTCTCCCTAACATTCTCCATGAATCTCCAGGTTTTTCCGTAAGTCTCTTGGTCTCATACAGGTTTTTCCAGATTTGTATGATATTGTATTTGTAAGTTGATAATTTGTATTTATGATTAAATTTATTTGCATATTCGGTACACTTTCTATGCTCCCATAACCACTTTGTATCAGCTACCAGGCTGGGCAGCAGGTACACAATCTTGTCTAATTGAACTGAATGCCATGTACATTTTTAAACGTGCATACAAACACATAAACAACCCCTCCCCCTACCTCATCCCTCAGCATGGAGGCCAGGAAGTTCATCAGCACACCATGTTTCCTGGGGAACTTCAGACACAGGGACCTGAAATCAATGCAGACACAATTAGTGTTAAAGTGCGGTTCAAACCTTACAGTCTAGTCTCAGGTTTGACATCTTGAAGAGGTCATAGTCCTCGGCTATATCAATCCTTCCACAAATCTTCCTAAATAAGTAAATACCTGGCTCTTTTAATCATAGAAGTCTGAAAGTTTTGTGGGTCTATACATTTGGAGAGATGGACAGATCTCAGTACCTGATGGCCTGCACCACGACGATCTTGAACTCATCCGAGATCTCTGACATGAAGGTGGAAATTTGCTTCATCAGCCGGTCCACGCTGCTCTCACTACCCGTCTAAAGAACACAACACAACAAGACAGAGTTATTACAGGTACATAGAACAGGTACAAATTTACAATAAGCTACACTGATGCAGTTGTCTTAAACACATCACACAAAAAACTTAACCCAGAGAAAAAATATGAATGTCTACTCCCTGGAACAAAGTATGCCAAGATGGTTTAATCTTAAGGTCTGGTTTTCTTGTTGACCATCCAGTTTAGCATCATTATCGTAAATCCAAGACTACATAGGTGTGTTGATACCTTGAGTAGAGTAGTGATGGCCAGAGTAGCGATGCTGCGGTTCACATCAGTGATGAGGTTCTCCAGGTCCAGGTTACAGGCTGCTACAGCTGCAGGGTGCTTCATCGCAACCTGATCACAAACACAACAGTCAAGTTGAAAGATCATCTTCATCTTTACATGATCAACTACAGGAGAACAATTCATTTAAGTTTGCTAGAGTTTAGATTTTCTAGTGCTTAAAAGTCAGAATTTCTAACTGAAAAATGTGACAAAATTTCCACACCTTGTTGAGTGTCCTGACGGCAGCGAACCGTAGGGTGGGTTTGGGTGAACTGCAGAACAGCTGCAACACTAAAGTGGGTAGAAAATAGTTGTTAACAGGATACATGTATTTATTAACCAAGTCTTCAATGTCGGTGTAGGAAAGTATTCTGTGTACTGCTTGTAGAGTTATACAATCAAAATTGATACAGCAATTAAAATTTTTTCCTCAAACATTTTTTGGTATGGTAATACTGAACTGGGTATGACAATTCCAACTGGGTATTACCATACGATATCTGCAATGTCCTAGTGAGTAGAGTGTTCACCTTGCATTCAGTAAGTCACAAGTTTGATCCTTGGCCGAGTCATACCAAAGAATTCTAACAAATGGTACATACTGCCTACTCTGCTTAGCACTTAGCACTGACGGGAAGGAGTATGGTAGTTGAACACACACTACTACAATGGACTAGCTCCCTGCTGTTGTGATTGTGCAAAGTTGTGTGGCCCAAGGGCTTTGAGTCAGAGATGGCTGCCAACATATGCATCAGACGTACCTGAGATGGCGGGTGCCAGCTCGCGAGCGCTGGTGTTGGGCATGTTCACGATGGCGTGGGCGGCCTCGTAGATGACCAGCTCGCTCTTGTGGCGCAGACAGGTCTCGATGAAGTCGAACAGCGGACTGTCTCGCCCCTCAGACTCCTCCTCCAGCAGCTTGGTCGCAATGCGGATCTGTGGATACAGAGGATGACCCTGAACTTAGCAAAACGGAAATCTCTTAGGGCTGGGGAAAAAAATTTTCCGTTTGCCGACCAACCCTAGCAGAACCCCGCTGACCCTAGCCTTTTTTAGGGATCGAACTCTGGCAATAAAGCTTTCGATCTGACATCTGAATTTCAAACCCTCTGACACATTATTTCATGCATTTTCATAAGCACATTTTCATTCAGTAAATTAGGTGAAATATTTTTCCCTTCCCCACAACAAAATGGAATGACGGGGCCAATAGACAGCCCTCCTGATGCATGTTACTTTGTCAAATTGTTTAATGTTGTTGTTCCTGCAATACTATAACACATACAATGTACATGAAAAAGGAGCCAATCGTTTTGCTCACAATTGAGGTATAAATTTTCCATCTGCGACGTAAACAGTGTATACTGAACGTTTTGATTCAGTATATAAAAGTGATACATGATAAAAGTGATGTATGTAAGTAGAAAGTCTGTACCAGTAGGCAGTAGGCATATGGTGACCGTAGCGACTGTTTGGTGAACTTGCTGACCAGCTTGGACACTCCCAGTCGGTCAGTCTTCTTGATGTGATACAGCACTCCAATGGCATGGTACTGGAGACAATGGATCAGATTACATTTCTACAGTCTTCAATTATTTACTTATTTATTTATTAAAATTCTCAATGACAACATAATTAAACTATTATAGACTATAGAGTGTATTGCACTATTTCAAAACAGCAAGCTACCATGGCCTTAATGCAAGACATGTAGCACATCTGCAGGCAGATGTCCAAGTTCATATTTATCAGTTGAATGTATCACTATGTATAAGATCTATGTTATCATTGAAATACCCTGTTTATAGTGGCCACCTTTTTACTGTGACCACTTGCTTCAAAACATGATACGTATATACATCTCAACAGTGAGCATTGAACAAAGATTTCTGCCATGAGAACCTTTTAGGTGGATTATGTTTACCATCACAGAAGGACAACATATTGTTTTTGCTCTGTTTCTTATTCTTCTGTTCTAAACAAGTAAGGTCAATAACTGATGCTGTAGCAGACACCCTGTGGTGTTGGATTACATCATCATGATGTTGGGAGTTGCCGGACAGATTTGGAGGGGCTGGTCACCATATATATGAATGTGTTTGAGTAGGAATAAACAGAGCAGTAGTTTGGTAGACTAAACCATGTGAAGTTAAACATGAATTTGCTTTTCAAATGTTACCTTTCAAGTTTTACATACTGGTAGATTTGCTTGTATGAAAGATCTAATCTGAAGCCCTACCTGGACCATGATGTTGTCACTAGAAGCAGCTTCAGCAGCCTCGTTCACCCAGCGTTTCACCACATCCCCACTGGACCGCATCAGGTGCTGAAGGTGGGGAGACAAATACAAAGTACATGTAAGTCTTAGACATGGCTACATGTCAAAATCAAGTCAAAGTTCCTTCCCGCACCTATATATGGTGTATAGGGCAGTACCCATCCCTGTTTCTGTAGCCCTTGGGCCACATAGTGCAATCACTACAGCAGGGGGCTAGTCCGCTGGTAGTGGTGTGTTTAACTCCCATACTCTTTCCCAAATGCTGAATGCTAAGCAGAGAAAGCAGTATGTACCATTTTTTAAAAGTCTTTGGTATGACTTGGCCGGGGATCAAACTCACGACTTACCAAATGCAAGGCGAACACTTGGCCATGGCTGCGTGACCTACACTTGAAACAAAACTGTAGATACACTGAGGCTGGTGTGTTTTGCCAAAGGGTGGTTATACACAAGGAAGCACGAACAGACTTAGATCTACAGTAAGTTCTAAGCAAATCTCGAACTTACAAGACTGGAGGTGAGGGCTGCACTGGACACAGAGGGGTTCCTGTCCACAATGGCCTGCTTCATGTACCGCTCAATGCTCTGTAACATGGTGCTCTGGTACGACAGAACAAAACAGACACTACTGTAAGAAACCTTCAAAATTCATTCATACAAAATGCTACAAATAACAGAATTTAACAGTGCTTATACATGTACATATACAAGGAGGGATTTTCTACTCCACTTCATTGTGAAGAGAAAATTTGGCAGCTTTTTCTTAATGTTCTTTGTGGTTTTCCCTATGAAGCATTTCATGCCAATAATGAAGTTGCTACCCTGCATGACTGCAGCAACATAATATGATGCATAGTTGTTATGATTCTGCACACTGTACAACTAAGAAGGCAAAACCTTCACAGAAGTACAACATTGATAGGGATTGAAAGTGTGACCTTAAACTTACATCAGTGATCCTACAGAGAGCCCTGATGGCAGCTGCACGGTACATGTCCTCCTTCCCGGTCATGTCCTTCGTTAGACTGTACAAAAACAAGGTGACAGGGTTAAGAATTCAGCTAGATAGTAGACTATCCTGAAGTTCGTTCATTTATGGTTTTTTCACTGTGTTGTATGCACTGCTACAGTTTTAAATAAAAGAAGAGCAATGAAAGTTCAACAACAAAAAATAAAAGACAGGCTTATGAAGTTATGACAGAATGTACAGAAAAGGTTGGTGGCGTTGAACGGCTGTCAGTGTGTGCAGTGTTCTAGCCAGCCTGAAATTTTTTTCCATGATGTCAATTTTGTTTGATGTACCATCATGTCAAGCACAGAAGGCACGACAATCCTAGGGGTAAGATCCCCCAGGAAATTTTGAAATCTTGATCCTCTGATTAATCTGAAACATTTTTTTTGCATTTTGAGGGGCTGGTAGACTAAGCTTAGTCGAGTGACATCTCTTTCCATATCTTTACAGATCCGATTTTTGTGTGTCAAAGCTGATGGATTTCTGCAAAATTCTTGTCCGTCATGAGCAGCAAAATTCTGTCAAATGACAGAAAGATGGACACTGGTTAGAACTCTCTGAGAAAACGTACCTGCTTGTGACGATGATGACGTCCTCTGCGAGTTCAGCCATCTCCTTGATGGTGAGGTACACCATGCGACGCAGCGTCACGTCCTGCGACTGGAACAACTTAGTCATGGCAAAGAACGTCTCCGTGGCCTCTGTGGTCGCAATGTGCTCTCCCTAAATCATAGAAAAGTTTTAGTTAATGTCTTATAAGGTTTACCAATTAGGCACTGCAAAAATGTACATGTCGCTGACTGTAAGTATAACTTACTTCCTGGTGTGAGTGGATCAAACCTATCAGTCTAATCATATGCACTTTGTACAAAACTGGACTGGTTTAGCAGTTATGCCCTGCAAACATGTATCAAACTTCTGTGCTGCCCCCTACCTGGTTGATGAGGTAGAGTACTTTGGTGAGGATGTGGCAGCACTTCCTGGGGTTGATGGGCGTCTCGTTGAAGGTGCGCGCCTCCTGCAGAACCGACGTCTTCTCCAGGTTGTTGAAGGGGTTAAGGGAGAACCCTGGGGAATAAAGCATGACACATCATACCAAGTTGTAGTCATCTGTCTGTATCCATGGTGCTAGCTTTAATAATGACAAAAGTACATAATTTTAAAAGGCTTCATGTATGAAATGATGATGCAAATGTACTAAGAAATGGCAGTAAATGTCAATATCAAACAGATTTTCTCATCCAGAATATTTTTGGTTTTGCCACCCTGAAATTGGATATTTGGATACCTTTAACAGGTGCCCTGCTGTATGTTCTTGCAGGACTCTAAAAGAAACTATAAAATAGCTATAAGTTACTTTTTTCTGACGTGGCAAGCGAAATTTACGAAGACCAAGATAATTTATCTCAACATAAATGATAAAACAGCGTCCTTCAGAATTTGAACACATAAAAAGTGTTGTTAATGCTACTGTCGATCAGTGATAGGTGGACTGTCCCTACTTATTATGTTACTTCAGAATCTGCAAATTTTGGTGAGTTTTGCACTCGTTTGCTACAACCGCCCCCCTCCCCCTTCGCCTATACCATTTTCTTAGTTTCGGCTGCATAAAACGCCATTTCATCGTGACTTCTCTTGCTAGACAAAGACTACTTACCATCTTCTTCGTCTTTCTTGTCTCTTCGTAGTCCTAGCATCTTGAAATTCGACTAAAATCTTTAAGTTGATCGCTGAAGGAGTCTTCTCATGCCAACACTCGCCGGCCACGTCACTTCAGTCGTCTGCGCAGCTTTCTGCGCAGCTGGAAACTGCAGTTCTGTCCTACCCGCAAGAGGGCTACGTTGGATGCTGTTTCATTGCATCATATTACCTTCGTTGAGAAGGTTTTGTGTTAGACAATTAGGGGTTGGCGATTTTTTAAACCGGTTATAACTTGGGGTGTAGTGCATGTATCTTTATGATATTTGGTAGGTAGGTTTGGGTTAGGTTAAGGTCAATTATGGGTAATCTAGCAGCTTTGTATGGCACTGCAGCAGTGTACAAAATGTATGTGGGTATGGTATCTCGTGTTGTGGGCATGCTAGTATGGTGTTGATTTTTGCCTACAATGTTTGGAATTCCTAAACCTGCTCTGCTCACTAGAAAAGAAATGTTTGCGATCTCATAATATGCAGTTACAGAAATTACACAAAATTGGAGGTATAAGTTTAGTCGTAATACGTATACCTTTTCTGTACACAAACATTCAGGAGGAAGACACACATCATGAACAAATACATGAACTTTATTTTGTTCAAAAAAGAACAGAAAATCCTCCTAAAACCCAGAAACATTAAGCAAGATCAATTGTTACATTTTGTACGGTTAGCTACTTGACAAGGTAGGATTCGTCTAAAAACAGATCTGACATTCTATTAAAGTGCAACAACGCACTAACAAGACCATTCTAATACTCCGTTATCAGATTGTCTGGCCACAACTACATGTAACATGACATCATCAGTGTTTTGTATTTTGTAGTTTTGCTCTCTAAAAAATTCTAAGGGGTGTGGATGAAACCTACTCATGTTGAATGTGCCACGTTGAGCTCTACCATGTAATTGCCTTAAATTCTTCAGAGCATTGACTTTCTTAAAAATTCTCTTTTGCAAGCCCACGGACGATTGATTGATTGATTGATTGATTGAACAGTCATCACTACAATACAGGAGCAAAATTTGTGCATATTCTTGTTCTCTCAACATTGTTGTTGCTATTTTATCTCAACCTTTTTCTATGGATGTATAGTTATATTTCTCTTCCCCGTTTTCATAGAGCTAGGTCACAGTTTGCAAAAACATCTCACAGACCACAGCAAATCTTAAATATGCTGACGTTTTGTAGCTTATCCAAACTTCTCCTAGATACCAGAAGAACAATTGTCATCATCAAACATCTTTTAAGTCTCTGGGGAAAAACCAAGGCCACCTAGGTTGAAGATAAATTAATAGGGATTATCAATCACCAAATATTATGAATATTATACACACCATTTCTTTCTGCAATACATCATTTTTCAAACCTACCCCAGCCTTATTGACAGGGTAGCTATAGGATAACAGCTATCACCCTGTACACCTGACCAATGAATGTTACATTTTAAGAATTAACAACCTATTTTTATTATAAGTACAGTAAATAAGCATACTTAATGTATGAGCCACAACTTATCGATAATTCTAAGTTTCTAATTGTGTTCAGAGAGGTTGTATTGTTTTACATTTAATCCAAAGATGGACATTATGGAAATGGCTTTCTTATTCACATCTGCATAAAGACAAGTATCTAATTCAAGGTTCACACATTGCACTATCGATGATGAAAATGGTTGGATGAAACTGCCAGTGACAATGTTTTCCACTGTACATGTACAATGTACATTGAATTTGTGATACATACTATGATATATACTTCGCTGAGTTGACATGACGATATACACATACTACTACTGGCATACAGTCAGTGATAAAACAAAAATAAAGTACTACATGATTGTTAGATTTACTTAATCTCCAAGCAGATATTGGGAGAAGCTAAATCGTTACATCTTCCTAGCTGCCCTTTTCTGTGTTAAACTGGCCTCAAAAGGGCAGCTAGAAAAACATCTGCTTGGAGATCAAGTTCTCCTATATGTACCACAGGAATGTGAACACATAATACAGGGATGCCTAAAACACATGTGCTAATTTTCAATAGTCAATAACATATATTGTACTTTACCTCAGTCTGAAAATCTAGCACTTGACAACTTTCGTTTGATAAAGCCACCCTGGGACAAGTAAGTCATAAGACAGGCGTATGATTGTTTAAATGCTTGCACTAAGCCTACATTTCAATATGCGACACTCACCAGAACTTTCAGGCATACATTCACTACCGTAAATAAACAATATTATGCACTAGAATTAAAGGTAGATTTGTGTATTGAAGTTTGTGACAGAAACACTAACTTTCATGGTAATGTTGGTGAAAAAATGTGTCATGACGGTGACATGAACTGCATCTATAGATGAGGAGTGGTATTCTAAGGTTCACAGTCACAAAAATAAAATTTGAGGAGGAAAAAGGTGATTTTACCGGAGTGAATGCTTTTTCAGCTGACTTCCCTATTAAACCCACAGCCACACCTACAATGTACCTACTTATCACTGCAACTACCAATCAGTGGCACTGCAGAGACTTGCAAGGTACTGACAGTGTTCATGAAAGTCTGTGCACTGTGCACTGATTAAATCTCTTTTAACATCAGTTTTCCCGACCGTTGTACAAGGTCTTTTTCATCATACTGGTGGAACGTTTCTCTCTACTTGTTCTGTTAAACTCAGTTTAACTAATTCTTGTGTTGCTATGGTGTACATACGTACTATGTGCATGTCTTCACTTCTATTTTTGATCTGGTGGTATGTGTGCTACATAACAATGCATACCTTTTAAACCTGTACACTTCTTTAAAAATCTTTCTGCATGGTACTGTAGTCTAATTATAGTACATTGCATGTGCACTTACTTACACATTTTCCACAATGCACTGCTTTTCTCATGTATTCATTATCAGAAAGCCTATATCTCTGACAAATATGTCTAAAAGCTGAGAGACATTAGGCTTTGCAGAAATTTCAGAAAATAACCAAAAAGGTGAGCTAAGATTACAGCTGCAGCAGAGTTTCATGTAGAATGATTACATAATGATCAGATTCTATAGAATTGAACTAAAGATTCAGACATTCCTATAATAATTAATAGGAACAACCAATACAGGTATAGTCTAAAAGTTTGAAACAACTTTGTGCAAACAGTATTTACTTCACAACATTGCTACGTGCAGATAGAACAAAGTGTTCTATCAAAGTCTGAAAGAGTTCACACATCACACTTTGGGGCGCAGTATTTTCAGCAGTTTATTTCAAACTCCAGCATTTAAAAGAAATTTCAGATGTACCTTTTTCTCACCAAGACAATATGCTGAAAAGTTAACAATAAGTTCCCCTCATACATGTAGTTCATTTAAACTGATTTGACTGCTGCAAACTTTTGCCAGAATAAATCATGAATGTTTTTAACAGTTTGTAACAGCAGGAAATTGTAACAGCAGGAAATTGTAACAACAGTCGAGAGAAGCAGTGCATTGTAGATGCCCAGCCATAAACCTTCTTAAGCTTCGCCACATATGCAAAACCACCATTTCCTGAATACATTTTGTACATGTCTAAATTCCACTCAATTTAATGCAACATTTGACAGCTCTTTCACGGATACCGGAAAGTTCATGTATGCCCTGGTCTACTCTCCATACAATTCAGTTTCTGGCTTCAATGTAACAATTTCCAACTCAAATTGAATCTGTACAAGTTTGAGATAAGCAATCCAGCTCATTTAGTGTACACAGCACAAATGGACAGTTAAGACCCCAATGTTTAATGGTATACAATATTACGTACAAGACCTCTCTCTAATGTGGACAGGGCTCAAAATACCACCTGCATATGCAGGTTAGTGCAGGTAAAATTGGAGCTGTGCAGGTGTTTCTGATGTCTACCTGCACCCAACCTGCACCAAATGAGTGGATCTGGATGTTTGCTGTACTGATGAAATGCCAAACAAAGAATTCATATAGTTCCTATATCAACAGCTTATATTACGTTTAAGATTTACATTATGGCAAATTGACAACCTTTGAACATTGTTTTTTGCTGGACTGTGAGGTAAAGTTTGTCTGGTGCAGGTAAGTTTGAATGTTACCTTACAAAAGGTACTTTGAGCCCTGACGGTGAATACAATGTATACGATGAGAGATGAAAACTCAAAGAAAGTCCACATAACAGCAGAATGGAATGCCGTGGATAAGAAACTGAATTCCCCAGGTTACTTTTGCTTATCTAATTTTTTCCTATACATTAATTACTCTGTTGCAGATTGCCCATTCCCCCTGAGCAACCCTAAACTACACCCGATTCCCTCGATGCCTTCTATGACTTGTCAACATACAAGCATTATAACAGCATTTTTTAAGATTGTGGTAATAACTTTACACAATAATCATGTACCTCTCCCAAACTGAGATACTAAGTACCCCGATCACAAGAAGCAGGGACACTGCCCTGGTCACGAGACTGCCCCAGTGCATGCTGGTCAGGAGCTAAGGAAGGGATGTCTAAGGCACTCGCCGGCGGTGGCACGTCTTTCCTGCTCCAGCTCCAGCATGGGCATGAGGAAGGAGGAGAACTCGTCCGCCTCCTTGTGAGGCCACTCGTACTTCTCACGCAGGACGTCGTACAGGCCCCAGTACTTCAGCTTGTGGATGTGGCGCAGTTCACCTGATTCATGGAGAAAACATATGTTATTACAGTATCTCTGTTTAGCTTATTTTTCACGGTATTGTTTGAAAGTCTCAGCTTGAATGTATGTGCCTGTGCTTTCACATACATTGCTGTTATTTTGGGTGCGAGATAACTTTTTATTAGCAAATACTAGATGTACATTGGATAGTGTCTGAAGTACCATTGCTAATTTACATAAAATACACTATGTCATTTCACAATCGCTATCCTGGTGGCACATGTCAGTCGTATGATCAGAGGTTAGAACAAAAGAAAAAAATAAAGAAACAAGCCCCTACACAACAGTGAAACTTTTATTGACTATCTTACCTTTTCTGTTGAAGAATTCTCTGGAGTACTTGCCAGACAGGGCTATATGCTTGGGCATGTAGCCTAGCAGCTCTATGATGTGGGCAATATGGTCTGTACAGTGAGACAGAAGAAGAAAAGAGTTAGTTACAAAATACTGTATCACAACATCACATCCACTACTCAGGCACAAACAAACAAAAACTCAACATTAAGTAGTGAGTGCATGTACCATTTCAGTATGTATAGGGAACTATAATTTCAGGAGATTTATGGTAATGTTTGGGGGACATGTGATTGGGCAGTGGTGATTAAAAGTTTATAAAGTCTTACAGGTAGCACTTACCTTCATCTCGAGAGTAGTCTTCTCCAGAATGAGGTTCGAATAAGTAGTCACCAGTTGCCAGCTCAAATGCCTGTAAAAGCACAACAGAATAACACTACGATTAAGGAACCATTGCCAAATGACTGATTATGAAAACACATTGGATAACAGTTTGACTCTTCAGTACACAAAAGGGCCCATAAGTTAGCAAGAACTTTTAGGGTTATAATACAAAGTTTTGTTCTACATACATGTATGTACAATCCTTCAAGAATGAAAATATTGTTATGTATTGTATGGAAAGGACTTGATACATATAATGTATAATAAGAAATACTACTGCCAGTCAAACTTGGTTCTCAACTCTGAACTACGAGTACACAATTTGATAAATAAATAAACATGTAGAAGATGATTGTTTGACATAGGCATAGCTTCATGCTCAGTAGCTTCTGTGTTCAGACTTGTTCCTCACCATGCACGCTGTGCTCCAGATGTCGGCTGGTGCACTGTACCCGGACCCCAGGATCACCTCCAGACTTCTGTACTGTCGAGTCTGGATGTCCTCAGTGAAGTGGTGGTCCTGATACAACAGACAGTTGGACATTAATACAACAGTACTACTAGGCAAAGTAGGTTCTGATAATAGAACAGAACAGACAACAGTACTACCAAGCAAAGTGGTGGTTCTGACAATAACGGCAAATTTGATATGCATCAAACAACACTTTTGAGTCAACTAAACACTAATAAAATCTTTGGCCTTAGAGGCTAATGTTTTGTAAAATTTTGTATGCCAAAGTTTCAATCATCCTTACACCATGCTTTGAGTAGTATGGGTTTTGCCCAGTGTTTGCCAGTCTGTCATTTGATGGGATCTTGTTTCCAATGATGGACTAATGAAGATTATAGCTCTGTTACAGACAAAATCGTCATGTCTTATCTGACTAAGATTTGGATCAAGGCACACCAGGTGGTGAGCATGAGTTTTCTAAAATGACAGAATAAAATCTAAGGCTTGGAAAATCCCTGGTGTATACTGTGTACAATGCGCATAATTATGAATCCAGACTTACCACCCAACATGCATTTCCCAGGTCAGCAATCTTCACCTTGATGATGTCAGCATTGTCAGGGTTGAAGAAGTCTGGATACCCATCAGGTACTGTGGAGATAACAGGAAAAGTCAACGTCTAAAACAACACGCTCAAGAAACCTGTTTCTAGATACCAACATACATGTACATGTATATGCCAAAAAATTAAGCAAAACACTAAGAGTCTCATCAGCAAAGACTGAATCCTGGAGTCAAAGACAGTTATGATAATTATACAGGTAATTGTCATATAACTTGTCTTTACCCAACCTTTGCTACCACACAATATTTTATTGCATACCGTCATTGTCGAAAGTCTGCATTTGCTGTTACATACAAAATAATCATAATTTTTAGATTGACCATGGGCAAAATTTGGGTAGCAACTTTGCAATCAAAAAGTCAATTTAAATCTGATTCCTGTGACCCATGCAGGCGAACCACCACCTACTCACCAAGCATACACAATTAGCCTATCTGTAGAGCCAAGCATTTAAGTTTCCATTAGTTATTGGATGATCAATGCATAATTGGCAGGTACTGCTGCTGCATCTTAATTTTCCCAAATCAATCTCAGCATGTACAGCAGTAAACATAGAAATTGAAAGGGCATTGAGATAAAGCCTTGGTAACATCTATCTAGCTAGCTAGCTATTATGCAGGTTAGGATGAAAGTGGCAATGCCCAGGTACAGCTAACAGATAAAAACAACTATTGTAACAGCTTTTCGCAAAAGGACTTTATCTTTTCATACATCAGTGTGTAAATGATGACTGACTGATACTATTCAGTTGCTCAACAAAAAATATGCACAATTTTTTATAATCTTGCCCTGAAACCATGCTAGGAGCTCCAGAGATTACAACAATGTTTCAATAGGAGTTCACATTTTACAAGCTAAAAAATTCATATTTCAGCCCTCCCCACATGATACCAACCGCCTGATAAATTTTACTGAATGACCAAAACTCAGAATGGAAAGAAAATAATGCCTAACCACAACCACGATTTCAGTACCAGGGACAGTAATTCTAGACCTCTTTTTTCTTTTACACGCTATAGAAGTGAACAATAGCAACAGAGTCAATAATGCCACCACACAGCTGAAGATAAATGTGATCACAGGTGGGACCAGCATGTTCCCTAATCTCCTTATTAATCACTGCAAATGCCCTTGCAATATCTATTAGCTGCAAAGTACGTGTGTGCAGTTGTGGCGTTGTTAGGAAAGAAATTTTGTTGACCTGAGTCGGATTTTACGGAGGCCTCACTTGCTTCAGTTGAATGAACTGTCAGTGGCAAAATCAGTAGATTAGACAGGGATACAATGGATACATGAATAGTGTATGCTCCAAATTGGCTCCGAGCCATTCATTCATTGTCATGACATTCTGTCATGGAGACAGACAATTTGAATACAAAACTTGGCTTCAGTCCAGTTTGGTTTGACTTGATAAATTCAACTTAATCTCACACGATTGTATCATAACTTTTACCATTATATAGGTTCAACAAGGTGCTAAGCCATTATCAAATCAAAATTTAATACATGAATGTGAGAGAATACAATTTTTTTGTAGGTCAACCAGCCAACCATTGGGGCAGTACCACAAAGTGTCCAGTTTTAGTTTGGAGAATTCTATCATGATTGCTACTATAACTACCAAGCCGCACGTATGTATAAAGTGAGTAGTACCTCTCTTGCCGTCAGAGGAAGAGTGGGAGGACTTGTCAGACTTGGCGTCCATGGTATCGGGTTTCAGCTCTCTGTTGGGCCTCTGGTGTGAGCTGTGAGCATTGTCCTTAGGCTCCAGTTCAGGATCGCTGTCCGGCGAATTTCTTCTCTCCTTCTCTTGCTCTCCTGTAGTTGGGAAATTACAATTGGTTAACAAATGATATGACAAGGAAAGAGTCCTTATAAACAAAGACCAGTGTTCTAGCCAGCCTAAAAAATTTTTCCGTCATCTCAATTTTGTTTGACGTAACATCATGTCGAGCGCTGAAGGCAACAATCCTAGTGGTTGCGGGGGTATGCTCTCCCCGGGAAAATTGTGAAATCTTGACCCTATTTCCTGCATTTTGATGGACAAATTTTGCTGGAAGACTAAGCTTAGTTTAATGACATCTCTTTCCATATCTTTACACGCTGATTTTTGCCTGTCAAAGATGACGGATTGGGCAAAATTTTTGTCTGTCATGAGCGGCAAAATTCCGTCAAATGATTGACAGACGGGCACTGGCTAGAACACTGACAAGGACACTAAGAGAATGACGTGAACATTCCATACGTGTATGTCAAATAGAAAACTCCTCTCCATGTACATGTCTGTAAACAGGAGGCACGGTACTTTGAACTGCTATGGAAAGCTAGACATAAAAAAATGAACAAAAAGTTTCACAACGGCATGAACAGAAAAAGAATAATAAAACACTCTGTTGCCATTTTCAGATCAGGAGGAACAATAACTGAATGTTAGTCGTGTTTCAAAACTGAACGCTGTTGTGGTGTAGCACTTGCCAGCAAGCTTTTGACTGCCTGCACAATCCGATTCAGGCACACTGTCACAATCTTCCTTCTTTTTCTTCTTTCCTGTGATGATTGAATAGTGCACATCAAAACAAAACAAAGCTCAAACGTTAAGAGAGGCACAAATCACAGCACATATCATAGAACCAAAAGAGTCTACGCCAAGCTTTAAGGAGACTTGCCGGATCTTGAAGGTCTGCCCTTCTCCTTGTCTGAAGGCTTGGCCTCAGCCTCAGGCATATCATTTTTGGAGTTTCCTTTGTCTTTGTCTTCCTCTTCTGTAAGGATATGATTAGAATTTTGGGTAGTTAATAGGAGGAGAGGGTGAAAAAAACATTTCTATGCCAGCCTAACTGAAAAAGCAAAATCAAGTCAGTTTTCCATTATATTTGGGTCAAGACGTAAGTTTGTGGGTATTCTAACTACTTACATTCAAAGTTTCTATAGTAAGAAATGCATCATACAGAGACAATAAAACTATCTACTTGCTTATCAAATGGCATCATATTTATAAACGAATGTATTGTTCCGGAAGATTATAGGAATCACATACAGAGACCACATCCCAAATAATGAAGTACGAAACAGAGTCAAACAAAGTATAGGTCCATATGAAAACCTTAACCACAATAAGAAATGGAAACTGAAGTGGTATGGCCACGTGTCACTGTCATCGAGACTAGCCAAAACCATCATATAAAGAAAAGTACAGGGAGAAAGAAAGCTGGGTAGGCAATGGAAAAGATGGGAGGATCAGAGAATGGACCAGCATGATACTAAGTGAAACATTCAGAGGAACAGAAAACCGAGAAGGGTGGTGAAAACTGGTTGTCAGATCATCTGTGGTGCCCCAACAATTATATTATTAGGGATAGAGAGAGAGAGATGAGATGTATTGTACCGGTACTAACCATTGACTTTCTCCACCCCACTCATCTCCCCGTTGCACAGGTTCTCCATCTTGATCTCAATGGGCGTGTCTGGAGTGGAAGGGGTGACGGGGGTGTTGGCTGGAACTGACAGCTGCTCCGAGCTGGTTGGGCTCTCCTCCGTCTCAGGGTTGGAAGTGCTGGAAGAAATGGGCTCCGAACTCTCCGACGTCTTCATGCTGGCCCTCTCCATGGACAGTTGTCCATCTTCACTGTCTGGGGTTTTTATATTTTCTACAAAAAAAACAACAACAGAAAGAGACAATAGGCTTAATAACTATCTAAAAAGTGCATTGCCATTCAATAAAACGATTCTTTTTTAAATGTGTTTTATTCAGCCGACATTTCGGTGACCATCTGTCACCTTCCTCAGGGCAATTCTGACTGGTTCACAGTTTGCAGCCACACCGTTTACTTATCAGTATACAAAGAAGAAGACAGTGCTAGAAAAGCATAGCCTATCATAGACCACAAGAAAAGATAATTGTACAAGAACTGCTTTTCTTCCTAGTATGTACTTACTAAAGAAGAAGCCTACCTGTGTTCTCTGTAGAAGTGGAAGGTGTAGAATTGGTCAGACTGCTGTCGTTGTCCAGTGGTCTCCGTTGCTCCTTGTTTTCTGAGTTATTCTGTACATTTTCAGCAGGGTTGTTCTGCGGGTCCACCCTGCTGTTCTGCAGCTTCTCCGGACTGTTCTGTTTTTCTTCTGCTTTTTCCTGGCCCACTTCCATGTTCTTTGGTTCCTGTAAGAAAAAGAGGGAAATGATATAGCTTACTCCCCAAGCAGATGTTTAAGTACATGTAGAAAGTCGTAATGTTTTCTGACCAGCCAGCTTTCCTGGCAGTAATCTAGAAGGAGATGTTGGGGTGGCAAATGTCTAAGTTTTCTGATCGGCCTACTGTTCAGGCAGATGAGCAGCTGTGAGAGAAGCCAGGCAGTCAGACAATGTTACCACCTTCCATCCCATCATCTGAGAGATGCTACATGTATACAGGTTCAATCTGAAAAAGACCTCTACTTAATATTCCTGTTGACTACAACAATGGACAGAGTCCGGCCACCACATACAAATTGCTGCAAAAGGTATATATCCACAATAGGTTTTACATGAACAAGATGAGCCCGACCTGTTCCATATTGGTTGGTCTGGGGACAGGGTTGTTGTTGACCTGGCATTTTCCTGGGTTTTCCTCCTGTGGAGTCTCCGCTGGAGTGATGGCATCTCCCTGTGTGAGGCAAAAACAGGCTAGAGGTCAGTCATCCCAAATATGGTTATATACATACGTGTAGGTATGACAAATAATAGCATGATGGCCCAATACACCAAAATGCACTATCTAGAACCCTGCATGGTTTGTGTCTTAGTAACAATATGATAGGCAGGCAGTACCTGTCATACATGTAGGTTTCACCTTCAGGAAAGGTCAACTGAACATAATTGAATTACTTTGTATTCCTGCAAGTATTTTGGAAGATACAATCAAACCTGTATAAGTGACTAACTCTACATAAAGACCTCCTGGCCAATGTGACCACTTTTTGGTGGTTTCTTAGAAATTTTTTTCTGACACAAGCATGAGGAATCCTGTCTATTGTGACCACCTAGGCCAGTTCTTATTGGCCCTCTGATTGGTCTTCTTGGACAGTTTTGACTGTAGGCATGGCTGAATAAAAGTCATATTTTTTTTTGTGTTGAATCAAAAGTTTAGTTTAAACTCTCATCATAGTCCAGATGTTTGAAGAGAAGACCAGACTTATTTAATCTGTAAAACAATATCATGATCAAGGGAAAATTAGAAATAAAGTTTTCCAGAGCCTGAAGCTTGTTAGAGTTTTTAAATACAGTATAGATCTAAATGATGGACAGTGAATAATCTTTATACAGTAAGGAGAGGTTTGAAACCAATCCTTCTTAACGTTTTAGAAGAGAAGAGAAGAGTCCAATTAACTGACCTGTTCCATGTTCTCCTGTCCCTCCTGGCTCTTCTTCATGTCCTCCTCCTCAATCTGCTTCTGCTGCAGCTCCAACAGCTCCATCTGCCTCTTCTGCTTCTTCTTCATCTTCTTCTTCTTGTTCTTGGACATCTTTGTGGGCTGCTGCAGAAGGGACAGGTCAGCCAGATTATTGGCAAAACTGACTCACAGGTCCGGTCAACAAACACTTACCTGGGAGTGCTATCCAGGTTATATGGCTAGTTATAATACAGACATTGTACTTGAAAGTTTGTCTGTGTTCACCTTGATAGAAGTCATTCTGAAACATGGTTGAACTGTAATATCCAACACAAGAAATTGGACTTGAGACTGGAGTTGAAAAGTTGAAAATTTGGGTAAGTCCAATTTTTTGTGTTGGAAATTGCAGTTCAAACCTGCTTCAGACATGTACAAATTGTTTTTCTGATGTCTCAGTCAGAAGAAGTTCTGTGGAAACTTTTCAACTGAAGTGAACTGGCAAAAACATTCAACAGAAACAGAAACTACAAAATATATACTCCACCATGATACTCCTAAATGGCAGTAAAGCAAACCCTCAGGGCACAGGGAACAACAGATAATACAATCATGTATTTTAACCGTGTGGTTAGCAAAACTGAACTGTATAAAAAGAAAGAAAGTGATCTTGAACCAGTTTAGCTCACTGAAGAGTGATATAACAGCATCTGATAAATAACCAGAATGGTGAACTTTCATGCTAACAAAGTAAACAGTGGCAGGAACCCATGTAACGGACTGAAAAGACTGATGCGTTATAAACTGTCTGACAAAACAGAAACAAGCTTAAGGGGGACACTGTGTGAGGAGCATCAGGAGGTAGCATCTGATCATCACTTGGACACCAACACAACAGAAGACTCGGGTAGACCTTCCCTCACTTACTTGGAGGAGGTTCTAGGGTGGGACACAGGAATACAAAATGAGGACATGGGAAAGCTATGCTGGACTGACACTCCTGGGGAGCCATGGCAGTACAAGTAGTTCAAAGCTGCAAACCTGCACTTAACACACCAAATCTGGATTTTGGCACCAAATCTGTATTGGTTATGGGGTTAGGCAGCAGGGAGAAGGTCAACTAGGTACTTGAATGGATATATTCTTTTCCAAGTGTTTTCCTTCACCTTGTTGAATAACTTTCAATACCTCTTGACTACAGGCTTTGTTTGACACTGTATGACAGGATACATTGATAGACATCCAGGTAATGAGATACACAAGGAAACTGTTCCTCAAGCAACTGGATAGATTTTGAAAACTGTCAGACGTTTCAAGTAGCATCCACTACGTACTTCTCGTCAAAAGTAGCGAATGCTGACGGTTTTCAAAATCTATCCAGTTGCTTGAGTAACAGTTTTCTTGTGTATGACAGGGTTGTTTTTAACATATTTTGATGCTTTGTAAAGGGTACAGACCAGTGGTCCCGCCAGGTGATGCCCGAAGGGCGTCCCAACCAGAGGGCTGCAGGCCTAACCGCAAGCACCGAAGGCGTGAGCTTTCTAGGGGGGTCCTGGGGCATGCCCCCCCTTGAAATTCTGACATTTTTAACCCTCTTAAACACCATTTCCCGCATTCTGAGAGGCAAATAATTGTTGAGTAAAGGTAAGTTTAATGCCAATCAAACCACAGACTTGCAAAAATTTGGCATTATCATTTTTTTCTGGGACGGCCTCCTCTCGGGCTTAGGCCGTCCCCAGCAGGAAGAGGTCGTCAAAGGACCGTGGGACGGCCGTCTGGCGGGAACACTGGTACAGACTTAGGTATTTGATGCTTTGTAAAGGGTACAGACTTACATGTAGGTATCAGGACTAGGGAGAGGGACTACTCAAACAGGTGCACCGACCTCTTTGTTCCTGCTCTCTATGATGGAGATGGTGCTGACAGCGGAGCCGGATGGCATGGCGCCGACCTGCTGCCAGTGGGTGGCCTCGGCAGCCAGCTTCCTCACAAAGGCCTCGTCCACACACAGGAGGATGTTCTCTGGCTTGATGTCCGTGTGGATGATTTTGCACTTTGTGTGGAGGTACTCCAGCCCTTGGAGGGTCTGTACAGGGCAAAAGAAATTAATTTATGTATAATTTGATATTCAGTAAATGTCTATGAAATTGTGTTTTGTAGGGCTCAAATTACGTTTTGGGTCAACTTGCACTGGTGCAGAAGAAAAAAAAGACAGCAAACTTGAAACTGTTTATTTTATCTTTTCATATCATTGTTGGGTGCTTCTATTGGGAATAATAGTCGGTAAAGCCATTCTCATTTCAGAGAAATTCGGTAAGTAGCTTTAACAAAAGAATTTACATGTATGCTTGTAAGGGCGCACATGAAACCCACCGATCCTTGCCATAAAAAAAAAATATCCGCATACTTCCCATTTAGAATATCCCTCTATCACTATCCCTCTCTATATATCATTGTCAACCTTGACCTTTCTTTTCCTCAATGACTAAATTTTATTACGATCTATCCACAGCATCTTGAGTTATCCTGCTAACAAACAAACCAACGAACACAAAGTATCCACTGCAGTGCCGTAGGAACCCCCCCACAAGGCCCATTTTCGACCTTGACCTTGGTCAACTCAACAATAACTTGCCTACTAAAAATCATGAACATCCACTCACAGCATCTTGAGTAATCCTGCTAACAAACCAACAAACACAAAAGGGCCAACTGCAGTGCCGTAGGAACCCCCACAGGGCCCATTTTCGAACTTGACCTTTGTCTCCCCAATGGTAACCTGCCTGCCAAAATCATGAACATCCATCTATGGCTTCAAGAGTTATGACACATAAATCCACAGTCACCCCCACCATACCCAAAACGATTGCTTACCCTTCTGGTGAAGGTAAAGATCCTTACCTGTCTGATTATACACTTAACAATTGGAAGGGGCAATCCTTGGTAGTTACTCTTAATGATCATCTTCAGCAGATGGCAGCCTAGAACCTCAAATACCATACATACATCTGAAGTGCAGGAGTCAAGAACAAATCCAACGATACAAAATTCTTCTTATAGAGATAGCTTCTTACGTAACTATGATCTTAAGTGAGTGAGATACAATTACATGCCCCTGGCCAGTCATTCTAAACTTCTATGGCCTATTGCCCATGTTGAGCTTTATTTTTGGTGGCCATTTGTGGTATGCTTTGAAGACAAGAGCAAGTAACAGTAGTTCAAGGTTGGAATGATTGATAAAGGCTTTGATTACAGACACCTTTAACTCCACTTAAATCATAGGCTGATAAGAAAGCCATTGGTTATGTCATTGGTTATGACACCGAAACCCATGGTACACAGGTACTGTCATGTATGTACATGTATATGTCAGGGTAGAGACTCCGATCTGGTTACCGGTAGAGATCTCTGTCAATAGAAACTCTGATCATGACCTCTGCTAGTAGAATTGCCCTGATTGGAGTTTGTAAATTCTGAGACATCACTTAAGAGACAGTCAGACTTCTCAACTCTGATTCATATCACTTTAGATCATGTCACTGATCGAAGTCTCTGTCGACAAAGACTCTGTTCGGGATCTCTACCGGTAGAATCGCCTATTATACCAGATTGGAGTCTCTACCCTGACATATACATGAATATCATTAGTACATGTTAAAATATACAATCATGTATGTTGAAAAGGATACGTGTTCCATTGACACCAGAAATCTTGAAGTCGTCTACCATTTGAACCACCTTCTCTCTCATAGGGTCTATTTCATCACTCTCTCTTACCTGTCAAAGGAAAACAAAAGACTGATGAACAAATGTGGTTCATAGCATTTGAGCACATTCAAATATGAATGCTTGCATAACCTAAATGAGCATGATTATCACCTTAGATCGACAATCATGAATAAAAAAAAATGTAGTTCAGAATATGTTAAAACACTTGACACACACTGTGACAATGCACTTACACATTTGAGCAGCTTGATCTCATCCAGGGCCGTTTCGGTGTAGTGGGCAGCACTCTTCACTACTTTCAATGCAACAAACCTACGGCCCCTGCACAGGTACAGATAAAACACGTTACACACATGAATACAAGACAGCGCAATCTTCTATACACATGTATACAAGACAGCGCAATCTTCTATACATCAATGTATCGACTCTACGCACTGAAACTGTGAACCTGTTACTAGTTTTTATGTACAGTCTATGTGCAAGCTTTGTCCCATTGTAAATAATCAAGGGGACATCTGGGATTGTTGCTTGCAGGTGGAGCTGCTTCATTTTTCTGGGGTCATAAAATTTCAGTCAAATGGCTGATGCAACACTCTGTCGATCATTTTTCACAGCCATGGTTTCA
Source organism: Branchiostoma floridae x Branchiostoma japonicum (assembly GCA_013266295.2). Lineage (NCBI taxonomy): Eukaryota > Metazoa > Chordata > Leptocardii > Amphioxiformes > Branchiostomatidae > Branchiostoma > Branchiostoma floridae x Branchiostoma japonicum. The sequence goes on from CM023825.1 coordinate 13,252,197, forward strand.
TTGCAGATAAAGTACAAACATTCACAAATAATAGACTGTCTTGAAAAGTGTTGGCAACAATCCCTGATATCATCAAACAGGTAGTATGTAAGGAAAGCTTTGGGCAAGAAAGTGAGCTAAATATCAAACAATGTTATTACAACTGGAAAGAGCTTGAAGATGTGAAGTTAATGAATCTGGAATAAGAACTTACAGATGAGATTGGTTGTGCATTAGATCATGAACTGTCAGCGATGAACATCATTATGTCATTATGATTATGAAGAACGTGAATTACATTGTGAATTTAACAACATAGGACAACGTCAGTAGGTGAACTGTTCATATTAGAAAAAATGGTGAAACATCTGTATATGGGGAAAAGAAAGACAGAATGAGAGAATGTCCTGGGAGAGAAGTATAGAACATGAAATGTCAATGTAAAAGAGGCAGGCATTAGGATGTGCATGTATTATATGGGTGGTTGTGTCTGTCGTGGCCAAAGCTTTGAGGGCTTTACAGTGAGTGGTGGATGTGGATGTATTACATTAAAAACAAACATAAAGTACTATACAGTAAAAAGAGGTTGATCTGTTTGAATAGTATCTGATACACAATAGGACACTAAGTCTTCAAGGAATTACTTTTAATAACTAGTGGTGAACAGGCTTTTGCTTAGGGGCAGTCCCGATATCAAGTTAAATGCAATAGGCAAAAAAGATAAATGTTGGGTATTGTAGAAATCAATTGAACAGGTGCTGAAGTCAGTTGATATCTTCAAAGACTGTTTCTAGATAGTGATAAAAGGACACTGGGAGGGCAAAGACTTTAAGGCATGTTCGATTTCGAGTGAAACTGGTGCCAAGTACAGTGTTAAACTGTAGAGTAAACACTCTTGCATAGAATTCATGTAAAAAAGGTTGGTCTATGAATATGAATTTCAAGAATTGTTCTAAAGTTTGTGTGACTTCAGTCTTTGCCCTTTGCAAAAATGATCAACTGGTGGGAAAACCAATCTTTGAAAAGTTTCTCAAGGCAGATAACAGCAAAGCACATGGTAGATTTCAGTGCAGTTTTCCAATTTCAAATATAATACAACACTTGAAGTTGAATACCTTTTTTAATAAGAATTTCATCAATTTTGAAGGTTACTGTTTCAGACTAGCACTTTTCAAAACAAACTTTAAAGTGAATTTGTAACGTATTACAAACAGTTACTGTAGGGCTTGCAATTGAAATAATTAATATACCATGTATCACTCTTGATCAAATCCAATTTTCAACTTTTACAATTAAACAAAATTTATCATCTTGTAAACAATGATGTATGCTTTGTTGTATGATTTGCCTTGCAGCAGGACCAAAGCGAGGACTGAACAAAGTGGTAACTGATGAGTGGACGGACCTGGCACTTGGGTCTGATGACTGTTGGGGTCTGCGCATAAGTGACAAAAAGGAGCAGTCATGATGTGGCAAAGCATGGGACAACTTGGCTGGCATATGCAGTGGTTCTCTAACTCAAGGATTATAAACTTCTGGACATTCTACAGCAGCTACAACAACTACCAGTGATGCTCTTACTTTGCAGTGTCTACTCAAATTCTGAAGATAAACATGCAAAATAACTCACAATAATATTGCAAATAAAGTTGCAAGCATTTTCAAATCAAAATATCATCATGATGATAAAAAAATTGTGTTCAAAATCTTATTACATAATCAGAAGCCACAAGTCTCACTGGGTCAGTCTATTGAAGAAGATCAGAGGAACTGGTCGAAAGCTCTAGGTGAGAACAATCTTTGTGTTGGAACAAAAGTTTTAACTTTAAACATACATGTACTAACAAATACTGTAAGATTAATGTATACTTGATAGCCTTCCAGCTGACTTACTTGAGGTCCCAGGCTAGCCAGACAGTGGAGAAATGCCCCCAGCCCAGCTTGCGAACCACATGGTAGCGACTGTTGAACAGGTCCCCGATCTTGACTGGGTGGTAGCCACCTGTGTACACGGGACAAATGTCATGGTCAGGCTTAAAGAGATTAATACATGAGTAGTCTCCTTCCTTTACTAATTGATTCTAAAACATATCTTTTGCCAGCTGAATACACACAGGGAGGTTATAAGCAATTTAATTTGTCATTGCTTAAGACGTGACTTTTCCAAAGACTTTCATCCTCAGGTCAAGCCAGGTTGTACATCACAGACAAAAGAACATCAAGCTTGAGCCCCCGAGGCGCCCTCCTGCAATTTGGGAAGTTTCCCCTCCATTTCTCTTGTGCCATAGGCTACATCAATAGCACAGCCATACAGGCACCCCTGGGAAGATGAGTGCAATGCTTGGATGAATCACCATTATATATTCTATAACTTGACTCAGTCTGTGACTTCACACTGCACGACATGACAGTCAATGCCTTCATGCGACACCAGCAGCATCATAATTTTTAGTTTACCCTCTGCTTTTATCAATTTTGTTCTCTGTGAGAATTACAATCAAATTTTCTAACAATTACCCAAAGTCATGCTGATTGCGCTTCTAAAGCTTTTGCTTCATTTGCTTCATCAATACTCTGTTTGTAATTACTGAACATTATGTAGCTTGCATGAAAGGTGCAGAAGAAAAGGGTACAGTGTAATTATGTGTGCCAGGCTGCCAGCCTAGTCATTAGTATTACATTATTCAGTCTCTGTAAACTATAAAAGACAGTGTATGTGGGATGGAATATATAAAACTTATTAAACAATGCTTGTAGCTACATGACTGCATACTGTACACTGTCTGAAAATTATGTCCGCAACACATTTTTCATAAAGGCAAGTCATAGTCATACATTAAAGAGTTGAATACCCATGACAAAGATACATATATTCCCCAAAATATTGTTTTACATTGTACATCTACACACATTATCACACTTTTAATAGGGATTGCTACAAACAGGTGGCAAGCCCATACGTGACAGTTGACAAATTAAACACCTAACGAACTCTGTTTCCATCACCAAAGACTCTTATCACTAAAGGGGTTTCAGACAGATACAGCGATGATACATGGCAGCCCAGAAAATATCTGATGACTGTATGATCCATAATGGAAACAGCTCTCATGATAGTTATATGGAAATTATCATTAGTACATGTAGCTACAACAACTGGAGGAACAAAAATCATGAAAATGAAGTGTCAACACTTGGTCAGACTTTGTCTATATAGATTACTGCATTATTTTTTACAATTATTATAATTTCATTTTGCAGAATGAAACATACTGTACAATAAATCCAAAGACATGTATCGTCCATATCCCTTACATGTATGAGTATTTCTTCCTCATAATTCAAGGTACCTTGGCCAATATTGCCTATACATTTTGTACTATATATTGGTATCCGTGAATAGTTTCATCAGGTTGGTAAGTCACTGAATAAACTGAATAAACTGAGGAAGGTGACAGACGGTCACCGAAACGTCGGTTGAATAAAACACTTGGTTGTGTAGAAAGAGTCTCTTTATTCAGTATATATTGGTAACATATAATACATATATTGACATTGAGGCCCACTTGCTTGAAACATACATACATGTATGTGTCCATGGAAGGAGACACACAAAGATGGAGGACTACAGGGGTGAATGAATGAATGCCATCTTTGTTTAAACCTCCTTTCAATATAATCTGATCCCTTAGATGCTTGCCTCCCACCCCACTCAAAGGATGAAGTAGAGTAAATGGCTTAACTTTTGGTATACATTTATCACAAGGTAATACATCCCAGGGCTCGAAATACCACCTGCATATGCAGGTTAGTGCAGGTAGAATTGGAGCTGTGCAGCAAGAATTTCTGATGTCTACCTGCACCTAACCTGCATATGCAGGTGGTATTTCGAGCCCTGGGATGTATTACCTTGTGATACAGGTATGCAGAAAAAAAGTATTTTGGGCCCTGTATGGTCTACATTTATCACAAGGTAATACATCCATTTCTCAGGACACCTGTCTCTAGCCTGTCTCAGCAAAGCCGTTTTGACCCATATACATCACACTTAATCATGAGTAAAAATGGCCAGTTTTTCCGTCCATGTCCAGACACTAGTTCCCTGGCTGTCAACGTCAGACAACCTTAACGATGATAACCTTCAAAAACATAATTAACGAACCAGACAAATGAACGGCTCCAAAACATGATCAAATTGCCTTCCTGGAATATAAATTACTGCTGGCCAAAAAATCCAATTGATCAATCCTGCATCCATTATCGAAATTGAGTGCTGCCATTAATTCAATGTTTTTCTTGTCCAGACCTGGGTTACGTGCATTAGGGAGGTACCATCTATATTTTGTAAGCAACATGCTACCACCTATGCAGACTATGTATTCAATATCTGCTCTCTATGGCATTCAGCCAGAGTAAAGGATGTTGTGAGATTCATATTATATTTTGAATCCCTTTAATAATGATTTTTGATCTGTCAAAGACCCCGTTTACATTCATTCTTCCTATCCGAATAAATGGGCTATCCGAATAGAAAATAGTCTATCCGAATCGACAACGAATCCACAGAGCGTTCGCACTGCTTTTCGCCGATCCGAATTGCGTCCGCACGCGAGGGGATTGAAGCGATTCGCTTGGCGTTTCAGGGAATATCGCTACGCGGCGCTCGTCAAAGGTTGAGGTCAGAGGTTGAGGTCAACCACAAGATGGCGGGAATAAGTATGCCCCAGCTTTTGGTGCTGCTATTTCTGTGGAAACTGATCTGTAATCGAGGAAGGGAGCGCGGCCGTCGGGCTTTGGCTGAGAGGAGGCAACGCTCGGCCATGCCGCGTGCAATGTCATCGTAGATATCCTTATTCTTGTGAGCTTTCCCCAGCTTGTTTTGCGTTTCCTCCCGGCCCCACAAGGAAAGCAGTAGCTTCGTCTCGTCATGGGTCCATGTGGAGGCGGACCCCTTCTTTTTTCCGGACATTTGACGATTCGCGGTGGTTAAAATCAAAGCAAAAATCTAGCGTGGGATGAAGTAACAATCTAGCGTGGGATGAAGTGTTTTTCGCGCGACGCGTACCCGGATGTATGACGTCACGCCAGCAAATCCTATTCACTTCGCGTTCACATTCGCGGTTTCGTCCGATTCGAATCCGCCGCAAGTGTCTCAAACCACCTCGCGAGGTGGATTATTTTGGAATCGATTCGGGCAAAATCTAAGTGATTTGGAGCGTTCACACTCCAAAAATTATTCGAATAGACTATTTTCTATTCGGATAGCTCATTTATTCGGATAGGAAAAATGAATGTAAACGGGGTCAAAGTGATTATTGTAGCCTTATATGCAATTTTCATTCCTAATATATTGGCACAAGAGGTAGAATTTTATCCCCAAGCAAGCTGCATCAACCATATTTTTATTCCTTTGGGAATCTTTTTTCAGGTCAAAACTCTAGGGACCATTTATTTGTTTTTGAAGATCAACATACTAAACAAATATCTACCCACATTAGTTCACATGGTAACTATGTCTCTGTTCAGTTCCAGTCTTTGTTTACTTTCATCTCAAACATAAACTTTAATGTTTACTCCAACAGTGAGTCTCATCCATAACATTTCTTGCAAAATATCTAAAACTCATACAAGTATTTGACTCAAATTTAGAACTTTATTTATTGAAAACAACATTGCAGGAATGCAGCCTGAATTGTGTAACAGTTGTAGTATACAGCTATCTAAAACATTTGACTCTTTTAACATTAACAGATTGACAGTATCATGTGATCATTCATCTTAATTTTGAGAAAAATATCAAACAGTAAAAGTTTGCTATTTTCGAACATGGAGGTGAACAACATATGACAAATGCTCCTCAGGCAAGTGCCATGGCTGCCCTCTAATCTACCCTGATCACTGACCTTTACAATAGTCTTGAGGATCTTCCTGTTCGTCCTCGTCTGACCCTAGCACCTCCTCGTCCTCGTCATGGTCGTCTGCGTAATGCTCCTCGTGGCTGCTGGGAGGGGTCGTCGTTGAATCTGTCTCCGGCCTGAAACAGCAACAACAAAAAAGAAACGTCGTCACATGCACCAAGGATAGCAGTAGGGGCATCCTTACTAGACATATAGTAGACACCTTTAGCAAAGTTTGAACATTACGCATCGAGTTGTATGTGGGAGTGTTAGGTGTGGCAAGTTGTTCAATGTAATGTAGCCAGCTGCCACCGCTTGCCTGTAAAGTTACGCCAACAGCGGTTATACCGGCTATACAATGCAGATACAGATATAGAAATATGTCAGTCACTGAACCAAGGCCACATCGTTAGAACAATTACCCTATCAAACAGTTACGTCTTACCATAGGAGTTTGGGCCAAACTATAGGGGACGCTGGGAAGCGTATCTTCGCTGCCTTGAGCAGGTTGAAGGACCTTTTCGCAGAATAAGGCTGTCGCTTCTTCATGTTATGTTGTTTTCCAAGCAACTGGTTTATGGACTACTATAGTATGGCCTCGGGCTATTCTTACATACAAAGGGTTGTGTCAGCTGACCTGGCTATTGTTTGGGTGGGTAGTCAATGTAGGATAATACATGAGGACATCTATTCATTTCATTGTAAACATAATTGGGTATTACTGTACACAACTATACAATACATATAATTAGGACACTGAAGGTTCTGTTATTAGGCAGTGGATATATAATATCATATTTTGTACTAACCTGAAAACAAGAAGTTGTGAGCTTAAGCTATACTGGTATTACTAATACTAATAATATTTTTTAAAATTTTAGAAAAGTGCACATCTGTCGGTTTGAAAACATCGAAGTTTGGAGAAAAGTTATATAATCGTCAACATTTTTTCGACAGAAGATTAATCTTTGAAATAACCGTTGTAAGGACAATGGTGATTCAAAAAGTGTGGTAATCACACAAAAATGTACCACGCATGGTGCAGCAAACCAACAGCTCTGGACAGTAGTGTGTCTCTAGCTCTGGTTACTCAGACAGATAAGGCAGTGCTACATCCATCATGTATTGTCTACCTTTACATGAAAGGTCTGTTTTTTTTCAGCTGACATCATTTGTAACTGTTTCCTGGGTCACAGACACCTGTAGGCTGACGTAAATCTTTATGTATATGTACCCGTGCAACAAATGGGGAGTTGACAATTTCTTTTATGTAAAGGAATAGAAGCAAAACATGCACAGTTGACCCAGAATTCAACCACGTTCCACAGCCATTAAGCATGTAAATAGAGCACAGACATACTTGATACACATCCTAATTGCAGCAACCAATTAAGCTTAATTAGAGAGGCCATAAAACTTGATCTAGCAAGGCAGGTACTTTGGGGATATGGCAATTATGCCAGGTGCCCTGCAGTTGTGCAAACTAGAATGCTGGATTGCCATATGCATGGTTTGAGGCCACTTATTTCTGCTAGCAACCACAATGTATGCATGTATGAGATCCGGTGGCATGTCTTTTGGTTTGTGCACTACTTAAAATGACATTGGACAACTTATGTCTCCATAGTTACAATGGCCATTAAAAAGTACAGTGATACTGCATGTAGTAAACATGTTTAAGGCAACTTGGTTGTAAAAAGTTAAGAACTGTATAAAATGACATGTGAATAGAAACCAGCAATCCAGTTAAATTCAAATGTTTCGCTTCTACAACTTCAACTATATTCATGAATTTGTTTAGCTCAAATAATTGATCAGTGCAAAACCCAAGACAGTAGTGGATCATGGCAACATTGAATCTTATAGTAGTTATACAAACCTAAAGCAATTGCTGAACTTACAAATCTAGTCAAGATAGTACTGACAAAGCTTTGAACAATTCCGAACAGTTTGAGGTAATTTTAACGTCTAGCAAGCCATACTGTAGCTATGGCCATATATGGGAAGCTTGAATTATGTGAATTACAAACAGGATATGGCAACATTTGTAAGTTTAAACATAAACTTAAGGCCTCATGGAAAACCATTGCTCCACACTAGGCCTAAGTATCCAGCCACACAAACCATAATATATCCGATTTCAAACCAATACTGATACATCCTATTTCTATACAACACCAGCCGTACAAAAGATCTGGATAATCATTCCACAGTGTCAACATATCAGAGAACAAGGGGAAAACAAACCCCATTCAGGCGGCGTCTGGAACAGTCGTAACGGACATGAACCCAGCCGCCCAAGCACCTAGCCAACCTAGGAATCCTCAAAAGGAGTCGCTAACAAATCACTAATTGTACCCAGGCAGGGTAAATAGTGGACCAACCCCGGCAAATAAATGATTTAACTGTCAATCTACAATTCCCCCCAGTCGCTGGATTCATTTCCTAAATTGACAATCCGAATTCCTTGTATTCCCGAAACAGAATTCCATGCTTGGTGTACGGAAAATTGGGTTATGATGAAAAAGGACAGTGCTTACATGGTGCACTATAAAGGAACAAAGAGCAGAAGGCATGAGGTAATCTGTGAGCCTTGCCATTGGAAACACTACACCTTGTTACATGTACCTACCACACATTGCACAGCTCTTGAGTACAGCTGTCCAGATTGTTCTGGGGTTCCGTTGAAGTACCTGTCGTAGGGTTTGTCATTGTTCTACCCGGGGACACGGGGACGCATTGCACCACCATAGCACACACACACGAGGACGACAGGAACACACGAGGGGAGACCTCCACCCAACACTCAGTCAACTAACTCCGGTCGCCACGTTCCATTCCGCTGATGTGTTGTAACGGCCCAAGTTTACGTGGTATGGTGGCGGAGGCCAGTGCAAACAACAATATTTACCCTAGCAAACAATTGCCTACACCTTCGGCCAATGGCTTCCAGGCACCCACTCAGCTGAGCACACTCGAATGCAAAGGCACTTAACCTCTACATAAAAATTTGGCGACAAGTTTCAACAGTATCCAGAAGCCGCATACTTCGTCACCAGACATTTTTGGTGTGTACTAAATTGTGTTATTCTAACATATTTGGTATGATTGATTATTATTCACCACCAAATGCTGCCTTACATTTAAGTTACAAGTTTTAGAACATATTAAGAGAAAACACTGTGTCTGGTGCGTTGTGCTCATTTACATGTGTAGCATGTACAGGTTGGGTGATGCTGGGCTTAGCTGTGAATTAGTTGACTTTGGTGGGGGAATGTCAGACTTAGAATACCTGACAGAAATAGCCAGTTGTGAAGGGGGAACGAAACCTGCGTATATAATCTCTCTAACAAAAAAATGGTTTGTCAATATCATAAAATTGAACATAACATGGCGAGGGTAGCCTGTTGGCAGTACGTGAAATTGTATAATATTGGTTACTTACATGTATTGACATGGGCTAATAAAAAATCTTTAAAAAAATACAGCTGCTTATGTTGTTGTTACAAAACATTTTAAACCAGACCATTCTGAATTACCTGGGCAAAAATGGAACAATCCATTGAAGCAGGTCACAACCTTATTAGAAGTTCAGATAATATGACTTATGCTGTACTGGCAAAAACAAAATATAGTAATATAATAAATCACCATAATATCACTTTCACAGAGAGCTTCAAAAACTCTTCACTTGTTCAACCTGCAAAATGATGAAGGAACTTAGGAGAGATCAATGTTCAGACTTTACTGAAGGCTTGAAGCCATAAGTCATGATGTACTGCATCAATAAATATGTTCTCTGTTTTGTGTGTCAGCAGACACTAACTGTACTCATCAGTTAATCAGCCTCAGGCATTATAGCCAGACAATAATGTATTCTCATAAATCAAAGCACAACTTTAATCCTGATATATGGTGAAACAGGAATAGCCTGGATTCCAGACTGTTCCCAGGGCTCATACATAGGACAGCCCCTACTTACAATTAGACTGAAGCCAAGGAGCTAGCCTGTATACTGGCCCTAGCAACAGTCTGGCACCCAGACTAGGAAGCCAGACTGTGTGCAGTATTGAGTCAGCAGGGCCCAGAGAAAGTTTCCTTGGGGGCACGTTGGCCTGTATACTGGCCCTTGCCCTACAGTCTGGTACCCAGTCTAAACAGGAACAGAGGCCTACAAATCATCCCTGTAAACACACATCCTGTATACCATCAATCAGTCTGTCCTCACTGTTGCCTGACAAAAAACAGGTAACAGAACATTACACAGTGTAGTCTGGGAAATATTAATGAATGAATACAACCTAAGTGTTTCCTAGTTTGAGGATCAATTAAAAGCAACAACATTAAATGACTTGTTTAGTGAAAAATGTGATTAACATATTAAGATTTTATACTTTTTTATGTTTATATACTTTTATATCATCACATTTTGGATCTTTTATCATTCTTTAAAATGGAACTTCAATATTCAATTCGGCCTTCTTGACAGTCAGTCTTTAGTCAGTCTACAGGAAAAAAAGCAAAAAATTCTACAGTAAGGTGTGATATACAGCTGCTACTTGATTAATGTATACAGCAAAAGGCTACATATATCACAGGCTGCTCCATTAACTAATGAACACTTAGTGGGCACATGTAGGTCAAAACAACTTGAATATTGAACAACAGACAAACTGTGATGACTGAAACTTTCATCCCACAACACAAGCCTATCTCACAGTTTTACAAACAAATATTGTGTGGATCAAACCAAAAATGTACAAAAAGTATACTTTGGTTAGTTTTTCATGCATGCCAAAATATCTAGATGCTACATCTGTATAGCTACAATGTATGGGTATAATAAAAAAATGAAATTCAACCAATAAAGACAGCATATTCAATATATAATTATAAACAGCCATAATATATAACAGCCATTTTAGCCATTAATCTGGTTTCTTTATCAGACAATTTCAGAAGGTGATGTCAGAAACTAAAAATTCAATTTTAGTCCCTGTGGATTACTTATGAGACATTGTAAGGTCATAGGTGCATTGAATTACTGTGGCACATGTAAAAGATCAAGCCACAGTAACAACTGGAAGAACTCATATTCCATACCATCTGTTTATCATAAAATGTCATCTGTAATAGAAATAACTTGTGATTATACCGGCAATGGAGCGTGCATTCTGAACAGGAGCCAAATTGCCCCGTAGGGACTTATGAACAGTAGAACACTCCAAACTCCCTCTGTTTAGATTCTCTATGAAATATAACTGAAACCTGACATGGAGTCATAAGATATGGCTTGTAAAAAACACTTCAGATTGTACCACACCCAGCGAAAATTGAGTTGGAAAGTTGCCATGTCAGTAAAACACATTACAGAACAGGGTCTGCTTCAATGTTATGGCGTTGGGAAACATGGAAAGATGTAGGCAATGTACCGAGCCACTGTGCCAAGAAGCTAAGTCGAAGACACGGGTATACCTGAGGGTCAGCTGCGCGAGTTGAAGCTGGAGCTGTGCAGCCAGCGACATGTCTCTCGCAGCGCCATGGAAAGCCGACCGTAGGATTGTCCATACACAATGGCACGGGAGCACCAACAAGCACCGGTCTGCTGCGAGTCTCTGACTCCGATCAATACATTGGCGATGCCTTCTCCTGGCACCACTCACCCGGCATGGTTAACGACCCGGCCAGACTGAGTGGTGCGAGCTCACTCCCAGTCACACAGGGGAGCACTACGCCGCCGGTGTCAATGGCTTTTTACTTCCGCCGGCCGGTATTCTACGGAGGATCAAGTCAATTACCGTCGTTATCAAATCACCGAGCGGGGAAGAATTATCATAATGTCCGTCTCAAGGCCTGGAAAACTGTGATGGACGAGATATCCGGGGATGAATTTATGATTTTTATTAATACCCTGTTGAACGTTTATACCGATGTATGAATTTTTAATTGGCCTGATCCATTTTCGATAGCAGACACATGATGTATAATTCATTGCTAGAACAATGATACTCTGTTCCCAACTTCAAGTTCAATGACCCAGTGGTACAATTAGTCTGCTATGTATAAGACGAGAAAGGCAATTTCTAGATTTTTATGTATCTACATATTTATTTATTTCTTCTTCAGCCTGAGGTTGAATCAATCAATGTCTAGTCACTATTTTAAAATTATGCCATTTAAGACAATTTACAACATTGTACAAAGAAAACCAAGTTACAATGTGAGGAAAAAAATGAACAAATAAATAGATACGTATCTGGTGAGAGAGGCATCATAGAGGCATATGGAAATTGCTTTCCTTTTATTACGCAGTACTAGTAATTGAAAATAATTCAATAATCCATGTAAAGGAAACATGTCAGTGCAGTGCAGGTGTCAAGAAAGGTGTGCCCATCCTCGAAAAGTCTGGCAACTTTGTGAATTCAGCCGATGATGAGTTATTTGCCAACAGGGACGAGATCATACCATATCCCAGACACACAGTCTGGCCACCTGGCTAAAATAGTTTCCAATAGGAGATACTGGAATGACCTCTCTAAAGAAGGACCTTTTGGTCTTCCTGATATTGGTTTGGAGTTTAGAAGTCTCAACTCATTTTGTCACGGTGCCTTTTTCCTTCCTACATGCTCTAGAGTCCCATCAATCAAACTGTGGAGGACAGTGTAGGATATTTTGGTTCACTTTGAATGCACTTTGGAAAGCCATTGAGATGATAAATGTTTCATACATACGCAACGTGCCGTAAGCTCACAAAACTCAGTCATAATGCAGCACCATCCAGGAAAAGTACAGCCCATATACTACATGTATGTATGAAGGATGAGGTAGCTTTGCATCTAAAATAACTTTTGATCCATGAGGCCGGCATACCAGGTACTTGTACACAGGCTAGAGCCAGCAATCATACATACGTTATCTGTCTGGTTACATATACTCTACATACGCACAATGAACTCAACACAATACTCCTTAAATAAGGATAAATCATGAGTTCGAACATTGATTGTAAATATTTTGTTCACTTCTCAAGTGTATAAAACAAATTGCATAATTTTTCAGTTTATGTTATACAATGATGATGACGATATTGCATATTGAGTATGAAGTTTGCAATGAATAGTGCCTTATGTAATTTTGCTCTACAGGCTTTTCATATGACGTCACTTGCGCCATGTTGGATTATAATGTATGTCTGTTGAACACGCCAACATACTGCTGCTGTATGTAACATCGTCGCTGGGTATTCAAATTATAATGATGTCAATAAAAAGCCTATAGAGGGAGGCATACTGTATCTAGCAGCATGACCAAACCTTGAAAAAGTATACAGACTTCTAGGTTGAATGTGAAAAATGAGGTATGGCTTTATATTATGCAACCTTTCACATTCTGCGAGGTATGATGTATGCGCTCACTGGAATACAAACTTTAGGTAAATTTTCTTTGACAGTTGGAAATCCAATTACCTTCAGTTGACCTTTCCAGAAGGTGAAACCTACATGTATGGCAGGTACTACCTGCCTTTCATATTGTAGTCACGAACCATGGAAATATCTTTGAAGTTACCGGCTCACTAGCCTGACTGCATCACACTACTAGCAGCCCTTCCACTGCCATGTTCAGGACCTAAGAAGCTTTACGACCAACACCTGTAAGTCTAGAGAATTAGGACCATCTTTTAAAATCCTGTCGATTTATGCATATATGCCTACATGGACCGATTATTGTCAAACTGAGAACTGTCTGTTACACCAAAAAGGTTGGTGGCTGTGAGGACTGGTTTCCATGGTGACAGGGAATCCTGAGCACCTATTGGACTGATTTTCATACATAAAAAAATCCCGAGCTTTTTATAATTGGTAATGTGATGGGAATGGGAATGGTTCTCTCGAGTTTGAGGTGTATGGCCACAAGCTCTCGGGGTGGAGGCCCAATCAGCCCAACAGATTGCGAGATTGAGTAACACAGGCTAGCAGTCGGTTCATGTTGGAAGACAGTCAATAAAGATAAGATTAAGAAGCAATTTTTATAGCCATAGATTCTTGCACGATTATGCGAGTTTAACGATACCAACATGAGGAATTCCTTTGTGCTTTTTGCTCCTTGACTGATTGTAGTCAAGTCTACTAGTAAGAGTGCAATGTACCCCTATATCATGTATGTGAAGAACTGAGTCTTTAGCGTAACAACATTGTAGCCATTTTGAAAACAGCACAGTGTCTTACTCATTCTTCAAATCATTTACAACATCTTAAGCAGTCTACGTGTCTGCTCCTACTTTAAGGGCAGCGCACCTGGATCACCTGATGTCAAAATCAATCAACTTACCAATACATCATAATGCTTTGGGTGGCTACAGGGAAAAATATATTCTGATCAGGCAAATGCTATTACCAATGTTATCATACACACATTTGGAATAAAATAACCTCCTTGTGTATTGTAAACTACATGTATAGACACTGGTTAGGGATATTGAGTTGAACATAACATTCAGTGCTAACAGTAATGTACACTTTATGTTCGCAGTAGCAAAAGTTTGCGGTCTGAGAAAAATGGACATGTTTGCGGGACTAGATGTTCGCGGTGGCAGCAGGTGGAGGTTCGCGGTACAGAAGGGACCGCGAAAACCGCGAATATAAAAGTATCGTGAAAAAATTGTGATTTACAGTATTACCTAACAATTCACAGCATAGATAAAGACCTAGAACTGAAGAATGTTCATGTAAGTCATTATTCGGTACCTACATTGTGATGAATGAAGATGACGGCTCGATGCCTACAAGCCACAGGACTCTAAGATCCATGCTGTAGCCTCAAAGGTCTCTTTCCTACTTCTGCAATAACTCCCACGTCTTGACTGTCCAGCACTAAGGAGTATCATTACACATGATGCATCCCAACATGCCAACAGGGCACTTCCTTATCTCTGGCCCTGAATCTGATCCTGGGTGGTTCCCTTTGAACTACAGTGTGATTTTCACATAATTTATGGCTCAGTCTACAGGAAAAGTGCCCCGGACTGCCCCTTATCAAACAGAAATGAAGGGAAGCCTGGCCCTGGACCTGTCATTAGGTCCGGCTGGGCTAAGATCACGCAAGATTGACTGTTCTGCTGCCAAGACACGAGACCCTGCATGCAGAGTGGCTATTTCAGGAAGTCCTTTGTGTTCATGCACTTCTTAAATAAGTTTGAAAGACTCCTTGGTCCCAAACGAGGTTTTACATTTTGGATATAATGAGTGCCCTGTAACTTCTGAAAAACTGTATAGAAATGTTAGGCGACATGACTAAGAGTAAGATTAAACATGTCCTTACTCTTTGAAGGACAAAAGTAAGTTTCAACCAATCCTTCATAATAAACTTTCATACTGATGGTAAATTGTTCAATATTTGCAGCTGTTTTATGTCAAACTTTGTAATTTACGCCGTATATATAATGCCACTGCAAACTCTTCACACCGTGAACACACATGCGTTATACGTGTACGCTTGTTTCAACCATGAACTGAAAGACATCGCATTAAATTACTCCTGATTTTCACATTAATTAATATTTTCAACAAAGAAATTCATGTGCTGCAAACTTAAACCAATTTTTGGTACAAGTTACGACTGATATTCAAGTCATCAATACAATTTCCATTCCCCCAAATGGCCGCATACAGTTGATACTTGAATTCTTCCCTTTTTTGCAATTGAAATGCTCAGGCTCACTCCTATTCTGCCATTCCCCATGATTATATCCCTCCTGCCCTTGCCAGAGACATCACCCAGAGCCTCTATCTCATTACCCCCTTGCCAGTCACTCAAGAGGATCCAGAAATAGCCTTATGGCATCAGAGGAGCCTCAGGAAAACATTAGACTGATATTAGATGGGTTCTTATCTGCAAGTGAGCAGGGTGTATCTCATCAAGTGCAGGTAATTTAAATGAAGCCTGAAGTACAACTTGCGCATGAGGCTCATTTGACTGTGCGAGGGCAACCAGTGGGGTTTGACACAAGCTTAGGCTGGACAAATTCAAGATTACCGGGAAAGTTAATTTGGACCGCAAGGAAATATTACTGAGTGTGTCATATCATCATGAACACAAGTTACTAGTAGTTCAGATGGCATGTTGTTTTCTACCCAGTGCTACAATCCATTTGATTCCTTTTCACTATAAAAAAGCCTAGACGAAATGGATAGAGAATGCTATACTTCCCTTGAAGCCTGGAAATAATATGAATGTCACAGTCTGTTAGAAGTCTGGCCTGTGGTCAAGCTTCAATATACATATCATGTTAATGTAATGTCCAGTGCGCAGCAACAGGAGGTTTCCAAGCTGATTTATGCCCCCTTGTGGTTCAGTGCAATATTGCAGCAACAAAAGCTGGTAAAAGAATGAGATCAAAGAACTAGCAGAAGTGAGACTTCCTTTCATATTCATATGTCAAGATTGGCGCCATTGTCTTAAATGGCCCAATTACTACTGTGTGAATTACAAAACCCTCTATAAACATGCAAATTGTTTCATTTATGGACTAGTTCTGATACCCAATTACCTAATTGACTGACATCATTACACCTTCTCAAGCATGTAATGGCAACAATCTATACATACACATAGTTTATTAACTGACTGATACACCAGGGAGGTAGGCTCAAAAACAACCTTCTTTGTCACACCAAATACAGTTGCAACGTGTTGCAAATCTCAACGTAGGAAGCTGATACAAGTCTCTACATTAGTGGCTTTGGCATGAGAGTTAAATAAATTTGTACATGTTTTAACTCTAGTTTGCAGGGCCAGTAGTGCATTCAAGGAGATTCTACAGAAGGAGTAGTAACGAGATTAACACCCCGCCGCGGCCTTTGTTTTCGCCTGTCAAACCCCGCTGCGTCCTATTGTTCCGGCGCGCCGGCGGTCTCCCTTTGTAGTCGATGTTCGACTCACCCTTTCGCGCCAAAATGGCCGCTAATGAGGCTGATCATGACGTCACACGCAGCGATGTGAGCCGAGCGGCCGCCGATGTGTAGGCGATGTCCCTTCGGTTTCCGACAATTTCCTTATTTGGGTTGCGCACTAGCGCTGCGCAGACAACAGCGTTTTGAAGAGAACAACATGGCGATCACGTCGATAGTTTGTTTATCGCTGTACTATGAACATGGGTTTGCTTACAGCCATTTCTTTGTCCGTGTCTCTCTTTTTTTGCCTTAGAAATATGAAGAAATATGTCTAGATTTATGCTGCAATTACAAAATTGTGGGGATTTTCCCCGATAAACTAAATTTTTTCCTGGATAGTACAGGTCTTTGTGGTTCCATTCATGTATTTTTTGGAGTTGGGCCCGTTCGATTTTTTCTGGGCCCGTGGCGTTTTTGTTTGTACAAATTTGATTTCGGCCATGATTTCGGTAGGGTCTCTGTAGGAAAGAGATCGGGATATAACATTTTGGGAGGCTGGTTTTCTTTTATAACTCCATGATACGACATGCAACGCACCTCGGAATAAATTCCTAGTTTGTACGATATTTTTCTACAAAAGGTACAAATTACTTCCTTGGATTCCACCAACGAGTTTATCCATTGATTTCATGCTTTTTGAGCCAGCCAACGTTTTGTAGGTTTGAAAAATCGCATGTGAATTTACAGCTAGCTCGACAGCTACACGGCTTACGTGCGTTGCCGCTTAGTATCCTCTGTCGCGTGGGTTTGTCTAATCTGTGACACAGGCGTCTTTATCGCTGTCCTCGCCGGTATCTCCACTGGCTCCGCTTCAAATTCGTCCTCAAAATCACAAAATTTCTAAAATCTACTCTACTTGAAGTCCCCATTATGCCTGCCGTGCCTTCAGTTTGGGGAAACAATAGAAATTATGCTGGTGGCCTGGCGGTATGCTATAGAAATGTGGACTAATTCACACCCCGATGTCAATAACTTTCTTCACACTCGAGTCGAACATCGTTGAATGGGGGTAAATCTTGTTACGACTCCTTCTCCGTATAACCTCCTTGGTGCATTGTATTATCTTTTAACAATTGGACAGGAGATACGAGATAAATTCGTGCAAATTTGGCAAAATTTGACATGAAGGCAGATTAAGTTTTATTTTTTCTTAATAATGAAGATGTTTTATTTTAGAGCATCTATATTGACTAAATGTTGTCATAAAGTCTGTTACTTAGTATCTAATATGCACACTGAGTTTCACTGCACTTAATTAAAGGGGAGGAGCGTGGAAATTAGCACCTCTACATAGTCCCGCCCATCCTATTTAAGTATTTTTCCATTCCAGTGTGAAGTGACTCCTTGGAAAGCTCCAATAACAACCCCTGAGCCAAGGGACAGGTAGGTAACAATGACTTGAATAAGCAGAGCCACTGCAACATTCATGACACTAAATCATTTAAAGTCATTGCTGTAATCCAACATGGACCTTGTCTCAACTCAAGCACAGCCAGAGCAGTAAACTTGGAAGCATTCCAGACAGTATGACATAACATGCACTGGTGCATAGAATCACTGCAGAGTACCTGAACAGCGCCAATTTTTTATCAACTGAATTATGGTTTTGATTTTAAACTCCTACCACATGCTTGCTTTTAAGTCTTGATGATTTTTAAAGAAACACTAGCTCAGATGTTGTTTGTATCCTACATTGTACCAACACTAAAACAGACTCAACAACAAACATAAACATATAATTAGAACCACCGTCAACTAACTCAAATACTGGATCAAACATCTCCAATTCAAAATTACCTCGTACATATAAAACAAGACCAAATTAAATGTGTGTAGCAAAAAAAGATGAATTCTAACAGCAAAGCTTACATATTTCGTTGGTACCACAGCAGTTGACCAAAATCTTGTAGGCCCGCAATAAAAAGTGACAGTCATGTCCTTACTCCACCAAAGTATAGATTATAACCTTCTTTTGGCAGTGTTCCCATGTAAAATATTATCAAGCTTTAATTAGGTTGAGGTAATGTGCTTTTTCTAAACTTGGCTACATAATGTGCAGGTTTCCAAGAAAGCTACTGACGCAAAACGCTACATGGTTACATTGTTTATACTGAGTGCATTCATAGTCACAGTTGTCTTGAGAGAAATACATACATACACATACATACATACATAATGTTCGGATAAAGAGGCTAGCAGCTTATAAAAATCCGCTTCTTAAGCTAACTATGCATATAGTGTTAAGAGTTAATGTGAGAGTTTGTAGTTAGGTAGGAGCAATGTTGTACTGCATGAAAGATGATACATGTCAAAGGGGGTTGTGAAATAAATCTGGCCACCCTGTATCGGGCCTTCTCAAAATGAACAAGAATATTGACAAGAATTGAAGAAAAGAACGAGTACAGTATAGAAACATAATATACAAGCTGTTGAAAAGAAAAACTGTTTCCATGCACCCCCCCCTCCTTCAATAATTTCTGTTTCGAAAATGGATGCATCAATGGAAGATCATGAACTTCTCACAATGTTAACGTGACCTTTTGTGATTCTCACAAATTCTGAAAAAATGAATAGCTACATGTACATGGCCCTGGATGAAGCTGAAACAACTTAGCTTCAAAATAACCAATGGTAATATTAATTATTACAGAATCAGTTTCATCCCAACATAACCCTTAGACTATGTGAGCCTAACCATCTACAGCCTAGTGTCAAACGTTCAACAGTGACGTAACGTCTGGACGTTTTAAAGATGTGACGTGACTGTTAAGCATAGACACTATCATCTTTATGACACCACAGGTAATCTTCCTACCACCATATCCATGTACAACTAACCTGGGGGAAAGACATATTTGAGTATGGGATTTCTTTATGACCAAACTAAAAATACAAAATGAAGTGGCAAGGTAAGCAACAAAAGAATGCCACATAAGATAAAAAATGAGTTGATGATACACAATACAAAGCTAAAATGAGCATAACAAGTTGAATTGTATCTGCAATAGTCTCTTACTATTGAACTGATGAGTTATATTACATAGAGGTGATGTAGGATGTGAGCTGAATACAATTCTGGAGAACATTTGACTTGGTCAGCAGCCATTTCAAGCCATTACTCTTCCCCAACAAGGGTTATATAGCACCGTCACCTGTATATTCATGGGGCTTGACTTCAGGGGCAAGAAAAGGGTCAGAGTCAACATGGCCTTTGCAATTTTTATACAAGCATTTGTAGTTTTCATGTTTCATAGGCACTTTGGCTTGCTTAAGTCTTGATGATTTTTAAAGAAACACTAGCACAGACGTTATTTGCATCCTGCCAACACTAAAACAGACTCCACAACAAACATAAACATATAATTAGAATCACAGTGTCAACTGACTCAAATACTGGGTCAAACATCTCTGATTCAAAATAACCTCTAATACACGTACGTACCGTTTCTTCTTAATGGCCTTGGCCATGATATTCTCCACATATTGCCTCCGCACCTTTGCTCTGCCCCGAAGGTCCTTCCTGCGTAGGAAATCCTTTATCTCCTGCAGAGGGTCCGCTGGTATAATCTGTCCATTGCCGTTCTCTAGAACAGGCACGCTGTTTTCAGCTTCCCCTTTCTCCGTCTTCTCCTTCATGTTGTGAGGCCTTCAGACACGGTTACACCACAGGGTTCAAGCTGAGACCAGGCCTTACTCTATTGGAATGCTTCAACTTGTGCCACCGCTAACTAGGACAGTTTGGTGGTGACCTACAGACACTGTGTTGTCTTGAGAGAAATGTCTTCTTCCACAACACGCTACTTCTTGGTAATTTTCCTTCCGGCTTTACGACATAATGACAAACCGCCCTGACGATCGCCCAGTAATTCTACATGCATACCCGCACAACAGGTTACTACTGGAGTCTTTCCGAACCGGTGGATCCTTCTTTGAAATTCTTAAGACGGCTCTTGCACAGGAATGGACGTCTTCCCTGCGTAGCTTGTCTCTACTCTAGATCAATAAATAGAATGCTTATGGCCGCATGCTTGCCTTGATAAGCAAGCACAATCATCATATATAGAATGCTCCGTCCAGCCTCACAGCTTCCATGAGATCCAACCTAATGACTAACAGACTTGTTTTGAAAAATACAACTCAAACAACCAAAGGTCAAACCTAAAGCAGAGAATGTGGCACCCTATAGCAGGCAACAACATTCTTACAATCACTCAGCTATTACCTTCGCTGTAACGGAAAATCTTTCATGTGCACTGATGCCATTCAGACAACGTGCCCCTTGTGTATTGTAAGAAAATAAACGGCTTTACAAGAACAGGTGTAACAATGGAACAGTGTTAAAGTATTTGGGAGAGACAGGTGTGAAATGTTCCTTGCGTGAACAAGCATTTGTTGGCGGTCTAGCAAAGGAACATGTAGTCTTGTTGAGGGTAAGCTCTGTTTGACATCTTCATGTTTATATACTAACCGCCACCTTTCAACGTCAGCATTCTTCTGGATGTATGCATTTACCACTTTGCTTTTGTCCGTTAGAAATCTGACACTTCAAAGAAGAGATGCAAACAAAGTATTACAATGGTTATTTTGACAGAACTCACCCGAGAATACATTTTGTATGTTGCAATGTTAACACCCAGTTGTATTGTGCCTTTACAATACAAAGGAAAGACACCCTCATTATTTTTTATTCTCTGTAAAGAATGGTTGGAAAAGGTAATAATTTTGCAAATTTCAAAACTCACTTTGAGGATAGACAATCAGGCAAGCTAGTCTCCGCTACAAAAGGCTACAGAGCTATTTCAAGTATCATTCACGTATGTTTAAACCTTTCATGTGCCGAGGTTATACAAGGACAAGTTGCATATACAGAAAAACAACAGAAACAGCTCTTTATCTTTCTAGCTGATAGATGGATAGAATACGATATTGGAGTTTTTGTAGATATAGACAAAAGAAAATAACCCAAGAAGTCTAAAAAAATTCTAACAACTAAGAAAAGTAAACTTGACTTGTATATTAAAGCATTCAATGTCAAAATACCACATTCAAAACATGCCTTCATTGGGATGTCATGATAACACTTGAGGAATAGAAAGCTTTGATGGCTGCTTTGCCATTAACCTAATTAGATCTGTCTGGTCTTTGCCAGTATTTCTGAGCCTGAAATGGTGTCATCCTGATATTACACCACACCAAGTTGTTGCAGCGCCACTGGGACATAGCAGCTGGTACTGGTACTGCAGCTATGATGAGGTTACTACCCACTTTCCGCTTTTGAGGTAAATTACGGACAATTAAACAATTTTAGGGTGAGGGGAGATAGTGTCTCTTTTTTAATGCCATGGACAAACTAAGTTTTTATGTATGAATGTAAGGAACTTCAATCAAATTTCAAAATTGTTTTCATTCTTGTAGAGTTATACAATACTCGCTAGTGTCAAAGAGTCAAAGATCAAGGATTCACAAAGAGACATTCCTTTGTGTCATTGTCATACAGATTGTTGCACTTACTGACCTTTGCCCTTCCGTTCCTGTTCAACACTTGTCCTTTGTTATTGTTTTGAGATCAACTGCCTTGGGATACTGTAATTCCTGATTTTTTCTTTCACGGTACTTTTATGTTCATTGTTTCAAGTTAACAGCCATTTCTGTACCATGAACTTACCATTACCGTTATTAAATCAATGTCTTTTGCCTCCCTCCCTGCACTTGCCACCACTATAGAGATCAAGTTCTGTGAACACATCCATTTTCCTCTGACTGTGAAATTTTGCTACCATGAAGACAAAGTGAATTACAGTATCTAGTATGACAACTAGTCCTTTTCCCACAGGGCTTCCAATCAATGCCCATTCAAACCCTGGTAAAGCACCAGTCAATGGAAAAATAATGGGGACACATCAGATCATTGTTGTTAAATTCACAGGTTTGCATATATATATATATATATATATAGTAATCAAGCTGCCTTTTTCAATGCTAAAAAATATCAATAATCTATCAGAATATTCTTGCATGTTAAGAAATTTATTACTAGATAATAGGCATTTCTAGTTGCACTTGCAGGATACCAAGGACATCCTATAAAAGTATAATGTCCTTGAGGATACTAATGTATATATGTATGTTGACAAATCTTTTCCTGTTCAGATACAAGGACTATTTAGTGTGATCAATCTATAGTAAATGTAGAAAAGTGCATATGTTAGAATCACATAAAACAACACGGCACTTGACTACATATAACACAACAGTAGGTTGAGGAAAGGATGAAAGCTTTAGTTGTATTGATCCCATTCACATATGTTGTGCTAATGTCACTGACCTAAGACAACAGTCAGTTGAGGTACTGCAGATAGAGGTAGATATCACTATTGTCACTGTGTCTCTGTTAGCTTCAAGGTAAATACTATGTACATTGGTTTGAAATGAGACTAAATACATGATTGTACATCAATAAGATAGGTTTCTTGCCCTCAGGGCATTCAGTTAAAACATTTGGTCTTCAAGACGTTTCTTAGAAAGCAGTGTATGAAATACTTTTTTGCGCCAGGTTGCCCAGTGGCAACCTAGGATGAAAGCTAGGTTGCCCATCAAAATTCAGGTTGCCCCGAATTTAAACTCCTCTACATTATGATTAACTTTGTTAGAATGCAATGTGCATTTATACATTTCTGACACAGAGTTGTTTCCCCCTTACCTGAAGTGATGAGCTGTTCCATGGGAACTTTTCAATAAACAGTTCCCAATGGAAGAAAGGGGCATCCTTACCACAAAATTTAGGTAGTGCACTGGGCTACCTGGGTGTAAAAATAGGTTGCACCCAGCAAAATATGGTTGCACATTGCAACTGGGCAACCTAGTATTTCTAGTATTTCGCACGCTGGAAAGGGAGGAAAATAATTTTAAATGTAAGCCGTTTCCGTACACAGATATCTGAATTTTCGCAAGGTTCGCATTTCCACACACTGTACAATGTATGATACTATCAATACTCCTTGAATTACACATGATATGCCATGAGATTAGATTGCACAATCAAGAGCTTGGATCAAACAAGACGTGATGAGGTTGTTCCCAATATCCAAGGCACCTTCTGTATTTTTAGCAATGCTGCTTTCTCAATACTCATAATGTAAGCCAAAAACCAGTCATCCCAAACCCAGGAATTAAATGCAAGTTGGCACCATAAGAGTAATAATTATCTTTTCTTGCACACCAATTATTTCATTTTCCCTTTTTAATCACTTTCAATTTTGCTGTCCACCCATCCCCATCCATCTTGGTATTTAGCAATGAAGGCTCAGGGAAAATGATTAATACAGAATGTAAGAAAATACTTTACACCAGCTTTGATCAAATGATAGCTCAAGAACAGATAACTGAAAAGAATGGTAGAAAAACTAACACTGGCTAAATTGTTACATCATGATGATGATCCAACCCTTGGGACTAACACGAATGGAAGCAATTGCAGTTGAAGATGGTTGGTTACTTAACTTACTAAGGGATGGCTCCTATAGCCTGAGTGCCATCCTCCGCAGTTACCGCCGGCTCCCTACTGTCGCTGGCTACCACAGTAGAGAGCCAGCAGTAACTACAGAGGATGGCACCCAGGCTATGGCTCCTACAGTCAAAGTCAAACACCATGATGAGATATGTTCGGTATTGGGGGCACCATAGTCACGAGGGGATTAAAGAAGACATCTGGGTTGAGCCTGTCATTACAGTGAACCATTCATAGCTGAGATAAAGCAGATCTACAGGTCAGGCCACAGCAAGGAAATTTTAAGAATGATGTCCTCTGAAGACTCCTAATCTAATGCGAGAGCCAAAAAAAATTTTCAACAAAGAGACCATAAATGAGTAACGAGAATCGATAGCAACAAAACATGGCATCACAGCCAACAAGTATTTTATTACTGTATATTTTAAGAAGTGCAGAAAGTAATATTAGTGTGGTAGTGGAACTACTTGAAGTGGTGTTACTTCTACTAGTACACTGAATTCTCCCATTTATGGTATCTTCCTGTCATTTTGACCTTTGCTGGAAGGGAACAATTTTTTTTAAACAGGTGAAAATCAATACATGCATGGCTGTCATCCATAAAATGTACTGCTGTTGCATCATGTAAAGACTAAAAGAATAATCCTTGCCACATTTCTCAGACACTAGTATCAGAGGTATATGTAACATTATGACTGACATGGGTCGGAGTTCATGGATTGAAACAGAATGTGATATACCATTATATAAAATTCATGAAAAAAATCCATGTACAAACTACAGTGGAATATTCCACATCAATGTAAACAAAGACCATCCAGACTTGTTTTCTTAAAACCACTCTGATCTTCAACCTTAATCTTTTAAGGATTTTTATATCATAATGTTTGAAAAAAAATAAAAAGCAGTATCACTACATGTATTATCATTCGTGGCATAAGAAAAGGATGAAAAAGCTCTTACAGTCTATATTATATTATCTTAGCTCAGACTGTCACAAAACACTTGACTACTCCAGACTGGACTAATTATGTAATCAGCTGTGATTTATACTAAAGGCAAACAGTCACAGACAAATCAAAGCCACTTGCTGGCATTTGGTCTGCCAATAAATTTACATTCCTCCAGTCCAGGGCTCCAACTACCACCTGCATATGCAGGTTAGTACAGGCAAAATTGGAGCTGTACAGGTATTTCTGAAATCTACCTGCACTGTACATGTACTAAAATGATTTTCTCTTCAAAATGCCAACAAGAATGCCTTCCTCTGTCCTTGCAGCAAGTTTAAGTAAAGATAATTCAGACTGAAAGGTATACAAAGTTGATATATCATCTGATTGCCCCAAACAAATCAGGTTTTTATTACCAGGAAGACGACTATAAATCTTATTAATTTCTTAATATCAATGTATGGTCTGCAGTCTACATGGATTTGTTACCAGTACTGTAGGGTCTTTGCAAATACAGTATATTATTTGTGCATTATCCAAGCATTCTGTTGAAAACATATTATTTGAGCATTATCCAAGCATTTCTGGTTTCACTCACAGATGTATAGTAAAGTAATGAAAGCCTCACAATAATGGGTGTTGCTAGTTTGCACTTTAGGCATGCATGGAGACAAAAAAGCCTACCAATCCAACCACTTACAGCACAGCGGCCACAGCCCAAACAAACTCACAGGAGTTTGTTCACTAAATAATAGATTAGACAAATGTCTAGACTGATAAAAGGAACCAGAGATACTAATAAAGTAGAGAGCTAGGATACAGCTATTCTTGTCAACATCAACAGAAAGTTTAAGATTAGGATTAATTGCCACATAATAATTGCTCAAATAATAAAGAGATCAGTGTACTAGTAGCTAAGATCTCTGATAAAAATAACCTATCACAAAGGTTGTTTGTAAAACCAGCAATTTGCCAGTGTTAATGTGTCAGAAGACAGGAACATCTGTTTCTAAAGATGGCTCTGAGTCTGAATAGCCTGTGTACGATCTTGATTAGTTTATGTCCACTTGCGTTCCTTACCAACCACTATCACAGTAGGATGTAAACCAGAATGGTACCCAGGTTAGGTTCTGAACTATGTCAAACTGTAAATAATGTCAAAGCTGGAATTTTCAAGTTAAAAACTGTCCAGGGTCTTCCAGGTGTTGACATAGGACACTTCTGGTGTGTATTTCTGGAACAGATATACAAGCACTCCATAGTAATGACAAGCAAAACAGATAACATATGGTACTGGTCTAACATACTACACTGTCCAGGGAATTGTCTAATTGACAGGATAGAATGCAACTCCTTACTATCTTATGCAAAAAGGAAAAGCAATGGAATATCACTATTCAGGCCACTACAATGTATTAATTATATACAAACATTTCTAAAATCATAAATGTGCATATCATTCAACTTTGTAAGCTTAATATCAATAAGAACTCACTGGTGCCATCATAAAGTTGTGATATTTTAGTAGACAAACATTAATTGTTATATCAGTATATCCCATATTGGCAAAAACTATCTTTCACAAAAAACTGACCAAAGTTGTTCAAGAATCAATAAAAAACTGTACATATATACACACTTGAGTGGTGATTACTAATTTAGATAACATAACCAAATTGATGATACGTATATCATTATATGTAGGGCAGTCCAGTTACATAAAGATCTATGGCCTTGGACTTTGCTATTTTAACTGATCTCTGGCCATTGATCTGGGCTCTGGTACAAGAACAGTACATGTATTGCTACTTTATTGGGCAGTAGACAGTCTCTCATGCATGCAGAATCAGACATGACCTTTAAATTAAAGCCAAGCTGCCAGACCATATCAAGGCCAACAGCTGTTCATGGACAAACATTTGTATATATCTGCCCTCTTATGATGAAGATATTATGACAAAGCCTCAAATCTAGTTATGATATGGCAAAGATTTGCCGTCAATTGTTTGCCATTTCTGACCCTCCCAACTTCAATCCCGGTAATTAAATATCTGGGCATGCTGAGATGAGTTCAGTGTTTGGATTATGTTCTATACTGGCTGTAGAATATATAATTTCTTTAATTAGGGAAAATTTCACCTATCCTGTTCATTCAGATTATTCTGGATCTGTAATGTAAACAAATATTAGAGTTTAATAGGTCCTGGAATACTAATCTTTTAGCTTTAAACTGCTAACATGTGTAGACAAGATACTGGCTGTGAGATACATTAGTGTATAATATGTAACAACAAAGGGCATATTTGGCACCAAGACTAAGTGGTTAGCATAATAAGGCCCCTACTTTAAATGCAATACTTGAGACGGCCATAAATTAAACATGTTACCAAGCCACTGTGCCAATATATAGCAGACAGGCATTATTAGAAAAATGGGCTGACGGCAATGTCACTGCAGAATCAATGACCTGATGCAGCGCAAGCAACAGGACAGAGACAATCTGCACGATTCATCAAATCTGTTGGAAATTGCAATCCAAGTGCTAGTACCGAGTGTCACATTTTCTGGGTCATTACATAGTAGGTGTAGTATGAGACATGGGAAAGCTCTCCTATGGTGTTTGGTTTCTTGTGACAATGATCACTCTGTTACTGTTAGGCCATACCAACTCAATTTGTTGGTTAAAAAATTCTTTAAAAATGACACTGAACATCAAAACAGAGTCTGACGATGAAGTCTTAGTCTTACCTCGGTACAAACAGTTTTGGGGAGTGCAAATGTAAGTACAGTCAGAGTCAAGGTTTCCAGCCCTCAGTTTTAATTTCCTGATAATGATATCTTCTAGTTCTAGGTTTTTACTTTAGATTATCGGAGAACGAAAGAAATGAATTGTTGTGGCCTTGGGACAAAACTAGCACATGAATATCATGATAAAGCAGCCCATTTACTACATTAATGCAATCTCTACCTTGTAGGATTAAGTAACTGTGCAGTGGTACCTTCCATGCCACATCAAACACACTCGTGTCATATGTCTTCAAAACAGGTGCCTTATTTCTTCTGGCACTTGAAACAGTGCAACACAGAAGGGTTCGTCTGGGCCTGGGTTACAGAAAAGGTTAACACAGCAGGGAAAAGCTAGATATCCCAGACAATTTCTAGAAATGACACGAAATTCCTTGACCCTGTACTACTGCATTATACATAAAACTTAGGACACTAATCTAAGAGGCATGTTTGTCTCATATCCTGACCCATGGATGCCCCTAGGTCGTTTCGCCCCTAGGACGTTTCGCCCCTAGGACGTTTCGCCCCTAGGACGTTTCGCCCTCAGGTCGTTTCGCCCTCAGGAGGTTTCGCCCTCACGTACAGCTTGCGTCAATGTAAACATTCTGTCGCGTTTTTCACATTATGCATTAACGCGTTCTTCATTATGCATTAACGAATTACGCATCACGCGGTAGAGTTGAGGTAATGTCGCGTAAGAGTTAAACAATTAAACCATCACGCGTTTCCGATCGCCAGACGCAAAGTTAATGAGATGGGGTCAGGTTTCATGTTTGTTTTACCAGCCAGTTAGACAAAACTGACTTGTCCCCTTGCAATTGAGCGGCTTCAGGTAGCGATGTTGGCACCTCTCTCATGTCGGTACAGGGATAGGTACAACTACAACTACATGTACAATTTTCAACAAAAAATAGCGCGTCTTTAACTATGCACAAGTCATCAGCTGTAAGAGAATTTATCTCACAAAGTGCCGACTAGCCGCCAGCCCGGTGCACATTGGGGCACAGCTAAACGTTATGCCGCGGACGTGGAGTCTTCGGCAATTTTGGCCATCCCCAGTTTTCCGGGGGTAATTTCACAGCAAATTTGCGAGCTTGTCAGTTCCAACATTCCGTTATACATTGGATAAAAACATATGTTATAGCTTTATTATTCTGAATATGGTATGGTATCACTTTTTCAAAGTATCATTTTTTAAAAGTATTAGGTCGAGTGGGCAAGCTGACCTTGCCGATCCGCAGGGGGAGACGATCGTCCGGCGGTCCAACAGCCACAAGTCGCCGCCGTGCCGGGCCACCCGGCAATGATAGCAGCGTCTTTGTAGCAGCCTGATACTTACCGTCCGAATCCAGAAGAATTTTCCGTAACTAATTGATAACAGTATTATAGCATATGTAAGGCTACGTTTGTTCTGTGTATATTTTCTGTTGGAGTCACTTTTTTCAGGTAATTTTTTCTCTCCGTCATGTAATACCCTCACATTAACAAGTAACATACTTCAAATCTAAGACGTTCAAAAACGCCCATGTTCGAATAAAGATATATTCTATACCGCTACTCTATGCTTGATGTAATAAAATGATGTAGAATGTGGCATAATTTATTTACAAATATTTATAAGACAAGCTGACTGGGAAACTCTGACCAAAGCGATCGGCCAGCGGTCCTCCATCCACATGTCGCAGGTAAGTTGGGCTAATCGGCCGGAAGATAGGACTCAGAAACGCAGGTAAGGAGAACCTTCCATCAAGAACTGAGAATTATAGGACTTATTAATGTCCTTTCAAGCAAACAATAACGGAAGAATATGTTTATAAACTTGTTACATTCAAGCAACTTCGTTCTCAAGTTCGAAATACATCAAAGCACATGAATAAATAACCGCTTTTTATGTACATGCTAAGAATTTATACGCAACTTCATATTGATCAACATGTAAGTTTCTACACCTACCTACCTCTTTTTTTTTAGATAAAAATACGCGTCTGTGTATGCCACTTTCTTTGTCATATTTGCTGAAACCACGGCTGTTTTCGCCGCGGGCCGCAGCCGGTTCGCAAGACGTCACCACCGCAACGAAAGGTAAGGCAAGTGCAGCGAAACGTACAGCTTTGGAGAGTGTTGGCGATCAAGTAAGCAATGGTTGATAAAGATTTGTGAAAAAAGACAATATTACAATATTGGTTTTATCGGTAAGAGGGGCATTTGAATGTTAACGCAGTACGTAGCTTTGTTCTTCTTTACGAAAGGCGCCGAACAGTTCTTAGCCCGATTGACCCCCCTCCCTGGAGAGCAACAATCATCGAGGCGGAGAAGTATTTAAAATCTGACACCGAAACCAAAACGTCAACAAAGGGCTACAGGGACTTGCGATTCTGAACGGGAGCGAGTGAAAAGGTTTTAAAAATATCTCGTAAGTAATGCTTATGTCACAAAATCACAGGAATAAAAATTTCCCAGTATGGAAAGCTTTACGCCGCTGGGGCGGTTCCCACGATGCGTTGCCAACACGTGCTCAGTGAGCCAGACAGAGTGGCGGCAAGCCGACCACAGCACAGACCAGGACCCCGCCCACTGGCCGGGCGGCAAGAGATTTCTAAAGACTAAAAATTTTAAACTCCGCCCCAATCATTGCACCGTGCCGTGTTGTGTACGAGTACAACTGTTATGTACTAGTAGTATGTTACGTTACGACGATCATATATAACTCAAGGCATACGACAGCACCATCAACACAACTGCAAGTTCTTTTCTTACAGTTACAGTTATTAATAAAAAGTAGACCGACGTCAACGTCTTCATTTACGCCTTTGCACAATACCTGTGGAAATATGCCGTGTCGTGTACGAGTACAACTGTTATGTACTAGTAGTATGTTACGTTACGACGATCATATATAACTTAAGGCATACGACAGCACCATCAACACAACTGCAAGTTCTCTTCTTACAGTTACAGTTATTGATAAAAGTAGACCGACGTCAACGACGTCAACGTCTTCATTTACGCCTTTGCACAATACCTGTGGAAATAAACGTATGTAGCCTCATTTGCCGGTGCGTCGGAGTTGTTTCACACTCTTTTCTAAATGGCCAATGCAAAGTTTTCTGATGATTACGCACGCTTACCGCTACCTGCTACCGAAACGTCCTGGGGGCGAAACGTCCTGGGAGCGAAGCGTCCTAGGGGCGAAACGTCCTGGGGGCGAAACGTCCTAGGGGCGAAATGTCCTAGGGGCGAAACGTCTAGAAACCTGGATGACCTATAGCATGTCCTGTCTCTCCCCATTGGGGACAGCTACTAGGCTATGCACACATGGAGTCTATCTGTGTTTGTTTCTATAAACAACCTAGATCTCCTTGCTCAGACTTGAGGTAAAGCAGTGTGGACAACCTAAGAACCGGAAACAGTACACTAAGCTTAGCACTGGGCTTGTTTGATTTGTTTTTGCATGAATGAATCAATTGCTAGCACAGAAATAGACCTGTAACTAACAGAGGTGAATCACTAGGATAACATTGAGTGTTAATATAACTAAAAACAAATGTGTATAAGGGAAACATCTAATACCAGCAACAAAATAACTATGCATTGCATCAATGGAGACAAATTTTCAGTATACACTAACTCAAAACTACATACAGTCAACACTCACTTGTAAAGAGTCTTTTAGACATAGAGTAGACGGCCTGTTCCAAAAAAGACACGTGCAAACACAACAGTCAACAGAGGTATCTTTTAACAGTCGACTGCAGCTTGCTCTATCCCCACGCTTAAAGAAAAAGTGTCTCAAGATAGAATTGCGCACAATGTCATTGTCAATGGCATAGAGCAGGGGTTTCTTTTCCTTGGCAGTTCAGTTGAGCAAACACTTAAACTCAGCTATCGAATTAGCCATGACGCCATGAGGGTGGTGTCTTTTACCTTGTTTTGCTGTATACTTGCCTTCCCAAGTCAAGATGACCAACCGACTCAAACATGCATTTATTGGATAAAGTCATACAGTTCCAAAGACACCCCATTTTCTGGGTATCACTACGGTGTTTCTGACAACCTTGTCTCGTGTGCATTGGTGCAGGCCTCAACAAGCACTGAAACACCCAACAGCATTGACTGATTTTTTTGTGTGACCTCCTACCTATATTTTTCTATTGAACTGGACGCAATATAAGATTATGCTGGTGCCACTTTCCGATAAAGATCCAACGAATCTGACACAAAATAATTCCCATTTGTAAATGGCAGTCAGAGCCAACAGTGTGGGAGGCTTACAAAAGTTAATGCCGTGACTGTGAGTGGGGTGGGGGGTTTAGGTTTGAAAAAGGAAACAACAATTCTCAGCCCTCCTCCAAAGGCACACAAGGAAAGAACATCTCGAAGAAAACAGCATCCAGAAAATGGGGGCAATTTGGCATCAGCATGTACAGCACTACACTTCAAACATTCAAAACTTTTGACAGCGCATATGGTCCAAGGCTTCTCCAGGGCTAGACGATGACTGGCAAATGTAATACAAAAGTGATTTGTACTTGAAGGAAGGCCATTACTACCTACCTGGTGCAAGTTGATCCTATACATACTTACAGAGTAAATACGAGAAAGCATGCACTTGTTACTCAGAATGACGTCAGGGGGTGGGGGGGCAGTGCCTGAGTATGTATATTGTTCATGGTAAAACATACCCTCCTCAAGTCTGCTGTCAAATCAAATGTACTAATACAAGAAGATCATTTAGACAGCACATAGGTCCACTACATATGAGAAAACATTCAGCTAAGGTACCCAATACATTAACTGACATTGGTGTAAGGTAAAACACCCCTCCCAAAACCTTCAAGGCTACTGTCAAGTGTGCTACTACAAACAGGGTCTTTAAAGGGGACATAGATCCGCCTAAAACTTAGGATAAATATGTGGAAGCATGAAGTGAGGGTACACGATACTCAGGGCTGACAACAGGATAAATTCCCATCCTGTGTGAGGGTCAGAGACTTGGCCTTCTCAGACACACGCCCTGACCTCACACAACCTTGTCCTCCCGCGCAAATAGGACTGTGCTTTTCTCAGCTGTGACATAATCTTCGCACACTTTGGGTCATTGACAAGCTCCCGCGAGCGGAAGAAAGCTGCCAATTTGGCGCACAAACGTACTTAAGATGCCATCACGAATGGTGGGGAAATGGCTAGCTAGTTTGGAACATGATGAATTTGTGTGGTAAAACGATTGTAGGAAGCCATATCGGATAGCGGGCGTGAGCGGGACGCAGGTCTTTCATGATGAATCAGGAAACCGTATGGTCTCTGGGCCGTTTCGCTGAGGAATATTCGTCATGGACAAGATGATACCAATTAGCAGGGCAAACAGGGCAGTGTTTATTTAGTAAAGTTGATCAATCTGTGATGTTGACAAGTACACCGAACAACATGTCAGATCTACTCACCCCTGTCCCTTGCCAGCTTGCCGATTGCGGTCCCGGTAAGCCGCATTTTTCAGTCGGCCCTTTGGCGCTTTTGTCCGCTTTTTCCGAGCCTGGATTGCTAACACTGCGAATCAGAAGAATACATATTAACAAACCTGACCGAGACAGTATAGGGCACGGTTAGAAACAGGCGAGAAAATCGACCAATTTGCTCACCTTTTCTGGAACTCATTCTCAAACTTTTTTCTCGATTTTGAAATTGGGGTCACCGCGCCTGCGCCCTGTGTGATTACGGTGCATTGTGGGATAGGCCGGGGGTCAAACGTGGAAAAGAGGGAAATCGAAATTTTCTGGTTTTCGCCAAAACTGCAGAATTTGGTTATCTTTTGTGATTTCCAACTTAAGCACAGCATATGGGAATCAACATCGGATTTAGGTACCAGAGTGAGCAGGTGCAGAGAATTTCTCAGTGTAGTTTCGACAGAGGGCAAGGCAAAGTGGCGTGAGAGGTATGGTTTTGGTGCACCTCCTTCAAGTCCTTGGTGCATTTCCATTTGAACTAACTGTATAACGTTACATACAAACATTAATGATTTGCTGCTGTGCTTCTAACTTAACCCCAGGGAATGAAGTAGTAATTGTGGCGTGTCTGCCCCCTGTGCATGTGTGTCTGCCTGCAAGAATGTTTCCACACTGCAGTTTTTGTATGGTCTGCCAGAAGGCGCTTTAATACCATCAAGAGGGAGTGAAGTTTGCTATCTCTATAAATCAAGGAGGCTCCAATTGCCTTTAACATTTAAGATGTCAGAAGCACAAAACCTGTAACTTGCTGATGATAAATCCAACAGAAATTTGTTGAGGGACTAAGATTTAGCATGCATGTACATGTAATGTATACTAGATATAGTCACACATGGTTAGTATTTGTTTACCAGTAAATGTGTAAATCATCATATATCAGAACAGGAATATGGCAGATATGGAACAAGACAAGAGATCTGCTGACTCTGAGCCACCAGAGAAATCAGCGAAAAAGATCAAGTTATCAGAAGCATCCGAGGCAATGCCTGATAAAGGTGAAGAGCTGACTACTCACAAGAAACCTGCAGAAGCTGATGAGCTTGCAGGAGGTAAGATGATATTTCTTAGTATTTTGCTAAAATTGTTATTTTTAAAGTCCTGTTCATTAACTCTTTTAATTTGCCACCAAACTTGCTACACTAGCTATTAGTTTTGCTTCAGTTGTACAGTGTATTCTGTATTGGTAGATGTTTTAGTCAAATTTAAATGCTGTATGAAATGATATAGTAATAGGTCTGAGTGTATTGGAACTCATCATATGGAAATCAGAATACCTGATTATCTCTCAAACTAGTAAATTGCACAGCAGAAAGTGTCAAAGAACATGAAACATGGGCAACTTCATTGAAGATGATTTACTTTCTTTTTTGCAACCGAAAGATATAGGCAATGAAGATAGCCATGAAGCAGATACAGAGGAACGTAGCGGAAGTAGCAGTAGCGTCTCAGCTCAGAAGGTGCCCAGCAGAGTGAACCTGCTGGCACAGAAGGAGACAGACGTCGGGATCACAGAATACATCAGCAAACATGAGGGCTTCTCAGGCATCATCAAACAAAGGTGAGGTGGTCTGTTGCTGGTTCAGTAAGGTAAAGGTCCCAGGGCCTTTGAGGCCTGAAGTCAGGAAGATGTCTTACATCTGGGTGGATTCAGGAAAGTCGTGGATAGTGCCTTTCCCAAGGACACAGCCTCTAGAATGCAAGGTTTTAAACTCATGACTTCTCGATTTCGTGTCCACTAGTCTAGCCACTCGGCCATTTAACGCCACAAAGTACTTGACAAAACATAGAGCAGAAGTTTTTGTATGTGTCACCACAATGGTAATGCTGTCATTTTGACATTTGTGGTGGGAAAGCGCTAGTTGTGTTTGTGCTTCAATATCTTCTGTCCCTCGTCACAGGTACTCAGATTTCCTGGTGAGGGAGGTGGACGTCCATGGGAAAATTGTGCAGCTGACCGACACAGCTCCACCTGTAGATAGCGGCGCGCAGGCTGCTGGTAGTGTTGATGATGTGCTTTCACAGGAAGACAAGCAAAAGCTGGAAAACTTGCTGGAATCAAAGGACAAAACAGCTACTGTTGATATTGAAGTGAGAACATAAAGAATAATACCTCTCCTATTTTCTTGCATTGTGATAGTATAACGATTACTTCGACCAATGTTATTAGAGAGTCTTAAGTAAACAATACAGAATTGAACAATGTAACATTTAGAAATACCTGACATACAATCATCATGTAGTTAAAATGATTCACATAAGCAAAGGACTTAAAAGAGGTATAGACACTCTTCAGGAAATAGGATTAACTTGCTAACATTACCTAATGTAAAGTTATAGATATTGGAATTGTATTTCTTATACAATAAGACAACATTGTTGTGATAGCAAGTAAAGTCAAACCCATACTAGTGGCCAACCACCTCAGTAAACTCTGTAAGGACCACCTGGCCAATCAGTGGCCATGCATTGTGGCCACTTTTAAATGGTCCATTAGAGTTTTCTCCTTTGACCAAAGTATGATAAGAATCCTGTCTACAGTGGCCACCTGTCTACTGCCACTTGTCTAAGTCTAAGTAATAGAAAGTTTCGACTGTAGCTATACACATTGTATCTGTGGTTTCTTTGACTGCTATTGCTTTCCTGCGGGTCTCTAGGTTGGAGAAGACAAGGAGCAGAGAACCCAGGTTCACCACGCCATCAAGGAACTCTTCTCTGAACTGCAGAGTGAGACCATGGATGTAGATAACACCAAGGTCATCAGGGTCAAATATGGAAAAGGTTCACAGGCCCGAGGTGAGATGTCAATCAATTGTATTACATATTGATTGTAATTCACACCTACATTTTGCTAGATAATCAGTATCATATGAGATGACACCTGGTTGATGTGTTTGCATGGTGAAAGATGGCATACTTCCTTAATATATATAAAGAATTTGAATTTGACTGAATCTATTCAAAAGATTTTAGAATATTAGGGTCTAAAACAAAGTCATTAACGTAAAAATCCTGTAACTATACATTGTACATATTATAGGGCTGAAGTTAAGATATTGTGTAATGGTTATAGAGGAATGCATATACATGTACTTTTGAACAGCTTGATAACATTTGTAAGATGGGGATTCCAATGTGAAGCCTATAACTAGTATAAGATTGGAAGAGTAAAGTGTCGGATTGGAGAATACAGTATAGCTGTTTGTCATGTTAATGCTTGCACTTTGTGCATTTGGTCTCTTGTTTTAGTACAGAAAAGGTTCAAGTGGCCCAAAGGCAGACCAGACTACTGCCACTTTGTTCTGTATAAAGAAAACCTTGACACCATGGATGCCATCAACATGCTGGCTATGAAACTGGGGTCAGTACATGTCAGTACTATGGGCCATGGTTGTTTGTAAGATTTGAGTATAAGAAAGGAAGAAAATCTTAGATTTAAATCAGCTGACACCCTTATTAACACCTACTATGTGATTTGTTTCTTTGTTCCTATCAGATTAAATGGACATAATATGATGGTTTGGATACGTCTTGATCACGCTTGTACTTGTGTGCATTTAGGGTGAAGCCGGGCTTCTTTGCATATGCAGGGACAAAGGACAAAAGGGCAATCACTGTACAAGAAGTGACTGCATACAGGTACACACTGTCATGTGACTTACACATTTTTTTACTTGTAACATGACCTTAACTTTCTTGCCTTGCCTTTATTGCTTTGTTAATTTAATATCTATTTATTCAAGGAGCTTCTATCAACGATGATAGAAGCTCCTTGATTTATTGCAAGATTTGTATTTGCAATTGTACCTTGTAGGATAGCAGCAGAAAGGTTTTGTAACCTCAACAAGCAGACAAGATACGTAGTTGTTGGAAACTTCAGGTATGTGTAATTCTTCACATACTGCACTGTCTAGTGGATTTTGGTCATGTTTCCACATTGAGAAAGGATTATTATACTCTTTGACAAAGTCTTTTCTGATGTTTGCTTTCAGATATACAGAACAGCCTCTAAAGTTGGGGCTTCTTAGTGGCAATCACTTTACCATTGTACTAAGGTAAGTCTGTTTGTACTATACTTATTGAGTTACCAAAATCAAAATAGTAGTTCAATTGAATATCATTGACTAAGAAGTTGTCTTTCAAATCATACATTTACATCATGGATCATATTCAAATTATAAAGTGATGGATCATTCAAATCCAAATTTGGTCACTCATAAAGTTTTAGATGCTAAAGTTTAGGTGTAAGACAATCAGCACTTGATAATGTAGCCCCAGCCTTCTTCAGGAACTGTACAGGGAGGCCAGAACAGATAGAAGCTGGGATGACCTCACTTCGAGACAACGGCTTCATCAACTACTTTGGAATGCAGAGGTTTGGGACAACATCTGTACCCTCACACCACGTGGGCAGGTATGTCGTTTATGTAAAGTCAACTTTTCTCACCCCTTTTGCTATTACAAGGAGTTTGAGGTGGTTCCCAACTCTTGTACGGTAATGTTTTAGATTATTTTAGACCTACAAAACTTTAGACCTATGATTCTATGAACTCTTTAAAAGGCTAAAGAGTCTGATGACTTGTAGTATTCGATGTAACATAAGCAGCTGCCACCATTTGCCTACAAAGCTCTTGTGTTACACCAAAGGGCAGTTGTACTGGCTGGTATACAATACAGATACATATTCCTGAATGTATTATTCCTGACATTGGAGAGTCAAAAATGATAACAAGAATTTAAAGTTAATGTCACAAAAGTAAAAAATCTGAATAAAGATTGATAGAATAAAGACTGATACAGTTTTAGTTGTTATTTTTACTTAACTTGCCCAGTAACTGATAGGAAAGCAGGGACTGTACACTGTCAGGTGATTGTGATTACGTGATAAAAATCTTTATTTTCTAAAAGCAAAGCTTACAAGTGAGTGACACTATGTGCTTTACAACAGTCTTGATATTTACCAAAAGAAAATTATGTCAAATCTGTATACATGTATTCATAGCAATCGTGTAAATATTCATCTGTCACCATGGCATCACTGTTTGAGAGACCTTGCAGATAAGATAAAATAGAGCCAGACTAATCAATCAGAATTCAAGACAATTTGAAAGTTATGCTGTTAGTATCATAATAATAATAATACTTCTAACAGTCTGTACTGTACATTAGAAATCCGTTCAATATATACATTTTTTCAGTTGACAATGTGGTATAATGGCATGCAAGTTAAATGACTTGGATACTCATAGAGACTGAAAAAGCCTGCAAAGTGACTTGATATGATGCTTAACTCACCCCAAAAATTACATTTTCTAAAGCAACTTACAAAGTATATTTTAAAAGCAGCTTCGAAAACGTGCTAACAAAAACGTTCCATTTTCTTATGTCTCAACAAGGTGTTGGACAGAATGACTCGATATTCAGCTATTGTGGCATCATCAGAACATTTCAACTTACTTAGATTAGTAGGTCAAAACTTAATTGCTAATTTCACAACTCTTCATCTGATTTCCAGGTCCACTATAAGTTGTATCCATCATTATGCCTACATTATGTACATGTACTAGTAATTACATGAAAAAGTCCAACAATCATGACATTGTCCTACACATTATATAATTAGTAATACCATAATCATGTAACTCTATAAAACACTCAGACAGCAACATGAAGTCAAAGTGGAACATATAATACAAATAATGAATATCAAAGAAACTGCCATCATCTTCACGATCATCTGCTCTGCAAATAGATCAGTAATGATGAACTGCATGATTTTACATCTTGCATGATTGTACATCTTAGGTACTATGATTTTTCTCAAATGCATACAGCTACTAATGAAGGAATGAACATTCATTTCACTTGGAGTGCCCTACTGGCACTAGCCAGGCTTCTCATCAGGGGTCCAACTAATAATTGTTACAACCACAACCACAACCATACAAATTGCCAGGAAAAAGGAGTAGAATACAGTTATAAAGGACTTGACTGGCTTAGAATGAATAAAAGTTATAGATTGTCACTACACTCACATCTCACTCGAGATGACTGCACTCATTTCCATATATTGTGGTTGAGCTGTATGATAGTATTGCTGCCCACAATGTGTTAAACATGCTATTTTGAGTTTTGTACATGGCAATAGAGGATAAGTAAGGAGAAACCTAATAGTTTGTTTTACTAACTTTTTTGAGAGAGAGAACACTAAAAACAGAGCTTTTGCATCTTAGGTTTTACAACTTTTCAGACTGCTTCTTAGGTCTTAGGTTTTACAATCATTATGTCATTCAATTTGTTACTTCTGCCCAAAAGTTATCATTTAACAGTTTGGGTAGGGCTTTATTAGTTTTCTTATGAACATTATCATACATGGCTCAGTCAATTATACATGTTGGATACAAAAACTGCACAATCGTAATGACTTCTGGTTTGTGGGTAGGCACTTGGCAACTTGCCCATGCAAGAAGATTTTTTTTTCAATCGCACTTCAAGCAATAATAAAGGAAAAATTTGGCCTATGAACATTAGTCACTTTACCAATTGTTGTAACGGTTGAAATTTTGTATGAGGGGCTAGAATATAGAGAATACAGTTGTATATGCAAATACATTATCGTTATAAGCAAACCAGTGAGTTTAATCATAGTTGATGAGTTTTTAATTGAAATGTTAAGGAAACCCATGATAGGGATTAACATAAGTTGGCTGTGCAATCTTCAGATTGAATGTTTACTAAGGTACATGTAGTTGGTACCAATATCAAGTAGCCATTAGCATCAACACAAATTTTCTGTCTTTTTCAGAGGTTGGTAGAGGTGAAGGGTGTCTTTCTCTTGTACCGCAGCTGCACCTTTTTTACAGCGTGGGGGGAGTGGGGGAGGCTCATCTTCGGGAGGTTTGTTTCTACTGGGCAGTGGAGGGAGTGGGGGAGGCTCGTCTTTCAGAGATTCGTTTCTACTGGGCAGTGGTGGAGTCCTGACGTTTGAGGACTCGGGGATAGCCTGAGACTGTCCCTGCCCAGTCTGCTCATGGCCGCTACTTATCACAGTAGCTGTGGTGTTTGTGCTGCTCAAAACATCAGTGGGGTTGGGGCCTGCAGGGGGATTCTTGGCCCGCTTCTTGTACCAAATTGTGAACATGATGAGGGCAAAAATGAGAGCAGTGCCAACCACTGAACCACCTACAGAGCCAATGAATATGGGCAGGGAGAAGCTGGTTTCAGATTTACGATTATCATAACTCTTGCTTCCTGGTTTATCTGATGCACAAATGGTAGTAAGCAGTGGATCAAATGACGCCTTTGTAACTGTCGATTGGGTGATATTAGGCATGGAGGGAGATGTGGAGCCTACAGGATGTACTGTTGCCTTAGCACTGTCATTGGTATTACCAAGTGAAGAGAAAGTGGACACTTGAGTCGATTCATTGAAGGCAATGGGCAGTGTGGCAGATGCAGACACTACACGATGTGCTGTTGCATTTGCACTTCTCTTGGTATTACAAAGTGAGGAGATAGTGGGCACTTTAGCTGATTCATTGAAGGCAACACGCAGTGTGGCAGAAGCAAATTTAAAGCCTATAGGATGTGCTGTTGCACGGGCACTGCTCTTAGTATTATTAAAGGAAGAAAAAGTGGATGCTTGATTTGATTCATTTGAAGCAATGGGCAGTCTGGCAGATGTGGAGCCTACAGGATGTGCTATTGCATTAGCACTGCTCTTGGTATTACCCACTGGGGAGAAAGTGGGCACTTTAGCTGATTCCTTGAGGGCAACAGGCAGTGTGGCAGTTGCAGAGCCTACAGGATGTGTTGTTGCGCTTGCACTGGTCTTAGTATTACCAAGTGCAGAGAAAGCGGGCACTTGAATCGATTCATTTAAGTCTACAGGATGTGCTGTTGCACTGGCACTGCTTTTGGTATTACTAAGGGAAGAAAAACTAGGCACTTCAGTCGATTCATTTAAGGCAGCAGGCAGTGTGGCAAATTTGGGGCTTACAGGATGTGCTGTTGGTTTGGAATTGCTTTTCATATTGCCAAGTGAAGGAGATGTGGACACTGCAGATGACCTGAATAAGGTTTGGTTGTCAACAGGCAGTGTGGCAAATTTGGGGCCCACAGGATGTGCTGTGGGTTCAGTCCTGCTTTTCACATTGCCAAAAGGAGAATTTGAAGGTGTCAATGGCTCAATTGATGTGAAATAGACTTGGGTATTGAGCAGTGTAGATATGCTCGACTCCACACAGGTCATAGCTTCAGGATTGATTTTATTAAGCTGTTTTCCCCGGAAGTTTGCAGGATGGACACATGTTATCTGGTTTTCAAATGGATGGGTACCAGTCATCTTTTTCCTGAAAGGAACCATCCTACAGTCACACTGCCAGGGGTTGTTGTGGATGTTAACAACACGAATAGATGACAATGTGCCATGAGCAGACCGGGGGAGAACAGATATCTGGTTGAAGTGTAGGGACAAGTGTCTGAGTCGAGGAAGATTTGAGAATGTAACATAATGAATCTTGGTTAACTTGTTATGGGACAGGGTCAGGTTTTTGAGCTTGAGCAGATTAGAGAATGTCCCAGGCTTGATGTCAGTTATGTGGTTGGAGTGCAGGCCCAATTTTTGGAGATTTATTAGGTTGGAGAATGCCCCAGGTTCAATTTTAGTTATCTTATTGATGTTCAGCTTCAAATCTACCAAGTTCTTGTACCTTAAGAGCTCTGACTGATTTAAGGCTGTGATCTTATTTCCTTCTAAATTTAAAGAAGTGATAGATGTTGAGAGGTTTTGAGGGATGGCAGTGAGCCCCAGACTGTTACAGTTGCAGGAGTTTATAGCATTACAGCTACAGCCTGCTTCTGGCACGTTGGGCTCCTTTAGGAGGATGAGGAGAAAAATCAACATTTCTCGTAACTTTCTCCCCATCTTGTCGATGCCACCTGAAAAGAACAGGAGGCAGGGATTTAGAAAAAAACAACTTAGAGCTCCACAATCTCATACCTTTGCCAGATGTTAGTTAACCTTTATGACTGACAAAAATTGTAAATGTTTCTCATTGATTATGCAGATAAGATCCTCATTTGCATGAACTATATCAGTTGATCATATTCTCCACCCGTCTTATCTTAACAAAGAAAGCTATTCTAGCATTTCTTCATAAATTATGTATTACTACGAAATAAGGTCCTGATTTGAATACGTTATGTTATTGATGTTCACCTTCACTTAACTTCTAAATGCGCCAAGCATGAAATTCCTGGCAGTTACCACTATGAAATTGTAATGATTTCCATTAATTATGCAAATTAGGACTTCATTTACATAATCAATATCTACTAATATTCCTCCCTTTATCAATTATTAA
Organism: Branchiostoma floridae x Branchiostoma japonicum; assembly: GCA_013266295.2. Classification (NCBI taxonomy): domain Eukaryota; kingdom Metazoa; phylum Chordata; class Leptocardii; order Amphioxiformes; family Branchiostomatidae; genus Branchiostoma; species Branchiostoma floridae x Branchiostoma japonicum. The sequence continues at coordinate 13,295,129 of CM023825.1, forward strand.
GTTTGAATAGTCTTAAGGAATGCAGCAGATTTATAGAATTTCCTCATTAATTATACTAATTAGATCCTGATTTGCATAATTGCTATCTAATTATGTCAAGCATCACTTAAACCCCATTCACATTCCTAAAGTTGAATTGGTTTGAGCATCAAATCGTTTCAATATTCATCATACCGATTCCATATTTGGAATGTGAATGCACCACATCGATTAGATTTTCTCCAAAACAATTCACATCCAAACTACCGTGGAGAGGTAGGTCAAAAGGTTAGTAAATGATAACAAGTGGCTATGGAGCCCAAAATCTACTCATTTCTAGGTCTCATCAAGACCTACCCACCTACCAAGTTGCATGACAATCCATCCGTAGCTTGTTTAGTTATCGTGCTAAACCACATAATATACACAATCATACATCATACATACATACATACATACATACATGTACACACATACAAATGCGACCAAAAATGTAACCTTCCCGCGAATACATTTAAGTAGAACAAGAAATGTGGGAAAACAACAGATACTGTACAATTTACTGTTATCATGTGAAGTTAATGAATCTGGAACTCCTGGCCAGGTTGTATGACTGTCTAGTGTTTTGGGTGTGGCCTGGTGGCGGGTTAGGCTAGCGGCACTCCTGCATGTCACTGGTGCAATCATACAAGTCTGTCTATATTTTGCTAAACTTACATGTTATATACCTCTGCTGTCAACAGTAGAGACTGACCTTTGAAGTTTATCCAAAGTTGATATGTTTAGTCGACGCAGTCTCTCCAGGATGGTATTTCTGTCGCTGTTGTGCTTGTAGGATGCGTGCTCCAAGTGGCTGTTCTGTATTGTCGTAACAGCAGCACTAAATAATAATTTAGGCTTTACTTATATGGTTGAGTTGATTGTCTGAGAGTAACTAATATATATGAATATTAACATCTAACAGGTTGTTTACTCCCTGTTGCCTTTTTACTAACCATTTTTGATCATGCAAACTGTAAAACTTCAAAGTCTTTTTTGGTTGATTGTCTGAGAGTAAGTTATGAATATTAACATAAGGGCCGGGTTGTTTACTCCCTTCAGATCTTGCCTTCTGCTATACCACCATTTTGGCAACGAAAAATATAAAAGTTGGCGTTTTTAAAATCATACGCTCGAGATTTTTTTTAAGCAGATGTTAGGATAGATCAGTTAATGTCAGCACATCAACCTCTAATTGCACAGTTGGTAAAGTGTATTCAAAGTATTCTTGTTTTTCTTTGATCTCCCACATGTCAAAACAGAGCTGAAAAAGATAATATTGACCGAAAAGCCAATATTTGCTAGCAAACTAATGTCTTTGCTTCCCAAGTGTACTTAATTAGTGAGTGGCTCACTTTATGAAAGAATATTCCATAATCAGAAGAAACAATGCTGATTTCCAGAGGGGTTCAATGTAGGAACATAAACATGTCGGAGTTGTTCCATCCATTGTCGGCACCCAAGTGAGGTTTTTTAAATGATGGTATATTCAAAATGTACCTCAGACATACAGGATCTCCTAATGGATATCATTCTGACTACACATTACAATTGACAGTTTCATTGGAAAATACATACTCATTTAAGTACAAAATTGGTCCCAAAACATACACTGGATTACATATTCAACAGTCTAACAATGTGTGGTATTGTCCATTGTACTTTTACAGACTGGCTTTCAGTCCAAGTTTCCAGCTGGATCTAGTCTGGTGCCTTCTGATACTGCCTCTGGATGACAGGAGACAGTTTTGAAAGGCTACAGTGCAATAGTCCAGACTATAATTCCAGAAATGTTTTCTTGTGTATTTTCTTCACAGATCCTTGCTACACAGTAAGTGGGAAGAGGCCATAGAGCTCATCCTGAAGCCAAGGGAGGGAGGTAGGATAATGTTTCATTATTAATAATAGTTATTCATATTTCATAACTTATAGGTGGTACAGTGCTAAATGTCTGTAAATGAAAATGTGAAGAAAAAAATACACACCCTCTGCAGGCTTGGGAAAGGTCACACTTAACTAATTTTTGATCAGGTTGTTTTTTCTGTGATGCAGCTGTAAATATTAATAAGCTCACCTTATTTGGTACTGTTATGTAAGCTTTCTAGCCGATCAACTTGTGCTGGGCTCAAAATCCTTTTTTTTCTGCTTGGGAAATCAAGAGCTTGTATTTAAACCAATACAGAAGGGGAGGGGGCAGAAGAAAGAACAATGCTGTGTGTTTCACAATATAACAGGAGCCCATAGGACACAAATCTCTGTGAAGTTGTAACACTTTGGCAGAGTGGGCAAAGGTGTATCATGCCAACAAAACAACTTCAAAGTTGATACAAGTAGAACAAACGCTTCAAGTATGAAATAATGAAACAAAAATGTGCATGGCAGTAAATGTCAATATCAGACAGATTTCCTCACTGGAATTGCATTTGATTCCTTTAAACACCCTGCCAAGGCTGGATGTCAGATTGTAGATGACACATCTATTAGTAAGTAAGTTTATGCCCTCTGTCTTCCTGCAATACCACAGAGCACCAGGAGGGGGCAGTGTCGGCCTGCAGGGACTACTGGTGGAAGACGAGAGACGCCAAGGGTGCTCTGGAGAGGATGCCGAAGAGAAATATGTCCAAGGACATAGAGGGGCGACTTCTGCAGGGGCTTGTGAAAAATGGCAAGGACTTAGTGGGGGCTTTATCATATGTGAGTTTGGGATGAATTTGCTGTGTGTTTTCATATCTATAGTTGCAGATCCGAACAACCTTGTTGTTTGTTAGCCAGTTGGTAAGTGCAATGCTGGTAACGTATCAAATTTGTCAGAAGTAAAAAGGGGCTTTTATTCCCCAAATCAGCCAAATGTGTTCTATAATACTGTATCAGTATACGAAACTAGTTGCATACTTCCTAAATTGTAGTTCGGGATTTATTCTTTCAAGTGTATTTACTTATTAATTAATTAATTAAGGATAATTTGTATACTGGTGTTAACTGACAAGAATCTGGGCATTGGAACAAGTTTTGATGGTAAGTTGTTCACTAGAATGATTAATTCAATCAATCAAAAATGGTTTATTCTTCAACAGACTTGGCAGCACTACATTGAAGTATCATACATAATCCTTCCGAAACTAGTGCACTTTAACATAATTATACATTAATTAATATTTTCAATTTGATTACATGACCAAATCTGTTGATTGAAGAGATTGGTGACTTTTTTTCCCCGTATTCCTAGATCCCAAGGAACACCCGCCTGATGTATGTGCACAGCTACCAGAGCTACATCTGGAACAACGTGGTGAGCAGGAGACTACAGGAGTACGGCTTCCAACCAGTCGTCGGGGATCTGGTGCTGGAGGAAAGGAAAGGTCTAGCTTTTTCTCTTGCACAATTTTTTTTCACTCTAGTCTTAACAGACATTTGTGTCTGCTTTACCAACGAAGGCAAACATTACATAGTATGTTGCAGAACATGTTGTTATCAAATAGCAATTTGAAAGTTCTTTATTCACAACCACTTCTTTTACAAGAGCCAACATTTTGATGATCGTCTGTCATCTTCATCACCCCGATATCAGGGCTAATATGACTGGTTCACTGCGCACCGAAGCTAGGTGTTACTGCTAAGAGTGTAGTCCCAAATGTAAAGTAGTAAATTGTCACATTAGCCTTGATGAAGATGACAGACAAGTGGTTGTGAATAAAGAACTTTGCTATTCAATCATTCACCGACATGATTAAATTATTCACCAATGTATCATTTAATTTATCAATTATATTATACATGTAGCTCCATGCTTAGCAACTATATTTGTTTCACCAGTTACTGTATGATTGACAATTCTTTCTTCAGCCAAAATTAATTTATGATATTATGTTTGCAATCATTACATGGAGCTTGCTGGCATGACCTGTTAAGCATTTATAGCTGTGCCACCCACAATATGTTTTGCTGACCAATGAATTGGTGTGTATTGTTCAGATGAAGGCCAGCGGGCGGAAGCTAAGGTGTTGACAGAGGGAGACTTAGGAAACTACACCATCCATGATGTTGTTTTTCCCTTGTTTGGATATGATGTCATCTATCCAAAGCACAAAGGTATGTGGTTCATACAGGACATTTGAGACTGTTATGATTTTTTTCAACACTAATGAAGTTACTGACTAAGTCTAGTTCTGTTCTGTTCAGCTGATAAGTATCACAAGTTGTTGAAACTGTTGTGCAGGAAGGAATCTTTGCTTGGATGTTAAAAGAATTCTTTTCCTGTAACTATGTGGTTTTACAGAAAGTTTTGTTTTCTGTTGTGTGCAGCTGAGGAGTGGTACAGAGAGATGCTGTCAGTGGATCAGCTGGATATGGACAACATCAGACACAAAGTCAAGTCAGTCCAATTGGATCTTCCTTTAACTTTCCTCATAGGACTGATTGATATCCTTAAATAGTGAAATACTGTCAAAATATACATGTACACAGTCAAAACTGCCCAAGAAGACCACTCAGGGGACTGATAAAATCTGGTCTATGTGGACAGGTGGTCACTATAGACAGGATTCTTAATGCTTGTGTCAATGGGAAAAACTTTTCTATTGTTTAAGACACTTTGATTGATTTGAAATTCACATTTCCAGGGACTACTCCTTGTCTGGTGCCTACAGGAAGATCATCATGAAACCAACAAATTGCAAATGGCAAGTTTTAGATATTGTTGCCCCCACTACATGTATTACAGAATAATTGTTGTACCTTGCTTTTGTGACATTTGAATTCCGTTACCGTAAATTACCAATGCTGGGTATAGACATCTTCTAATTACCTTCGCCAAGAAGGTTATGTTTTCGTGGCCGTGTGTCTGTCTGTCTGTGTGTCTGTCTGTCAACAGCATAACTCGAGAAGGCTTAGATGGATTATCTTGATATTTGGTAGGTGGATAGGTCTTGATGAGAGCTCGAACTGATTAGATTTTGGGCCCCCTGGCGGCTTGTTATGGTACTGCAGCGGAACTTCCGGTTTTGATATCTCGTGATCTGGACATGCTAGGGTCATGATTTTTGGATGGTAGGTAGCTCTTGTGCTCGGCAAGAAGTGACGTAAGTTTGGGCCCCCTAGCGGCTTGCCCTGGAACTGCAGGAGCATTTGTATGAAAATGTTTAAAGTAGGATAACTCAAGAACCAGTTGACGGATCGTCTTGATATTGGGTATGTAGGTAGCTTACGTGATGCTTGACATAATTAGATGACAATTATGCAAATTAGGATCTAATTTGCATAGTTAATGAGGGAATTCTATAATTCACCTATCTTCCATTAAGGACTATTCTACCTTGTGACATGTGTAATTAAGAATGACAGGAACATCGCCATATATTAATCATGTAAATGAAGACCTAATTTGCATAATTAATGAGAAAATACTGTAATTCCATAGTGGTTGATGCTGGCAATTTCATACTTGCGCATTTCGAAGTTGACTGGAGGTGAACATCATTCAACATAACTTATTCAAATCAGGACTTCATTTGCGTAATTTATGAGAAAATGCTAGAATGGCCTTCTTTGTTACGATAACACTGCCATTGGGAGGAGAATATGATCAACTGACGTAATTCATGCAAATGGGGATCTTATTGGCATAATTAGGGGGAAATCTATAATTCATCAGTCATATAATATTAACCTCATTTGGCGAAGGTATGAGGTCGTGGAACTCTAGTTGCTTTTATTTTGGTCTGTTTCTCATTGTAGGTCGGTCATGTATTATGATGATGTGAAGATTCCATTGATGCTGACAGACAAAGACATTCTGGATGGGAAAGAAGCACCTTCTGCTGCATCAGGTAAGGACGATGACTGTGATAGTAATTAGCTTGACATTTGAATTTTGTGTGTTAGATAATGTACATTTACATGTGTGTCATGATACAACAACAAGTGTTGATACTTCTGTTTTATTGAATAAAAATTTATTTATGATTGTAACCTAATTCTCAAAGTTGTCATAGCCAAAAAGCAAAGAAAAATTGTTCTCATTTACTCAAAGTTTTTGATAATTTTTTGTGTGTTTTCTGTGTTCCCCAGAAGGAAAGATGAAGGCGCTGAAGGTTGAGTTCACCCTGCCTCCGTCCACCTACGCCACCATGGCGCTTCGGGAGATCCTCAAGACAGACACGTCCAGCGGCCACCAGGCTCTGCTTAACACACAGTAGTCAGCAACAACAACAATCATAGAGAAAGTAAGGATAGGACTCCGAGACATACATGTACATGTACAGGGTTCGAAATACCACCTGTATTATGCAGGTTAGTGTTGGTAAAGTTGGACCTGTGCAGGTATTTCTGATGTCTACCTGCACTGGGTTTATACTATAACTGTACAAATGTAGATGTATGTGGATTTTTATTTGCTGCATTGACTGTTGCCACATATGAAGTATAAACCTTTGTTGTACCACTTGTTAGAAAGATTTAAGTTTGCTTAATTATATAGAATTTCAAATTCAAGCTCTGAAGAGAGGCAGTAAAGTTAAACTTACAATTTATATGTTTTGCTGACATTCCATTTTATGTTGTGCACTAAAAATTTTTCCTGAGCTTGCACCGAAATTTTTAGGTTACGTGCACCAGTTCCCAAAATGTATATTTTGACCGTAATTCGAGCCCTGTCTTATCTCTCCTAAGAGACAGATGCATGTGGAACATGTGGTCAGTTTTTACTAGTCTAATAATGGTGACCTGTCAAATTTCTTTGAGCTTCCAATGACACTTTGCTCTAAAAAGTAATCTGCAACTTGTGGAAAGAAGTCCCAGACTTTGGATAGAGTCCATATCTGTCCCCAGGGGTAGTAGACCTCCCTCTGTCGGGTTGCCCCTCCTCGGATGATGGTCTGTGCAGCCTCGGAGGCAGGAGCCATCTCCTGTTTGGTGTCCAGTCCTCTATCCTGGTGTTAAAACAGCAGTGATCAAAAATGTATTGTCGATGAAATTATTGAAAAATCAAACTCAGTTTTAGTATTGTTACAGACAGGTCCCTAGTATCATTTAACTTAATTCTTTAAATTAAAGTAAAAACATTACTGTAACAGCCCTTACATTGATTGCTTTCTTGCCAAGTACTGTGTCAATGGCTCCCAGCACAATGTAAGTGACGGAGACATTGGAATTTTGGATGTGAAGCTCTTGCCGTAAGCTGCTGAAGAACCCATGGAGACCAAACTTGGTGCCTGCGTATATGGTGTTCAAAGGAACACCGAATCTGCCTGAAAGAAAGGGGGAGAGTCCAAGTTTTAGTTCAGTTCAGTTCAGTTTTATTAAAATCGACTGACATGTGACAATAAGTACGTCACGTGAAGTATGTGGAAGCTCACAATTAACGATTACACTCACAGATTACACAAAAAATATACATCTATAATCAATATGACAGTTCAATTGACTCAAGTTAGTTACATTTCCATGCAGTAGTTTGGTCTTTTCCTGCATATGGAAACAGAATGATCTCATCATAAGCTCTGCCCACCTCAGTCAAAACATAGGAATGCAGAAATTTGGAAAACAATTGCACAAATTCAACAGTTACTGATTTGTATTACCAGGTCACGGGTGCAGCCTTTCTTACTACCCACTTCCACAGTAGTGGCCAAATATTGGACATAGAAAAACATGGCACATTTCAGAATCTTACACGAAATCTTACAAAGCAATTACCTACACCAAATCTTACAAAGCAATTACCTACTCCAAATCTTGTAGAGCAATTAAGTAACCAGATTTACTCGTTCTGAATTTTTTACTTTTATTGCACCCATGGGATTTCATCAGAAGAAAAAAACCAAGACCTTTCATAAGCAATACTTTCATCAGAAGAAGAAACAAAGACCTTTCAAAAGCAATGCCTTTGTACAATAGACACACCTCCTCCTTGAAAAAAAGAGGGTATTTTCCAAAATGTTACATCTTACACGGATGAAAGACAATCCCTGTTTAGTGTTAAATCTTACATGGGTGAAAGATGATCCATGTTTAGAAGAACGTGCCTCTGCATCTACAGTGCAGGACTGTTATCCTGCAAATAGCCTGGTTACCATTCTCCACAGGCCAACTTAGGGGTGTTTTACTGGTCCCAGTATTAAGCATAGGCCTTTCCTGACATGCTAGAGCTTTCCAGCCAGCTTTTCTAAATTATTGCCATCCTTTGTAGGTTACTGATTCAAACTACGTGCAAAAATGGACCTGGGCAGGCAGACAGCACTCCCAGCACAGTAGAGGCACCGGGAGCCTACGATAGTCTGGCTACCAGGCTATCTAGCTAACAGATAAATAAAAAATTACCTGCAGCTGACCCCACCACAACAATGCTGCCGCTGTTCTTGTGTAGCATGGGTAACGCCAGGGAAGCCAGGCGGATGTAGCTGACATAGTTGGCTTGGATGTGCTTCTCAGCATAGTCCATGTCCCCGTCCCACAGAAACTGGAAGAACTTGTTGTCAATTGTGGATGCCAGGTGGTTGATCACCAGAATATCAAGTCCACCTTCAGAAAACAAAACAACTACATGTTAGCATGAAATCTCATCCGTGTTGGTACATTCCATGATGAAGTTTGATACTTTCGTTCAACACAACACAAGTAATGAATTGTAATTGCCTGGTAAGTGACATGTTGTACAACTACATGTTGTATCATTTTAACTATCTGCTGTGTAGTGGGGACTGTCACTCAAGAATAGGCTTCTTCAGTCATCAAAGATGCTGGGACCTACCCTGACCAAACCCATTGTCAAACCAAGATCATAAGGAAAAAATTCATTCTGATGTGTAGTTTCTATGCACCAAAAAATTGTAATAATCATCTTAATATACATGCCATTGGATATTTTCTCTGGCTTTCATGATTGTAAATTATTGCATGGTCATTTTTTTGTAAGGAAGATTTTTGTGATATCATACCAAATTTGTCCTTAGCAGTCTGGATGGTCCTTTCACAGTCCTCAGCCTTCCCCATGTCCCCTGCTACATACAGAGCCTGCTGGGCGCCTAGCTCACTCATCTTGGACACTACCTGAAACAAGGAAATCAAAGGTTACTGTTAGACCAGATTGCTCAGAAAAAGTAATTGACCTGTGAATAGTTTCATCAGGTTGGTGATGATGATTGAATGGCAATGGAAGTTATTTATTCACAACTACTTGTTTACCAAGAGCTGACATACCAGTAACACCTAGCTTCAGTGTACAGTGAATCAGTCATAATAGCCCTCATGAAGATGACAGTCATTGAAGCGTTGGCTCATGTTAAACAAGTGGTTGTGAATAAACAACTTGGCTTTTCAAAAGTAATCTCCATTAGACTAAAGGGTATCTTAATAAACCTAAACTTACTAGACTAACAACCTCAAAATTAGCCAAATAGAATAATTTGCCAGAGGAGTTTGGCCACTTAAGGTACTATACATATAGTAATGCTTTAAACCAATTATGGTTTAAAAGTTTAGGGGCATGGGATAGGTGCTCAGTTAAGTTTTAAAAATATTTTGAATTCCTTTTTTTAATTTTTTTTTTTGAGAAACAGTTTCTTCTTTTAAAACTTTAAGACACAATCCTGCCGTCATCACTTGTCATTTCTTAGTTTACCTCCTGAAGTTTGTTCTCCCTCCTGGCTGTGATGAGGACCTTTGCCCCCAGCCGAGCGTACTCATACGCCATCTGCTCCCCAATCCCGGAACTGCAGCCCGTGATCACGACTCTTGCACCCCGCAAGGACTCTTTCGGGAAATCAAAAAGACGTTGGTCAACTGATCTTTAACTGGTCGACTCTCTGTAACCTCCTTGAACTGACTAGTAGCCAGAAAATGTCAAACTAGATGTGCAGCGTCAGTATTCATTGTCACATTGTCCCTTAGAGGGTGTTGAACTGTCCTTGGTCATGCAAGACAGGAACTTGTGGAGGCACTTTGTGGTGTCACCTTAACAGGATGAACTGAACTGAACTGAACCCTTATCTCTGTCAATATACCAGACATACTGGGTACATGTATTTCCTAACTTAAATTAGAAAAATATACATGCAGTAAAAATGATAATGATTGCTACATTGTGCGAAGACCAGTCTAGTAGAAGCTGTGAAAAACAAATCATGATATTATTTGCCAGTGAGAAGTATAGTCATAATACATACCAGGGTCAAAGCTGGGTTCATATAGAATGTACCCAATTCCTACAGCAAGCAGGGATCCCAGCAACCACACCGTTCTTGCCATGGCTGCCGTTGGTGAGTGTGGTGACTGTATGGCTAATCGCTTGATTTACTGGACTTGTACAGGCATATGGGAGTAAGGAGCATGTGTGCTCACAAGTGCCGGCGTCTTAGAATCATGCTATCTAGCCTATTCCATTCGAAGAGCTCACGGGGGCTGTCAGGAAAGTTTTAGACCCCCTCTTCCTTCCATTTTAATTTCGATACAACCCCCTGTACTGACCCCTCCTCCCCGAGTCTCGTGCTGATTGGAATGCCACACCTGGCCTTGATACAATTAGAGTTTCACTCCTTTTGTAATTGCTCCCCCCCTCCCAATCTTTTTGAAAAATGGAATATTCTCAGTTGACGGTAATGCTTACTTTGTTTGCCGTTACAGTAAACAATGTATGTTAGGGACAAAGTCTGTTGGAGAAATACTACTGTTGGTAAATGATTTGCCAAGTGAGCCAAGCGTGTCCCATTTGTGGTGTTTCTAGACTTAATGCGCAGAGGCCTATTTATGTGGTACATGTAATTTGAAAAGAAGCCTGCAAGCAGTATCAGTTGTTACCTTGGTAAAGCTGGTGACCCTGGAATTTTAGGTCAACTAGAGAAAAGTTGTCCAACAACGTTACAAGAATCTCCCACTTTAGGCTAAATATCTGTAGCCAAGTTGCAGCACTGGCCATTAGCAGGAAACCTCAACTGCATGTAGCATCTCTTTCTCCTTACATCATGGTGTTGTTGCTGTAACATTACATGTACTATATAGTCTTTAACACAAATCTTACCATTATTATTAATATATATTAAGAAACTCCCAGTTATACCAAGGAATTTCAACATCCATTTTAAAGCTTCTTGATACAGTACAAACCACAGGTTAATAACTGTATCATTCTGATCCACAAGAGGTAAATGTGCCACAAATACTATAACCACAGCAGCCTTTGCCCAGGAATCTTATATTACATGACATTGTATATATTACACATGTAGTACAAAGATTTTGTGTCCTAGACAGCTGCATGGATTGATTCTCACACACTGCTAGTCTGTCTTGCATGGAGTTTTCTCAAACCCAGAGTCTCATGAGTATGGGAAGTCCTGGGAAGCTATGCACTCACTCACTGTCCCAGTGCATTGTCTGTTGTTCTCTTGCGAGGGTTAGACGTAGTCTTGCACCCAGATGTCGTGGCTCGATGGCAAACTGCCAGGTGCCACTGTCCTGTATGTAGTGTACTGTACTTAGTGTAAAATCCCCAGAAAACTTTGAACCAGTCTGGCATAATGATGAATTTTGATTGTGTAAATGTGCCTTAACTGTAGTGCTGAATGAGTTCCATTCCACATTAGATTCAGGGAATAATTAAATCAAAAATAAACAGTTCCATTCTGGGTTGATATCATATGGTGAAACTTGTAGTCTTCACTAGTTTCTTGTTGTTTCCTGGACTGAACGTAAGGTACTGTATTATATAAATTATGCACGCTAACTTGTTTTGTACATGTTTTCTAAATACAGAAATCTTGAAAAGCCCAGGTATTTTCACATGTCAAAAAAATGTGCATCTCTCTCCTTTTCCAAGAGACCAAAAAGAAGAAGAAATACCAGGTACAGCTGACATCATTAGCTGGATTCTTTTAGTGTAATGCTAATATTTGCCAACACGTTGTAGACATGCATTAGCACAAAGCACAATGACAGATGGTCAGAACGTTGGTACAAAGATCCAGAACCATACTTTATTGACAGCTGCAGACACAGACATGTGAACACCAGAGCACTCTGAGCACTCTGTCTCTGTCGCCAAACACCAATGCTAATCAATACACTAACTGTGTTAGCAGACATTCACAGACTGAAGCCTGTACAATAATGTAGTAAATGAAATTTTCATAACATTACATCCTCCTAGATCTAAAAGCATTGAAAGGTTTTTACATCTATGATACCTAAAATGGTATGTTGCAGTAGATAATAAGGCTGTTCTTGACCCAAGTAAAAGGAGTTGTTCAAAGTATTTAAAACTTTTGAAATGATACATGGGTTGCGTCTTGTACCACACTGTCTCCAATCCCTAAAAATACAGATTCACATGACATTAATATTGTAAAAAAAGGTTCAAAAGAGGGAAATATTCCTCTTAAAACATTAGCACCTTGTCTTGCATTTATTCTACGTACATGACTCGTTAAAGCACAATTATATTGCACATTCAAGTAGCAATGAAAGTTCTAAACCTGGTGACATTACCAACAAAAGTTCTCAACAATTTCCACACACATCAAAGTGGAGGACATATTAAGTACATTACGTACATAACGTATGTGGATTACGTACATTAGTGATTTCTGTTACTACAAGTCAAATCAATCACAGACATTTCCGTGCCAACTTTCAGGGAGCCATTAGTATAAATTATTCAATAGAAAACTACAAAATTGCATGATTTATTCACATCCTTGGTAATACAATAAAGACAAAGGCAGCTGATGATTTAATCTGCTTGGGTGACTCTCGCAATCAGTTTTTATTTTTAAGTTGTGAGGCCACGCCAATTTAATCAATTGGTTCTCAGATTTGCCTGCCTCATTTTTTCTAATTTGCAAACAAAAAATATTCAAGTTCTGAAACAACTCCAAAATGCTCATATTTTAGCCCCAACAGTTGAAGAAAGCCCTTGTCTTCCTAGTTGTTACAGTTTTTACCATCAATGCAGCATTTTGATTAAAAGTTCGAAATTCATTGTTTAGCAGCCTGGTATGTTGGCTTCATGGCTCCTATCATAGCATTTGGGGCTAGCATAGGATGCCTAGGCCTGTTTTTTTTTTCACCCTGTCTCTTCATATTTTTTCTGAAAAAATCCAAGAACCAACAAATTGAATTGGTGTGGCCTGATGTATATCTCCCTGCCCTTTTAGGTAAGATTTTGTAATACTCTCCAGTCTGAAAATGTTGTTTTGCTGGTACATCTTCAATGTAACAGTTGACATTTTGTTGCTTAGGCATTATGTCATAAGGGCGTTACATGTTCAGCCATGCAGCAGCAATTTGTGTAGTTGGTTAGATTGCTGCTTCAAGTATTGGATTATGTTTGTTGCCATACATTTACCAATTATACTAGCTGCAGAATCATTATACATTGATTATTAGTACCTGATGTACATACAGTCATCTTCGACTGCGAAGAACTACCACCACATACAGTTGCGAACATGAAACCAGATTTGGTGGTTACAAGTATATGTAGCCCTCATAGTTGACAGTCTTTATTCAGGTTTGTCGATGAAGGTTAGCTGTCCTCTTAAAGACCAAAAGACACAATTTACAGTAACAGGGCCATTTTTTAGATTTCAGACAGGAGTACTTTCTGTGTAAGATGATAAAACAAGACTTGGTGTCAATCATTTAACATTCGCCATGTTAGCATAATCCTGTACATAGAGCATAGACCTCGGTTTAGCTAGATTTCTCTACCTCCGGAACGAGGCCTGGGAAGCATGTGTTTGTATTTTCCTTGCAGAATTTGCAGTCTTCACTTCCTGTCTTAGGTATATTTTGCAAGAAATCACTGTACTTTAACGTTGGATCTGTATGTTGTCTGCAGAGCATTGGTTTGATACCTTCAACTGAAAACTTGTCATACATTTTGCATTTTTCTATGAGACTTGTTCAACCCCAGTTGCTGCTTATCAGATTACCAGGGCTTCTTTTATTAGCTGAGATGGAAAGGCTTCATTTGTACAGATTTTGAAATCTTCACTATAACTAGTCAACATCAAAAGTCTCGTTGGCCTATCCTTACCTAAGCTGAGAATGACTCTATCATATTATAAGCAGCCCCACTTCTTCTTCTCCTGTCGGCTGCTACTTCCAGCCTCAAACTGCTGTTCCTTATGATTCTCTGGTCACATCGCTTGTTCTTTACAGTAACTGCATTTGACCATTTTCTTTGGAATGGATGGTAAAATAGGTACAGGCACATCTGCATCTTGCCATCCATATACCAATGGATGTAGGAAGTAATATCCAGGTATTACTAAGAAGATTGAATGTGGAATGTTGTCAATGATTTATCTTGCTTAGTGTATGGTGCAGATATCCACCTCTAACAGGCAAGGGAGCGCTCTCTGGAAGACAGCTGGTTATCCTGTGTTCATCTCAAACTGTCTCTTTCGTTATCAGATGGTTTTCTGGACACATCTCTGTTTCAGATCTCGGATAATTTGCATCTGTAAAAGATTAATCACTCACAGCCATGTTCACTCAGTTACACTTTCTGTGCATTCAAGACAGGAGATTGGTGTTTAGCGATTTTCAGTTAGGCAGAAAGCTCAATGTGTTCGTAAGTAGTAACTTTGGATCCAACCCAAGAAATCTGTGCCTTGCCAAATTTTCTGTCAGAACCTACAGAGTGAAAAGGCTGTATGTTTCTGATATTGGATACAAAATTTAAATTCTCGTCCTAGATCCTTGTTGTTAGTTTTCTTTTCCCAGTTCTGAGAAAATGCAGCCTGGACATCTTACCTCTATTACACCTGTTCACTCAAACCATCTAAACATTCCGTACATTAAAGACAGAAGTTGGTTGTTTCAGTAAATTCTCAGTTGTTGTACTGTAACAGTATTGATGTAAGGTCTGAGACATTTCATTATTTCAGAGCAACTGTGATGAATTGCATCATGTCCATCATACTTTACAACTACAATGCACTCAACCTGTTAGTTACACTGTTCACAGGACACATTTCTTGTACTAGTCAGTCCATTGCACTTAATATGTATCCTAACCCGTGAGTTACACATTCCTTACAGTCAAGACACAAACTGGTTGTTAAGAAGCAGGAGATCTCATTTGTTGGTGTCCTTGGTGTTCCATTGATGTCAATGTTGTTCTTTGGGTGTTTATAAGCAAGATCTCAGTTGATGTTCCTGTTGATGTAATGATCAAGTTCTTTTAGTGTTTAGAAGTGAGAGAGTTCCTGTTGGTGTAATGTTCAAGTTCTTTGGGTGTTTAGAAGCAGGAGATCTCAGTTGTTGGTGTTCCTGTTGGTGTGATCGAGTTCTTCGGGGGTATATAAGCAAGATCTCAGTTGTTGGTGTTCCTGTAACTTGTATAAGTTGACATATTGATGTTGATGTTGTTCTTTGGGTGTTTATAAGCAAGATCTCAGTTGTTGGTGTTCTTGTTGATGTAATGATCAAGTTCTTTCTGTGTTGTGCTCCTGTTGATGTGTTGATCAAGTTCTATGGCTGTTTAGAAGCAAGATCTCAGTTGTTGGTGTTCCTGTTGATGTACTGATCGAGTTCTTTGAGTGCTACATAGTCTGTGAGGACCCTGGGTAGGGGCAGCTGAGCGACGGTGCACTCCCTGTGATCCTCCAGGTGTCTGCGGATTGCCAGCCGCGCCAGGTGTGCCAGGCTGCGCGGGTTACGCGACAGGTGGTTCAGCCACTTCCAGAACTCCTTGTGTGCCGCCAGCTGCTTGGGGATTTCCCCCGTCTTCTGAAAGAGAGAGGGGGTTGCAATTAAGTTGGTTTGTTGGTTTTTTTTAGTTTAGGCCTAACACACCAGTTTTGTACAGTCAGTGCAAGCTGCGTAAGACCGGATTGTAAACTTGAACAACTCACACCAGGAAGGACCCCTACTCTTATCAATAAGTGCGGTGAGATCTTTAATGTGTCAAAGCTCTCCTCAAACACGGAACATCCAGCTTTACGTCTTATCTGAGAGGACATAACTAACCAAAGTTAGGTACTCATGTTTTGCCTGAGCCGAGTGAGGAAATAGGTGTAATGTGCCTTTAGTGTACAGTGACCCGCCTGGATCACTGTAGACAGAATTCTACAGTTTTGACTTGACCTGTTCTTAATAACAGCTGGACCATTAGCAGCTACCATATACCAAGCTGACTTCTATCCCACAGTCCTCCTCTACCTGATTCTTGTACGTCATCCTGGCCCCAGTGTCCACCAGTATCCTAAGACACTCCAGCTGCCCAGCAGTGGCAGACAGGTACATCGGAGTCACGCCCCACTTGTCTCGCACGTCTACATCAGCACCATTCTAGAAACAAGAGATCAAAGATCTGTTTTAAACATTTTGAAACATTCGGCTGGCACAGCCAAACAGTAGCCAACCTCGCCAAACACCAGCCAACCTTGCTCCCAACCTACTCTTGACCATGGTTGGGGGAGTTCAGCAGTGTTGAGGAAGCCACCTTCGGCTATGTGTGACAGGATCTTTAGGTAACATCCCCCGGATGGCATTTCAGCACCATGGTATGACTAAGGAAGACTATGTTACTTCAACAGTGATTTACTTTTCATACTGTTAGTAAAGGAAATTATAACACTTTTCAAACACTCTACCACCAAAAAATGGACATTATTACCTTAAAAATACAAAGAGCATTACAAATTCATGTTTAGCCGCTAGGCCCGCTATACAGACAGGAGTTTGCGGTGCAATGTTATTGACTGTCCCACCTCCCCTTCTACTGGTATAAATAATCGAGAAGCCCTAAGGTAAGTATTTAATATTGAGATATTTCTGTGCATGGATACAACAAGTATAGAACCTCCTTAGGTACATGTAATAATTCAGTCATTCTTGCCCTGAGGAAGGTAGCAGAAGAACTACAGAAACATTGGCAGGCAGATTCCTCTTGATTATGAATCAAATAATTCTATTTTTGTGTAAATATACAGCATGTTTACCTGCACCAGCAGTGCTGTACAGTCAGGGTACAGGCTGGCTACAGCGTGCAGCGGTGTGGAGCCATGTTTGCACTGCATGTTCACCATAGCACCGTGTAGGATCAGCTCCTCCACACACTCTGTGTGCCCCTTGTACGCAGCCCAGTACAGCGCCGTCTTCCCATAGTAGTCCGTCTTGTTGATGTCACAGTTACCTGTGGGAAAAGAAGACAAGAAAAAGTCATAATGTGAAATGTCTAAGACTTACATGTACTTGTAGCTTTGGTCCGCTCCCCAAGATCCGCTATCCCGCCAACAAGACTGGGAGCCATTGGCGGGGTGGCGGATCTCGGGGAGCGGACCAAAGCTAACAAGGCTGGACTCCAGGCTAATGGGACCTGCTTGGCAGCACTGGCAGTTGTGCTTACGTCTAGTAGTAGCTAGTAGTAGACTGGTTTATTAGACAAGAACACTATGACAGAACTGTCAGACAAGCCTCCTGGCAGCCATGATGGCTGAATTGTGAGGCTTATTTGAACAAAACATTTCAATATGAATATGTTCCTGTATACATTGTAAAAGGTAGTTACAATTAAAAATTGCGATTATTACATAGTTTTAAATAGATAAGGGCACTAGGAGAACTAACAGAAAGCAAGACATATTCTCAAAAGGTTTGATATTCCAGGCATGTTCAGCCAGTCTTTTTTATGCTGGAGTAATATCATATATGACATGCCCCATGGCTTTGCAGTTGCCGGGGTGCAAAGATGCGTGTACGGGGTGATTGATATGATAATTTTTCCATGTGCTGTTATCAGATTCTTACATTCACATTGTGCATTCAGCTGCTGTTCTGAGCCACTCTCGCCCAGCGTAATGCGGTTAATAAGTCATGAACATCTGCCTGGGGGATTTCCTGTACTCTCCAAGCAAAGGTTTAGGCTTCGGCTTATGTTTGACATGTTTTTAGGCATTTTTATCAGATTTTCTTTTATTCCGCCAGCCAAACTTACATTGTAGGGTGGCAAATGGTAACTGCCTGGCAATTGGATACTGCCTGGCCAATTTGATAATGTCTTGCAGCCACCAAAAGATCTGCTTTGGAGGTTAGATTTCCTTCTTCCCTCAATGTATCCAGCTCCATTACCTCCAAGCAGATCTTTTGGTGGCTGCAAGACAGTATCAAATTAGCCAGGCAGTATCCATTTGCCACTCAGTATCCATTTGCCACTCAGTATCCATTTGCCACCCGAAGCAAAAAAAAAGATAACAGTACAAAAAAGAATTCAAAGTTATGTGACAGTCTACTCGGATGACAACACTCTAGAAAGATATTGGCTGTTTATGGTTTCAAAAGTTTTATTTTGTTATGGTTTTCAACGTCATCAGTGTTACATGTATTTCATGTTTTAAAATCAATGCCTATTCAATTGTGAGTCACATTAAACTACCCAGTAATGTGCAAATACATGTAAATGAGTTTGCAACCCCATACTTCATGTACCAGAGTTACAGTTTCACCTTGAAATATTGTAATGGAATTTTTATGGAAAAAAACACGGATACCATGATAGAGAATCTTGTCAAGGCGTATGGTGCTTTGATTTTGTTCTTGGCTGATTTATGTGAATCCACTTTTCCTTATCGCCAACATATAGTTGTTGAACCTCAAGACACTTAAGTACCATTAATGTGATTACCGAGCGCCCCCCTGAGATATTAGCACATTAATACCGGCACTATGCACAGGATGCCTCGTCACCCTGAAGAGTTTACAGTCTTCCTGTATCCAATCCCTGCACAGCTTATCACTTTAAATGGGAAATGAATAAATTATGACAGAGCCAACAGGGAATTGAACTGTTTTCAGTTCTAAGTATGTTATGACTGGGCCGACTGGTGCACGAGTCTAGCCTCCTTTAACAGGCTTGCAAGTTGGGCTTTTTTTGGTCTATGATATGTTTTCTGCGTGACATCGAATGGCAGAGTGGCTAATTATAAGGCGAGCGGACTCGAGATCAAGAGGTCACGGGTTTGATTCCTGGCTAGGTGTTGTGTCTTTGGGAAAGGCACTTTACAGGACTTTCCTCGTTTGGGGAATTAAAAGGCGGTGGAAAGAGAGGGTTGGGCCCCACCTTCCAATACCATTTCCTAGACACAGCACTGGATTAACAACCCACTGCCCCTATGGTCTCTAAAAGGCTATGGGACTACCTTAAAAGTTTACCTTTACCTCTAGGGTGGCAGCTGTCAGAAACTGGGTACAATCCTAACTGACCAAACATACGTTCAGAAAACAGCATATGATAAGCAAAAAAAAGCCCAAGCTGTAAGCCTACTATGGAGGCTAGCACAAGTCATATGATCACGGTATCAAGTGCTGATATGTGGCCATGTCAGTGAAATGGTTGGATTATACTTCACTCAGCAAGTGGATATGTCAGACAATGCCATTAAAAAACTAGGCCAAGCCAGTTAAAATGTCCTGTACTAGACATTTATGTAGATCATAACATGGGAAGGTCACTCATCCTATTTGAGGGTCATCAGAAGCTGATGTTGAGGTTTTTGATGTTAACGGCATAAGTCATGCATAGAAATAAACAATCAAGGTGATAGAATTGTTACAGTAGTGAAAATAGAAGTGGCACCTCGTATTACTTACATTAACTGGCAGGTAATCATATTAGCCTTCCTAGCAGGCTCTATGACTGGGGATTCTTTTGGCTTATAATGCACTTTTTGTTTTGCTGATGGCTTCTATTAGTACCCAGGTTCTTGTATTGGTGCAATGGCCAAGTAGGAACTGTTTTCGTCTTGCATTTGGTAGGTTGTGAGGTCGATCCCCAGCTGAGTCATATCAAAGATGATACATACTGCTTTCTCTGCTTAGCACTCAGCCAGCATTTGGGAAAGAGTATTGGAGTCAAACAAACACACACCACTACCAGTGGATTAGGCCCCTGCTGAAGTGATTGCACAACCGTGTGGCCCAAGGGCTACAGAAATGGAGGTGGGCGCCGCCCTATGCACCATAGGTGCAGGAAGCAACTTTTTTTATTGGCCAGCCATACAAGGACCCAAGTACAAATAGAAGCCATCAGCAAAAAATGCATTATAAGCAAATCTCCAAGCAGATCCTAGGGTAGCAAAAGACAGTATCAAATTGGCTAGGCAGTATCTGCTTGGAGATTAATTATGAGCCACAAAAAAAGCTCCAGTTGCAGAATTCCTACGATGGCAAAGCAGTATCCAATTCGCCAAGCAGCATCCATTAGCTGCAAATTGGATACTGCCTTGCCACCGTAGGATCTGCTCAGAGATACTGTAACAGTAACTGTTGTAAATCCTGCTAAGGAGACTATTGTTCACCCACCTTTCCTGAGCGCTGCCCTCAGCTTCTCTGCATTGCCGTGGCTGGCCATGTAGTGCAGTTCTGTCCAGTTGTGGTTGTAGTTGGGAGGCTTTCTGGGCAGACACGTCTGTTTGTGTTGGCCGGACATGCGACAGTCCAGCATGTATAGGGAGCTGCTCTTCACACCCATTGTAGTCCCAGAATGTCTCCCCACAGCCACTTTAAACTTGGACAGAGAAAGCCTTGGATTCTGTTAAATTCGGTTCATCAGAACAACTTTCACTGCACAATGTCGTCAATTTTACTTTAGATTGCACTTAAATTTGTTAATGGTCCTTGGGGCACTTATTATGATAAGCAGTTCCCGTACGTTTTCCACTGCCACTTGCTAGACTCTCAGTCTTGGATTCCAACAATTGGGTTCATTTGTCACAACAGAATCAACTTTACTTGCTTATCTCCTCCATTCCTGATCAACTGAACAGTGCAAGTGACACGGGAGGAATCTAATAGATTCCAACAAACTTGACCATCAAAGTCAAATGTACCCTGGCTCCTTCAACAGTACAAGTTACAGCATTTAAGCACTCATCACACTCTTCTTTTTCTTTCAGATGAAAAAAATATCATCAGTCACGGTCCATCACAGGGCCTTGGAACTGGAGACAGAAGCCTTTGGATTCCCACTTTGTCACATCAATACCACTGCATCACCAGGATAAGAGTTTGTATTATCTCCAATATCTTGCACATAACTATCGCTGCAGGACCAGTCAATTGGGGGGTTCTTGTCCTCCTGATGTGGACAGTTGGTTGTACTTGTCCCAGTGGGGAGCCTCCTGTCAACACCTATAATAGCCCTTGGTTAATACCGATGTCCTCTTCAATCATTCTGTCAGTGGAGAATTCTGGAGTCCAGTTTCCTGCGCTAGGCGGACAATCTGCTCAGCTGCTACCCTGGAATAGAAATGAGGGTCCATTGATGAATGAGGCAGTGGACATGCTGTGAAATCGCCATGCCAACTGAGAGCTGGGCTGGACTAATGGCTTCATCTGTTTTGGAAATCAGCTGTCATGCATGTGGGTTTTTTTTCTGCCTCAGCAGGAGGGAGAATGCCGGGATGGCGCACATTTTTGTTGATGTATGGACGCCGTTCAGGGATGTTACAAAAATGATTTCACTTGATCCACTGACATCTGTTCACTTGCATATTTTGCATTCCTTAATTGAATTTAATGTGCCATCAGTCATGGGGCTCAGAGCTACTCTGCAATGCCCTTCATCGTTCAAATCCTCTCAGTGCTGCGTAGGTATTGATTTCCTCATAACACGAAAGGTCATTTTAGAAATAATGTTCAGAAAGATGTAATTCTGACAAATGAGTTTTGCCAGGCGTAATCTACGTGTCCTTTCCTTAAACTTGCTGGATGCTGGTATCAGACCTACCTTTTGGTATTTCTAGACTTAATTAAATTTTCTGAAATAAAATGTATCTGGAATGTACTATTTAGGCAACCAGCTATCACGTTTTGTTTAGTTGCTATAATTGTAGTGTAGTATGTTCAAAGCTGATATTTGCTTGTGGCAGGTGGATGGTATATAAAATTTTTTTAGTCAACAGCTTATTGTTGATGCCTTATTACTGATTTTATTTCAAACGTATCATCTGCATAGCTTACCGAAGGAAGGGGTACCTCACAGATGCATCCTGGGTCCTCTTTTGCCCACTAAGCTTTTCCAAACTTCTAAAACTTCCAACAACATAGATACGAGAATTTGATGAATATCTGTGATTACTTAATGCACACAAAAGGTCAAATTCACATCTGGGTTTGGTTTAAGTAATCAAGTAGAGGCTACACAAATGAAGGGGTTCCTCAAGGATGCATGCCAGGTCCCCTTTCTTCTCATTGAAGTCTCTCAAACTTTTACACCTTCCTCTGACACGGACACCAGATTTTGATTATTGCTGGTCACATTGCTCTTGCGAAGGTCAAATGTACTGCGACCTTGGTTAAGACTAATCAAATAGAAGCAAACTGTAGCCTGCTATTAGGTTTGATGTCTCATTGCTGATTGCATTCGACGTTGCTACGATACATGTGCGGACATCCTGTACTCAGCATTGATATCTTCACAGCAGCACTCAACTTGATTACTGTGTCATCAGCACGATAACACTGCAAGGGGATTGTCTCAAAGTAATCGTATCACTTTCACAAGTTCTTTGATGCTTTCGTCCTTCACACATCGTGGACATCTAAGCATAACACTTAGTACTGTTGGACAAAACTGATGTTGCTGAGGTCATTATTTCCCAATCAATTAGTTTTAATCTGTACTGTTGGTAACAGTCATAATTACATTAATTGTTTGAATCAATTTGCGAAAGTTTATGTGATGGTTCAGAATGACTAAAATTAAGGCATTCTAGAAAGACCCAAAGACAACACTAGTACTGGCATACATGTAATATGTTATATGTATTTTTTTTTGATATAAACAGAACAAAATGGTTTTTCCATGGTTGATAGGAATTTGTTTCTGGAGAACAGAAATTGTGCTTTTAACATTTGCAGCATCTGACATGTTATATGATAGCTGAACTATGTCAGATAAAAATTACAAAAGTTAAAGATAAATGTCCTCCATTCTATTGGGACAAGCCGAAATATAACAACACTCGTATAATATTAAACATGACAAAAATTTGGCTGCTTTGACTAAGAGAAAACTTTGTAGTATCCAGAAACAGATGGTACCTGATCAGTAATTGGCACACTTCATCAGGCCTTCCTGAATTCATCCAATAGAATCATTCGTCTCTTGACCTGGTTAGTTGCAAGCCATTGATCATGTCAAAAGCTGCAATCAGGGTATCAGCCAACTGCCATGTTTCTTTGTTGCATGTCGGGCCTAAATCCCTTTAATCTACAGTGGATTCAATTAAGTGTATTGGGTGTTGGATGTTGGTTCTTTGTCTACAAGATTCAGCTTTCAAAGGATCTGGGAGACTAGGCTCACCTGCCATTTATTTTATTTCAAACAGGATGCGATAGCCTGATCAAAGTTTATCTATAGGCTGTACTCGTGACAAGTTAATCCCATAGCATCATTTATTGCAGAGACAAGCGTGTTTGAAGGTAGTAAATTGAAAACAAAATACAACTTTGTACGATGAAATGCGATGAATTCTACCTGTAATCTATGTTTTGCTGCACAAGAGGTTTACTGAGTTCAGTCAGGTTTATAGTTCTCAATACATTTTTACCTGAGAATTTTGGGGCAAATGCTTTATAATTCAAGTTATTGAAACAGCAGACAATGGTAAGTAGCATTTGTACTATGTAGAATGTTAATAATCTTGAGATTGAACTACACATACATGTACATAGCCTGCAGATGGTATCCAGCCGTGTACAGCTTAGGTCTGCCTCCCAATGTCTGCTTCCCTATCTAGTAACTGTTAGGAAGTGGATCTCAGCTGTACATGGCTGGATATCAAGCTAAAACATACAATGTACAGTCACACCTGTTGGAAGCAACCACTCAAGGGACTTGAACAAAGTAATCACAGTAGACAGGTGGCCACTATAGACTGAGGATTCCTAATGCTTGGGTCAATGGGAAAAATAAAATGTAAGGGACCACCAAAAAGTGGCTTCAATGGCCAGGTGGTCCTTTAATAATATGTAGAGGTAGTCGCAAATACAGGTTTGACTGTACTTGTAATAACTAATGATTTCAGAACGTATCTTGAATTTTCTTTCATTAAAGCCTGATTTTTTGTGTTTGTGAGTTTTTGTGGGCAAGGTTTCTCGGTCTAATCTCATAGCAGATCCTACGGTGGCAAGACAGTATCCATTGGCCAGAGCTGTGACCATTGGCCACCCTGTTTTAAACCATTAGCCCCCAAGGCAGATGAACACTCCTCTGGCCAATGGATACAGTCTTGCCACTGTAGGATCTGCTTGGAGATTATCTCCGTCCACCCATCAATGTGCGAGAGCTACTAGTAATCTGTTTGTCATGTAGCAGAGCATACCCTCTGTAATCACTGCTAGCCTTGCAGGTGTCAAGAAGCCAGACGTGAGCAGCACAGAAAGGCCCCAACGACTTGAAGCACGATTAACCTGCTTTTAAGACAGCCTTCCCTGTGTTTACATGCCCACTTTTCTGTCCTCTCGCAAATGCCAGAGTGTCGTTATTAGTACCAAAGGTTGCATTAGAATACATGCCCTTTTGCTGACAAATAGAAGCTAATGATAACGGTAAACATAACCTTTTGCATTGTAAACCCAGTATCTATTCGTTCATTTATTTGGTTGGTTGCCCAGCTAGCATTTAGTAGCTACATGTATTTCTAAGGGTGAACCTTGAAAGCCAATGTTGAGCATCAAGTCACTTCAAAATTTCTAAAACCTTGTCTACTGGCAATTTTTTTTTTGCACAAGATTATTTGTTCAAAACAACCATTGATGTTTGACTGTGCCAGCAAAATGTGATTTCCCATGCATCAACACTCCAATAATCCCATTTTAGAGGAGGAAAGTACATTTGTGCTGATAAAAGATATATTTCAGTTTTAAGTCTCTTCTTTCACTACCAAGAAAAACAACTCACCATACTGTCCATTATACCATACATAGGCCTGTTTTAATTTTTGCCCTGTCGCTTCATTTTTTTTCTGAAAAAATCCGAGAACGAACAAACCAAATTGGTGTACTAGCCTAAAAGATATATTTCGTTTTTTAGTCCTTTGAGTCACTTCGAAAAAAAGTCATAAAAATTGCCAACTGTACATTATACCGTAAGTTCTACACCATTATACCCTTAGCATGAAGTAAAAAGTGCCCCTCATGTCTCATCGGAACATTAACAAAGATATTCATGCACAACACCGGCAGCTCGGGAGGGTGGGGGATCGATAGCAAATTGATTGGTTCACGCTTTAACAGATGTTTGGGACGAAAGCCGATGCTCCTTTGACCCCTACTGTCCAACTTTTTGCAGCCACTGCCCGAATTTCGTAAATTGCAAATATACTGGTTCAGAAATACATTAGTCCTGATTCACAGTAATGGCAAAAAGCTGTTCTCAAACTATCATGCTATTGAATTAGAAACTATCATGCTATTGAATTAGAGATACTAATGCATACAGAAATGTTGGTGGCTTTGTCCTAAGCATAAAGTGTGTATCAGCGCTTTACATCTAGTTAGCACCACCCTCTAGTGGTGTTAATGGTTTGTTCGGAGCAATAACGTCTTGTGACAGGCAGAGTAGGCAGCAAAAACTGCATCAATTGGGAGAGAGAACATTTTACAATATGCAATATATGTTGTGCACTGTTAAAAAGCATTGCTGCACAAATTGCTTTTAAAACATGAGCTTGGCTAATTAAAAATGAGAAATTGTTCCATCTGTACATGCAGAAAAACTACAAAGGGATGCTGTACACTTGTGTGGTGTCGAGGTTTTTTGAGGGAAAATTTACACCCCTGCAAAATGGGAATCAACTGGACTAGTCCAAGTACCGGTCTACCTTAATACCAGGCTGGTAATTCAATGACTCCAACAGCATCAGTTTTCCGAATTCCCCCTCTGCAAGGCTTAACCAAAACGGGAGAAAAACTAGAAATAATCCTCCTTAACGCACAGGTGTGGTACACGAGGTAACCACTCGAATGTTAAGAGCCTCCTACAAATTTTTCGCTGGGGCAATTCATTCCAACCCTTCGTTTGACCCCAGTCCTAATTGCCCTATGTCAACTACCTCCCGAAATCAATTAGCAATTGCAGAACTAACGCCTGAGAGCCGTTTTTGACCACGCTTCGCACAGAAAAAAAATATCGCAACCATTCACAGCTAGACCGGGAATAAATTCAGTCGGCGGTATTAAATTTCCTGGGAGCAAGCAATTTCCATTACACAAAGGCGTATTGTTTGAAAGGGCTCTTGGCGTTAGGTGATTGAGTATGCTAACATGAAACACACTCATTGCATTTCCAATATTCCATTACTGCAATTGCCAAAGACATATTTTTTTGCGGACACGATTTACGATCACACCGTGCATGTGACTAGCACGAGCATTTTCACAGCCCGGAAACAAGATACGATCAATCTTTCTTTTTTTCAGGCGAGTAAAGTGAAAAATCACCGCCCGACGTTAAATTTAGACAAAGGCCTCTAGTATTCCCTATGGTTAGATTTTTCACATCTGTAGAAGGTTGTATCCCATGGGACAAATGCTGAAATTATATTTTACCCAGCTTTAGATGCGATGTAAATTGATGCACAAACTATGCGGTGTCAAATGGTCAAAGAACGGAAAAGTTTAAAATCCATTCCGTCTCATTTTCTTAAAAAAATGTTGTTCCGGTGAAAATGCGTCTTCTTGCAACAAAGACCTTATTCATTCCGTTTCAAATAGAACTACACATTAATACTACATCTCATACAATGTAACAAATCGTAATGTATATGAATCGCCGGTATTGCAATTTTTCTTCAATTTTGCCGCCATCTACGGAAACCTTTCGTTTTGAATTTTTGCGAGAGGAGATAATTATGATAGTGATCCCGAATATTTCATTGTTCTTCACCGATGTCTGAATTTTAAATCTGGACATTTGAAACGAGCAGACACAAAAAACAAGTAAAATCACAAAAATACTAACCTTTTTTTACAGAGATTGAGCCATTTCCACCACAGATTCTGATAATGAACTGCCTGACAAAGAGCCCCACGGTGAAGCGATTGAGAACAGCGGATCCGAAGGCCGTACGATTGTAAACATTGCCTTCTGCTGGGGATTCGCGTTGGGGAAAGTGAATATGTATGAACACCGCATCCAAATAAATGCCTTAAAAACCGCAAATGAAATGATTCAGTACAGTATAGCTGACAGAAATACGATGCAAATAGACTACCCATCTTTAAAACGTTTTATATGAGTGGTCTAATCATTAATTTCCCTTATGGGTAATAAAATGATGGAAATATCATTTCACGTTAGTATGCCGTTGCACCTGTTCTGTGATTCTGCAGTGCCGAGTGAGTCCGCATGGTAGCGCTTTTGAATAATGCTAACATTTTACAAAGACATCGCAAAGTCGGCCAATGTTTTCCTATTCAACCATTTGATTCCAATGCTTCTTTCGTCCAATTAGTTTCATTTGTTCCAAAGAGATCATTTCTTGCCCATACTGACTTGTTGCCAAATTTGGATCAAACTTTCCCGCCAAAAATTAATAAATCAGAACGTTCATTTCCGGGTCGTCTGCTCCAACATGGCGGCTGGTGCCGGGCAGGGTCAAAATCTCCTATGATTTAGCGTCACCGTTTCACTACATCTCTGTCTTCCTTTCTTCATTGTAGCCTATGTATTCGTTGTACGTTCAGCAGTGAAATTATTCGTAGAACAACCTAGGGGTAAAATTTGTGAGTAGAGGGGGAGGAAGTGTCGGCATGTTGTCGGTGAGTCGTCTGCAGAGACGGCAGGTGGCGACGTTCGTTCTCACCTGGGTGGCGTACGCCTCAACCTACCTGGTCAGGAAACCGCTAGGGGTGGTAAGGACGGCATCCTGTATTAAATATGTCTCAGGTTTTCTTGTAAGAAAAGTAAAAGTGGGTAGACAGGAAAGATGATTCTGTAAACTAGGGAACTTCAACCAAGATTGCGTAAAATATTTGTGCCCGATATTCATGTTTTTCGCAAGATTTCTATACGTTTTGGCAATAATAAATAAATGAGTTTGGATCGGATATCATCATTTTGGGCATGTAGCTGTGTATATATAAGAACCACACTATTACACCATCAATGCATAATACAGCCCTGTTATTTGGTTTCATTCTGGCATGTAACGTTACATGTACATGATGTAGTGCTAACCTGTGGCCTTGAATGACCTCTTACATATTCATCATATGAATTAGTTACATGTAACGTTAATTATGATGTCTCGGATGAGTTTACACACTGCAGATGTGCACAGCTTTGAAAGGGTAAAAATAATGAATATATCCCTCATGTAAACATTGCTTTGAAGTACCAAGGAGGTTTAATTCAAAACTTTAAACCTTGATCATACCCAGAAAGTATCCCAGAGACAATTTGTTTACAAAACATACAGGTTCCGTTAATCCAGGATGCATGCATAAATGATTAGTATAATAAACAAATCAGTTAATCTTTACAGTAATTAAATATATTCAAGGATGTTAAACAATGTTTTAATATGGTGCACTCCATCTTAGGTGTATACCAGGTTTTGTTTTCATTGTTCAAACACCTGCTGGTCACAACCAGTGGAAGATTAGCTTCTTACATTTGGACAACATAAAGATCCATTTTTGTATGTCCCCTGCTTTACACACAGATCAAGACAGACCTGGCCTCAGAACTGGGGTTGACTAAAACACAGCTAGGATGGCTGGACACCTCCATGCTCTTACCTTACGCTACCATGCAGGTACTGTACAATTATAAATACTGGAAAAAGTTATGCTGATTTTCTGTTTTCAATCATTGTCTTCCTCGCTATCTAATATAACTATGTTTAGATGTTTTATATTTTGTGTGTCCCCTATAGATGATCCTGGGTCCTCTGGCAGACAGGTTTGGTGCCCGTAGTACCCTGGCTTGGTGCCTGTTTCTGTCAGCAGCCTCGGTGGTAAGTCACCAACCACACAAAACCTGCCACTAACAATGTAGTAGATGTATTAGCCTTTGCCATGTCCATGCCATGTAAGTGTTAGGTAATCGGTTCCTTGTCAAATACTTTCTCTCTCAGGCAGCTGCTCTCAGGTGTTTATATCAGTTCTCAAGTTGTTTCTGAATGTTGCAACTTCGTCTCTTTTTCCAGGTTGGATTTGGCACATGGATAGACGTGTTTCTCCTCATGATCATGCTGTTTTTCAATGGCGTTGCTCAGGTAAACCACTCAAATCTGTTAAGAAAATACAATGTATATCTTGTGCAATGGTAGTTCAGCACCAAGGACAGAGACACACTGCTGTTCCAGACATACTTGGTGCACTTTCTGTTTGCCCCAAGAAAAGCCTAATAAATGAGCTATTGAGTACCTAGGATTAAAACTGAGTGGATATCTGCAATCCATACAGTATGGTTTTCAACTTCTGACTGCAAGTTCTCAAGGGGAGCTGGGTTATACTAGGGCAATGGGAGGTTGCCTGATACTCAATACCTGGATCCCAGTTGGCACTGACCAATTCGAAAGGCACAGCTGTTCTTGGATAGAATTGACCTATGGATGACAAGTACAAATGACTATTACTTTTTGTTGGGAAAGATATTTGGAACTTCTGGATCTGGAGTGTAAACAGGGTAATTTTTGTTAACTGATTATTTTTTTAAGAAAGACCTTTTACAGTACCAGTATATTTCCAGCCATTGCCATGTTTATGGGGTGATATGCATGTAAGCTGCTAATTGTCACATGTTTGTGATGTTTTCTTGTATTGTACCTTTTTTCTATATTTTGTAATTGATGTAGTATTTATTGCCATTCAATATCATCCTATGTAACCCTGGAGTCAATATGCATGTACATGTATATACCATTATCAAAATACATGTATATGTATTATGAAAAGTGATAGGGAAATGTTTTGTTTCATTTGTGGTATTGCTATCCACACCCTCTTGTTATAAATGTTTAGGCTCAGACCTGGCCCTGCTGTGTGAAGGCACTCGGCTCCTGGTACCCTGACAGGCAGCGCAACGCCATATTTGGCATCTGGGGAACCTGTACCTTTGCTGGAGGCATCATGGGAACTGGCCTGGCAGTAAGTACAGGATGGTGTTAAAAGGAGGAAGGAAGAAATGACATATGCGAGATTTATTGATGTTGAATACACTTGCAAATGTTTCCAATGACTAGCCTTTTTGCATCTTCTGGAAAAGTTCTTTTTTTCCAATACAAAGATTGACTGCAACATTTTGTTCCTTTTGAAAATAGTTGATGAGTGAAACTTTGTCCCCCAGGTACACATACAGAGGATGTATGGATGGAGGTCTGTGTTCTTCTACCCGGCACTTATAGTGGTAAGTTGTTGACAGGTTTCATTTTATTTGATCCAAGAGGCTGTTCAAGAAAAGGAAAACAAATTGCGTACAAGTTACAGAACTTGTCCAAAATGTTGCCTTCTTCATAACCTCATTCTTTTGATATACTATCAGCCTTTTACATTGTATTAACTGTAACATTACTTCATTAATTTAGTATATAGTAAACTGATCAGACATTGTAAAACAGAGTTCATAACTATCTACATTTCACATGTAACAGCTTCGTAGGAGTAAGAATAGTCTATTGTGATGTTTTGGTAAAGTTGTTGTCTTGTTTTGCTGTAAGGCTGCTGTGGGAGCTCTTGTCTATATCTTCCTGTGCACTCCATGGGAGGTTGGTCTGGATATACCAGGGAAAGGTAGGTTATCAATAGATGGGCTAGACCCAAGTACAAGTATATGTACATGTATATCATGCACATGTATAGGATGTTTTGAACAGGCAATATGAATTTCAACCCAGTGTTATCTATTAGAAAAGACTTTTGTACTTCTGACTGTATGTTTAAACTTTTCCACATTGTTATACTACATATGTTAGCCAGTTGCCTGGGTGCTATCCTATGTGTATACCGGGGCTGCCATATTCACTCTCTAAATATAGTATGGGAGCCCGGTATACAAATAGGATAAAGCACGCAGGCTATAGATATGTATCACCATGCATCAAAAGTGCATTAAAACTCCAAGTTTTGTGCCACATCCTGTGTCAGCTGCGAAGACAGCTCCCTCCTACAGCCGTCCCATGGTGTCTACCCCTTACGGGGAGAGTATGAGAACACTGCAGGCCCAGAGAACACACAGAACTCCTGTCCTATATGCCGGTAGTATTAGGTCCTTCTGAGTGTGAACTGCCTGGAGTTTTTGCTAGCTTATGTGCACATACATTGTAGGAGACGTGTGATTATATATGATAGACTCAAGATTTTGTCATCGGGAATGCAATGACGGAGTTGACCACGTGCACGGCTAACATCACAGAATGACACAAATCTGACTTTCATCAGGGCTGATTTTATTGGCCCTACGGTACTACATATGTAATACATGCCTTTCAGCTGGGTTCTTCTGCAAAGGTTTGAAATACCAAACACTGTTTACGGTGTTGAACAATATTAAAAGTAACAAACAATTATTACCTGCGCAGGTGTCAGCAGAATGGACTTATGTCAGATTAGACTCTTGAGCATGCCTTTGCCTAATGACTATGACTCACAAGTATTGGATGCTACAGTGCCTGTTTATACTAGTATGTTTGGATTGAACATCCCCTGTCAGCATCTTGCCTACAATGTATTTTTGCTGTCCATGTACTACTGTAACATTAGACTAGACATGACATTTTTACGTGTGTTCAGACCTACAAAACTACCACTAATATCTTCTTTGTAACTTGTCAGATCCAGAGCCAGTGTCCAAAGCAGGAAACACCAACTCCCTCAAATTCTGGCAACTACTAGGAATAAAGTAGGTGGCAGCTTTGTTGTCTTTGAACTGATGATTTGAATTAACCAAGAGTTAGATTATAAGTTAATCATGTTTTATATTTCCAATACTTCATACTAACAGGTACTTGTTTGAGTAAATTGTTTAGTTTGTAAAAACTAAGAGGTGCCTCCGTTGTTACTTTATGGGTTCTTCTCTATCTTTCCCAGAATGTTACCAGAACTGGCTGCTACTGTCTTCTTTGTAAAGATTGTCAGGTACTGTCTGCTGATGTGGCTTCCTATGTACCTATTTCAGGAGGTGAGTAACTGGATATGTAAGCTGTGCTCATACTGTTGTCATTTTTGAATTTTAGAAGTGCAAGTATGAGTATCATGATAAAAACTAGTTGTTTTTCAGACATGCTTTAGATGTTTTGATGTCTTGCAGACAGATTAATAATATGAGGTCCTTTGCAAATGCAATTCACTTTTAAGCCCACTCTAACCAGTGTACTTACTCTATACAGTATGGGTAACTGCCCCCCTGACATCTTTAGCTGCACTTGTTGTAAACTTCTACAGCTGACATCTTCAGCAACACTTGATGTAAACTTTTCCAGCTTCAGTACAGCAAGGCTCAAGCAGGGTTACTGTCCACCTCCTTTGAGATTGGTGGAGTGTTGGGAAGTGCAACACTGGGAGTGTTCATTGATAAGTGAGTACTACTCTATTTGTTTGAGGCATTTCAAGTGTATGAGATGTAGTTTGAAATGTACTTGTATGGTTCTTGGACATTTTTAAGCAATAAAAGAGGTCAAGATGAAAATTAATAGATGGCTAAGAGAAAAACTTAATTCTCACTGTATTTTCTTCCTAAAAATGTGCATACCAAGTTGTAAATATTCCCCTCAGACTCTGTAGTCTGTTTTCCTGTTCATCTTCCAGCTTAGCAGTATTGTTATCCGAGAACCAAGACGTTAAATTGATGTGGCCTTCAGGTGATCTGTTAAAAATCTGACCTTATATAATTATGTTTATTTCTTGCAGACTGTTCCATGGCGACAGTCTCCAGGGCACGTCCACAGTCATCATGTTCAGCACCCTGTCTCTGATCCTGTTCCTGCTCACCAGCTCCTGGGGAATCCCCTTCAACGTCATGTGCATGCTGCTGACTGGGATGTTCAACTGTGGGCCTGACGCCATCCTGACTGGGTCGCTCCCCACCCAGCTGGCTGACAAGGATGGGAGGAATGCACACGCTGCCATCTCAGGGTTTATCAACGGTAGGAGTTAAACCAGAACACTTTTCCTTAATATGTTTTCTCTTTTGACTTACTTGACTTATG
Organism: Branchiostoma floridae x Branchiostoma japonicum; assembly: GCA_013266295.2. Taxonomy (NCBI): domain Eukaryota; kingdom Metazoa; phylum Chordata; class Leptocardii; order Amphioxiformes; family Branchiostomatidae; genus Branchiostoma; species Branchiostoma floridae x Branchiostoma japonicum. Next base: position 13,328,302 of record CM023825.1, read on the forward strand.
TTCGGTGCCACTCTTCCTCTGCCACCCAAACCACCATGGCTGCCCAGAAGCTCCTGTCCTGCATAGCCTTCCCCATGCCATCGGCCTGTAGACTGGTGTCCCTTTGCATCTAAGTATGTGAGGGGCGGTCTTCCAGGCCTCCTTCTCCCATGTGCTGGAGACCATAGCACTAGGTTGGAGACTACCTCCTTTTCTCTATTAGAAGCTATTTTCATGCCCACCACCTAACAAGACCCAAAGGCAACTTCAAAGTTACAGGAATACAGGAATAAAGGAGCCACATCTCTTCTGCCTAAGTCAGAAAAAGCATGAATGAGACAAGCTTGACTCACTATAAGGACTAACATCCAATAGGAGAAGCAGCAGTTATAATGGCTGCCTGCCAGTGGGAACATTCCCTACCCCATTGTGTGCCTTCTGATTTTATTTTTGGAATAACACACCCTTGTGATTTTTTTTTCTCCCTAGGTTTTGGCAGTGTGGGTACAGTGTTGCAGGGGCCGATCATTGGTGCCATAGCGGAGTGGTACGGCTGGGAGGGCACCTTCTACTTCATGATCATTGTCTCACTGATAGCAACGTTCTGTATCTGTCGAGCCGTGTCCACGCGGCAGGACCTGCCTGGAGCGTTGGTTAGATAGCCCGGTCAAACTACTAGTATTCGAGTGTAGCTTAGCTTCAGTTGATATCTTAGCAGTAAATGCCAAAAAACAGTTATACTCAAACAACTGGATATGATTTTGAAAACGGTCAGACGTTTCAGGTAGCATCCACTGCCTTTTATCAGTGACACCGAAAGGTGTTTAGCAGTGAATTTTTCCTGTAAAAGTATGTGTATTCCCATACAAGTAAGAGTTTATGGCCCCTTTTGCGCCATACATGTATTCCCAAATTTTCAAACAGAAATTGACATCAGAACGTTTTCTAATCCATCTAATCTTATGTGCAATTCATAATAGGTTAGGATGTTCTCCAATGGCCAACTGTTACTTACTATATAGTTAATAAAGTCGCTTGCAGACTCAGGGTCATGTCTCGTTACCTAATGTGCTGGATCCTTGTGAGTGTAACGAGTAAGTGGTTTGTTATATTACTGCTGTGTTGAAACAAAACAAGCCCAGACTATAGGAGGATGAGGAATTTCTGGTGTGAATGAATCTTGTTTTGTTTGCAGTATGACAAAGTTCTTTAGTAAAGTATGAAGAATGTATATTGTACATGTATCATCCTACAGTGCTCCTAGACACCTGATTTTCTATGCATTGTAAATGTTAACATATGATTATGTATGGTTACCATTTGTCCGGTATGTTTTACTTCCATGGTGAAGTAAAAATAATTTGCAATTGAAGTTGTACAGGACCCCAATAAACAGGTTCAACTTAATACTAATTTTCCCCTTTCAACAAACCTTAATTGAGATGTACAGTTAATAGACACAAACATCATGTTATACAACTTTAACCAAGCAGGTGGCTACAACAATGATTATTTTACTGAAAGACTTGAAAACAGAAATTAGAGAAGCACAACAGTTTTATTTACCGGCAATCATTATGCATAGGAAGGCAGAGTAATCCGTTTCTCACATTTCCTGATTAGTCTAAAACCAGAATTCCACAAATATTATAATTCTGTAGGTTTTCTACATTTAAGTTTGCATTATCTTAGAAACCATCAGTTTACATATCATTTGATTAAAGAATTGTGAAGACATGTGATTCCAGCATTGTGGCTGTGATCCAGTCATTCAAACAGTACATAGTAACAGTATTATTCACCAACCTATGGCAAAACCTTCATTTCAAACTCATTTGTTTTCAGTGGAAGAGCTTCAAGGCATTTATACAGGTGAAATGTGTAAGATACATAGTACCATTGTTATATCTGTATTCAACAAGTTAAATTTACCTGGTGGTACACACAGCAGTTTCAAGTCTCCTCTAGCCCAAATCTGGGTTTGAAAAGGAGACCGTCATAAATGCACTTCACCAAAAACTCATCAGCTGTTACGTCACAGCTGTCCTTACCATAAAGAATTTTAACAAAACAGCGGTTAGAGTACGTCCGCTCTCACAGTCGCATAAAACATCCCCTTTCCGAAGAAACTACCAGAGTGGACGGTACCTAACCAGGATGGCTCACAGGATAATCACAAAGATGTCTATTTGATTTCCACTTAAAAGTGTACTCTTTTTTTTTTTCATATCATTGTGATCCCATCTTGAATGGTAATATTGCTGTTCTGATAACTTGACAGTAGAAGGGTGTTGAACAAACTGCTGAGTTTTATGGCAGGAACGTGCAGTGCTGTGTCACCACCATTGGTGAGTTCGGAGTTTCACCCCCGCTATTGCTTCTAGTCCCCTTGTCTTGCAGACCAACATGGCTGCCACCTCTCATGTTACAGTAACTGGAGCCAGATTTTCGCTTAAGCTTTGGATAATATAAATTACAAGACTTAAGTATGGTTTAACATGTGGTCATGCGACTGCTTCACCACATTGTCTTCCTTTGCTTTAAAATATGGACATGACATTGTCAATTGTAATACACATTGACTAATCCTGCCTATTGTATCACCAAAGTTTTACCCTCCTTTCCAACACAAGTAATGTACACTCACATAGAGATCAGTTGATAAGTCAGTGTGCATTCGTTTTGCTGAGAAGAAAGCTTTAACTTCAAAGAGACGTGTGCCAATAGATGAGTTTGTTTCTTATAACCTGAGCAGTGAGCATGTATAATTCTGGCTCCTGTATGTCTATCTTAAGTTACATTAGAGGTGGCTCTTGGTCTGCGGGGGACGAGCAACAGCGGGGCTTAACCTCAGCAGCCAGTCTTGGTGGGGTCTTCCCCCGAGCCCTTGGTGATGTCAAGTGTCGTGAAGATCTGGACAGACAAAAACATGAAAGAAACGATGATGAAAGTTAGACATCAAGGTAAACAATTCAAACTTTACTACTGGAGATTACATTTGTACATCCAGACGTTTCGAGTGACATCCATCGCTCTTCTTCAGGGTCACTAAAATGAACTAACAGAAGTAGTCAACGCTCACATGAGGAACTGGAAGAAAAATGGCTGAAATATCATTGATATGTAAATCAAGCTAAGATAATTCCCATGGTAAGACAACACAAAGGCATCAAGTTTTAGGGCTCAAGATGATGAGTGGTAGTGTTTCCATTCATCAAAATACAAAAGGCATCACTAAGAACAAAGTAATACAATAAACTAAGGTGTATGAGAGTTAATTCTTAAGGAATCCTATTGTTAAGAAGAAAAAAGATGTTCGACTTCAGGTTTGTCTTAAGAAAAATACCACCATTTGAGATTTAAAGATATCTGTGCATGGCACTTAAATATGATGCACATCTGTACCTAATTTACAAGAGAAATGTTTTTTAGAGAGTAAATTTCTGGTTACGTACCTCGGCATTGGTTGGGTGGATACCGATGGTGGTGTCCAGTTGAGCCTTGGTCATCCCACACTTCATGGCAGCCCCGTAGCCCTGGGTGATCTCACCTGCATTGGGACCCAGAACGTGGAAGCCCACCACTCGCTCCTGTCAGAAACAGGAAGAGCAAGATCAGATCTCTCAACCTATTCATTCTATCGTTCTTCCAACTGTTATGCTTAACTCATTCATTAAGCACTAGTTATACATAGACACTGTCAAATGGCCGAGTGGTTAGGCTAGCAGACACAAGATTCTTGAGGTCATGGGTTTGATTCCTGGCTGTATGTTGTGTCCTTGGGAAAGTCACTTAACACGTCTTGCCCCACTCCACCCAGGTGTAAAATGGTTCCTGGCTTCAGTTTGGGAGGTAAAAGGCAGTGGAAGGAGAGGGATAGGCTCTGCCTTCCAATACTGTGCTCTTGACACAGTGGATTAACAACCCACTGCCCCTACAGCCATTTTTACCCAGACAAATACAACATATGTTGTGTCCTTTGTTAACTACCTTCTCCTTGATGAAGTAGCCTACTGGCACTTAATTTGAATTGATACAGGTGTCGGCAGCAAAAAGAAGATTAACCTATGAAAGGGCAAACACAGTTTAGGTACAATTTTTAAACTTTGGGGCTGCTTAATTCAGCTAAATCTCTATCTAAGACTACCAGTATAATGCTACTTACATTGTCCTGACGGTTACAGATGATTTTTGCATAGCAGTCGTTGGGGTCGTAACCTGGAACGGTCCACTCCAGGGGCAAGAAGTTGGAGTGGTACACTTCAATGTTGTCCTCCCCGTATTTTGCAGTGGCATCTTCCTCTGACAACCCGCAGGCCCCGTACTCCAAGGGGGTGAAGACAGTTGTGGGAACGTTTACGTAGTCCGTCTACGGGGTAAAAAGTCAAATACTTTTTAAATGTGTAATAAAGCCATGTTATATAGAGTGACAGGACAATATTTGGGAAGGAAAAGGAAAATAAATATTTACCCCAAAACATTAGACAAAACACTACATTTCCCTTCCCTGTAGGACCCTGCAAGGTTTAGGAAAATTTTCGTCACTCCCCTTCCTTCAATTTTCACAGTAGAATAACATCATAGTGGTGTTTCAAAAAATCAGAAGTTAGAAACATTATAATATTCTTTCAGTTATCAGAGTATTGGCATAATTAGAACGCCTTGACTGTTATTCATAATATCATTCTTAGAATCATATTAGCAATTGTTCAACTTCCACATATATAAAAGTTGTCATGCAATAAAGTTCTCTTTCTATATAGTGTTACCATGGTTACCTTAGCCTGTGAGCCTCCGTACAGCCTCTGTGCCAGCAGCCTGCCTGCCTGAATGGCCACCGGTGTCAGCTCCAACTTTCCCTCCAGCACATCGCCGATTGCATAGATGTGAGGCTGGTTAGACTGTTCCTCATCATTCCCGAAGATCTTGCCGTTCCTTAAAGTCAAATATAAGGTCTTTAAATGTCTCATATATACTAATGACAACGAAATGTACACAGTTATAATACAATGATGAACTTTATTCCAACACAAGGGTACACAAGGATCAAATTTTCAACAACCACTGTCACCTTCATCAGGATAAATAATGACCAATCACTTCCAAACGTAAACTCACCAGAGTTACGGGCAGTGACCTTATTTACACGAGACACCAGCAATAGTGTACCCTTGTGTTGGAATAAAGTTCAGCATTGTACTATGTCCCTGCACCACACAGTTGTGCAAGCACTACAGCAGGGGGCCAGTCCACTCTTTCTCATATTTCATAAGTGCTGAACAACATGTATGCAATTAAGTGAGTTAAAATCCTTCCAACACCCTTTGGTGCATAGGGCGGTGCCCATCTCTGTTTCTATAGCTCTTGGGCCACAAAGTCATGCAAGGACTCCAGCAGGGGGCCAGACCACTCTTTCTCATAAGTGCTGAACAACATGTACACAGAGTGAACTGTAAGGTAAAACACAGAAATGATTATCTGATTAAAAGATACAAACTCATCATCATCAGCTGCTTACTTTGTGTTGAACTGTACCCCAGCCTTCTCCAGGTGGATTCCTTCTGTGACAGCATCCCTCCCGATGCCAAACAGTACCTGAGCAGGAAAGAATTGATTTGGATAAAAAAATTCATCAAGCCATCGCAAAATCACAGTATGTTGAAGTCCAGGTTTGTTACAGTACATTCAAGTCACATTTGTGTTGATACAAATGACCTGTAGTTAAAGTGACCAAGTTCAAACACAGTGGCCGTTGTACCTTTCACCCTGTACTGGAGTCATATGTATGACACCAGAGAAGGTATAAAATAAAAGATAAGATAAAGCAGGCGACCTCAGACTGAGCGTGAAGCATAACAAAAGGATCAAACTGTCACCAGTTCCTGACCAAGGGAATTACTTGACCAAAAATGGTCCTTCACTGATATCATGGGCCTTACCGTGTTGCCCTCCCAGACCACTTCTTTCCCGCCCTGCATCCCTGTCACTCGCAGCTTCCCAGGCTGCCCTTCTTCCAGTCGCTCCACCTACAGGAAGGGAAAAGGAAACAGAATCAGTTAAGTTTGAAAAATGGGCTCACCACCGGTGACTTGGGAGGAAGGATGTGTCAGACCTTTTTCATTTCGGTCAGTGCTGATAGTTTCTTGATTCTTACAATTTCAAACACACATCGCGGTGTCCTTTCTTCTGTCTCAAAAGTAAAGAAGCCATCTTCATGCAGGCTATGCAACACTGCATTCCCCTCTCAAAACAATTCCAATTAACCTAGATATGTTTCTGAAGAGGATCACAATATAGGTTTGGCAAACACTTTTTGAGACTTCAAGACTTTTACCCAAAAGAAAGCAGTAACCAGGATCAAAATGGATCTGGCAAACGATTTTTTGCACGAGACTTCAAGACTTTTCAAGGATTCTGTAACCTTCTTAATGTACTGACACACAACACCCTGCCCATGGCCATAATGTGAATGGAAGGAAACCTACTGTACTAATTAAACAGAAAAAAAAAGCTGTTTGACAGTAAGCCTGACCTTGGTCGGCACACAGCCCCGGATGAACTTCATCCCGACCTTCTCCATGTACGCCCCGACCTTCTCGGCCATCTGCTGGTCAAAGCCCCTCAGCAGGATGGACCGTACCATCACGGTGGTGTCCAGGCCGATCCCCCGCAGGAACCCTGCACACTCCAGCGCCACGTAGGACGCTCCGACCACCAGAGTCTTCCCAGGACAGTAGGACAGCGAGAACAGGTCATCGCTGGAGGACAGACACAACATCAAATCTTTCTATATTGGGTTTTTCTTGTAACATAACCATAGATTCTCTTCCTTTGCTTACGTGGGATACAAACTTAGCTATGTTTGGGATTGTGTTCTCGCCACAAAAGCGCCACCTACTTCGGCTACTATTGCAGCTAGATGCAGTACTCCAGTCAGAAGCTTTGACGAAGGTGTCTGATAGACATCAAAACGTAAGCAAGGTGAGAGAATGTCTGGTAGTGTTACAAGAAACTCCCAATGTCATAATAGTATGTTCTACCAACCTGATAAAATTATTTTTGGAAACTAAACCTTTCTGTTGAAAAACTAATATACATTGCACATATATATATGTAAAGCCTAAAGTCTGACAATCAATACAGTCACAACTGCCCAACAAGACCACTTAGGGGACCAATAAAATGTGGTCTATGTGGACAGGTGGTCATTATAGACAGGATTTTTAATGCTTGTGTCAATGGGAAAAATATCTAAGGGACCACACTGGCTAGGTGGTCCTTATGTAGAGGTGGTGACTTGTACAGGTTTTACTTTATATCAATAGACTGGACCTTCAAAGAGTAGTTTAATCAAGCTTTCTTTTAAATAGCCCAATAGTTTTAATACTGTGCCAACATCAGCAACATTCTAGGCAAGTAGCTTCATCTAAAAAGCTTTTTTCCTCTCTCATTCATGTTTCTCAAAAATCTTTGTTAGACTACCAACTCATACTACCTATATATAACCTAGTTACAGTACATCCAACATCTCCTGGGAGATTACAATTGCAATAACCAACTCTCAGTGAAACAGATCTCTGACCTTGCTAGCAACAGAGGCACCTAATGATGATGATGACTACCTACTACCTTTACTCTCTCCGTACCTGGTGATGCCGTACTCCCTAGCTCCAGGTATGTCAGGGTACCTTGGCCTCATTCCTACTGCCACCAGAAACCTCTCCGCTGTGGCTGTGTTCTCCTTCCCACGCCTGTTCACTGTCTGCAAAACAACATTACTTACTGTCAATCGTGGAATATTAGAGGTGGTTTTGTCTGCAGTTCTTGCAGTGAGTTCTCACGGCATTCATCACACTGATGTGCTATGTGCCACTACTGTACTACAGTACTGTATTATACTTCGAAAATTCTGTATCTGTATAGCCAGTATAACCACCCTTCGGCTTAATATACTAGCTTCGCAGGCATGTGGCACGGCGGCAGCTGGCTATATTACACCAAACAACTTGTTACACCTAACCTTTGCACGTCTTACTGTAACTTAATTTGAAAACAATTTACCATATTCAATACCCTTTCTAGACTCAAATCAAAGGTGCAGGTCATTGACGATAGAAAAGGAACAGTTGTGAACTAGTTATGCCCTGGTCTTCTAAGTTTACTGTACAGTCTTTTGAACAAAAACCCGACGAAAATACCATGTTTTGTTTCTTCTTATTATTATACTGTCATGTGTACAGTCTACTTGATGATTTTTTCTTCACACAATTTGCTTTATTGGACAGCTTACTTCAGAGTGTACAATGTACAAACACCCACCTTTATGGTGTGTGGATCCACGAACTCGGCGTAGGCATTTTCATACTTCACACCCTTATCCCTTAGGGCCACCCTGTAACCCCAGTTCAGGGATCCAATATAATTCTGTACAAATAAAAGAGAAAAGAGGTCATTACTTCAACTGATTTGTTTTAGTGTGCATATATTTCAATCAATAAACTTACTATATATTATATATTTCACTGAAATTTAAAGGACCAACGGAATGCAAGGTGGTGACATCTCTACATCTTCATTTACAAAAATGAGATCATTCAAAACATTTTCATGAAATAAGAAAGATTATCAAATTATACATGCGCTCGTGACTGCGCCTGTTTTAGGCGCATATGCGCCCAGAATTTCGAGAATGCGACTAGATTTGAAATCACAGGCGCACGGTGCTCCTAGAAAAAATCAAGTTACGTTAAATCATTTTTCAAAATAAGGGCTTACAAACCCAGGTAAAGCTACAAATTTTGTGGTAACAATGACCCATTTTCCATTAAGAAATGTTCATAGAGAAGTTCCATCCGTAGTCAACTTGTTTTAATGCGCCTATAAACGCAAAATTTCATCCAAAACACGCGCGAAGTGATCGGCCGAGATCGCGAGACGAAAACAACAGCGGCCATCTTGGATTCTGGCGATCTCACTGCAGCGCCCTCTAGCGACATTAGTGAGAACTGCAGGGTTACCGACATCGGTAGAGAGCCGATAATGAAACAAATTAAATCTATCACCGCGTTTCCGCCGCTATTTTTTTGGGGGGCCAAAAGTAATTACTTCTTTGCTATTGCTATATAAAAATTGTACCAGGCTGAAAAAATTGTTTTTTAAAAAATTTTATACAACTGTATAAATGTTGTTTACTACTGACTCTGTAATAATATATAGTAATTTTGCATGTGTTCTTCAAATTGCATGTGAAATGTATGACATGGGTTTAGGTCCAGCAGATATAGATTAGACTGCAAGTGACATACACCTCAATGGCCTGTAAGAGCATTTTAAAATGAATGTTGTTGTCAATTTGGACATTTTCCGGGGGGTACATTTATTGGGGGGGGGTATGTTTATTAGATTTTGAAGTTTTTCTGGGGGTACTTTTATTCCGGAGGGTATGTTTAATTTATTTGGGAAATGAGAGTAATATTTTTCGGCAGCTTTATAATTACGGTATCTTCTTGGTATCTCTATTTCACACAATTTTCTCATGTTCAATCAAGGAGGTTTGACCTTTTTGGTTTAATAAAGTAAATAAAAGGTTACATTTCTCTAGCTCCATACATGTAAATCGCAGCAAGTATTATTTTACCTTTGCGGGCAGTGTAGTACCCTGAACACAGTATTCAACATTTCGTGCAAAGTCCTGCAAATTACGTCAATAGGATTATTTTTTCTGGTGGTGCGCCTAGATTTTTGCTGGTGCGCCCAAATGTTTTGGGTTAGGAGCACAGTGCTCCTAAGTCAAAAAGTTAGTCTGGAGCCCTGACTTCTTAAAAATTTTTATTTCTTGCTTTTTTCTTTACATCATGGCACAGGATCCCATATTACATGGACGTAAACCTGGATGTAACTAACGGGTCACCTACCTGGATGGCATCTTTCATTGTGTCCCAGTTGTGTTTCACTGAGAGAGAACAGAAGAACATTACTGTATATTGGGTTTCATACGTAGTACTTGCAACATTGGCATTACTTGTGAGGGGATTTGCATATGCAACTATGGGAGCAAATTTTTATCCAACCTTTTCTCACTTAAACCCCTTTTATCCTGTTTTTCTTCTATCAAGTAACAGGGATAATGTATAAGACAGAACTGTAGTTACTTGTGTCATGACACTACACCTGATATAAACAACCATCTAAAGACAAGACAACTCATGCACTCACCTCCTTGTGACACCTCCCATCCAAAGTGCCTTGAGTCGTCAATACCATGACCTATAAGTATAAACAGGATAAAAATAGGACAAAGATGTCACAACTGGAAAAAGATGCATCAAATTTAATTGTGGCAAGGACTTTACATCAGTAATTACAAAGATTCCAACTTCCTTGTAGTCAAAAGCCAAGCTCACAAAAAAAATGGTGATTCAGGGCGAAAGTAAGGTAGCAACACTTTGTCCAAAAATCTGTTATCCACTCCGTTACACGACACTTGTTTTATACAACATGTTGTAACCAAACACCTTACCCAGTAGCGCAGCTTGGTGCATGAGCTTCTTGGGAATACATCCTACATTGACACAGGTGCCTCCCAGGCCTGGAGGTGAAAAAATAAAATTACAACATTACTCTTGTCTCTGCTTTCTATGCTTAATTCTTTAATTCTTAATGAACTCATTAGCTAAAACAAATTACTTCTCAATACAATGCTTTATATTCCAGAGCAAGCAATTTTGAAGCTAATGTAAGTCTTTAGAAATCAATATTATTCAGCAAATTTCTTTCTTTCTTTCTTGATTTCTGCAGTTATTTCATCAAATACTTGTGACAGCTTCCAGTTTTGCACTTGGAAATGATACAGAACTATTTTTTAGAAAATGTGGCATCAACACCACGTGGCTAGCAGGATATGTCTATTTGCTTTTGAATATTATTGATTTATTGATTCTTTTTAGCTCTGGACAGCTAACAAAACTCACCCCATGTTGTTCCAATCGGCGACGGCTTGACAAAGTCACAAACTAACACTCTCTTCCCAAGCTTGCCTGCCTCCTGAAAAACAAAACAGAAGCCAGGTTACTTTTGCTTCTATTGCTTTCTAAATGACATACAGTTAAACATGTAAATATGGCCACCTCTACATAAGGACCACCTGGCCAATGTGACCAACTTTAGTGGTCCCTTAGATAATTTTACCCATTGAGACAAGCAGTAAGAATCCTGTCTATAGTAACCCCCATATAGTCCAAATTCTATCAGTCCCCCGAGTGGTCTTCTTAAACACCCCAAACCACAATCTTATTAAGGCCCCATTCCCGCTAGGATAAATTTGTACCAGATCGTGCCGAATATATTAGCTGAATGAATCAATTTGGTACAAATTTATCCCAGTGGGAGTGGAGCCTAAGATTCAGACCTTGGATGCAGCCAGCCCTCCTGATCCTCCCCCGATCACTATCAGATCATAGTCGTACGTCTGCGTGTTGTCCGACAGCATGGGCAGGAGTTTGGCGTCGGTGTGCAGCTTGAGTGTGTCATCACACCCGCCCACGTGCTGCTGGTTGATGTATACGTTGGGAACCGTCTTCTGCCCGCTCAGCTCGTGCAGGGCGTTCTGCAGGTCTCCTCCATTTTCTGTCAAACAAAATACAGCATCCGTGAATAATTTCATCAAATTGATAAGTCACTGAATAAAGAAATTTTTCTTTATGCAACCAAGTGTTTTATTCAACTGTCTGTCACTTTCCTCAGGGCAATTCTGACTGGTTCACATTGGTCAGAATTGCCCTGAGGAAGGTAACAAACCGTCGAAAAGAGTCTCTTTATTCAAATAAATACAACCTTGAATAAAGAAAAATTATCTAACTTTATTTCAATGCAAAAAGCTAATGCTAAATTTTGGGAATAAGCTCCAGTCTAGGTAGAGTAACTTTCAACATGCAATCAGTGCATGCAATTGTCCTGGTTCGAAAACCATTTCATTATTTTTTTTCATACTTACATTTTGCTCTGTCTAAAATAGTCCAGGTGGGCTGTTATTCACTACCACTTCAAACGCTCCATAGGAAAACCCTAACACACAATTACATCCCATTATACGGTTCAAATAAAACATCCTTTATTTGCTGCTAAAAATGTTTGCACAATAGAAAGCCTTCTTGATTTGACATTTCTGCAAATACTCAAGTGCCAAAATTGCAATGATGCTGTACAAACCATCTGCTTTCCTACTCACAATACAAAGCACGGTAATTATAACACTGAATGGTTGGTATGGTAAAGACGTCATTACTTGTAAGAGTACAATGTCTGAAGCTGCTAAGCGTACCATATTTGGTCTGTATCTGCATGGAGGTTCAAATCTGTTGCAAGGGAGAGGTTTGAAACTTTCTATTTTCATACTGTTAGAATTGTGCCCCTGGGCATAATTCTGGTGAATTGCACCTACTGACGTGACGGAGTCGAGAACGCACAGAACACTCCGTGTTCGAAGGAACAGATCAGTTAGGTGTTCGAAGAAGCAGTTCAGTTTGACAAATGGCAGCCCAGCTAATTTTACTACAATCTTACTACAAATTGGCCCCCAAATCCAGCGGTGAAATGGCATCTGGCACCAGAAAACGTAAAACAAGGAAGCCAGCGAGGTTTCGGGATTCAACAACCACCAAGATGGACCACTTAACGGAAGAGATCAAGAGATTATTTTGAATGAGAGCATCATTTTATGAGATAGGAGTCAAGAGGACGACAGAAACGGCGCTTTACACAACTCAAGGCTATCCTTCAAGGAGCTACGGGAGCTCTCCAAGTTGCAGGAACTGGCTGCCAATTCCCGCAACCAACTTCACAGCGTTTGAAGAACCAATCAAGGTCCATAATACTCTAGAGAAGAGAGGTAAGCTGACGAGCAGTCTAACCAGAAATGCCCATAATAAAGTCGTCAAGGAGGTCGAGTTGCCCCATATGTACGTGCTTGACAAAACCCCACCAACCCAAGATTCCCTTACCTGGTATCAGTCTGTATCGGGGGAGCAGGCCATCGTCAACGATCGAATCATACATAACATACAAATGTATCATAAGGGTACGAGCAGAAAGCTAGGATGGCCATGTCGGAAGATTTGTTGCCAGAGGTTCCAGTATACACGTTCCAGGGTGTCAAGAATTTCTACAAAACACTTCTCAACGATCCTCAAACTCAAATACCTGAGGAATCCAGTGGCTGCGGGTGGCAAGAAATCTCGGGAGAAGTCGTCACAGGCACACTCGTGCATGTCCCCATGCTTCAAAGTTCAAGTTTTAAACTGGGCAATGCCCACACACCTCAGATCATGAGCTTCCTTCCGGGCTCAAGTAGTCACACAAATGCAGGTATTGCATCAAGTGGCGTCCAACCCTTCCAGCAGATCACCCTGCATCAGCTTGCCCTTATAACGACAAGGCAAAGCGCGACGTTCTCCAGACCAGCCAACAAAAGACAGATTGACTAGACTGTCGACCCTCCCCTTCGCAGGTCTCCTTCAATGATCCAACTCTCCGAGGTTGCTGTTCTAGTTCCCTCTTTTCTTTCAACACAGAAACAGTTCCAGACGCACCTCGGTACAGTTCTTTGCAGGTTTTCCCTCCTTGTTTGTTTCTGCTTACTCAACACGAATTGATAAGCCCTCAGACATTGATTGCCGGCACGAAAATCACATTGTCCCAGCTTATGACTCTACAGCCTCCAAAGCAATTTCATACTGATCTGTCCTGGAACTGTTGGGAGTGTTTATTGCCACCTGATATGAAGTCATGTATGATAACATTCAATATTTGAAGCTGCTTAAAAGCTGCGCATATCTGTGGCTAGTAGCAACAGGTTTCTATTTTTATACATAGCCTAATTGCTTATTGATCTGTTATGGCAGCCTGTGTGTTATCACCAGCTCCCTATACATGTATATTGTCACTGGTGTGGTAGGCTACTACGTCAGTGACAATAGGGAGCTGGCAGTAACTATGGAGGATGGCACCCAGGCTACTGTTAAAGGACTATATTAATTGAATTTTTCAATGGATTGAGGCGAAGAGCAGCTTTCGCATGGATGTTTTGGCATCAGTCATTTATATGTTAGTGTATGAAATCACACAGGAAAAAAACCATTTGTCATCAGTGACAAGCAAATTTCCTATTTGCTATTACAGCACTGATTCACAATACAAATGAACTTTTTGAGAATGGGTTTTTGATGTGATGTCCCCCACCTTTTTACTCAGTGAAGGAGGTCAGTGACCTCCAGCAGAGTATTGAAATCAGTGGTGTCCCTATGTTCCCAGCTGTAACTCACGGTCCGTTTGCTGTATTTGGTATGTACATGTAGTTTGGCATCCGGAGGTCATTTGCTAGTATGCGCAAGATGATAACGTTACACTTTTTTTTTAACTGTAGAAGTTTTCATAGGTGATGTAATATAATAATTTGCAAAATGACACCCCCATCTTGAAGGTTTGGAACAGTCTCCAGCTGTTGTAAAGCATTTGGTGTCATGTGGCTACTCGGCCAATGTCCTCCAAGCAGACGTTGTTCAGCTGGCACTTTAGCATACACCGCAAGCACCATGTTATTTCCTGGAGGTTTGTGTCCTACAGACTCTCATTATTCTACACCGTTGATCATATTGCCATATATGCCCAACCACAGTTCCTTGGCCCAGTGCAGCGACAGTGGTTCTGCCCACTTTTACGGCTTTGCTTTGTAATTTATCGTCTAATCATCATGACGTCCATGCTCACCTATAAGGTCCAGTTCCACAGCCGTGTACACCACACTCAGGGAGTTAAACAAGTCCTTCACCTGTACAAATGAAAATACGCACCATATGAGAGCGTGCTAAAACAACAACAGAATTCCACAGAAACTTTTCGCGAAAAAAAATCACATGCGCACGCCCCCCTCCCAGAGGTGGTCAGACGTCAGGACCATGGTGCTTTGCGCGAATTTTTGGCGCGAGATGCCGTTCACCACTGTCACCCGCAGACGATTTTTGCAGTGAGAGAGAATCGTATTTTTGAATCTCCAACATCACTGGCAAATGGAGACAAGCAGGTTTGTTTGGTTCGCTACATATTTTTCCGAGTGTTTGAAGCTTCGTTTGTGTGCATGTTATTTTGTGAAGGGAATATTGTTGTGTCATTTTTAGTATTTATTTGTGAAATGCACAAACCTGCGCATTATGTATGCTACCTTGTAGGATATATCGTGCTGCTTGGAAATATCGCGAAAATGCCACAAAATCCCCAAGATTTATCCTTGAACGATTTTTAGTTTCCTTCCCTGGGGTGTTTTCTTCCTATTTCCAAACGGGCTCACGTAAATCTTGTTGTTTTTTCTCACAAAAATCCTGGACGTGAAGTTATTCTACCGTCGTGGAATTTCAAAATGGCGGACATTTGTTTTCATTTCCACTGCCACGTAAACAGCTCAGAAACTTGGCAAAAAAGTATAGAAATTTGAATTGTCTTGTCGTGATATTCATATGACACGTTCTGCGGTGTGTTGTCCTGCTATGGTGGGAAGGATTTGTGGGGATTTTATCGTTTGTGCCAAGAAATTTCCCCAATTGTGGAGGAAGAAGTTCGCCCAGATGTTCAAAATTGCGGAATGCTGTTGATATATCGAGCTGCTCGGAAATATCTCCAAAATGCTACAAAATCGCCAAGATTTACCCTTGAACGATTTTTAGTTTCCTTCCCTGGGGTGTTTTCTTCCTATTTCCAAACGGGCTCACGTAAATCTTGTTGTTTTTTCTCACAAAAATCCTGGACGTGAAGTTATTCTACCGTCGTGGAATTTCAAAATGGCGGACATTTGTTTTCATTTCTACTGCCACGTAAACAGCTCAGAAACTTGGCAAAAAAGTATAGAAATTTGAATTGTCTTGTCGTGATATTCATATGACACGTTCTGCGGTGTGTTGTCCTGCTATGGTGGGAAGGATTTGTGGGGATTTTATCGTTTGTGCCAAGAAATTTCCCCAATTGTGGAGGAAGAAGTTCGCCCAGATGTTCAAAATTGCGGAATGCTGTTGATATATCGAGCTGCTCGGAAATATCTCCAAAATGCTACAAAATCGCCAAGATTTACCCTTGAACGATTTTTAGTTTCCTTCCCTGTGGTGTTTTCTTCCTATTTCCAAACGGGCTCACGTAAATCTTGTTGTTTTTTCTCACAAAAATCCTGGATGTGAAGTTATTCTATCGTCGTGGAATTTCAAAATGGCGGACATTTGTTTTCATTTCTACTGCCACGTAAACAGAGTAGAGTAGTCTGTAAGGTGGTCGGCCGGGTAGGACTTCGATTTTTAGTTTCCTTCCTTAGGGTGTTTTCTTCCTATGTCCAAACGGGATTGTGTAAATCTTTTTTTTTTTTCATAAATGTAAGTATAGAAGATCTCTTGCCCATGGCCATATTGTTCATACTGTTCTGCCCTCACCCCTCCAACTTTGACAAGTTATATTGTAGGGAATCTGCATCTGTTAGACTTTGTAGATGTGAACTATTGTGTAGACAACTTCAAGTAACTGTAGTCAAGCAAGCCCATTGAACACAGACAGTTGCATCTTGCACAAATAGCACAAAAAATGTTTATTTTAGGAAATTGATACTCTTTCATTATTGAAAAAAGGGCATTTTCAAATAGACATTTCCTAAAATTACCCTGTCACAAGTGATGCTCTGAGGTGATATAGCCGAGCATTTGTTTTAGGGGCACAGATACAGTGGTGGTTAATATAAAATGTATCCATGCTATATTTGTTCACAGGGATGAAGATGATGGAGATGGTGAGACTCCAGGTTCCCAAAGACTCCACCTTGCCATTCAGAGGTCGTCACCACCCACACCAGCTAGCAGGAGGAGTTTGCCATTCACGTGTGCATCACCAGTGAAAAGTCCTTCTCAGAGGGTATGCCATTTTTAGGCCTAGGAAAAGAATGTTGTGTTTCCTGTTTCACTTTCAGTCTTAAAAAGTAGGGTAAAATTTAGCAGGTGCATGTAATTTTGGATTTTACCTTCAACATTAATAGTTTCAGGTATACTAAAGAAAGTATTTACAGCCCTGCCAGCTGAATTGTTGTCATGCGATAACGGTATAAGTTAAGGAGTGTATGTTATTTACATTTTAGCATTACCCAGTGAAACAGTCTGGAGCTGATTACTTTCTTATATAAATTGTAGGCGGCATGTGGTATTCTGAAGAAGGCCAGGAAAATCCTGTCACCTCACCGAACCCGAACCAGGTCAAGGTTGGTCAAGGCCACATCACCGAAGGACCTGATGCCCAAAAGGACGAAACGAATGGAGTGGAGTAGATCTGAGACAAAGGCCCTGATCCAGTACGTGGGGATGCCGAGTGAGGACTGGGACCCGGACCAGTCAACAACTGACTGGCCACAGATGGCTGTGGAACACTCCTTCTGGAAGGATGCTGCAAAGTATGTGAAGAGGACTTCTGGGGCAGACATGCTTAGATCAGGTACTGATTATCAACGTTGTTTCGAGTTGGGCATACACCTATATAGTTTACCAGAAAAGTACACGTCACATATAATTCAGTTGATGTACATGTATCTGTCTTTTTTCTTTGTTTTGCAAATGCAAGATCCTAGAAGTGAAACTGGTGTGACTCTGCTAGACCTGTTAAACCTTGATGTTGATGATCATATGTTATTATTCACATTTTGATAAAAAAATATTAATCATGATACAGTACCTAATGTGTGTAATGTACATGATGCTGTTAACAAGTCATTTACTTTATAATGTGATGACTTGGTAATGCTCCATAGCGATATGCATATGCATGTTGAGAGTGTTTTCAGTTTTATTTTGGTCATCCAATTTTAGGTGATACCATATATGTCCTTCAAAGAAAGAGTGTCATGCCTTAGCTCACATTTCAGGTTTTTATCCTTACAGCTGCATCTGTACGCACAAGGGTTGTGGGCCACCTCAGGGTGTCCTATCCCAAACTTTCGGGGGGGCGGTCTGCAGCTGAGAAGGCATTTGGTTCACACATTGACAATCACCTAACCAGCACTCCTCGGCACTATAACCTCCTTCATTCCCCCTTACCACCCATCCCATCTTCTCCCACTTTGGAACAGTCATGTCCATCTCCATCTACAACTGAAACTAATCCCAGAACACTATCTTTCTTGCCCTCTCCTGTGCAACATCATGAACAGCCAACACCTAATGATGCACTAGCACCCGAGTCACGTGTCACCATTGCACTCCAAGCTCTTGAGTCACTTTCAGTCACTGATCAGCAGTCTTTCTTATCTAAACTCTTTGATACATGGACTCATGACACAGCTGACATTCTTACTGATCATCTCTACAATAAACTTGCACTATCCAAGCAGATTACGACTTACCCTACTGATTTTGCATCCCTCTCTACTGACGCCATGCTGAGGCTGCAGACCATGGGGAAGCCAAATCTAGTGTATAAGTTTGCCCAGGGGATAGCGACCAACAGACCTGGGTCAGCAGAACCATTGATGCCATTGTCACGGATGCCGTTTGGACTCATACAGTACCAAATAGAGTTCTATACATGCACAAATATACAGCAGGTATTTGAAGGTGGTATTATCAAAAGCTTCACCTAAGCTGTCCCCGTTGGAACAGCATCCATGTCCCGTTGGACATGAGGGATGTCTGTCTTTCCCCTTAAGCAGCACCCCAGCTGCATCCATGTCCAGTTGGACATGAGGACTAACAAATACTTTTCAAGCCAACAGGCACAGTTTACCTGACTGCATGCCATACATGTTAAGCTTTCCCCGTTGGGACAGCATCCATGTCCCGTTGGACATGAGGGATGTCTATTTGTCAACATGGACACTGTTTGAACTTGCCACAGGATGTAAGATTTGCAGGAGAAGCAAATTATTAACATTAATTTTATAGCCTGATTAATGGTATTTCTTTTTTATTTTAATGTAGATCAAGATGCCAGACGACTTCAGGCGGTGGCAGGATGCTATGGAGGTTGAATTCGGCCAACGGTTCAACCGACTGTTCAGAGGGCCAGGGTGGAGTGGCTGTCCACAAGACAAGTGGAAAAACCCTCTCGAGGTTTGTGCACGTATTGTCTATATGAGCCAAACGGTGAAAAAGAATCTTAGTTTAAGATGGAGGACTCTTGATATATTACAGTAAAGAGTAGTGACTGCATTGATTAAACCCATTGTTTAAACCATCCTTTTTCTCAGGCAAGAATGAATGTGGCCTGCCTCAGCCACAGAACTGTCACCGATGATGTTGCCAAGTCTGGTTCAACTGTCACCACGGACATACAAGTGAGTGGATTTTGAGATTGGTTTCAATAACCAAGGAGAAGTTGGATAGACGATAATAAACCATAGTAGCAAAAAGGTTTTGGAATAAGCCGATTTGACAGTAAAATGTTGTTTGCAAGAAACAGGAAGCAGAAATACTCGACAGTAGAAACATCTGGAAATTGGAGTTGTGTATGTAAATGTTTATGTCACGTCAAACTGCATCTAATTTGCAATAAGATTGACATGATTAAAATAATCTCCAGTCTACTACATACTTATTTCATCTCCAAGCAATAACAGCCACACTTTTACATGACAGTATGATACATGATATATTTTACTCTAAATAGGCATTTGTCTCCTTGATTCTACAGGAATCAGCCCTCAAGGATTTGAAGAAGGCCAACCCAAAGGGCAGATTCTGGATAAAACTTGATGGGACTGATCTGAAACCAGCGCTTCAGGAGTCGAAGAGGGGAGAATGGAACGGGGACCCCGATTTAAGTGACAACAAGGTCCGCGACTTGCGACGTCAGTACGATGCAAGAGTCAACATCGTGAAGAAACTCTCCTCCAATCAAGAAAGAGCGGTCATGGAGGAGCAGTTGACAAGTGCAATTGATGACTTCGACAAAGACAAGCAGTGGCTACAAGACTTCCTATCACAGACCATCAAAGTGTACCAGAAGAAGTCAAACACACCAACAACAAGTGAAGACAGTCTTAAAGAACTTAACTGGGAAATTGTAGAAGTGAGTAATTTAATCGAACAAGCCCAGCAGCTTAAGAGTATTTACGAAAGTATGCTGCCAATGCTCCATCCGGACAACTTCAGCACGTCAAATCTGGCTAAAAAACACAAAACGCAGGAACCTGACACACGGGCATACCTGACTGGACTTTTCAAAAAAAAGAGACAACCAGCTGCCAGCCATGTTCTTGTCGTCATGGTGTCAGATGAAGAGAGGAAGAGAAAACCGTACGCCCTGCCAGTGCAGTTTGTCCCGTACCACTCGCTACGGGACCAGTGGATCAGGGACCTCACCACCAATCTGAAACAACGGATGGTCTCGCACGGATTGTCTGTTGTCGGTATGTTGGCACACTTCTTGGTCCCAGTTTTTATCTGTTGTAAATTGTGCAACATCCATGTGTATTTTTTTTTTGTGGTCAGCTGTGTAGTAGTCTTAAAAGGTATTGTCCCTCATAGCATCAGAATCAATATACACATCCAAATCCGGATGCTCTATTACAGAGGTGTTGCCCCTTACAGAAAACATAGGAATAAGTATCCATACCATTTGTAAATGCATTACTTTAGTGTATTCAATCATTAACTTGCTGATTACTATCTATCACTCTACAGGCACTGTAACAGACGGTGAGTTCAGCACCCTGCGAACCCGTGGTGAGACGAGAGCTCTGCACCTGTGGCAACTCATCCACGATGCGAGGGACAGCGTCTCTCGTGTGAAGAAGAACACCTTGAAGAACATGTTGGTTCAAATTGAAGGTGAG
Source organism: Branchiostoma floridae x Branchiostoma japonicum (assembly GCA_013266295.2). Lineage (NCBI taxonomy): Eukaryota > Metazoa > Chordata > Leptocardii > Amphioxiformes > Branchiostomatidae > Branchiostoma > Branchiostoma floridae x Branchiostoma japonicum. The sequence goes on from CM023825.1 coordinate 13,349,120, forward strand.
TTATCAGTCTGATTTCTATCTTTGCACTTGTTTTTGCCACCTTCAATGTCTGCACAGTCAAGTACAGTATTTTCAATGTCACCAACTAAAAAGACATGAATTCAACATACAAATGCACCCACGTGCTTTCATATACATATCCTTATTTGACAAACTCTGATTTCTGTCTTCCCCTTCAGTGAATGATGATGGAACCCCAGTTACTACCATCCAAGATCAGATCCCACCACACGTCATTACAAAGCTACACAACCTACAGGAAGACATGGACTTTACAGACGCACTCCACCACATCCGGAACGACCTAGTCCCTGAAGGCTACACATACCACTCGTGGAGGCCCCATGTTCCAGAAAGCGAACTTGACATGCTACGATCCATCGTGGCTACGTACCGGTTCCGAGCTAGAATTGAGGAACTGAAGAATGAAGGGGTCGACTTCACAAGGCACCTTTATGTACCAGAAGTTGACATCACAACTGGGCAAGTACATCATGAGCGCGAGGACCACAATCATATACTGAAGAGAATTGCTAAACACACACGAGATGCAGGGCATTCAGAGATAGATGTGAGGAGGTTTGACGAGGCGATGAGATCACCCGAGACAGACCTCACATATGCAGCTCTCGTTGGCCTCAGGAAACAGTCTGTCGGAGATGCAGAGAGACTTCTGTCACATGCAGTAAAGAAGTTCTTTCAAAAGAAAGGCTACATGGCAGAGGCAGAGTATGTGAAGGTTGTTGCGGACTGGCACGAGGCATCTGACGGCCGGGGCCTCAGCCAGAGTGAGCGTAAGGCAGCGAACATCGCAATGAGAGCCTACATCATGGACAGATGGATGCCGTGGCACCGCCAGGATGGAGACCTGTCCAAAATTGACATCAACAGGTGCTTTTAACTATTTCAGAATTCACACAATTATCAGAATGTCAGAATATTAAAACTATTACTTACAAATCATCCTTTATTTGCAGACAGAGTGACTGCAGGGTAGACTAAGTTAAGACTACATAACTTAAATGTTATATTAAACTGAAAAAAAGTACACAAGTTAATCATTCACTAAAGAATATATATTAGTCAATAACTAATTCTATGTATGTGTTTGTTCTCATGTTTATTCCAGGCGAGTTGAAGGCCTTTGTGGTTTCAGCAGAGAGACCATTATCGGTGTGACCAGCAACATCGACAGCCAAGAAGCAAGACGGAACCTCAACCCTGCCCTTGGCCCTGAACACCCACGTGCGGGAACAACTGACGACGTGGAGGCCTTCTTCGCCATCCTGCACCATAAGACCGCTGGCCAGGCAGTGACCCTGAAGGAGTTCAAGCAGTGGTGGAGGAAGCTTGTTTTGTGAGTATTCACTTTGTGGATAAGTTAAACTGTGGTTATGACATACTTCAACAACTTCAAGTTTTTTTTTACATTTTCTTCTGTATGGAGGTGTCTACATCAAACATCTTGTCATTACAATAATGGACAATGGACAGCTATTGACTAGTCACTGACAATGTTTTTGCTGCATTTTCTGTATAGGCAATTCAGTGAGAGGATGGACCGTGACCGGCCGTTCTACTATTGGTCCTTAAATGAACGGTACACTGAGGACGACTACGCTTCATTTGACGTTGCAGTTGATGAAGTGCCACGACTCCATCAGCTAAGGTTCCGGGTCAGGGAAGACAGTTCCATCCTTGCTGCTGGCAGGGCATTCCTTCCAGCCAAAAACCGGCCAACACTCAGGCAGAGCTTTCATAAGTTCGCTGTGGGTCTACCACCTGTCCCAGAGGACCTACAAAGACATGTCCAAAATGTTATGAATTCTGGGCAAAATTAGATATGGTATGGTATGTTGCTACCAAATGATTGTATACTATAGGGGAGGCTGAGAGTGTTTCTCTCACTCACGGCCGGCCAGGCTCCCTACGGGGATGACACCCTAGCTTGTATCCGTAGGGGCTGTGAAGGGGGAGACCCTGTTTCAGCCCCAGGGGCAAGTGGCTCAAAGTCCCTGGTCTCGGTCTGTTTTACATGGCTAAATGGTATGTTGCGGTGTTCAGAGAGACTAAGAGAGAGATATTTGTATTTTCTTGAAGTAAAGTTGCAAATGAATAATTTATTGTATGTACACTATTTGTCTCGTAGCTTATCCCAATCAAGACAACATTGGACCATTTTTGGAAAGCATGATTACAAACAAAACTTACTGTACCAAGTTTTTGACAACAAATCATTACCTTGCAAATCATGTATTGTATACACAGCTACAGTGTAAAATAGTTTTTTTTTTACCAAGGTCGAGCAGCAACAGTAATGTTTTTTTTCTGAGTAAGTCAAGTGTTGTTCGTACACGTTTTATATATACAACTACATTGTAAAATAGTTATTAAGGTGAAGCTGCAACATGTATGTTTTTTTCTCAAAGTCAAGTAATGTATGTACACATGACTTGTATATACAACTACATTGTAAAATAGTTATCAAGGTCAAGCTGCAACATTGCTTTTTTCTCAGTCAAGTAATGTATGTACACATGACTTGTATTTACAGCTACATTGTAAAATAGTTAACAAGGTCAACTTGCAACAGAAATGTATTTTTTCTCACATGTATATACAGCTAGCTACATTGTAAAATAGTTATCAAGGTCAAGCTGCAACATTGCTTTTTTTCTCAGTCAAGTAATCATGTATGTACACATGACGTGTATTTACAGCTACATTGTAAAATAGTTAACAAGGTCAACTTGCAACAGTAATGGGTTTTTGTCAAAGTCAAGTGTTGCATTTACAAGTCGTGTATATACCGCTACATATAGGAAATTTTTGGTCTCAATCAGGTCATTCCAAACACAACATTGGACTGATACAATTATTGTAAGCAACATCAAATTCAAAAACAAAATTTATCCTATCAACTTTTCAACCACAACTTAGCATCTTGTGTTACTTTCATTACTTTACAGGTTTGATAGGTCACTGTTGTAGGTATTTTTTTTATCGTCTAGAGGCCATTTGCCCTTCTTTAGTACAGTGATAGATGCACCAAATCCACATTGCACTGGGTGAATTTCAAACCTTGGCACCGATGCAAACTTAACAGACACTATATCATCATTTCTTAATGCCTTCGTCACCTTTGGTATTTTTTCGACTGGTATGTATCCAACAATCTTCCAGACATCATTCACCTTGGCATCTATTTTGACAGCATTCCTATCCACAGGATTGTCTGGCTCAAAGACCAACTTAATAGGTACAGTTCTTTTCAAAACCATCATTTCATGCCTAACTTCTTCGAGGGCATCCTGGTACCTTTTCTCCAACGTAGAGCCTCTCAGTTTTATGATGTGAACATCCAAGTCGTCGTCATCATCATCAGCAGCATCACTGCTTACTTGGGGGGTCGTAGTTGCAGAGGGTGGTTGGGGGACAGTGACAGGACAGCACTCTGTACAATCGCCAGCATCCAACAGTGGTAAGTGTTCGAAGGTTGTCTGTCCAGGCGAGGGGACCGTTGGTGGCATGTTGGTAACGTCCCCCCATTCCCAGATGCATGTCCCCCTGTAGTGGTCCCCACCATCATGTGCCCACTGCATTAAGAAGGGATACAATGGGAATTATACATGTGATAAAACAGTACTCTGTATAAACGGTGCTAATTCATGGCAGGTATCACACAAGAAGAATTATTTGACACTACAGGAAAGGGGCTGAAAACGCAGTCTGGGGGCCCAATCAGGGTTGTTAATTGGACTTCTTTAGCCTTTCTCTATAGTTTCTAGGGGGTTGAAGGGACTGAAAGTATCTTCTTTGTTCATTTCTGCAAGTTCTGGGCTAATTATGCAAGGAAATGAATGAAATGTCATTTGTTTACTTTGCATCAGAATACAATAGGAAAGTCATCCCTTTGTTTCCAGCCCCTGGTGTCTGCATAGAAACAATTCATATTATTTTAAGTCCAATGAATACCTTTCAAACCCCAGTTAGACTGTTAAAACCCCCAGACTGCCTTTTCCTGTTGGTAGCACGCTATTTCAACCTCAAGAAAAAAGACCGCTCCTCGTACTGTACATAGCGTTGCTAGCCCAACATCCATAAATCGGACATGTGAGTTGTTGCCTCATTTCGGTAATTTGGTGTGACCTTCCTTGCCGAAAAGACATGAATGAAAGAGGGTCGAAACCATGCCCGAAAACATCGGTGTCGAGACGTTTTGCCCCCCTCCCCCTTCACACAATGAAACACGCTGGAGCCCACGCGATGTGGCTGCTACACAAAATACGTTGAAAAATAAACAGCGCGCAACGGCAAACCAAAGCCGTCGAAAACTAATAAGCATATATACTCGATATATAACACCCACCTTTGCCACACAACTTGTAGTCACAAGAAGAAGCTTTGGTGCAGGAAAAGCCTTATGCCCTCTCCCCCATTGTCCTCGGTCTGCTATCAACGCGTATCTTCGCTGGCCCGCGTCGGTCAGGACAGAAACGTGGCATTGCCGCAGTTTAACAGTGACAATGTCAAAGTCCTCCAAAACTATTTCTAGCTCTGGTCCCTCTACACAGTACAAATGGACTAAATTACAGTCTGCAAAATCTGGAGACACCGCGGTGCGATCGATTCTGAGCGCGGCCATGTTGGTACGTCACAGATACGTCACAGCCGCAATGCGCGTGGGATACTATTCTGACCACCTCTGCCCCCCTCCCACTCGGGTCACAAAATTTTGGAGAGGCTCGAGTACGATAGTGTTACGATACAAATTTATATTCGATAAAAACATTTTTTGAAAACCTTACCTTTTTACAGAAGGGGCAGTAGGACTTGCTGAAGAGCATAACCTTGTTGTCGGCGATGTATTTCTGGATCGCCGCCTTCAGGTCGGCACCGTTCGCGGTCACCGGAGGCATGTTGGCGGGAGTTCGGGCCTTCACCACTCGTTCGCCCGCTGAGGTCTCGGGTAACGTGCGCTTAATCTTGGCGCAAAGGTGACGGCACTGCGTCAAGGAGTCCGCCTTCTTAAAACTGTGTCTTCCAGCCTAGAACACGCCTTTGTTGACGGTACCGTAAAGCAACAGGATGTGGGCAAAAATATGCGTTTCGTGAACTTACGTCGATCGACCACCTCCAGCTCTGCTCGGGGCACCCGGCAGTCAGCGCGCCAAGTTTTCGAGGGGATAGTCTTACCCCAGTCCGCGATGGCTCTTTTAACCACGCTCACGGTTACACCTACTCGATAAACTATTGCGTCAAAACCAAAAATATGATAACCATATCGTATCACACACACACCTTTAACATAAACATTTATCTGATAGTCATATAGATATTAGAAACGCAAGATATTGGTGTATTTTTTAGCATGCCGGGAGCGTTACTATAGGGATAAGGTAAGGGTACAGCGTGACGTCAGGGATTACGCAATACACTGGTACTGAGAACTGGGTCACTCCTATCCTGAGCAAGAACAGTTAATATGCTTAGTCACTATGCAATATACATGCTCCATTCTCTTAGTGTAAAGTGACACATCGACAATGAGACTTTTGACTTCAATACATGTCATCATCCAGTGGGAAATTTGTCATTGCATGATGAATTTGCTGATATTTTAATGTGTCCTTGGTTTTAAACTAGGCACATTTTTATTTTACAATGACATTTACTGGAGATCCATGTTACATATCTTAAATAGAGAACACAATTTGTATTGAAAGTAATTACAAATGAAACAGGTAGAACTGGGTGTATGCTCCATATGATGAGCTAGGTGTAACACCAAATAAGACAACTACTTGGAACAGAGCCAAAGGTTTTGGAGACTATATCATATGTCAGCTGTTATCTTTTTTGTTGGGCTTGCAGCAAAAAACTGCTGACAATGAAGCAACACCACTTGACAAGGCAGAAAAAATGGATTTCATGGGTCACAACATAGTACACCATTCTTTCCTTTCACTGAGGACAAACTTAGACCAAGAACAAAAGTGGCTTGTGGTCCTTTTGCTTCATTTTATTACACCTTGTAACAATGTATTTATAAATGTGCTTTAGAAATCAGTTAAGAAAAGCCATGCTCAGTACCATAAACAAACTGGAGGTGCTTGGTTCAGAAATTCAGTTTGTATTTCAACAAAGCCCCTTCTTCTTGCTTAAAAAATGGTCATGTCACAGCTTTTTTGTTAAAAAGATTGCCCTGCAAAGATTAAGTGCAGCAACGTTGAGTGGTTATAACGTTACGAGTATGTCGAATGGAAATTATACGTCTTATTAAATACATCTGCCAACATTCAACATGAGAAGATACATTCCCTTCCGATATGTACTATGGTACATGTATAAAGGAGGTCAGAACAATGCTTCGATAGTATCCTTTTCCTTAATTTACAAATAAATACAATTGGCTACATTTTGAGAAAGTTGTCAAGATAGGACAATGGCAACACTGCTAATATTTGCAAAGCAACTTTGGGATCTATCAGTTGCCTTTGTAAGAACATAGTGATCTATATATATGAAAATGTGTTGACAGACCAAGTATAATGCAGCCAGAGACTAAATATCCATGACTACCTAATTTGCATTTCCAATGTCCAAATTCTTGGGAACACCTAAGTGTTCAAGATAATTACCATAGCAACAACACAGGAAAAGTTACTGAACAAAAGAAAGCGCGAGAAATCACAACATAAAATACAACATTATACCAAAGTACATTGTCTATAAATGATGACATACCATGTTCCATTGATCATTTTTAGATCCCCTTGCATGCTGGAAAAAATGGAGAACCCTGGCCTAGGTAACATAAGGGGCAAGCAAAATCATTACCATGACATCATAGACAAACTGGACACTGTACACATGCACCACATGTGCCAACGTTGTCATGGTAGTGTGTCACTACCATAAAATGTTCTATGGCTGTTTTCCAATTCATACACTTCCCTGGATTGTTTGATGAAAGATGATGGAAAAATGTCATGACCCGAAGGATAAAACTTGTGTTGAGTTCCAGAATTTGTTGATTTGAAAATCATGAAAGTAGGGTGCACATGCACATGTGCACGTGATGTACCTAAGGCTGAAAATCATACTGGAGGCACAGTGCCAAGATATACGGCTTCTTAAAAGTTCCAACATTACACATTGACAGCTTGTCCTCTTCCTTCCTCACACAATGTTGAGAGTACCCAATTGGGAAACAAATTGTCCATGAAATGATAAATGGCACAGGCATCAGTGTGTCCTATGATGAAGTTGACTGGTCACCAATAAAATGCCGTTTCTGAAGGTTGGCTGTAGCCATTCTCTCTAGATCATCCAGGCTAACGCTTGCTATTGTAGATTCAAATTCCTAGAGAAAAAACAGCAACATATTGAATGTTATTCAATCACACTACATTAGACTTTGGATACAGTTTCCAAAATTGTTCAAGACTTTCACCATGACTGACACTTATGTTCTTTCAAAGTTCTAGAGTAAAACTTAACATGGCAGAAAATTAAATGTCCTTCAATTTTGCTACTACAATTTTCTTTCCAAAACATTCTTCAAAAAGTACATGTTTAAACTTTAAGGTTTGTGGTAAGCCCACATATTTATCATTATATTATAAATAGGGGGAACCCAACATCAACTTAGTAGAGCATGCATAATGTGTTGGAAACTGTAATACAATCTGGACATAATATATTTCATGTACTCACCCTTCTAAAATTATGCATGACCTTGTCTGCGTCTTCGGGGCTAAAATGTTTTAACAACAACTTTTTCGTCTCAGCCCAGAGTACTGTTGAGTCCTTCCTGTCTGTAGACTCTGTACTGCTTTGCTGTTTCTCAACTTTGCGAACCATGAGGTGTATTTTGGCGTCTGGTCCTATGTTGTAGTCTCCAAGACATTGTGAATCTGTGGAAACAGTTAATCATAACTTACACATCTGCCAGTGTTACTAATTTCAGAAAGTGAAAGTTTGCCAATGTTTTGTATACTTCTATCTATTGATCTTATTCCATGTATATTTTATCAAGTTTTACATACTGAATTCAAAAAGGTACATTGCCAGTTTTCAGCCACTGACTACACAGGTTTTTAGTACAAATGTAGCATCAGATATCACTCTAAATATACTAATCTCTAAGTAGATGTTGGGGTATAAGATCCTAATGTTTTTTGACAGCCGGACTTCTCTGGCAGTCACCCATCCTAAGGGTGTCGGATAACTGTGTCCTATACTATACTATTACAAATGTATTAATTAATCAATTTATTTATTGGTTCAGCATGAACATATTACATGAACAGCCAGGGTTGCCCGACTAGCGAAGCTATTATTAAAGGCTAACCCAGGAAATGTACATATATATGAAAGTGACATATGGTTTTTTTATTACCTGACAAGGTCTTGCCCCTGAAGACTAATCTCTGCTGGTCCACTGGCACATCGAGTTCTCTAGCTACAAGCTGCTTGACTGACATAACGGAGTCTGCATCTGCAACCTGGATAAAAACCAGCATAAAAGTCTAAGTGTCAAACAACCAGAGATGATATCATCATGATGATACTGACTGAAGGTGATTTGTGTAACTTGTACTGCTGTGTAAGATTGTAAAAAAAGAGTTTGATAGTTCTATATTTCTTTTCCCACATTATGAACTCATCTATACTGTAACTTAGTGTAAGTAAAAATAAGACTTTATTGTATTCTTCCAAATGTACATTGGCAGGGGGGAGCACAACTGCCTACCCCTGAATTGTGTAAGTTCGTGTTAGTGACAGTGTAACAGTGGGTTTCAAGCGCTACCAACTGGCCAGTCTAACTGGTCCAGACCATTTAGCATAGCGGTTAGTGCGTTGGGTTCGTGAGCTTGCGGCCGGGGTTCAGCCCGGGTTCGAATCCTGGGAGCCAGGAGACTGTACTACTCACCCGTTTGTGTTTCAACAGTATATACCAAAGTTCTAAAGTCCAGCAAAAAAAAAAAAAGTATGTTGCAAGAACAACAGCCTGGCCTGGTCAGGTCAAAGAAAACGGTCCGATCAACAGTATAGACCGACATCTACAAAGTGGTCACAAAATTATTATATTGGTGCAAGTATTATGAATCTAAGTGTATCAATGCCACCAGGTTATTGTTCCTATAGCGATAGACTGGCTACACAGGAAGACATGCGTGTTGTTTCCCGTTTTCACACCATGCACACCTTGCCCCCACCCCCCTCCCCTAGGCCCTCCCCAACAGAAAGCTTTCTGGTTATACATGTAATTTCTATGGATATACTTACTTCTATGCAACATTCTCTGCCTTGCAATATCTTCACAGTGATAAACATGTTTCCCTGTCCTGTGTACGTGATCACTGGGCCCACCTAAAATATCGAAACTTCCTGTTTTCGAGGAAAAAAACATTCACGCCAGTCTACACTGAAACTTTCACTCGAACATTTGTAAACATGGCGTCGCGGATGGATACATATCATTGCAACATTGCCTCAGTCAAAGTTTAACCGGGGACACGGCGGTCAAAGCAGAGTGATTATTAAATTAGAGGACCATATCTTTAAAAATTTAATTTTGGTATCAAAAAGAGGGCTGAATAAATTTCTTTATGCTTGTATACGTGTGGGAATGCATAAGAAATAGTTCCGAACCGGCGCACTCACACAGGGAGATTTATGACTGATGTCCGGCCAGGTTAAAGGTCACCGCTATTCTATACACTATCATCACCCAAAATATTGATATCTTTGGCTTCACTGACCATCAAAGAAACTACAGGGCAAGGACTTCATAATAGCCTGACTTACTTTTTAAAATGAGGCGGTTTTAACATGCTATACATTCAAAAAGTGGCAGGCCGACAGTCTTTCTGACCAGTGGGGGCCTGTCCAGGTAGGGAACAGCCAGATTCCTAGCATTGGGCTGTTCTATCTTTTATCATAGTGACCTCGGATTCTGATATTATGTATAATTTAATGTTAATTTCAAGACTTGACACCAATAATTTCCTTCTCAAATATTTATAACACAGTAATATTTCTGTTGAATGATACAAGTTGTGATATGAATGTATGGTAGAGAAAATAAGGTGAAAAGTATTTGTTTACAGTGGGGGTGTTTCCGTTGCTTGTAGCTGGCGGGCGGCAGTTCTGCGCGGCGACTGGCTGAGGCTTTACCAACCACAGACTCCCGCGGGCTCCCTACTCACTGGCTCCCGGCCCGCCAGCCAACCAGTTCGCCCACTCCAACACGGGTTTGTTCTTCCTAACCACCAATGGTGACTTTCTAGCTGCACTTTCAAACGGACTGCGGGCTGATAGATGCACGAGAAAGTGCGAAACGCGGGGGGATGGGGCGAAGGAGAAGGGGAGGGGGGACGGAAGATTCGCCATTTGTAATTTTTGTCTGGGCCCGTTTGGAACCGGGGGTTTGCTGCGGTGCAGCCGTCGGGCCACACTGCCCGAGTGATGTATAGGTCATGTAGGTTGTAGTTTATGGCAGGATAAACGTAAATCCAGTAAGATCGTGACCCAGGGACATGTTAACAAGCTGTTTGCCCCTTTTACCTGTTCTGAATTCAGAAAACGGCTGCCCTCAGGTTTTGGCCATCTGTCACCAGCTCATATTCCTTTGTTTAGAACATGTCGGAAGCCATGATACTGCATAGGAAGGGGGTGCGTGGGGGTGGGTGTGCACACGACTGAAGAGAAGGGCTGTACATGTACGACTACTACATCACACATCACTTAGTCTGAGATTAAAGTTAGGATCACAGAGATATTAAAGAGGAAAACGTTGGGTGTAAATTCCAGCCCATCACTCAGTTTTGACAGCCCAATCATAGTGATTCATACATTTTCCTCACCTATTTCAAAAAAGTTCTACCTACATAACATAGAACATACTTTCCTTTTTCATGACATGAGGATCGCTATTCGTCCATTATGTATTAAGGACCACTTCATGAGTTTAAACCACACAATCCCACTGTATATCGACATTCATAGATAGAACAAAAATATGATTCAGGTGTGATGAGAACTCGCTGAAAATCTGCCCGCTATATATTTTGGAGGTCTGAAGAAATAAATGGCTCCTTGTGCAAGTTATTTCTGCTCTTTTTTTAAATGCCAAAAGTATGAAATAATGATGCAAATGTGCTAGTAGGGGGCAATATCATACAGATTGCCTTATACTGAATATTTCCAGTATCAACACACATACGTGCCTTTGACCTACTGTGTGTGTGTGCACTTGCAGACCCATGGATGGTGGTGGAGAGGGACAAATGGACCAAGGCACAGATCACACAGCAGATGAATCTGGAACCCTCAGGTACGACTCAAGACTGTTGAAATTGCTATCTACTGTTACTAGTATATGATTCGCGAGTCCCATCTGATCAGTTACTTACTGAATCATTCTCAGACGACTCGGACCATTACCAACTCGGCCCAGTCAAGTCGGCCCAACTCCCTGGTCAACTCTGCCCAACACCCTGGTCAACTCTGCCCAATACCGGAGACAGCAATTTTGACCCAAACACACATAGTCTTCCTTGCACTCATTGGCACCTGGTTGTCAAAAATATCAATTTCATTTTTTTTACAAGTTTAGTTAACGTCAAGAACTAAGAACAAAGGTGGTTTGGGTCTTCAAAAACCTGAAAGTCAACAGTTCAAACTTGTCTGACAAAATAGCAGAATATAAAGTTATGAAAGAACGTTGGACTCTGCTTTTTATTTTTTTGTCCATGAATCCATGATGCATCCGGCCCAGGGTGTTAGGCCGACTTCACCAGGCTGTTGGGCTGAGGTGACCAGATTTTCCCACAGGCTGAGTTGGTAATGGTCCAAATCGTCCTGATACCATGCTCACCCAACTCACGTGTGAGTCTGCACGTTCTGAGATTTTGTGGAGTGCCTTGCTGTCTAATCTTGTGACATTGCCACTTTGTTTTCCAGTATGGCTGTTCACTTAGAAGGTACCCCACAAGGAGCTGATGGCACACAAGGTCTCCTGACCAATGACTACAGTTATGTGCTGGATGACAGTAAGTAGAGCTATTAGTGTTCATTCTACCTGGTATCATTGTTCTAGCCAGCGTCCATCTTTCTGTCATTAGATGGAATATTACCGCTCATCACGGACAAAAAGTTTGCCAAATCCGTCCTGTTTTACAGACAAAATTCGGCATGTAAAGATATAGATAGCAGTATCATAGCACCACTCAGAATGTATGGATCACACTAAAATCTGTTTAGAAACCATTGCCATTATTTCTTTTATACTCATACGTGGTAACAGTCGATGCATCCACATACAAAATCCACATCCACCTACATGCAGTGTTCTCGCCAGGCCTTTAGAGCATAGCGGGCCGCTATGCTGTGAATTTGATCCGCTACGCTGTAATTTTGCCGCTATGCTGTGTTTTCAACCAGCATAGCGGGATTTCCAGTTGATATTTACCCTTTTAAACTCGGCTACCGTCGTAATAATTCTTGATTTAAAGTTGGTAAAGATAATGTCTTTGCTCTTGGCACAATAAACATCTCCGAGAATGCAGTTACAAGTAACAAAGAAGTGATTCACAACCTACTGTGAGTTGATTAATGGAACCGCTAAAATTGACGGCGATAGACGGGGCGTGACATAATTTCAAGCAGTCGGGAGCGGGTCGCTATTTCTGCCTCTACGTACAAGCTCAACACTCGCAAACAAACATTATCACTTACATCAGTACTTAGTCTTTGAGATTTCCTATCAATTAAACCTAGAAATCTGGCAGAAACACCCAAATTTTGCGAGATAAACAAGGACAGAACTTAGAACTACCGCCCTCCCACTGATGAGTGCACGTGGGAAAGACGGGCGTAAATAATTTTGTAATTCCCCGAGACCAGTGCCAATTATACACGCCAATCAGCCAGCTGGGTAAAAGATACATCGTTTTTTGTTGTCCAAAGATGTCTATACTCTGTCCCAGGTCTTGTTGCACGGAGGAATTTACCGCAAAATTAAAACAGACTGCGCTATTAAACAGGACATGCACGAGGGCGGCATGCTGGAATAGTTCATTTCAATCAAGGGACCATGATGTCTGAAATGTAATGTTGTCTATCTTTCAACATCTGTCGATACGATTTTAAGTTCAAAATCTAAGCATTAAGGAATAAATATGCCATGCTGTTCCTGCACAATGTCGTATCTTTTATGATTTGACATGGGTTTGAAACATTTCCGAGACACTTTCCCCCTACTTACAAAATGGACTCTCCCAAGCAGCCCGCTGGCGGCCCGTGTCACAGAAGTGCATTTTTACGGTGTTTTCCCTCAGAATTTGTTCCTGATTTCGTCGGTAATATAGGCAATATAGTTTATTATCATGTAATTCTACCGTTTTACCAATATAATTTACCAATGCCACGGGGAAGCACAATGTATTTACAAACCAAAGCACCTCTTGTTGGCTGCCGCTGTTGACAGCGTTGTTGACAGAAAAGAAACCCTTTGAACTGTGCCGAGGCTTTGATGTCACAAAGTTTATCAGAACAAATTCTAAAACATGATACACGTGTACTCCTGTATTTCCCTTTTTGAAACATTTATAAAATATGCATGACAGATTTATAATCATTTGTAAATGATTCCTAAATATTTAGTACAACATTGAAAAAAAGCTTGTACATGTGTAGTAGCTTGAACGTTACTGAGTGTCTCTCCAAGCATAAGTAACTCCATTTATTATGACCCTTTAGGAATTTTGAAATAGATTTTGAAATAATTTTTCGCAAAAAGTAAAGCTGTAACAAAAATGAAAACTTGGCCCTCAAAATGCAGGAAATGGTGTTTCAGAGGGTTATAAATGTCAAAATTTTCCGGGGGAGGATGCCCCCGGACCCCCCTACAAAACTCGCGCCTGCGGCGCTCGCCCTCGCGCCTACGGCGCTCGATGTGCGGCTTTGCCACAATATGGCCCCCTATGCTGTGAAAAAATCCTGGTGAGAACACTGACATGTATAATACATATAAACCCTGTACAGCTCCAGTTTTACCTGCACTAACCTGCATATACAGGTGGTATTTTGAGCCCTGTGAATCATGCTAGAAGGTAAAACTTTCTCTTGATGTTCCCAGGTGCCACAGGTGCGTCGGCCAATGACAGTATAGCGAGTGGAGGGGACGATGATGGAGGACACAAAGATGGTGACAGCCTCCGTGAACATGTTGGCGTGGAGCCTCTACAGGAACAGGTGACTCTCCTCTACTCTCTTCTTTCGCCATCCTGACCTCAATTCAGGTGAAGCATGATGCTTTTTCAAGTACAGGTAGCTTGTAACAAGAGAGTAACTGGGATGGTTTCAAAATATAATTGTGTCCAGTTGAATAATAGAATATGTTTCCCTAAAATTCTACATGTTGGTGCTATCCTAGAAGGAACTAGATACGTAATTCTAACAAAGCCATTCTTTTGTGTGAGAAGTAATTTGAGTGTTCATCTTTTTTCCTGTTAATGTTATAGGTGGTAAATGTACATGTGTGTCCTTTAACAATGTTCCAGACTCTTTGCAGACCCCAAATTGCAGTGTGAATTCATGATTTTCTGATAGAAATCCCTCTTAATTTACTATCCTACAGATCAACATGTACAGTACTCCTTGTAATAAAATTCTGTATATGATTTATGTATGGCTTTCTGCATGCATGATGCTAATATCGATTGCTATGGGTAGATGTACTAAGTAGATGTTTCCTAACACTTAGCTGTATCATCACGTGATGCTGAAGCTTTATACAACTACAGTAATATGTAAAGACTAGTCTGTAGAAAATACTAGAAATATATGGCTTCTAAGTAACTCAGCTAGGACGTAAGCTAGTCGATTCTGCACCAGAAGAGAGTGCCTCCCCACTTTCCTGACACCTAAAGTGTGTTGCGTTCTCTGCCCTTTCTTTCTTACGCCACTCTTAGGACCGATTCCTGCCTATAGCCAATGTCAGTCGCATCATGAAAAACTCTATCCCCAAAATGGCAAAGGTAATGTGGCACGTTTCTGAGTATACCGCTACCCACCCTGCCTGCCTAGCAAGTTTTAACTTTGTGTTTTCACTTCTTTTCTGCTCAATCCCAGGACCGGTTTTTGCCCATTCACAATATTAGTCGCATTATGAGAAAGGCTATTCCCAAAAAAGAAAAGGTAATGTTGTCGTTACACCTACATTCTCCATGTAGATATGCATGTTTGAGTAGTTTTGGTATGTGTAAACCTTTGCATATTATGTCATCTTCAATTGATACATACATAGGAAATGAAAGTTGAAGTTGCATGCGTTTCTGCTGAAGATATGAAAAAACTGCACAGTTGCTTCATAATTTGTTTGGTAGATGTGCTAGACTACTGTTTTCTAGATACAAAACACAAATGCATTATAGCAACTACATATTTGTAGAGTTAAAAAGAATGATATTCATGTAGAACACAGCTAGATTCTCGTGCACACAGTACGTTAAACATATTGAAACTAACCCACCTGACCATATCACACCATCACTTGGACATTTAAACATTTCACCCTGCAGTGCTGTATAGAAAGTCTGTTGCATGTAGTGTTATGTTTTTCATTTTTGTTAAAATGTTCCTTGTAATCCAGTCAATTTTATTCATGTTTTTAAGTAGATTGTTTTGAAAACAATGTAGTACGAATATATTTCCATTGATTACCGGACTTGTTGAAAAATCAATTTGTCCTTTGAATTATGTAAGATTATGAAATTACTAGGAAGCTCTGTTTTAACTATTATACATTGGTATATGCTAACTTATTGTGGTACCAGAACAAAAGCTATATTGTAGAGGAGTTATGAAGTGTTAAACGTTATTTAGATATAATTTGTCAAATACGACTATCTTCTATGCCAAGCAAATCATAGAAATGTCTTGCATCGATGGGTATATGCAGATAAAAAGTGGATGCTTGCTGTTTGTCTAAAATGTTTTGTTTTTGCTTCACAGATTGCCAAGGATGCTAAAGAGTGTGTTCAGGAGTGTGTGTCAGAGTTCATCAGTTTTATCACAAGCGAGTATCCTTTCAACAGCCTTCTGCTAGCCTGCCATGCCAGGGGAATGTTTGGACAGGATTAGGACCTTTATGTCTTAATACAGATATGTAGTCCTACTAGTACAGGTATTGTGTGCATTTCTTACACAAGAACTGTACATGGAAAACACCATACTGCCCAGAACAAGAAAATAAGTCTAAAAATCATTCTTCAACCTAGCAGCAATGTAGCTTGACAGGATACATCTCTACAATGCATAAAGTACGTTGTATAACAAGTTGGACTAGATCATAGATGGGAGGCTTAACAAAGGTTTTTAGTTAAGTGAATATCATGAAAGAGTGTAGAAGACTCAGTGACATTTCTGGGTAGGCTGTTCCAGAGCTAAGACATGTAAGGGATTAGGTTAAAACAGGCTACGAGTGTGAAAGCTCTAACTAGTCTAAGTGACATGATGACATGATCCCTAACCACCTGTGTAGAGCCAGTGACAGGTGTCATCAGGAGAAGAGGAAGACCATCAACGGAGAGGACATCTTGTTTGCCATGTCCACGCTGGGGTTTGACAGCTACGTGGAACCACTGAAGCTGTACCTACAGAAGTACAGGGAGGTAAGTTGGTGTGTCAGGCTAAAGGACAGCTATAACGGCTATACAATACAGGAGAGTCCTTCAGGAAGAGTTCAAACTGTGTCGTCTGATAGAGCTTTCTCCTTGAAAGATTTGCATTAGCAGAAGTACAGGGAGAGAAAAGTCCTGCTATTGTCTAGTATAGCTTTCATCCATTTACTTGATCGTGGAATGTACATGTACCACAGACTGTAGCTTCACACGAAGTAAAGTTTTTGATACTCTATTATCGTGTTAAAGTTTTGTATTGTGGATATAACAATTGAGATATCATAAGATGTGGAATACAGTTGTTTATCTTCAAATTCAACTATGTAATAGATTTTTTGTGTTTCTCCCAGTCGATGAAGGGTGAGAAGGGAGGGATGAACACGTCCACTACAGGTGCTGGAGACGAGAGCCTCGCATCAGACCTCGGGGCCGACGACTCTTTCAGTAAGTGTTCTGATTACTTCAGCATCCTGTCCACTACATGTTGTGTTTTTGTATCACTTTGATACTGTTGTAGTAACAACACGCTGTTTGCCACTTCATGTTAAATAAATAAAGTAAGTACATGTACATTTTTGATACACTGGTATGTGCTAATGAATATCTTGATAAACAAATAAAAGATGATTCTTGAATAGCAAAGTTCTTTATTCACAACCACTTGTTTAACAAGAGCTGACATTTTGATGA
This sequence comes from Branchiostoma floridae x Branchiostoma japonicum, assembly GCA_013266295.2. Classification (NCBI taxonomy): domain Eukaryota; kingdom Metazoa; phylum Chordata; class Leptocardii; order Amphioxiformes; family Branchiostomatidae; genus Branchiostoma; species Branchiostoma floridae x Branchiostoma japonicum. Next base: position 13,366,504 of record CM023825.1, read on the forward strand.
CCATCTGTCATCTTCATCAGGGCTGATATGACTGGTTTACTGTGCACTGAAGGTACTGATGAAGATGGCAGACGGTCATCGAAATCTCGGCTCTTGTTACACAAGTGGATGTGAATAAAGAACTTTGCTATTCAATCATTTACCAACCTGATGAAATTATTCACGGATAATTCTGTACTGTTCTAGCTGCCAACATCATCTCCACAGACGGCCAGACCACAATGACATACACATACCCCACACAGGTTCAGGTGGGTAGGATTCCTGTACTGGAAGTAAGTCTTCTCTCTCTCTCTCTGTACTCAGACCTGCACTGTTTACACACTCTGGGACTTCAGAGGAGTTCAGTGCCATACTAAATCTTGTAGTCCTTCCACTGTTTTTCAGATGCTTCTTGCATTCCAGGGCTTCAAAGTTAGTTTTAGACTAGAACTTGTAACTAGCCTGGGTGCCAGACTGTTACCAGGGCCTGTATACAGGGTAGCCCCTCAGCTCCAGGGCCAACATGTCCCCAAGGAAACTTTCTCTGGGCCCCCCTGACTATATTGTAATTGTACAGTCTGGCTTCCTAGCCTGGATGCCAGACTGTTGCCAGGGCCAGTATACAGGCTAGTTCCTCGGTTCCAGGAACAACATGTGCCCAAGGAAATTTTACCACCTCGCAGTTAGTAGACCCTTGGTCTAACTGATGGGCTGGCCTTTGTACTGGCCCTGATAACAGTCTGGCATCCAGGCTAACTTGTAACTGAATCATTATGATCCTGTTGCCAAGAAAATCTAGTAAAACAGGGTTCATTCTGCAAAATGAAGCAAAGCTCAGTACTCAACTCTTTCAGATGAATACATCATGCCCTGATCAATGCAAGTACATGTACTTGTTTATGATATATTGCTCATCAGAAAAACATGCTTTTATCATGTACTATTTTAAACTAAGACTGTTATGTGCCTGATATTGATAAGTAATTTGAAAAGTGTTGTAACAGTGGTTTGTCTTTACAGATGGGCCAACAGCTCCAGTTCACAGGAATGTCCAGTTGAGCACAGGTCTTCACATCCTCGTGATCACACAGAATCTGCACAAACTTCATTCACTGCACACCCGTATGGCCGTGTCACACTTGTACAGAGATCAGAACTTATACAGTTTGATGAGTTATAATGCTGTACCTTAGTAGTTAAATGTACATTATTTCATTTGTCACAGTATCTGTGACTGAGGCCCTTTTCCCACGAGGATAAAATTGTCAGGATCGAGTCGAATAGATTTGATCCAGATTCGATCCAGCTTCAATCTGGTCAAATTTACGGCAGTGGGAATGTTCCTGATTCACCTCGATCTGGCTCAGCACTGACCCACCTCTGAGCCGTATCAAGCCGGACCGAGCTGGATAGGGAGCGTTCCCACTGGGGTAAAGTTAACCGGATCAAAGCCAGTCACCAGTCTATTCAGCTTGATCCAGACAATTTTGTCCTCATGGGAAAAGGGCCTAAGGTTGCATTTTCCATTTTTTTTCTCTGTCAGTAGCTTTGATTTGATATGTGTGGATATTTAAGCAGACACAGATCATTGTTCTGAGCTGTTTGGTGTGTTTTCTGATCAGTGAATGCTGTAACATTGCAAGAGAATGTTTTGAAAGATTCAGTCAAACTTCTGTGAAATATTCCTGTGAAGTACCTCCCACATTTAGTGTTGGATGACTTCAAACTTTGAATTTGTAAAGGCACAGAGGCTTACAGTAACAAAAATATGACTTCAGGTTTAAATCACTTTCTTCCATTCAAAAATGAACTCTCTACAGTTAACGATCTTTAGGCCTTTAAAAATTGATTTGAGTGGGACAAAAAGATATACTAGTACTCATTTTTTGTAACTTGTAAATACGGTAAGGACCTTGACATGTTTTTACACATAATGCAAAGTTTGTCTATTGCAGATGCAGCTTTTTTTACTCCATTCCTTCTCTTGTATATATCAATATGTGATACTGGTAATAGTACTGCTACATTCAAGACTATGTACTGAACATTCAACTACCAGAAAGGGTTTTTCATTTGTTTTATCTACATTCTGAGACAGCTCTTTATAGAACCAATTAGAACATCTAGAACCTCCAAATAAGCTTTAGTTCTGTTTCACAGGACATGTTATAATATTATTACTTTTGTTTATGTATTTGAAAAACACTTTTATTTGAAACACATCTTTATCAGTGTAAATCCATCACGAAGACCAGTGACTGCTGATATTATATAAGGAATTATTTCATTAAAAGAGATGACTATCTCAAACACTTGTCATTGTTTATTTTACTGGGAATTTGTGGCATAGCTCAAGACTCAAATTTTTGGGAAAATCTGGAATTTTCAAACCTGCGTGGTGTAATGACCACTCTATGAAAGCACTATAGTTGCATCTAAAAGAGAACTGATTTTTGTTGGGATTAAATTTTGTGGTAGGCGTGAAAAAGAGGTTTTTGTTGTGTTTTAAATTCATGGTCGAAACCGTACTGTAGAACAAAAACACATTCGCGCTGTGGTGATTTCGCGGTCGCGACAATTAATAAGGCACGGTGATCATTTCAAGATCTATCGTAGCATGGTGAACGCGGTAACGTGCAGTGCCAGAAGATGCCATGTAGGGGGCGCTTCTGCATGCTCCAAAGACAAACATTTGTATCCTGAAGGCTGAAACTAAATGAAAGAGTCCTTTTGAAACTACTTCACAGGTAGGCATGGATTACGCTAAAAAGGTTATTTGAAAATTGCCGGCTCTTCGCTTGGTAGTCGCGTTATGCTGCATAACTGCATGTGAAATAAGAATTCGGAGACCTCATATCTCCATGAAATAGGGTTTCCTCAACACAAATAACATATATTTGATGTGAAAGTCCAATCCTTTGGCAATGTTTCATTTCAACACGTTATCATAAATTATGCAAATGACCTGTACATTAACATAATATATGCATGGTGTTGTAAACTATTTACTAACTTACACATGTCACAAGTATGAAATTCCCATCATTTACCACTAAGGAATCATAGAATTTTCATTAATTATGCAAATGAGGTCCATATTTGCATAATTGGTATCTGTTTATATTCTACCTGCGATAGATTATACACATTACATGTATGAAAGTCCTATAATGTAAAACACTGGATTTTCAGAATTTCCTCATTAATTATGCAAATTAAGTCCTCATTTGCATAATTTGAATTTATTATGTACGTCTCTGTGTAAGCTACCTACACACCAAAAATCATGATAATACGTTGCTCCTTTCTGGACTTATAAGCTCTTAAAAATTTCTCCACCCCCCCCTGCAGTTCCAGCACAAGCTGCTAGGGGGACAAAACCCACACCACTTATTCCTGACAGGAAAAGATATATCCCACCAAAAAATCAAGACCATAGCATGTTCAGGACAAAAGATACAAAAACCGGAAGTTCTGCTGCAGTACCAAGGTCAGCCACCAGGAGGCCCAGACTTGACCTTGACCTTTGTCTTCCTAAGACCTACCTACATACCAAATATCATCACCATCCATAAAGGCGTTCTTAAGTTATCATCACCAGTAATTAGCGGAAACACACACAGACACACAGACAGACACACACACAGACACACACACAGACAGACAGACCCAAAACAATATCTCCATTTTTCATGGAGATAATAAAAATTGAGTAGAGTTTCTTATAAGTTGGTATACTAGTATTAAAATGACGGCCCCTGAACTTGTTAATGGAACAGTCCTGCCGAGGTGATCTAAGACTGGCAATCACAGACAGGATGACCTTTGACGTCACCCGCCCTCATAATATTTCACTCGTTCAACCGGCAACCTGTCCCAACCGTGACAGAAAGCTTAAGGAAGACCGACCGAACTCTCGTCCAAAATGTGCCGCCGAATTTGCAGACTTGCCTCCCTGCTACTGAACCATCCAGACAAGAGCGCGTTCTACACTTCCCCGGTATGTATAGCCTCTTCCAGGCTTCTGGAAGCGGCTGGAAAGAGTAGAAATTGGCCAAGTAGACAGATAACATGCCAGGGGAGTTGGCCCGGTAAATAGTACAATTTGCTCTTTAGCGGACGAACTCCCCTGGCATGTTCTCTGTCTATTTGGCGAATTTCTACTCTTTCCAGCCGCTTCCAGAAGCCTGGTAGAGGCAAGGTATGTAAACAAAAATTCTCTTTGATTTTCACGGGCGAATGGTGTAACAGAATATTACTAGTAAACAAACTGCGACACGTTTACAGTTCATACACCCATGACCATGTGATCAGTGTCCATTGAAATGAAAATGTACGATTTAGACTTTTCACATGGAGTCATTCGTTCATGTTTAAGTTTCAATTAAAAAAAGATTTCTTTGCTTCCAAAATGACTGAGTCAATAAGTGTAAGTGAGTTGAGTTGAGTTATGCAATAACAAGTGAAAGTCGTCCGACCGCATTTGCATGGTTGCATCAGAGCACAACTGTGGACGATCTGGGCTGATTTCGATGAACTGGCTGGTAATTTGTGTTTTGTTCGTGTCACAACAGATATAGGGAGTTGACCGCGTTTACACTCGAGCTCAGTATGTAGTGGTTCTAAATACTGGGCAGCGCCTTCGCTGTCACAATAGGACGGGTATTTGATGACATCACCATTACCTTCTCACAGGTCCAAACAGGAAAAACATTTGAAAATGTAAAACAATATTAATAATTGATTAAAGACCAGGCTATGTATGTCTCGCCTGCATCCAGCATCGTGGCTTACACGTAGGCCACATTATGTTTTTAAAGTGTCGACGTCGTTCTTTATATGACCTGCTTTGGCGTTCGTTTGAATTTCATTGTGTACTATTGTAGCCTTGAAACCTGGTCACAACAACCCCTCGGGGCAAATTAGATACTACTAGTATTCAGTAGGACACCAGAAAAACTATGTACAGCCAAAGGCTGAATACAAGTGCTAGGTAATTATAAATAAAAAATGATGATTTCTGTCCGAAGTCTTATTGCTAATCTCCTAGCAGATGAAAGGATGCGGCTCATTCTCAGTTTTACGGGTGTGTTTGCAACATTTTAATAGTGCGCCTTTACAATACCAGAGGTATAGATGTGGCCTTTATGTACATTTGGCGAAGCAACTTCAAGAAATGTGAAATGATGTGACTTCAGATAAAAACATGTGAAAGGGTTGAATTTGCGGAAATGGGGATACTGAACAGACACCCAGGATGCTAAACGCTGCTATTTTGGCATCTTTACATATGTGCCCTTGCGCTATTTGCTCACTAAGCTTTGGCACTCTGCAATCTGGGACAATTAACGCCCCCTTTTCTGTCTATCAAAAATTATTCCGCTCCAGTTTTCAGATAGTTGCTGGATTGTCCACGATTTCAGATTTTTGACAAATTTGACAATAACGCGTTTTTAATTTTTACTGTAGTCACATAATATTACATTATATTATTTTCAGTTTTTTGCATCAAATTCACTTAAATGTCACAATTGCAATACTATAAAGGCATACTCTGAGGTGTTGCGTAAAAACTGCATGAGAATGAGCCGGGTTCTTACATCTGCTTGGAGATTACTTAGTATAATTGCCAGAGTCAACTTTTCTTCCAATCTTCACCAGACTTCAATGGGTTGCAAGAAAACAGTAGAAATTGGCCGAATAGACAGAATGATATGCAAGGGGAGTTAGGCGGCCAAATAAAGGAGCACAATTTGCAACCCACAGACTACGTCGGCAGTCACCATCTTCAAACGATTTTAAGTTAAATGAATCCAATTCTTCCAGGGCTCTAGTCCGCTTCCGAAAGGCGGGGTAGCGGACTATCGGAAGCGGAGTTTTCCACGCTATGCTAATCCCTCTGACATATTATATACAGTCTATTCGACCAATTTCTACGATTTTCCCGCAACCCATCTCATTCTGGTAGAGGCTGCCCCTCACGCACGTTCCGTTTCCCAGTGGTTTGCGGAGCAGACGCCGTTCCTGGTGTACCGTGGTCTGGCCGCCATCTTCACCTTCCTGGTGCTGCAGGGCAACATGGTGGTGCTGAACATCACCTCCAACTTCGGCTGGTGCGTATTCACCTGTTTGTTTGTTTGTTTGTCTGTTTGTTTGTTTGTTTGTTTGTTTGTTTGTTTGTTTGATTGATTGATTAGGATCTCCATTAGTGTGCGAATTCACACTTTCCTTCATGACCTTCTGGTGATGATGTAAATCACCATGTACGAGACGGGGGTTCGCCAGGCCTCCATCCGGGTGATTTGAAGTGAATAAGCAACTTCCAGTTAGTAGAATTTGGAGCTAGGTACTCATTTTGACCTGAATGAATTGAGAAAAAGTGTGTTAAGTGCCTTTCCCAAGAGAACAAGATCACACAAGGGCATCTAACAATTTAAATCTTAAACAACTCAACTCAACTGTTCTTGTACATGTATCTGTAATTATTCAAATGTTTGATTGTCTTGTACTATTCTTGTTCTGTTTTCAAAACAGCTAGATAGAAACATGGCCACTGTAAAAAAAAAGTTTTTTTTTTTTCATGCAGTACAAGCGCGCATGTTTGTGGTACATGTACTTTCTTATAGTTCTTACGTGTCCATCAACCCTCTTAACCTCCTTTTCACAGGTTCCTGAAGTTCACACACTGGGGTTTCGTGGCCCTGACCGCGCACATGTGCGTGTCCGCCGCCATTTGCCTCCGGGAACACGTCAAAGTCGGAAGCCGGGACGGCCACGACGACTTTTTCGACGACTCCGGCGCCGGGGAAGACGACGACTTTCACCGAAACGGGCCGAAGATGGAGCAGGAATCTTTAAGTTTAAACCGCCAATTTAGTAATAAAAGTCGGAATCCTAAAACTAAAAGTAGGCACTACGAACAAAATAGAAACGCAGGACCGCTTCATTGGTACATCAAGTTAGACTGGGCGCTGTACAACATCGCATGCACCCACGCACTGACCATCTCCATCGTGTATTATTCCGCCATGGGCGGAGATCTCTCCACTAACAGCTGGCTGTTACACATCATGAACTCAGTCTTGGTTCTGACAGAGGTCCTCATCTGTGGCATCCCCACACGAATTGCCCACGTCATCTATCCAGAGTTGTATGTAGTGATGTATCTGCTTTTTGTGTATTGGGTGTCGTCCTTGGACGGGTTCAGGAAGTACGGCCAGGTGTACATTTTCCTAGATTTCGCGGGAAAGACCAAGAGGACCGCTTATTTGGTTGTGATAATGATAATTTTTGTGGTGCCCGCCTTTCACGTGATCGTCTACGTACTGTACAGGTGTAGACTGGCACTTCTGAGGATGGTGCACGCGGGGAGTGTAAAGACAGATCTTGATAATGGTCACAGGGACGCTCAGACCCAGACAGAACCACTGGTTGAACTGGCGAAGGTATAGATTGGATCAAGGAGACCCTTTTCTAACCTCCTTGATTTGATAAATGCGAGATTTAGAAATAATTCTCCTTAGTATCTCCCTTACAAAAGAGAAGAATTGTACGTAAGCCGTACTGCGTGCTATAATCATGCTATAATTACTGTAATGCTGAAGTCATATGTGATTTTCCTAAATGGATTGAATAAAATCAACATTATTTGCGGAGTACTACGATGGTGGATATATTGTTTTCATTACGATAGACATAGAATGCTATAGATTACTGGTACATAGAGAAACTAGAGGTCAACGATCTCATGCCTTCGTCAAAGGATGTTATCGTTATATAACTTAAGAAGGTAGAAGTGATATATTAGTCCCCCTAAATATGGAAGTTGGATCGTGAAACTACCCCTGCTGATGCAGTCTGCAATCATGCATTGGGCAAGAGAAAACATCTGTGCAGGATATACATGTAAGGCAACACCGCCTGCAGCTGCATGGGCTGCTTAATGACTATCCCCTCTGGGACTTTCTCCCTCTGGGACAGCCTGTAGCCCATGTGTCACAAGGAAGGTTGTGACACATGGAAGGTAACTGAATTATAGAATTGCTTCATTAATTATGCAAATTACATCATCATTTGCATACTGGTCATCTAATAATGTCAAGCATCACTTACCCTACCTATGCCCCAAATATCAGGATGATCCGTCGACCGGTTATTGAGTTATCCTACTTTAAACATTTTCATACAAATGCTCCTGCAGTTCCAGAGCAAGCCGCTAGGGGGCCCAAACTTATGTCACTTCTTCCCGAGCACAAGACCTATCTACCATCCAAAAATCATGACCCTAGCTCGTCCAGATCACCATATTTCAAAACCGGAAGTACCGCTGCAGTACCATAACGAGCCGCCAGGGGGCCCATATTCCTATCACTTCTAGACCTCATCAAGACCTACCCACCTACCAAATATGAAGACAATCCATTTAAGCCTTCTCGAGTTATACTGTTGACAGACTCACGCACACACGAACGCCCATGAAAACATACCCTTCTTGACGAAGGCAAAAAGCCACATAAGGACTACTACAAAGTGGTCACAATGACCAGGTGGCTATAGCCACTAGTACAGGTACGGCTGCGTCAGGTCAGATTGTTATCCGAAAAATACCCCCCCCCCCCAAGTTAGTGCTGAGGATATGTTTTGCGTTTACTTACTTCCTGCTTAGCGTTATATATATATATATATTTTATAAAACTGTCAAATCTGAATACTCGATGGAAAAATACCTATACCACAATGAGTTTGATGTGCGATCTGCCATATGTAAGATTAGAATAAGTGTGCACCCACTAGAGATAGAAAGGGGTCGCTATAAAAAAAACTACCTGTACCCGAGAGATTATGTAAATATTGCCCAATGAATGCAGTGGAAAATGAAACACATTTTATTAGCCAGTGTTCTCACTATGAGACAGACAGAAACAAATTATTTCAAACAGTACTAGTAACCACAATTTCCCCAGCCTTTCATCTTTTCAAAGATCTCCAAAAGACTACGTTTCTACTAAGATCACAAAACCCACTCATTATGCAAAACGTGGGACTATTCATCATCCACTGCCTTGAAAGAAGAAGTCAAACCTCATAATAGCTAGCGTAGTAGTAGAAGTATAAGTTTCCCTAGACAGTAGTTGTCTCTTTCCTATCATTGTACTGTACCATGAAGTACCTTTGACTTTGTGAAAAGAAATTAGCCTTCGGGCATGAATTTGCTAATAAACTTTCTTTATATACAGACTTTCTAGCGGGCAACATTTGTTTCTAAGAGCGCGGTGGTTTCTTTCTTTTCATTGTACCTTGTGGTAGGTACAATGTTCATTTAGAGAAATGTGATGCTCCCCGCAACAATGTACTTCGCCGCAATTGGCTTTTAAGAAACCACGTATCGTGCGTAGTCCAGTGGTTAGCGACCCTGCGCTCACCCGACATGGTCCACTGTTCATTGTTTCTCTGTCACGACCAGCGGAAGAGTAGCTCTTCAGTGAGGTAAACTGGTTGGAGATCACTTTCACTTCATTTCACACACTTCACACACTTGCTACCCCCCCCCCCCCCCCCGTGCCCCCTTCGCTAGGAGAAGCGGTGACGGTGTGACGGTGCGCAGGTACAGCCCTGGGATGACCCAGTTCATGCAGCTGATTGCCCCATTAATATTGAGTGCGCGAAGTCCAACAGCATACCGAGACCATGGAGTTATAACTCCATGCCGAGACCAACGTGTTTACCAGGGTAGTTGCTCTAATGCGCTGAGTCCTCATTGGCAGAGTCGCGTGTGAATGAATGAATGAATGAATGAATGAATAATACAGTGCAGGATGTCCAGCGTTAGAGCTCTTGCCGCCAACCCTGTATACCCTGTATACCCTAGTTCCAAGCCAAGCTTTAAATTACCCTCCTCGTGTTTAGGCATACAGTTTCCTTTTGTCACTGCCCAGGACACCAAGTTACTTTCTCCTCAAGGTACAAGGTCTGATGGACTGCTTTGACATGTATGATTTGTGTGATCTCAGTAACGTTATACAGTTAGTATCTCGCGTCTTGAAATTTGACATTTTCCTCATCATGATTTGTTAGGTTGCTAACGGTCTCTGTGAGAGGCAAAGGATGGCTGTCTGTCAAAACACTGAGGTGCCTGGGCATTACAGCATTGAGCGTTACCGCGTCGAATGGGACGTCTGCGCGTCGCGGCTGATAGATCCTTGCGACCATCGAATGTGTCTGGCCATCCTGTGACGTAGGTTGTACCCCGTGAGTTAGGGCGGGAGACGTTTTTGCTTTTACTTACTCCCTGCTTTTATAGCTCTCCCAGCAAAAAGAAACCACCACTCTCATAGAAACAAGCGCTGGGCACCAAAAAAAGTCTGCACAGGAGGCTAGCAAGGATGAACCACCGTGGATCTTACTGTCCCTTTATCTAACGTGACGCTTACCTAACTGCCCTATTCTCTAATTAGCTAATAATTATAAACGGCCCAACAATTCTGCAGAATCGTTACAATTTTCACCCTCAAGGCTACAAGAGTCTTTAAAGTTACCACTTCGGCACTTGCCCCCGTGGCGTAAGTGGCAAGTGGCGTAATTGGTAAGCGCAGCTTCGCCCGTGGTACCGTTGGCGGAGTTCGATAACAATTTAACAAATACAAAGAGAGTATCTCGCGTGTCTTTAAATCTGACATTGTCCTTATAGTTGCTATGTTGCCTGTTTAAATGCCCGAGGTTCGGACGGACAAGTATGAATAAAAGGCCGGGCAGAGCTTTTGGTTAGGAAACCACAGTCAAGTTGTTCCTTGCGCGGAACCGGTGCCGGTGTGTGAACCAGTAGTTCGTATAGGTTGTGCGGGGGCTAGAGTGTACTAGCTCGAGTGTGTGTGTGTGTGTGTGTGTGTGCGGAAGTAAGGCTGCCGCTGAAAGCTGGTGGGCCAGCCCGGCCCTAGGGAGTGACTCCACTCGATCCAAGCAAAATGAAAACAGATCGAACCCGGGCAACTTGAATGGGCGGAGCCCCGGGTTCGATCTGTTTTCATTTTGCTTGGATCGAGTGGAGTCACTCCCTAGGGTCCCTAGGGCCGGGCTGGCCGGTAGCCATCTATTCGGAGGGAGTGACTCCACTCGATCCAATGCAAGCAAGATGAAAACAGATCGAACGTAACCCGGGGCTCCGCCCATTCAAGTTGCCCGGGTTCGATCTGTTTTCATTTTGCTTGGATCGAGTGGAGTCACTCCCTAGGGCCGGGCTGGCCGGTAGCCATCTATTCGGAGGGAGTGACTCCACTCGATCCAATGCAAGCAAGATGAAAACAGATCGAACCCGGGGCTCCGCCCATTCAAGTTGCTCGGTTTTTACAAACAAAAGTACGGAGGCTCTTTGTGTTTGTTCATACCAAAGCTGTCACACAGTCGGACTGAGTGGATTCAAGGTGAAAAAGGTCTACTTACTAGGGACTTCCCCCATTCCGCTCCACCAATCAGAGAATCTCCCTGGCGCGCTTTTTGCATGCACGACAACTGGGCGGAGCTTACAACGCCATCCATATGCCCACCAGCTTTCAGCGGCAGCCTTACTTCCGCACACACACACACACACACACACACACACACACACACACACACACACACACACTCGAGCTAGTACACTCTAGCCCCCGCACAACCTATACGAACTACTGGTTCACACACCGGCACCGGTTCCGCGCAAGGAACAACTTGACTGTGGTTTCCTAACCAATCTTCACAGGCAGGTAGCGGCTAACCACCTCCACAGTGCGCAGGTGAATAGTTACAGAAACAAGTTTCTCGCTAGAAAAGTCTGCGTAGTAAGCACTGCACTGCTTCGCCCATGGATCCGTGAGCGGGGAACTAGGAGTAAGGAAGGATGGGCCACTGAGTATCTATAAGGGCAAATCAAAAGTTTTAATACTCGCTCGAAGCTATGTTCTAAATTGAAGTTTCAAATTATACTCCTCGTGTTTAGGCAGATAGTTTCCTTTTGTTTAATTTACCCAGGGCAGTAAGTTACTACCGGTAAGTACTTTCTCCTGAAGGTAAGGTACAAGTACCCTTATACTCGCGTGTCTCGCTTGGCTCCGTTAAATCTCACATTTTCCTCATATTTGCTAGGTCTCAGTGAGAGGCAAAGGATGGCTGTCTGTCAAAACACTGAGGTGCCTGGACATTATAGCATTGAGTGTTACTATCATCCCACTTCTACTGCGGAGAACAGGGGTAGTGCAGCCTATGGTGTCAGTGAGGCCTATCTGTCAAAACACAGAAGTACCTGGACATTACGGCATTGCGCGTCACCAGGATTCCACCACTGTTGGGGAGAACACGGGCACAACTGTCTATGGTTTTAGTGAGAGGCAAGGGAGGCCTATCCGTCAGAACACAGAAGTACCTGGACTCTATGGCCATGGGTGTTACCATCGTTTTATGGGCACAACAGCCTATGATGTCAGTGAGGTCCAAGGAAAACCTATTCACCAAAACACGGAGGTTCCTGGACATTACAACATTGAGCTTTACCACCATTCCACCAGAAACTTTGCCCAGAACAGAATCACAACAGAACAAGCCCTAAGGGCATACAACGTACAAGATTGCTGATCCATTTACATCTAAAAAGACTCAGCCGAAGATTCAATGTACAAAGACTGTTCAGGTATATATTTTCATCCTGGTCTCTTATAGAGTAGTTTTAAAAATTCAGTCCTCTAAAATATTTGAAGCTCTCTTATATAATTGTTGTTTACTAAAGATATCATTTGCCTGAACTGAGGAAGAAAAAGTTGATTCTGTATGTTTTAGCAGTCCTTTTATTCATTGTACATTTATGTTTTGCAGACAGTTTTTAGATAAAATGATCTGTATTAAGCAGTATGTTCAGCCTTTCTGTGCTTTGTGACCTATTCTGGACTGACTGATGTCATAAGTAATATGTGTATCAGGATTAAAAAATAGAGATATGCAAATACGTTAATTATAGGGACATCAGATAAGCAAGTGTTTTAGAAAATGGCTGATACTGGGAAAGGAATCACTTATGTTGATCATTGTGCTGGCACAAAAAAAAAGAAACAATAAAATCTAAGACCTTTCATGAGGAAGTTGTTGAAATTTGCTGCAACTTTTTTGGTTTTGTTCATATTTTGCATGTAAATTATAGTAATAATTACAGTAATTGACAAACTTGTGAACAATCTTCACACATGCATATTTTTTGTGCAGTTGTTATCACAGTTATATCATGTGCATACAGCAAAAGAACAATAACTCAAAAATTCAACTGTAAATATTAGTAAAGGCTTTTAAACAAATGCAAGAGATGACTGTATTTTAACTTGGAATTGACTTTATATGCATTTCCACTGTATTGTACATCTACATGATTGTTTCTTGTAAAGGTTTGTCACAAAAAATAATATCAAATTGTGTACAGTAACAGAGGTTGTCTGTCATTGCTGTCAGTGTATATGTGGGATTGGAAAATATTTGGCTACCTCCCCTTAATCTAAATAAGTTTTTTAATTTGATCACAAGACGTCTAGGGTTTATGTTAAATATACAGTTCAGCATGAAAACACAGCAAAGGCTTCCAAACAAGATATCATCTTCCTGCTTCCTTCTCCTTTCTTACATAATGCCCAACTAAGCATATCTTAGGAGCAGTCATGAAGAGTGCATGTACCAGCAAGCAAAAAAAAAAATATACAAATATATCTTGCTAGGAAGCCTGGACTGTTAAGATGAAATTTTTGCTTAGAGAGTCTTAATTGCCTGATTACTTTGTAATAATTTGTAGGTCTCAGGGCATATACTGGATTTGATGTGGTAGAGACTAATAATAAAACTAATTATATATAAAGTTTGAAGTTGAGTTTCAACCTAAGACATGTATGTGCGGACAGTACCACGAATGCTAGCCCTACAGATAGGGCACCTGCGTACGCTGGCTGCACAGTTGGCGCAGACCGCCAGGTGCCCACATGGGATGAACACTATGTTGACCTCGGCATCCATGCAGATCTTACACGTTCTCTCATCCTTGTACTTGTCCAGTTCCTTCTTCAACTGTTCAAGACTGTTGCCTTCTCCTGTACAGTGACAGTGACAGAAGTAGAATTGAAGGCATGTACACGTATGTTGCAACTACCAAATAATACTCAAAGAGAACTAAGCAAATAGTAGCAAAAGGTAGAGTGCACATATGTGATACCATGGAAGTTCAAAAGAAACAACAGCACAATATAAGGACTTGGTAGAAGGCTTTACGTTACAAGGAGAATATTCATGTAACATGATGATAGGTCCTTGTATGATGACTTGAATGATGGCTAAAGGAGATGTTTTCCTGGTTTTAGCTCACTTCCTTTATTGGTATGCTCAAACTTATAGCATTCAAATCTCTACATGAAAATTTACAGTCTCTGACGTCAACTGATACGGATTTTGTATATTGTAAGATATCCACATCATCAAAAGAATAGTTCTGATTGTAACACAATACCTGCAGCAGCAGCGGCTGGTTCCTCCATCGGTGCACTGGTCCCTGGTTGTGGTTCCTCTGTCCCGCTGACCCCTGCAGCTGCAGTTGTCGTCGTTGCAGCCGGTTGTTCCAACTCTTTCAGCTTCTGCGATGCCCCCTCCCCTGGGCCAGCCCCCTTCCCCATCTGGGAGGGCCCTGAATGCTCCATCCTCTCCTCCTCCTCCTCCAGGTCCAGCACAGCGACGACCAGCTCGTGCGCAGAGGTGAAGCCGCTGCTGTGTTCCCGCAGGTGTTGCTGGACAGCATTCCTGACGATGTTGGGGTCGAAGCCCATCTCCAGCACACCTGACACCACCTGGCTCTGCATCTCCACTGCCAGGCTGCTCTGGGACGTCTGTGACCGCGGAGCTGGCCGGCCTACAATAGTTCAAGTTCAAATTCAGTCTTGGCACACAGATAAAATATGCATGCTGGTCTAGTACTAGTAGTAGATTGTCCTGGTGGCTTGATGCTCCCGCCGCACCAATCACACCCAAACACTGCCATCACAACCAGAAACAACTTCTAGAGGCTCTCGTTCATCTTCTGGACCATCAGGAATGGAATGAACTTGAGCCTGGTACGGCAGAGGCGAAACTGTACTGCCGGCCGAGGACCCTGCAGCATTGAGCCGACCCAATGAGCCTTGTATATAATGTAAATATTACTAACACACTAAATTCGCTTGTCTTGCTTTTTGCACACACATAATCAGTTACTTATGTTCTCGTCCATATTATCCTTTTCTTTCCCTATGTTTTTATGTCCCGGGCACTTGTTACTTACACATGCACGATCTGCTAATAAACCCAGCAATGGGGCTATTATGAAAGAGGAAGTACTGTTAAAGTATGGGAACAGCACTATGGAATACATTTTTAGCCTGTTGTTAGTCACATTTCTTTTCTTCAAAAGTGTTACAAGTAGATCTATCTGTCTTCAGAATAGCTATTTCAAGGAATTTCAAAACATTTTTTCCATGCTGCCATTTATGATGTCGATGTACTGGTACTTACCAGTTCCTGCTTCATCAGGTGGTCTCATCATGTGCTGCTGCAGTATCTACAAAAACAAAACAGACAATTCACATAAGTTGACATGCTAAACAGGTCACTGTGGGATTCCTTGTTCCTCTACAAGTACTGCAATAAGCTTCCAATAGGCTGAACACAGCCAATTCTAGCTACTGTAGGGAGGTTCATTCACATATTTGCATTGGTCAGTTTAAGCCAGCAGGGAGAAGATTACATTCACACAGCTTTTGAAAAACCTTTTCTGTCAATATCATTTCTATATTTTATTTGACTGGGTCACTGGATAGTTCATCTCTAAATCTAAAGGGATTTTTATTCATACTGGTAACAGATGGTTTTTGTCTTCTTTTTGAGGGCACAGAAAGTGCAATAATCAACTGATGGACTCAAGTTATTAGTATTGAACACCACTACAAATAAAAAAATGTAAAACAGTGTTAGATTTAAAAAAAACACAAATACTACAGATGCAGACTTTCTCTACAAAATAGAACAAAGATAAGACTTTTTTCAGTCTATTTTTTGGGGGAGAAAAATAAACCAATTAGCAGAAAACAGCACACCATCCTTTTTTTCATTCTGTCAACCCAACACTGAGAGTCCACTCACAACAGTCTACCTACAAGTCCTAGAGTAGCACTCCAGGAGACTAAGTCAAACCAAAGGAAGAGAACTCGGCACACATCTTAAACTTAAATGGCTGACAGATTGGATACTGTCTTTTTCTCCAATTGCTGCCACTCAAGACCTTTAACATCTGTCCCAGAAGGGCACCCTAGAAGAGTGGACTAAATCAAACCAAAGGAAGAGAACTCGGCACACATCTTAAACTTAAATGGCTGACAGATTGGATAGTGTCTTTTTCTCCAATTGCTGCCAACTCAAGACCTTTAACATCTGTCCCAGAAGAGCACCCTAGAAGAGTGGACTAAATCAAACCAAAAGAAGAGAACTCGGCACACATGTACCTGTACCTGTTGCTGTGCATGGAGGTTAGGGAAACGAGCCTGTACTCCCTGTACATAGTCGTCTCCTCGCTGCTGAAGCAGGAACTCGCACCGCGGGAACCACTTGGCGTGCTCCGTCCACGGCTCGTCGCCAGGCTCCCAGTTTCGCAGACCGCCATCGCAGTAGAAGCATTTCACGTTGTCTGCAACCACTGAAGTACAAACAGGAAGTTTATGAAGGTGAGAAGGAGGTCAAGGGACAAGGTAGGTAGGTAGAAGAAGATTGAAGATCTTGAATAAAAAAACATTATAAAGGACTGGAAATAACAAACTGCTACAACTGGTAGATGTAAAATATATCTAGACATCTTTCTTTTTTTTTTTACAAAGTCATATTTGAAATGATAACAGGATACCTATATACAAACACATTCACATTTATCTGTATTTCTTTACTAGCTATGCAGATACATAGCAGTGGCTGTTTAAGTTACACTGAACAACCTATAAATTACTCTAATAATCCCACGCATGCTTTGTTCACTATCGGAAAAAGAGGTTCATTCTGTCTGACCAGGCTTCTACTAGTATATATATAGTTGACTACATTTGAAGGCAGCTAACCTATATGAAAAATAAAGCTTTTGTGTTTGGCATGCTATACTTACTTGTGTAGAAGAAGCCAGCTTTAGCCAGGTGCTGTGCTGCCACAGCTGTAGAAGACGGCCACAGGTGAAAGGAGGACAGCCTGATCTGTTCATCTGCCATCTGCGGGTGTTTAGGTCTGGACGCTCGGTACGTTGGCACCTGCAGTCCCGGCTGGTGCAGCCTTGCAGTCTGGTACAGCCCTGAGGACTGGTTGGATGGAAGTGAAGTGGGTACAGCAGACTGCTGAACAGATGGAGGAAGGTTTGGGTCTTGGTCCTCGATTGGTATGTTCCCGACGTTGAAGTTCAGGACAAACGGGCAGGAGGAGAAATGGCGGCGGTGCTCGTTCATCGCTCGGTCGCCCGCCTCCCAGTTGCGGAGGATGCCCTGGCAGCAGAAGCACTGCACGCGGTCGTCGGACCCCGTGTAGAAGAACCCAGCCTTGGCGAGCTCCTGCGGTTGGATGGGAGCCCAGGCGGGCCACGTGACATAGGAGTCCAGACGCCTTTGCTCGCTCTTGTACTGTTCTCTTGGGTCTATGTCTCTCTCTTGTACCTGTGGCGTTCCTGGCCCTGGGTCTGTCACGTCATAGCCAGTATTAGTAGTAGACAGCAAATGGTTCTGTGTTAGACTCTGTCGTGCAAAGGTTGGCATGCAGTCAGGGTTGTCCCTACCTTGGGCTGAGTTATTGTTATCGGATCTGCCTAGATTTGTAACATTTGCTCCTGTTGATGGAGGCTGGCGGTAGCTGTTATCATTGTTGTCATTTAGGTCAGCTTCTTTTCTCCTCAGCTTGTCCTGTTGAGCTGGAGAGAGGAAATCTGTGTAGTCCCTCCCCGCTGGCGGTGGTGCAGCAGCAGCTGCCTGTGGTACTGATGCTGGGAACATCCCTGGTGGAAGCAGCGGCTTGTTTCTTGTCTCGCGGCCGTTCACAAAGTCGCAGTGCGGGTACAACCTCTCGTGTTCACCCATGGCGGTGTCGCCGTACTCCCATCCCTCCACGCCCCCGCCACAGGAGAAACACACCACGCGGTCGCCGGTGCCGCTGTAGTAGAAACCTGCTCGGGCCATCCTGGAGGCGCTCACGGGAACGGAATCGGGGAAGTTTCTGTAGCTGGAGAGTCGGACTGCCTCCTGGGTTACATCTCCAAAGTTAGGTGAAATTTGTGGTGATGTCTCTCCAGTTGGCGGTTGCCGGTTTTCAAGAACTGTCAAGAAAGGATATTCAGATCAGAATGCTCAACTGTTTACAGACACGATCAACAAGAATTAAGAATAGATCAAGGAAGACCATACCCGTGATCCTATAACATCCGAGTTTTACATGTAGTACTGTACACCACGTCAGATGTTTCTGTCTATATTACATGTTTGAGAAATTACTGCTTTGTTTTGACTGATAAGTTAACCTACTAGTAAAGTCATCTGACCTCACCAAGTCGCTGCATTTTTTAGCATTGTGATATTTCTAGTTTCATGTGATTTCAGCAATTGAAATTACATGTACAATTTGCAGATGCTATATTGAGACAATAAAATTGGCTTGTTTTCCCATGAGCAATAGCTGATATTAAGACTAGTAAGAGAGATATTGCCACAGTCATACTCATAGCAGGAGTGTGAGTCAACATACAACAACAATGATGTCATATCACAGTTGGGTAAATGTGTTGTTATATCAACAGCTATAATAAACAGGTCACATTTTGTTGGGAAATTAGTTTAGATTACAGAAACTCAGCCTTGCGCACTTGCAGCATTTTATGAAAACATCGAATATTGTCAGAAGAATCATCTTTCTGCCATAGTGAAAAATGACAATACTGCATTTCTTCTTATTCCCAGACAATTTGGGTACTACTAGGAGATTGTTACTATTCATACAGATTATAATGTATGCTTAAAATCAGGGACATGAAAAAGGATGTGGCCTCACAAGTACAGCAGATATCCTTTTTGTCTACATTTCACTGACAAATCCTGGCCTGCATGTACCTTATTGCCTTTTGGATCTTATGTTAAAACACAATCTGTATCATCAAATATCGTATCATATATGAATTTAGTAAAAGCTCCCCCGAGGAGGCCTAATCTACATTCTTAGGCATTTAAATTTGGTGACCTAGCCTGCAAATTCGTTAAAAAATTTGGAGCACTAAAAATATTACCTTAATTGCAAACCCATGTATTTACATACCTTCCATCTTCGATCTATTCTGTACATGTACAACCATCACATTGACGATGATTGAGCCCTCCCAGTACCTCAGTATTGAATGACGCACACAGCTGACGCAGTGCGGTCTCGTTCTCATGCTAATGGTATCACCCAACTGTTACATTTTCAGTTCACGGGCGTGCTAAATGTATAAATACTACACATGCCAGTAGATGGCTACGTGCCTGAGTTCGAGCATTGGAATAAGGCATTGTATTGTCACAATGGCAGTCACAGTTCAGCACATGCCAAGCTAAGGAGATCCATTGCTGGCATCCATAACTAAATAGCCTTTCATCCACCTAGAAATGACCCCGAATTGCTTCATCCTCTCCACTACGTCATCAAAATAGTTATTATCACTTACTGCCTGCATCGGCTTCATCACTTGGTCTTAGGGCTGGTGCAGCAGCTGCGTCTGTTTGCATTCTTCCTTCTTCCACCACACCATCTGTTCTCCAGTTTTCATTCTGTTCCCTGTGACCCATGTTATTTCCTGTCCGCCCTTTAGCGAATGACCTTTCTTCATTCAAAGATGGAGGTCCCCTTTCCATAAAGCCATTGCATCTTTGATCCATGATATTCTGTCCTCTTTAAATGACAGAAGATGATAGTCCTCTTACAAGGGAGTAATTTATTTTTCAATAGAATGTTTGTAGTATGAATTTGTAAATGTATCTTTATTTTCCAACTTTCTGATGTTTCTCGTGCTGCCGTTTTAAAGTTTCTTCTAATATGTCTTAAGAGTTTTTTCGTTATTTTTATCAGATGCGTTTTGTTTAGTACTAGAAACACAAAAACTGTGTACCCCGTTTTTAATTTCAAGGTACTACTATCAATTATCAAGCAATATAATCTTCCAATGAGTCTTTTTTTAAATGCCCTTTCGAAGCGCACACTGATATAGCTATCAACACTGCTGCCCCCCATAGCAAGAATTGGCAGGGTTGGAGTAACTGGCTGTCATAAATCCAGCCATCTTGATCATAATCAAATCAAAGTTGTACAATCTCTTTGGGCCTTGGGATGTCCAAAGATGGGTTCCCTTAGAACAATCTGTAAAATAAAAAAGAGTGCAAGTATGAGACAGTATAATTAAATAATTCTATTCAAATGGACAATCTGTGCACAATTATGCATGTATCGGTATAGACACAAATCACTACCAAAACACCCTTAACACACATGAACAACTAATTTATTACACCATTGTATTTCAATGATTTAATCATTTGATTTAATCATTGAAATACAATGGTATAATATACAAAAGCAAAAATTTCCCAATAAGTGTGAAGTGATACCTATTTCTATTTTAGCTATTGATAGAAGTCTGTTGAAAGTTATTGAAAGGCCCAATGTTGAGCTATATTTACAAAATTTAATAAAGAAATTTTAAACTACATGATTGAGCAAGTTTCAAACTTTTAACTTCATGGCACTGATATGCTACCATGTGCAGTCATCCATCACATATATGAGGTGTGCTATAAAACTTAGTAAAAGCAAGGAGGTTAGAGGGAACCTCCTTGGTAAAAGGTATGGTAAGCAATTTATTATGTTTCTGCTTTTAGGGAGTTACACCAACAAAGTAGTCTCCAAGATCCTGAGTGTTCATTCTATGCGAAAAAGTCATAGTCATTTGACATTACATGACCCCGTCTTCTCCCACATCTAAACAAGGACAACAACAATCTTCAAGTTACAACCAAGGGCATTATCATAATCTTTCTGACTCAACTGTTTCCAGATTACCGTTACCTCAACCCCTACCACAAAAGATTGAAACATTCTGGCATGCCTTTGACACGGTCTGTTGGAGGTTGATGTATGTGCTAGGGGTGGGACTTTTGCCAAATTTGGCCTGAGCAGCACTTAGGGCTTGTGACTGACAGGTAACTCTTGTTGAGGATTCGCCGAAGGCCTTTGACGTCAATCAATCTCCATGGTTACCACTCCTCCCCAGCTGACCAACCACCTACCAACACCGGACTGTTTCGTGGCACCCTTCTGGGGGAAACCAATGGGGGAAAATACAGCTATTGTTTCGTGGAATATGCAAATGTCTTCGGGGGTCGCCCTGAGAGCTGGACTCTGCAGCAGCAGCGAAAACATTTTCAGGGCTCATTACTGAGGAAACCCTTTGCCAGGTTAACATCTTCGAGTCCTGAGCCGCGCTGAGCTCATATTCTCCCAGTTTTCTCCACAGACCCCGAGCATCAAATACATCCAAACATATTGTCTAATATGCAAATAAGTAACACTCACCAGCCTGGAAAGCGGAGCAGTTTCAAGGGGTCCCTTTAGTGAAAATGTTGCGTAGATTTATACGCATCAGCACGACGGACCTCGCCTTTTACCCTGCTTTTACCACAAAGATCCAGACTGTTTCCGAACACCCCGTTACTGACTACTACTATGCATGGACGACAGGAAGATGGCTTATTCGGGGGGGTGATTTCTTCCCTGGTAATAAATTTATACGACCGTTTACCCTTAAAATTTAAGTTACCATGATAGTGGATATGTAAACTAACATAAGAAGTTGTGTATTTCCAGAGAGTAAGACATTTGTGGCTCGCAAAAACAGCGATGTTGATGCTGTAACGTACGCGATCACAACAGAACGCTACCAAGTTCCCGGCGTACGTAGCACACATGTTGCCAGAAAAGAAGTCGATGTCATATTAGTTTCTTGCATTGGACGTGCTGGCATGTATTTTTTCGGAACCCGAACCCTCCCCTACTGCTACTACCAAGGTCAGAAGACAGTTGAACGAAGTTTAACTTCAACAGTCGCCCTCTAACAGTAGTAACCAAGGTAGACGCAACACGAAACATAGCTTCCGGGCTTCAAGACCGGTACATTTACTACCCCATTCGGAGGGCTGGGACAAAGAATTAGCCACTACTTTTGACCACTTCAAGTCGAAAGTCACTGCGAGGATTATTTCATAAACACCTGTAAGTTCTAAGCTACTACTTGGACTGTTTTGGACATTTCTTTACGTATCGGTGCGGTCCGACGGTTGTTTTCAAGCAGATGTGTAGAGTTCCGCTTGTTCGCAACACCCTACTTGGAAGACGGACAGAAAGTCCAAAACACGACGGATTGCCACATGAAAGACATACACTTAAACAATACCACTTGAAGATGTTCAGTAGAAAACAGTATTTCTATACTAATATCAGTCACTGACTGACATATAATAAAGTCACCATCGATAATGACAGGCATTTATATATTGTGATGAATGATTCCTGTATGAATAATATATTGTCTGGTGATTAATTTTCATAACACCCTTGGTCAAACATAACACCCTTTTTTTGGAGGAGGAGGGGGCCGGGGTACGGGTATACTGGGACAAAGCTTTTCCATTTCTTTCTGAACTATACAAGTAACATGTTTTAGAACTCATATGATTTTAATCTTCCTTATGGTTAGACTAGAGTTTATTTTGGTCGACAAAACATTGGTGCAAAATCATGCATATTCAATTCAATTTATGCAACCTTGAAATTTGGTCCTCCTTCTAATAACATGTCAACCAACCACAATCAAAAGTGGGCTTAACTTCCATAGATTTACAAAATAAACAGGGCATTTGCAAGGTCACCAACAAGTTTAACCGTAATTCTCTACTAGAATAATAAACAGTGTGGCTGTAGCATATCATATATTTAACTTCCAGAACACGTCTTCATTAATTTGTGCACCTTTGAAAGTTATCAATACATGTAGTTAACCGTTATAGTTTTATGCTACAAACCCGTAATATCATCAAGTGCTTAAGAAATCAAATGATACAGAGTGGAATCCCATGCCAGAGTGCCTCATTTATCACTGATCCAATATTTTACATAAGTTTGGAAACTTAATTTGGATTGATCATATCTCCAAATTGGCAATGATGCTTTTTTTTAATCAATGATTGGAAAGCTTATATATAAAACCCCACATGTTGTGATCGCTTGGTTGTGAGGTGAGTATCAGGGCTGAGCATGTGAGTGGGTATCAAAAACAAAGTTTTACATAGAATATATCTAATGACATTTTGACAACATAACAATGGAAATATAGTTGACTGAAGTTAAGTTTCTTAATTTTCTTTATAATTTCAGTAATTACAGGAAATGTTCAGTCCTGGATGATTTATAGTTTGGATTTATAGTTTGGATGTTCTTTCAAGTCTTCGTCATATTCAACCGATTTTGGTTGTCATATCGTCATATCCAACTGGCACCAGTTGCTCATAATCGTATGTAACGTTAAGTGACAGCTGAATAGTTCTGTTAGTTCAATTTAGTGATGCTAAAGAAGAGTGATGTTAGGAACGTAGTAGAGTTTGAATTGCCCATGAGTATTGTCTACCTGAATGTCTAACTTTCATCAACATTTCAACTGTTACTGTTAGTGCAATTACATGCATTTGTGGGTGGACTGATATCCAAATTGATACATGTGATTTTTTTTTCAAATTAGAAAAAAAATGAATTGGGGAAACCAAGTAATTAATTTGCTGTAAACTAAAGGATATGTAATTTACATATGTTTTATTGTGAATTATTACTTATGTGCTCCAGGCCAAATTATGATGGGCCACAGAGATGATAGAGTCAGCTGCACAGAGGACCAGGTGAGTGTAGATTATGCAACAAATTACAGTGCCCCTGTTCCACACAGCCAAATATGGCCTCCCGAACACTGCCAAACTCCCCCAACCTTGGTTAGCAGTACGTAAGTCGGGAGTAAGATTGGCTGGTGTTCGGCCATGTCGGCTACTGTCCAGCTGCACCAGCCGAATGTTTCAAAATGTTTAAAACATTCAGGTGTTGAAGGGAGGTTCCGCCATGGTTAGTTGGCGTTCAGGAGAAGGTCAGGGTGTGGTTGGCAGTGAAATCCTGACTCAAATTTAAGTCAAATTCGATTTGATTCATATAGAAAGGTTAGGCATGGCCTAAATCTGGTCAGACTGCTCCCGAACTTCAGCCAACCTTGGTCAGCTGGTGTTCGGGGGAAGGTGTGAAAGGGTCAGGGGCTTTACAAGTCTAATGGGTCATGGGCACCTATAAAGGCTAAAGCACACATCCCTCCACTCTTGGATATGATTATGGAGTCAAGAATTAAAGCAAGTAAATGCACATGTAACGTTACATAACTGATGATGCATTAGTTTAATCATGGAGGTAAGAAAAGTTACCTCCATGCAAATGGTTTAATCATGGAGTTAAAATATATCTATCTTATATTTTAACTCCATGGTTTAATCAAAATTTATCTAGCTTGGCTGGATGCCAGACTGTTGCCAGGGCCAATGCACAGGCCCCTGGGTTTATAGACACTTGCTCAGGGTGAAACCAAGGACTATTAAACTGACGGGGTCTGTGGTAAAATTTCCTTGGGGCCATGTTAGCCCTGGAGCCGAGGAGCTACCCTGTATACTGACCATATGCCAGTCTGGCACTAGTCTGGCACCCAAGCTATAGTGTTTATCGTGCATGCTCTGAGCGTTACCTGAGATGTTGTTACTTCCGGGGTCGACGTCACTGGGAGCTCGTCTTCCTCAAACTACTTAGTATGTACCTTAGCCACTGTCCTTATTCTACTAATCCTCCCTAAACGCCTACCGTTACATGTGTGTACTTACCATGGACATGTTTATATAGAAACTGTTCCCAGAGTCGGATTGAAAATTACCGCCGCGAGCGCTATATCTGTGATTTGCATGTCCAGCAATGTTGAATCCATTAAAGTCCTGTGATTGGTCACAGGCATGATGCATGGACCAATCACAGGACAGTATCTAGCAACCACGGATCTCGTGTCCAGAGCACTGTACTTTCGTGTCTATCATGTTGTGCAGCCACAAATCAGGTCTTAAAATGTAATTTTCCTATTAAGCAAATGTTCAAGCAAAAAAGTCAGCCCAAACAATTCGCAAAACTTGACCATAGTAGGTTGAATGATTTGCCAACAGAGTCGGCCGAATAAGATCGCACTCACTGCGCTCCGTGGAGCCGGTCAGACGCAATGACGCTTCAGTGACCTGATACATGTTACATGTACATGTTTTCTACTATCAAATAGTATGGCTATAACTGACAGTTCTACCATTACATATCTTCAATCTTTTCATCAATGAATATTTAGAAATATCATAACATAGTAACAGTCAGTTGGCGGTCTGACATTAGCGACAAACGCCAGTGAGGAACATTTTCCGAAGTCCACTATAACCTCCTTGAGTATATTGGCTTTATTTCATGTCTAGAGCTTCGCCCCCCAAAGCGTTCGAACCCAACAGCCGCATTTGCCCAGCTAGGAAGTGAAGTCAAAACCTCGAGGAAAGAGAAAAAAAATGTATTTTTCTTTCTTTCTCCGAGTCCCAAAATATCACCAACCTCATTTCACTGGTAGGTCCACTCGCTCAATTATTACTTCCGGCAACAAAACAGGTAACGCTACCTGTCACTCACATAGCAACAGCAGGGCACAGCGGTGAAGCTATTGTCGTATTCGCAACCTATGATTCACCTGCTTAACCGTGCGGCCAATGAGTTCATTTTGCCATGGTACCAAACAGTACCATCATGATTTTGCATGGCGCTTTCTCACTCCAGCAAAGTATTGTTCTCTCCCCAGAAAGTACTTGCCGGTTGATTTGCCTCCTTAAGAAGTATAGCAATAAGAAATTCGATCATTGAATGAATGGAAAGACCTGAACATTCTACGGTACTTCAGTGGTTTCATCATCGACTATACAGGTTTTTGATAGTACTTAGAATACGGTATATTCATACGTCTGTCACACCGACATGGTACGGTCGGGGGATTGAAATATAAGATATAATACTAGAAGTCATCACGCCAACGAAAAGCCGCATAACACCATTGTATATTGGCTTTATTTCATGTCTAGAGTTAATAAATATCACCATTCTTTCTGGGGATGACCGTAGCATGTCCATATCACGGGATAGGAAAACTGGAAATTCTGCTGCAGTACCATAAAATGCCGCTAGTAGGTCCAAAACCGAACTTGACCTTGCAGTCTCAGGTTTGACATCTTGAAGAGGTAATACTCACCGGTTATGTCAATCCTTCCACAAATGTGGTAAATCTTCATAAATAAAGAAATAAATAAGTTCCGTGGATGTAAATGTGAAAAACTTGACTTACCCTTTAGACGACGAACACTCTGATGGCCGAACGTTGTGCAAAGCATAAAAGTGTCATTCCTACTTACATCAGTAAAGGTGTTACTGTGACTTGCGACACGTCAACCTCATGTGAGTGTGTGACTTTAACCCAAGGGCAATGACCTTCCTTTTCGTTTGTGCAAACGTGACTTCCGGTCAGATTTGGTAAACAGTTACAGTGTACCTTTGAGTACAAAACTCACCAGTTTATGTTGTTTTATTACAAGTGTCCTATTTATAGTCCACGTGGTCATCAGGTTTCCATGTAAAATTATTTTAACTCCCGCAGTACTGTTCTGGCGTGAGAGAGCGGGGCAGAGTTAAAGCTTGTGCACTATGATACGGATACTGATCTTTGTTTAGTCATCCGGTTCTACCCGGAATTGTGGAAAGGCCCGGTCACCCTGTAAAAGCCATATCATCCTGAATCATCACTTCGTCACTAAATCTACGCCCCTCCCTTCACACGCACATCGATGTCCCACACGCACCGATACAAAAATAAGTAAACACACACTTTGTAGATCGTCGGGTACACACACGCCAACACACACACACACACTGACACACACACACACACGCGCACGCGCTCACCGGCACACACACATACACACCAATACACATACACACATAACCACACGCCGCGGGTACAAACACATCTACAAAACGTTACACATATTGAACACGCGAACTAGTAATCGCATACACTGAGTGCACAACTTCGGCATGCGGATAAAATAAACACAGCATACTGAGCCTCGCTGGAGCCATACATACTGTAATTTGCTGTCAACAGTTATTTGAAGGGTGAGGGTAAGGTAATATAAGTTCATCACGAAATGATACAGGTAATATAATAGTTATTATCAGGAACTTGAAGAGGTTAGCATGGAATTAAAGCACCACCACACATGTCGTTCCGGCTGTAGTCACTAAACGTCGCTGTTGCGCGACGGGAAACAAAACTATGTCCTGGGCTGCCAGACTCTTTCAAAGCTACAGATGTACAAATAGGCCGCTATAAATCGAAAAGTGCCTCTGCTGGTAGGCCTATTCATGAGTTTCCCATTCCCATGATGCAACAGTCCCTGGGTGGTAGAATTTTGCGGCAGTGCGATTTTGCAACCCTTTTTTATTACAAGCGCCAAACTTGGAAGTAAGTGGACCAAGTGGACGGTAAAACGCAGTAAGGTATGATATTTTCTCATCCCTACAATTTTTCTTCTTAACTGAGATGTATACACATCTACAAGGACAGGTAAATACTGTTGAAGACAGGAATAAAAGACCTGTTGGTTGATATATCATGTTTTGTTGCCTCAATTCATGTTTAACAAAGGTTACCATTTAAAAATATGACAATGTAGGAATCTTGTTTTTTTGGGCCCGTCTTGCTGGGGTTTTTTCGCCTACCTGTAAAATTTACTTGTTGTGGCCTTAGGTCATGTTGATTTGATTATATGGATGACATCCTCTGGGAACCCCAAAATTGATGCGAGCGAGCGAGAAAAAAAAAGTTTGGCCAAAAAAAAGGTTGTCTTTATTATGAAATGTAAGTGGTCCGGAAGGTTGAATAAATGACTTAACACACAGAGTATGGTGTACCAAACAAGAACTTCTTTATTTTCATTTTTTTTACATCTGCAGCTGTCATCCTTCCAGCGACCTGAAGAAACACAGCATGAAAAGCAGCTGTTAGATATCAACCCTTCTAATGTATTAATTTGTTATCCTTAGAAATGTAGTTTCCAAGGAGTTGGTATATATGATATATGGGCACAAATATGGATGGAAGGGGATGAATACTTAATTTAAATGGAATGGTGCTGATGGGATTATGCTTTCCAACTTAGCACGTTTATGCTTGCAAAATGCTCAATTTTTTATCTGCCCCCTCCCCTAGGCCTATATTTCATATATAAAAATCCAAGACTGACTAAAAATTGAAATTTAGTCACCTCATCAAAAGCAGACTTGGGGCGCGGAACTTCAGCTCCTTCACTGGCAGCCGTCTTGTCCACCTCAATGCGGACGTAATTACTTTCCAAGCAGAGGTTTAGGTTTGGGGCTTATTTTTGGCGTGTTTTAGGCTTTTTTATCGGGCTTTCTTTTTTCACTGAAATTTTGTTTCTACCCAACCCAACCTACTCTCCAAGCAGAGGTTTGGGTTTTGGGCTTATTTTTGGCGTGTTTTAGGCTTTTTTATCGGGCTTTCTTTTTTCACTGAAAAGAAACAAAATTTCAGTGAAAAAAGAAAGCCCGATAAAAAAGCCTAAAACACGCCAAAAATAAGCCCAAAACCCAAACCTCTGCTTGGAGAGTAGACGTAATGCCCGAACTGCCGGTGTTCTGAAATAAACACCTGCAGGCATGGCCGACCTGCAGGCCAGCGTACACTTCCACACCCCTTCCGACTCTCCCTTCATTGCAGAAAAATTGCGCACTGGCCGTTCTTGAAAGGATGTCTCTGAAGTTCACCGGCCTGAACTCACTTGCTGCGACCAGTTTCTCGTACAACTGAGCGAACGTAACGTCACCTTGCCCACAATCGATGGCATACCAATCCACAACTACCCCGCCACCCTTCCTTTGCACTTTAATGCTCACATAATTCGGAGGAGACGGAGACTCACGACAACATGAAGTTGACGCCATGTTTTTTTTAATCCACATGTGCAAGGAGTAGGTTTACGACGAGATCTCGAGAAAGTCGGTGCGTTTTGCGATAGGGACAGGGAAAGTGGTATTTTACGACATTAGAATCAATTTGCTCAATTAGAATATATTTGCTCATTTGGAGGTGTTTTGCACGAAGGTCGAAAACTTTTTTTTTTGGAAACGAGCGAAAATTGATGCGCGCGCGGATGTCATCCATATAATCAAATCAACATGGCCTAGAAAAACAAGAACTTCACACTCTATTTTTTTGTCAGATGTGACGCTAGTAGGACACCTAATTTTGAACACAAGATGCTCACAATCTTCACAATACTTTTTTTTCAACTTTTCAACAGAGCTGTTATTGTCTTCGTCAGAAGTACTATGGAAATAGTTGGCCGAATTGTGGGTGACAGCGGATTTAGGGATATAACTCTGGAAGGCATGATTCAAAGTCCATGATATTTGGCAGGCAGCTACCGTTATTAAGGCCGAAGTCAAGTGCAACTTTGGGCTTTGTGGGGGGTCCGTACGTCACGTTAGTGCACCTTTTGTGTTTGTTGCTTGTTAACAAAATAACTCAAGTATATTTAAATAGATGGTCATGATTTTTGGTAGGGAGGTTACTATTGTTAAGAGCAAGGTTAAGTTCGTTAACGGGCTTCGTGGGGGGTTCGGTTGTCACTGCAGGGGGGCATTTTCATTTTTTTTGTTAGCAGGATAACTTGTGTATTTGTGGATGGAAGTTAATGAATTTTGGTACGCATGTTACTGTGGTGAACACCAACATTAAGTTCAAAGATGAGAGTCGTGGGGGTCGATATGTCCCCGTAATAGACCTTTTGTGTTTGTTTCTTTGTTTGTTCGTAGTTGAGGTGCTGATTGGGCAGTTGTCTAGATTTTTGTATGGTGTATAGGTTTAGAAATATAGATATAGTGGTGTAAGTTTGAACTTAAATGGTTTATAGGAATGTGGAAAATAAGTTATTTCGTTATTTTTTGGTTACATTGTTTTTGTCCTATATGTAGGTCAACGACCTTTAGATCTTCCCCCACCAGAGACAGCTGGAGACCCCTGCTGGGTCTCATGGGTCTTATCATGGTCTGGGATCAGATAATGTTGCTTAGATTAATAGGGGACTGTTCTGTAATTTCAGCGGGAGGAGGAAAAGGTTGGTCAGGTCATTACTTATATATGGCCAGTGGCCACACCAAGTAAATTTTATGGATGACGTCCACTGGGTCAAAAAAAACAAGATGCCTACATGTAGATCTGGAATATACTAAATGTAGAAATACAAATGTTAGGACACAATTTAAATAAAAGAACACAGTGTAACAACAAACAAGCATAAAAATTCAACTAAACAGCAGTAGTCGCCCTGTTCTGATTCTTTCCTTTCATCACATCTTCTCTTGTTACATTTTGCAACACTGTTGTGACACTTTGATCATAATACAGTAAATTGTATTTCTTGTAACAGTAATTTTTTGACAGTAAAACAGTCCAAAATCAAATAGCTAACATGGATGACAGCGAGTCTGTAAATCTGTGGCGAACCATTTCACAGTGTTCTGTAGAATAAACAAAGGAGTACAGAGATTCTTTTGTACTCTAGACCAAATCGATTATTAAAAAGTAAAGAGTACACGTTTATTTCTCTAGAGCAATGTCCCTCTGACGAAGACTTGAGATCTCGGACCTCTAGTATGTATATGACTACGATGATGAAAAACCTGTACTCTCGGCTGCGAGGGAAAGTAAAAGGTTCTGGCTGGGAAACCGACCCCTTCACGTTCGGAAGAGGGGTGTTTCAAGGAGACAACCTATCACCCATCATCTTCCTCACAGTGTTCCAGCCTATCCTTCAACACCTTAAGGGACTAGAACAACAACACGGGTATAGCCTCAACGGCAAGCACTACATCACACTGCCTTTCGCCGACGACTTCTGTCTCATAACCACCAACAAGAGACAACATCAGAAACTCATCACCCAAATATCCGCCAACACCAAGTCGATGAACTTGTCGTTGAAACCACGAAAGTGCAAATCTATGTCTATCGTTAGTGGCAAACCAACGGATATTAGCTTTACAATTGAGGGAGACCCTGTTAAAACAACTAAAGACGCTCCGGAGAAATTCCTAGGAGGATACATAACCTTCTCGAACAAAACCAAAGAGACATATGACATTATAGTGAAGACAATAGAAACAACTATCGAAAACATAAACAAATCAGTCATAAGAAATGAATATAAACTCAGGGTATACATGGAATATGCTTTCCCATCGTGGAGGTACATGTTGATGGTGCATGACCTGACAGACACCCAGTTACAAAAGCTTGATGCTGTCCACACAAAGGCGGTCAAGACTTGGCTCAAAATGCAACCTAGTGCCACAAACGCTATCCTGTACAACACAAGAGGACTCAACTACAAAACAATTTCAGACCTGTACCTCGAAGCTCACACTCTGGCCTACAGTAGGTCAGTACTCAAAGCTGATGAAAAGACAAAACATGCTGTACAAGCCAAACTAGACCGTGAGTCACAATGGACAAGGAAAATGCAGAAGTGGGGCATCAAAACATGCCACACTATTCACCAACAAGCAACGCAAGCGGCGAAAGACTCAGAATGGCCTTCCGTACGTAAGCATATTAAACAACTTGTGTCAGATATGCGTCATGATGTCTGGAACGAGCATCAAAAAAACCTACTACAACAAGGACACATGTTACAACTTTTGGAGGAAGAGAAATGCGACCTCACCTGGAAATCAGCTATATACAACCTACCAAAGGGCATCTTAAGTTTCGCGGTACGTGCATCGATCAATGCCCTGCCTACATTCTGTAACCTAGCCACCTGGGGAAAACGTAACAACGACAAGTGTAAACTGTGCGGCAACAGGGAAACACTCCACCACATCCTGAATCACTGTAGTGTCTCTCTCCAACAAGGACGGTTCACATTTCGGCACAATTCCATACTTAAATACATAATAGACAGCATTCAAGAATCCATGGACCCCTCACAGACAAACGCCCAGATCTATGCAGACATGCACGGATATACAACTAATGGAGGCACCATTCCTGCCCACATACTACCTACAACTCAAAAGCCGGACCTAGTCATCTACCTGCCAAAACAAAACAAAACACCATACATCTGTGCGAACTGACAGTCCCATTCGAACAAAACATTAAGCGAAGCCACGAACGTAAGGCTAACAAATATGCGGCCCTTGTGGCAGACCTGGGAACTGCAGGCATAACCACTACCCTGAACTGCTTTGAAGTCGGCTCCAGAGGTCTTATTACCCCAGAAAACAAGTACAGACTTAAGGACATTTTTAAGACTGTAAAGGCCAAACTGCCCAAAAACTTTCTCAATAACATTAGCCGAACCGCACTGACAACATCATATGCAATCTGGATAGCTAGACATGAACCGTGTTGGGATGTAGATGAGCTATGATTACAGTTTCACCATGTATACAGGTAAACTAAACCGTGCAATATCTGCTAACCTAAATAGTGCAATACGCCAAACATCACAGACTGTGCAATACATTATTTGCAATAAGTGTTATTTTATATATAAAAGAATTACTACAGCAATCTAGACAGGTTTTTTTTTAAATAATGTTCATAGAGCACGCAATTAAGCCCAGATTTTAAACCCCCTGTTGCCAATTTATAATAAGTCTAAATGTTATTTGTCTATGTCATACTGTTGTTATTGTCATTGTAAATGTTGTCCTGCATGTTCGGCCATTATTGCATATTGGCCGACATGACCTGGAGATTTGTGTACATTTCTTGTTCTATTGAATAAAGAATGATTTTACTACTAAGTATAAAAGTTTGTCCAGACCTGTTTTTACCGCCACATCGGACAACGTGCGGCCAGCGGTTCGAGTTGCCAAAAAAAAAACACCACAAAAAAGTAGTCTAACTACAAATCAAGATGTTGGAATTCATATGCGAATGTATTTTACATAACATAAGTTGTTTTCTGAATGTAGGGTCAAACTACATGAGTTGTAAGGCCAGAATACATAAGTAGCGCGCTGATAGAAACTGTCGCAAAATCACACTGCCGCAAAATTCCATCACCCAGGCGCTGTTGCATCATGGACATGGGAAACTCGTGAATTCTTGGCCAATATCTCTTATTTATTCAGTTGGATTGAAAGAGTCTGATGGGCAACCAACGAGCGCCGACAATACATGTATATAGCAGCATAGGACATGCGATGAACCGTATGACGGTTAACTATCACGCAGGGATATCGCGCTAGCGCTGATCAAGGCAAAACTACACAACACGATCTCATGGGCGGAAAACACGACGAGGTTTACTTCCGGCTCTGCACATCCCCGCAGGTATTTGTTATCCACGTAAGTAAATAACGGGGGTGAACGGGGAATCTACCTTATACTTCATCATATATGACTTTACTTCCTCTTCGAAGTAGAAGTTCCGTGAGGTCACCACACTTGCAAATAAGATGCAACTGACTTTGCAGATCTTAAAGTTATTATGACGTGCTTTTGGATAAGTGGGAGACATAAAATCCTTTTGTACTGCGACCTTCTCCTTTAATTTAAAGGTGGTACAATGTAGAAACACTTGATCGCAGTGTCTCGTGTATATGCCCGGACGACGCATAAATTTTCGTAAGTAGAAAAATGACAATTGCCTTACTCTGCGACAAAACAACATATTTCTAACCACCATACTCATCTATATAATCATGGTAATCTGTTCGTCACTCAATTTTGTCAATCAACTCGGATATACCTATAATGACGAAGATGAGGACATAAAATCCCGGGTATGTGTACTTACTGACCTGCAAGTGTTACTGAAGTACTGCGGACCCCATCTCTATTAAGCACACGTGCCTGCCGTTTAAATGACGTGCTACTCATTTACATGTGCCTTTTCGTCCTTCCTCGTTTAATTCCTGGAAACGGGGCAAAGCACCCTTTGTAACGGATTAGACCACTATATTTCAAGGGGGCACTATCATTTAAATAAAATGTGCAATGAGCACATGTGATCGAAAAGGATTGTGATTCAGAGTTCAACCAAGGAAGTTATCCCATCATAGTAGTGGAGATCTCCTCTATAACTCCACTATAACCTCCTGGGTTCAACCAATCTTGTTAGACTGAGACCCAAATTAACATTGTTTACTAGCTCGTTTGCCAGGATGGAGCCAGAAATCCAATCACCAATTAGTGACGAACAATCTTGTTCACCTAAGGAGCTTCAGACACAGACCGTTCAGACACATTCACTCAACCCTCATGACTACATCACTGTATCCACCATAGAGGCCAGAACAGGGGAGTGGTTGGTTTGGAAACGCAAGATTTCGTCATTTACCATGGCCAGACTGGCAATATTTGGTTTGTACTCATAGTAGACATTACACAGTTTTAAATGTGCTTGAGTTGCTCTTTCATTGTCAGGGTCACTAATGGCGGTGTCACAGCGATCTCGCCCCCCGCGATTTCGCCCCGCCCGGGGCGAGATCGCTAGCGATTTTGTCCCCGAGGGGCGAGATCGCTAGATATTTGGTCCCCCCGGGACAAAAACGCTAGCGATCTCGCCCCCCACCCTCGCCCCCCATTGGTGATTTTTCCCCCACCCGGGGCGAGATCGCTAGCGATTAACCCCCCCTGGGGGGCGAGATCGCTAGCGATTTAACCCCCTGGGGGGCGAGATCGCTAGCGACTAAACCCCCCGGGGGCGAGATCGCTAGCGATTAAACCCCCCTGGGGGGCCCGCCGACAAAGAGGAGAAAGTTCATTTGTTATGCCTTATTTCCATGCCACCCAGGACAGCAGCATTGCCTTTAAGAGGGCCTGCATGGGGGTAGTGACTACGAATTACGCAAAATTTCGCCGCCGATGAAGTCTCAGAGCTCATTACGACTCTACGCTTTGCGGATTATGTACTATTATCAATCACGTTGATTTTTGGGGAGGCTGCCTACGGATTACGAAGACTAAAAAGGCCTGGTTACGCCTTACGAAAACGGCATGCATACCCCCATTAACCTTTAACCTCAAGCTGAGGTAGGAAGTAGACCTTACAGGTAATACACAGGTACATTACATTAGCAGGCAATACACCTTACAGGTACCTTATATTACAAGCTATACCTAGTATACATTACAGATATAACACAGTGCCTTATATTACTAAGACCCGGGTAAAACACCTTACAGGTAATACGCGGGTGTCTTATATTAGTAAAACCGTAGACCCACTTAAAGGTAATACACAGGTATCTTATCTTACTAAGATAGACTTTTAGGCAATACACTTTACAGGTAACGTAATAACGGACTCTATAAAATAACATTGACAAAGGTAATTATGTAACAACGTCGTGCTTTTTTAACATCAAAATTCGATGTAAATAACTTTTGGGTAATGCTCAAACCTTTGTTTGGGAGAGCGCAAAATCTCTAGAAAAGGTCTACGTAGGGGGTGAAATACATCGCGGATTTGTCCCTAGCTGGGACGGATCAAATCTCTAGAGATTTCGCTCTGAAGCGGAGGCGGTTCGATGTGTAAACATCAAAATCAATTATCCTGGGGGGACCAAATCGCTAGCGATCTCGCCCCCGGGGGGCGAAATCCCTGTTTTTTTGGTGGGGGGCGAAATCTCCAGAGTGGGGGAGATCGCTAGCGGGGGGGCGAAATCGCGGGGGGGCGAGATCGCTGTGACAGCGGCACTAAGTGATTTCATTTGCAATATGTGTTGGTTATACGATACCCGTTGTCTATTCTTAGTGGTGATCATGTGAATAGAAGTCACTCGCAAATAAATCCAAGAAAGCTGCATCGAAACTGCACTGTAAAGCCGGCACATGTGTAACCACCCTTTCGCGTAAGACACCAGCATCGATATATGTGAAGTAGCGTTACAAAATGCCAAAACAGAAATTTAGGCCAAAGTCATATTCATA
Organism: Branchiostoma floridae x Branchiostoma japonicum; assembly: GCA_013266295.2. Lineage (NCBI taxonomy): Eukaryota > Metazoa > Chordata > Leptocardii > Amphioxiformes > Branchiostomatidae > Branchiostoma > Branchiostoma floridae x Branchiostoma japonicum. The sequence continues at coordinate 13,402,721 of CM023825.1, forward strand.
ACCACTTAATTGAACAAGTCATTCCATTTTTATAATCATAACCCGAATAATTCGAAGACAGACATTTGTGTCCATGTCAGAAGTCAGAAGATATCATATAGATCCTTTGCAAATTTGACTAAAACGTTAGAAAATCTTAAATGACACGTTCCTAAATACGGAAATAAGCTATTACGGTACAAACCTCATGTATCCACGCTGAATTTGCCGGGTCTCGAGATCTAGTAGAAAACATTCAACACCCTTTTCAACACCTACTGCACGTTCTATGTGAGTGTGCACAGGTGTACCTTTGCCGAGTAGACAATTATTTCCCCTAGCTATTATTAATTCTATGGAAACAAGAAAGTAATCTACGTCAATGGCAATTATGTGACCGTTGTGTGACGTCACCATTGTCATATGATACGTGTGGTAGTGTATGCTTTGTTACGCCTTTGGAAACAAAACAAAGCCGGCGACCGAGTACATGAATGCGTTTGTTTACACGGCGACATTGATCAATTTGATGCGTAAAGAATACTACAATGTTGCTGCCATATATATTCAACATACATGTATATATGCATATATACCAGCGGTAAAGCAATGACGTGTAGCGGTGTGGGTTGTATACATTTGTAGATACCGTGTCGCAAAAACTGAATGAATCCCTTCTTTGTACAATGGTACTAGATGGGTGGGTTTTCCCTAGAAATTCTGTTGGTTGGTTCTGTTCGTTGTATTTCTATGTAATTGGGCATGTGGTGTGCCGTTATGTCCGTGATGAAGCACGTGTTTTTGTTTTTTACCGTAGCGGTTTTTATATTGAGGTAATTGCATATTTCATGCAGAAACACCCCTATTTTTATAATCCTGTGGAATAGGCCGTAGGTTAAGTACTAGTAGTTATGTGGTAGGCGAGGTTCTATAAGTAGATATTAGGTGGTTGTTGTATATATTCGTTTGTGAGTATCTGTTGGGATTGTGACTTATGGTTTTCACCTACTACGATACCCTATCAAATAAATAAATAATATGTAGTGCACTTTACTGTTCCCAATCTGCAAAATATAAGAATTCGCGGAGGATTGTCGCCTATGGACACTTGTTATTGTTTCAGACAGGAGACTATATCAAGTGACACTAGTATCGCATCAGAACGAAAAAAAAAGAGTACGTACTTGATAAGCATTAAGCTGCAGTAGCAACGTAGGCATCATTCTTACTTTTGTCGTTATCAAACATAACTACTAAATTTCTAAGTGTGAACTGTGAAGTCAATTTCACAATATTGAAGTTAATCAGATGCCAATCATTTTTTGTTTAAGAAAACAAGATGACACAGCACAGAACGTAACATGTTTTAACTGATCTCTACAGGAGATCAGGGAAGTGAATAGACTGCTGTTCTGCGCTAGCTACGGCTAACTTGTATCGCGGTGCCCTGCTTGAAAGCGAAAAGGAGAACACTGTAATCATACCGTAACAGGTCAGTTTCACCCGCGTGTCTCAAGTTCCTCAGGAAATGATCCTGCACGTCTGGTGAGGACACCTCCAGTAAAGCCCGAATTCACGTCTTTCACTACGAAGATTTATCTAAGAAATAAAACAACTCTTTGGTCATTAACCGCTTCTAAACAGTACAAAAAGTACATGAACGTAAGCAGTATATGGAAATTACATGTACATGGCGAAAATGAGGAAGAGGAAACATATGCATATGCGCACGTGACGGTCACATTCAGTATGTTCCGGATAAGCATTTACACTGAGACAGCGGTATTCCATCTATGTGATATACAGGCCCGTAACAAGACGAAGGTGGAAAAATTAGGTCGCTGTCCATCAGATTGACCAGAAAAGGTGCGCATCGTGACGGAGGTTACAGCAGTGTTTCTTTTTCTACGACTCGTACGTGTTGATCACTCGAATACCGTCAAATTGTACCTGATGTGGGCGTCGGAATTACCATAGCCTTATGGGAATGTGAGGAAAAAATATTCATGACAGAAACGTCATGCAAACAACATTGGTTACGAGGGAACTCATAGCCTCTACCAGGCTTCGGAAGGGGGCTGGGAAGAGTAGAAATGGGCCAAATACTGAAATAGAAGGATAACACGCCAGGGGAGTTGGTCCGGACGGGGGAAAAGGTACTCTCTCGCGGACCAACTCCCCTGGTGTGTTATCCTTCTATTTGGCCCATTTCTACTCTTTCCAGCCCCCTTCCGAAGCCTGGTAGAGGCTAGTGAACTACGAGGAATCAACCAGAACGTCTTCTTATGTTAAAGAAGTTACCACAATGATACCTGTGCTTTGCTCTTTCAACTAGAGTTCCACGACATCATACCTTCGCCAAATGACGTTACGACTGACGAATTGTAAATGTAAATGTTTCTCATTGAGATCCTCATTTGCATGAATTATATCAGTTTATCATATTCTCCACCCAGGTGACAGTCTTATCTTCACAAATACATGTATCACGAGATGTCAAAACCGGAAGCTTCCGCTGCAGTACCATCAAGCCGCCAGGGGGCCCAAAATGTAATCATTTCTTGGTCTCACTGCTGGTCTAGGTCTCTTACCTGCCTGCACGTTTCATGACAATCCATCCAAAGCTTCTTGAGTTATCGTGCTAAAACACACACACACATACAAACAAACACAAACTCTACCAAAAACATAACCTTCTTGGCGAAGGTAAGTAGAAACCATGTCGTCATTGAACGAAATGCGGAAGAGACGCGTACGGAAACAAGTCCGAATACAATCCAACAGTGCGGAAGTCCAGTGCGATGCTGCCACCAAACGCCTTTCGGCGATTATAGTAATTATATGGTACCGTGGATGTATAGTAAGTAATGGTTTATGGGATTAATGATAAGAATACCAATCTACATTCATATCTGATAATATTAAGCTACAGGTAAGGTACTGCATTACAGCTGCAGACTCTATTATACATGTACTAGAGTACCGAAACTGCCTCAGATCTGTAGATGAGACTATGGAGTAAATAACCAAGAAAATCTTGTACTTACTACCAACGGTGACACGTGATGAGGATGTCCCTTGAATGTTACCAGAAATAACGAGGTGATATCGGGACGGTTGTCGGACAGGAAAAGAGGCCGAACTTCATCAGAATCATGGAATCGGCGAGGCGCATGACCTAGTTTCACAGAGACGTGTTTAAACTTGTGATCGCTGACTTAGCACACAAAAATGTGACGACTCAAATAAAATGTTGTTGGCTATTCTCCCTCCTGACAACTGTGTAAAGGTATAGCGGCCCCTAGGGAAAGATGGATCTTAAAATAGATAATATTATTATGCCTTTATGCTAGATACAGTAACTGTCGAAACCATGGTAATATTAGTTGAGTAACTTAATATAAAAAAATTTCTCTGGGGAGTTCTGACTGTCACACGAGAGTGGAATTCTGGGCACTTTTGAAAAATAGCAACAATGAAAAAACAGGAAGTAGTGTGGAATATCGAGTGGGTATCAGGTATCTAGAACAATCTCTCATAGTCCCCTCAGAGGGTACAAAACGTTGCACCAACTTAGAAAATAAAGCTTAAATTGTAAATTGAGGAAAGTCTTTTTGTTCTTGATCTCCAGTGAACACCGGTGTGTTGTCAAGAATGCCTTTCCCATGAGATTATCCAGACTTGGTCTACACACGGCAACTTCAAATTTACCAAACACGGAGTTCCAGAGACTTAAAGTGCATGCCTAGATTCTTACGTAAGTGCCTTTGCTTATTTTGCTTATAATAGTGTTTGGGGACTCAAGGTCTCAATGCCTTAGAAGAAATGCTCTGATAACAGTCTCAGTACATTATATTGTCTTTTGATTTGATTCTATTTGGTATGAATTACATATACGTACATGTAAAATTGTCGTATTCAAAGTTGTAGAGCAACAAATCCCAGCACTCCTTGGCTGACATATTGTTCCCCCCTCCCCCCTTCCCCTTCCCCTGTCTCTGAACTCCTGTTGACTAAAATCGTTGGTCGCTACCGTGCTGGACAGCTGACAAGCGCCGATTTAAAATATGAAACTAACGTCATCTTTGAACCATACGCAAATTAGATGTTAACAAAAACAATTTTCGACAATAGCTGTTCAGACATATGCATACCTGTGTGGCACCACGGTGGCACTGCGACTGCTTATGCTGACGTGTGAGGGGAATCCCCTGTTTTGGGGACCACAAAATTTGAAATGTTCGCGGTGGTTTTATTTTCGCAGTGACATCTCCACCGCGAATTCATGACACTGCGAATATGCGTTTCCAACGCATTACATTGTTTCAACCATAAACTTAAAATCACCGAGAAAACCTCCTTTCCACCACTACCGCAAAATTTTTAAAGTTCTCCCGAAAATAAATGAATTTACAGTATTTAGCTAGCTGATGCAATCCAGTCCAAGTTCACACCGAGAAACAGCATTGATTTTACACTGAATAACAACATTGATTTTACACGCTATGCATTCTTGTCAGCGGTTTCTGCCAACCGCCCTTTCAAAGGATAAATTCAGTATTTGTACTGAACGGGAGGTCCGACTAGTCTCTCTTTGCGCTTGCAACCAGTTGCTGAAGTACAAATACAATGGTCTTGAACAGCTGCCACTCATTACCTCACTCTGTTAACATCAAACATGCGTGGTTCTTTAGCATGCTGGAGGTGTGACTTTATCTTTTTTTTCCTTTTGAAACACTGAGACCGACGGCTTAACTTTGGTCTGTTCGAAGGATCAGAAGTCCGGCGACTAGGCCGGAGCCACAACCTCGTGGCTCGGCAGTGAACAAGTTGCTAACGATCTAGACGCACCCTGTTCAGGTATCTCCGCACCTTTATTTGTTTCGAAATTGTTGATTCGTAAAGTGGTTACCTCATCTATTGCTCACAGGTATGATGTACAAATATGCTAAGTAACCTTAACTACACTGAAACCAACAGATAAAAACCGCCGGGTTATGTCTCCCTATAACTCAATGCTTGATAAGCGCAAACTATAACATTGAAATGCTCAGTTATTGATGAAGTGTCCATGTAGTTGTAATAATATTGTAGAAAACATGCCCGCTTTCTTCATCGATCATTGACCCCTACACCTGTACCCTTTTCCCACAATAATTTCGGCGTCTGTTGTGGCCTGCAGTTGTTAATGCCGAAGGGAACAGATAAATTATTTGGCAGCGCTGTGTCAAGTCCACGTTTTTGTTATGGGTTCAGCGCAAATGAAGAATATCTTTATGATGCTTGAAAGTTACAAGTCATATGACGTCTCCTTCTTAAGATCCATGGTACAGCTGCCTGTTGACCGGGTCAGGGAGCTCACCTTTGAACCCAGCACATGATCAACAGGTGGTTATAGTACAAATGTACAACACACAAACATGTCGGGGCAAGTCGTCATGAGTTTCTTGTTCGTACTCCTCTTCCTGGCTTTCTCGTCAGCCAGGCCTACCACCGAGGCCGTCTCTTCCAAGGCATGGCTTCTAGAATTCAGCGTGGAGTACAGTCAAATCGTCTTCAACCCCGCCAAGAACAACTTCTTAGCCCTGGCCAGCAATCCCCAGGTGTTCGACGTAATAGACGTGACCTCGGGCAAGCCTACGGTATCGCTACGGTTCGCGCTCCCCCTACCGGGACAGATGCTAGCCGTGGAGCCAGACGGAAATCTCGCGGCAGTCGCGCACAACTCTTACGTCAGTTTCATCGTACTGGGAGCCACCGTGCCGTACATGAACACATTCACGGTCCCGGTTGTCGAGACTTCCGGGTTGGTCGTAGTCAATAGGAAGGCCTGTATCTGGCCGAGCTATGGACAGTGGACCAATATTGTCTGCGTGTCTGCTGACGGCACATACGAAAGGTACTGTTCTTATGAGAATATTGTAGCAGGGCAGTCTTATTTTTAAATGTAGCATGGAAGTGACGAAGATGGAAGTGAAGACAGTCTTGGAAGGGGCATAGGCTACTCTTTTTTTAAAGGAGTTTGCTCAGTGCAAGGCCACATTGGCCACTCCTGGGCACTGAACTAACTTAAGGCTCACTGAAGCAGCATCTCTTCTCCCTAAGTCAGAGACATCAAGCTTGCTGACTCAATAGACTCTTAGCTCCCAAGTCGATGTGTGGTATTGATGGCTGTAACTATATGAAGATGGAACAAAATAATAGAACACAGGAAAGGTAAAATTGACAGGTAAACATTCTGATGCATGGTACTTGTGAGCTCATGAAGTTCTGTTTGTCCCTTTTCCCCTTTCCCAGGTGTTCTTACAATATCTACGGCGGTGCCCTTGCGTTCCTTCACCCGAACAGGAAGTGGGTGTACTCCCCTGACACAGGGCTGTCCCCCCAGTCTGTGCACAAGTTCATGGTCAACTCCACCTGTGTGGATCAGCTGTGAGTTAGTCACTGTTCCCGGTAGTTTATAATGCTTACTAGTATTATCTTTTTGATTGACAGTGCAATATTTACCTTACTATTAAAGCGATGTAGGCTTTAGGGAAAAACGCATGTCATTCATTGTTTCTTTCACAGTTGTAAAGTATGTCCAAGTATTTCGACTTTTATCTTATGAATGTCATTAACTTTAGACATTTCTTCTGAAGTTTACTTGTCTTGCAGATGGGATAACCCCAACTTTGGAGACTACTACTACGGAAGGTACTGGTGGTTCTCCTATGACGGCAGTCGAGCCTTCCTCGACAATGGCATGACTCTGACTGCCTCGGACGACCGAAACACGGATATGCAGGTCCACGGCTACTTCAATGCCAGCACAGGGTGAGCGGATATGTCTGTATTGTAGTTAATTTCTACCTACCTGATGAAGTCGTAGATGAAGCAAATTTTAATGACTAATATGCTTGTAAAATCATTAAGTAGATACAATAAATGTGTTAACTGTCAAGGACGCTGGTTTTGGTGTGCGGGAACGCAGACCCTGCCTTTGGACCCCATTGTTCTGCCTACCTGTATTCTAGCATTTCTCAGTAATTACTGAAAGTCTTTAACACTGGACATGGCCTATTGTTTAATGTCTTTAACCTTCACCCTGCTGCCTAACCCATTAAACAATGTAATACTGGTAGCCAAATGGCTACTTAAGATTAAGAGTGCTAAAGCTAGGTTAATGTCTAAAACTATGGGAATAATTGTCCCAAATTATGTTTCTGTCTAGCTACAGCCAAAGGAAGACTAGTAGCTTTTTAGCCTGCTATTACCAAATCAAGATGCAGTACCATTTTCGTGAACACAAAATTAATGTACTGAAAGAGATGCAACTCTATTTCAGGAACAACCCCCACATCTGGATCAGCCAGTCCTCAGGTGACCAGTACTACATCGCTGGTCTGAAGTCGGACACCTCCCACATCACTCTGTACACCTGGCCGTACCTCATGCCCACCCAAACTCTCCCCTTCCCTCTACCCAACGACACCAAGGCCACCAACCCCCAGCCCCTGCAGGTCCATTATGCTGATGATGGCAGGCTGTACACTGTGGGGAAATATGGGCAGGGTGGGGAGATATGGGGCCTTGGGTATATAGAGTTTAACTGAGCTTCATTCTGTTAACCCTTAGCATATTATAGGTAACCCTTTCTCACTAGAAGACACTTAAATGAAGTACATGTTTATGGGAAGAAAGAGGAGATCATAACAATCACGTTGACTCCTTGGCTTTGGCATACATTTTATGGAACACGTCTTGTATTTGGTAACATGGGAGTGTAAAGAAAATACACATTTTAAGGAAAAGAAGTACCCACTGCGTTAACAACACCTTTTAAAATGTTGGATACAAAAGACATTAAAAGATATTGCAGTACATGTCTTGGTCTCATTTTGTTACTTTTCCTCTGCATTACATGTGCAGAAACCCTACATAATTCTGGAAACAACTCTAAAGTACCAAACTCACAGGTGAATTGCATAAAGGGTTTCTTTTGCCTTCCCAAAGAAATCTTTGCATACAAACATGATCCATAAGCCTTTTAATCAGTGTCTGTCTGACTTATTTTATATATTTTCAAACCCGGTGCTGGCACTACAGCAACTATTGAACTATGAGAGTCTGATGAGACTACACTAACAATACCAATGGCAATGGGTTGAAAAAGTTAAAAAAATCATTAAATACCCCCGAACAAGTGATCATGCAGTTTCTATGGTTACCACACAGTACAGGGTATCAACATTTGAAGATAGTGTTGGTTATGCTATGCCGTTAATGTAAATGTTAATTTGCAGGACATCGCACTAACATTGTGTTTATTTTACTCCCCAAGATACGCAAACACTCTAGGCCGCTGTGCAACAAGGTACGTAGGCCCCCTACCAAGCGGATTTATGGGGCCAACGTATCTTGGTTCCCAGGGTATGTGGTTCAGAAGTGAACTTGATTGCTAAGCACAAAACGCACCCTGTGTAGGTATCTTTACTATTATTTTCGCCAAGAAGGTTTTCGTGGCTCTTGTGCTCGGGAAGAAGTGACGCAAGTTTGGCCCCCCTAGCAGCTTGTTTGGGAACTGCAGGGGCGGTTGTTTGATAATGTTTGAAGTAGGATAACTTGAAAACGTAACGTACACGGGGCTACCTCATCTATTGCTAACAGGAACAAACATGCTAAGTAACTTTAACTACACAGAAAACAACAGAGATAACTACACCGTCTAAAAACCGGCGAGTCATGTCTCTCTGCAACTCAGCGCTTGATAAGCGCAAACTATAACATTGAGATTTCTCAGGTATGGTGATGAAGTGTCCACGTAGTTGTAACAACGTTGTTGAAAACATGTCCGCTTTCCTTATCGGTCATCGTACCTACACAACCTTTCCCCACAATCATTACGACGTCTATGGTGGGCGTGGAGTTTTAATGTTTTGTTTATTTGGCAGTACCAGGTGCATGCTTTTCTTATGGGTTCAGCGTAAATGATGAATATGTTTATGATGCCTGAAAACGTTACTTATTACTCGACTTCAACCCTTTGATGGTCGGGAAACGCCAATCTGAACCCAGTTCATGATCAACAAGAGGCAGTGCAGCACACAAACATGTCGGGGCAAGTCGCCATGAGTTTCTTGTCCGTGTTCCTTCTCTTCTTGGCCTGCTCCACAGCCAACCCTACCACCGAGGCCGTCTCCTCCAAGGCATGGCTTCTAGAATTCAGCGTGGAGTACAGCCAGATCGTCTTCAACCCCGCAAAGAACAACTTCTTAGCCCTAGGCCTGGCCAGCAACCTTCATGTGCTTGACGTCATAGACGTGTCCACGGGCACGCCTAACGTGTCGCTAAGGTTCACGCTCCCCCTCCCCGGACAGATGCTAGCCGTGGAGCCGAACGGGTGTCTGGCGGCAGTCGCGCACAACTCTTACGTCAGTTTCATCGTACTGGGAGCCACCGTGCCGTACATGAACACATTCACGGTCCCCATCGTCCAGACCTCGGGTATCGTCGTGGTCGACAATAAGGCCTGTATCTGGCCGAGCTATGGACAGTGGACCAACATTGTCTGCGTGTCTGCTAACGGCACTTACGAAAGGTACTGTTCTCATGGTGATTGTAGCAGGGCAGTTTTATTTTTTAAAGTACTATGGAAGGTAAATGCAGTCTTTGAAGGGGCATGGGCTAGTCTTGCCCCCCCCCCCAAGTTAGTGTGCGTTGTCGTCATGCGGTATTAATGGATATAAATATACGAAGATGGAACAACAGAATAGAATACAGGAAAGGTAAGATTGCTAGGTAAGCATTCTGTAACGTTTGTTTATCGATTAATGGTACAATATTTACATGGCAGCGCTAAAGGACGCTGAAGTACATACTTAGGTTAAAATCTTCGCATGACAAATAAAAAAAGGTTAAGTTCAGTAGACAAACCTTCCATCGAAAAACAAATCTGTTCCTTTATCTCTGCTATAACTGAAAAGCGAGGAGAAGCTGAATTTATCTAATGATAGTTAAGTTTTATTTTGTATCTGTTAGCTGTATCTGTTCATCATGTTTTGTTGTGACCTGTACTTAGCCCAGTGTGGCAAAAATGTGCAATAAAGGTCGTCATTCAAAAAAGTAAACACCTCAGTAAACTCTGCGGGTGTACTCTCCAAGCAGAGGTTTGGGCTTTGGCTTATTTTTGGCGTGTTTTTAGGCTTTTTTATCGGGCTTTCTTTTTGATACTGGTATCTTTTTTGTACTAGCCTTGAGTGGCGTATTGGATACTGTCTGGCAAATGGATACTGCCTTGCCAATTTGATACTGTCTTTGCAGCCACCAAAAATATGCTTGGAGATTATGCTGGTACCTGTGAGCTCACGAAGTTCTGTTTGTCTTTTATCCCTTTCCAGGTGTTCTTACCGTGTCTACGGCGGTGCCTTTGCGTACCTTCATCCGAACAGGAAGTGGGTGTACTCCCCTGACAGAGGGCTGTCTCCGCAGTCTGTCGACAAGTTCATAGTGAACCCCACCTGTGTCGATAGGCTGTGAGTTACTCACTATTATACTCCTGAAAGTCCATAATACTCTCATTTTTTTGATTGACGAACAAATATTTATCATACTACAGTTAAAGCCTTGAAGGCTTTTAGCCAAAGCGCCTGACAAGCAAATATCTATCTTACTACTTAAAGTCATGTACTAGGTTTTTAGGGGAAAACTCGTGCTGATCATTTCTTTCTTTCCTGCATATGTTTTAAGTATGTCAAGGTAATCTTCTTCTTCTTCCGGTTTCGTGCCAACTTCAGTCAGTTGACATGAAACTGGAGGGGTACTCATGGTGTGATGGGGGAGGTGTGTGTGTGCTAAGTTTTAGAATTTGTGCTGTTTTGTTTCAGGTATTGAGACTTTTGTCTTATAGGTACATTTTGTCTTATGTCTATTTCACTTTGTGTTATCATTGACTTTAGATATTTCTTCTGAAGTTTGTTACTCCGTGAAGGAGGCATACCTCCTGCAAGAGTATCGTGGTCAGCCGGTCTTTCGTGTTCGCAGCTAAAACTCACGGTTCCCTTTATTCAATCGGCATGTAATTTTATACGTCGTCTGCAGGCATGCCCGTGATGATGCAGGTATATCAATATTTACTGTAGGTGTTTTCGCGGTCAATGTAATATTTTAAAAGCACCCCTACATTTAGGGGCATATGGACCTGGCCGCGAAAAAAACGTTGTTTTGAATAGCGGGGGGGGGGGGGGGGGACCCTTCAGGCAGAAGTGCGGTGTGGTCGTTAATGCGGACCAGATGCGGATTGTAATGCTTTATGAATGGGCCGGAATTGTCAAATGTGTTCGCACCTAAAAGTCATGTTTCTGTACGTTGTATTTCTATGAAATTGTGCATGTGGTGTGCCGTTATGTCCGTGTTGATGCACGTGTCTTTGTTTTTACCGTAGTGGTTTTTATATCGAGGTTAATTTCATATTTCAAAATCACCCCTATCTTTATTTTATAATCCTGTGGAATAGGCCGTAGGTTAAGTAGTTATGTGGTAGGCGAGGTTCTATAAGCAGATATTAGGTGGTTGTTGTGTATATTCGTTTGTGAGTATCTGTTGGGATTGTGACTTATGGTTTGCACCTACTACGATACCCTATCAAATAAATAATATGTAGTGCACTATACTGTTCCCAATCTGCAAAATATAAAAATTCACGGAGGATTGTCGCCTATGGACACTTGTTTGTCTTGCAGGTGGGATAACCCGGGCCATGGAGACTATCGCTACGGAAGGCACTGGTGGTTCTCGTACGACGGAAGTCGAGCCTTCCTCGACAACGGCATGACTGTCACTTCTTCGGACGACCAGAACACAGACATGCACGTCCACGGCTACTTCAATGCCAGCACAGGGTGAGGTGCATTGTCTGCATCACACTTTACCTTAAGCCCCTGTCACACATTCATGACTTTCCCGGAATATGTTCCGCCAGCGTTCGGGAGCACTTTGACCAGATTTAGGCCACGCCTACGAATCGAAACGAATTTGAAGTCAAAATTGATCCCTGAACACTGTTAACTTACTCCCGGATGGTTGGCTGGTGTTTTGCTGACTTACGGCCAACTATGCTCCAACCTCCCGAACGGCCCAGGAATATTTTAAACATTTTGAAACATTTGGCTGGCGCAGCAAAACCGTTAGTTGCCGAATTCACCAAAACGCCAGCCGACCCAACCGACACTGCGCCGACCCACTCCTAACCACGGTTGGCGGGCGTTCGGCTAGCGTTCGGGAGGCCAAATTCATGAATAGACGATAGGCTTGGTCATGGTGGGTCCGGACATTTTCTTTGGTGACCGAACAAGCCTATTCTTGAAATGCACATTGACAGTCTCTACCACATTTAGTGCAGGTGACTGTGATGGTGCTGGCACTACAGGTGCCTTCTGTCGCCATTGGGATCTGGTCTCTAATTTCGGATCCATCTTTCTACAACCAGTTGAAGACTATTACTAAATCAAGATACGTTTATACCACTCCAATAAGTATTGAAATGATGCAACTCTATTATATTTCAGGAACAACCCCCACATCTGGATCAGCCAGTCCTCAGGTGACCAGTACTACATCGCTGGTCTGAAGTCGGACACCTCCCACATCACTCTGTACACCTGGCCGTACCTCATGCCCACCCAAACTCTCCCCTTCCCTGTGCCCGAGGACCCCAGGGCCACCAACCCCCAGCCCCTGCAGGTCCATTATGCTGATGATGGCAGGCTGTACACTGTGGGGAAGTACGGGCAGGGTGGGGAGATATGGGGCCTTGGATATATAGAGTTTAACGGTGCACACCCCAGTTCTTCCCCAACCCCGGACCCCTGCTCTTCCCCGATCCCCAGTTCTTCCGCCACCCCTAGTTTTTCCGCCACCCCCAGTATTCCCGCGACCTCCATGGCCAGTTCTTCGGCGACCGGAAACCCCATTTCTTCCGCGACCGGGGTCCCCAGTTCTCCCGCAACCGCAGACCCCATTTCTTCCGTGACCGGGGTCCATAGTAGTCCCTGCTTGTTTTGGAGTAAGGGTTTTTTAGTGGCCGTTCTGTGCCTGCTTGTTTTGGGGTAAGGGTTTTTTAGTGGCCGTTCTGTGCCTGCTTGTTTTGGAGTAAGGATTTTTAGTGGCCGTTCTGTGCCTGCTTGTTTTGGAGTAAGGATTTTTTAGTGGCCGTTCTGTGCCTGCTTGTTTTGGAGTAAGGTTTTTTTAGTGGCCGTTCTGTGCCTGCTTGTTTTGGAGTAATGGTTTTTTAGTGGCCGTTCTGTGCCTGCTTGTTTTGGAGTAAGGATTTTTTAGTGGCCGTTCTGTGCCTGCTTGTTTTGGAGTAAGGGTTTTTAGTGGCCGTTCTGTGCCTGCTTGTTTTGGAGTAAGGGTTTTTTGTGGCCGTTCTGTGCCTGCTTGTTTTGGAGTAAGGGTTTTTTAGTGGCCGTTCTGTGCCTGCTTGTTTTGGAGTAAGGATTTTTAGTGGCCGTTCTGTGCCTACTTGTTTTGGAGTAAGGGTTTTTTAGTGGCCGTTCTGTGCCTGCTTGTTTTGGAGTAAGGGTTTTTTAGTGGCCGTTCTGTCCCTGCTTGTTTTGGAGTAAGGATTTTTAGTGGCCGTTCTGTTCCTGCTTGTTTTGGAGTAAGGGTTTTTCGTGGCCGTTCTATGCATTTTATTTTGGAGTAAGGATTTTTTTAGTGGTTGTTTATTGTGAGAATTTTAGCACTAGAATTTTTAAAAAGATCAGATATGTTAGACACTATCGTACATGTTTCCTTCCTATATAGATGTGCGTGTGGTATGCTGGAATTTTTTTCTTGCAGTATGATGCGATGAAAAACGTCTCTTAACTATAGGTTTCAATAGGCGCAAGAAACTGGGGTGTGCCCCCTTAAATGAGCTTCATTCTGTTAACCCTTAGCATATTATGGGTAACTTTTGTCACTAGAAGACACTTAAACTAAGTACATGTTTATGGGAAGAAAGAGTAAACATCATAAAGACCAAGTTGACTCCTTGGCTTTATAGCATACATTTTATGGAACACACCTTTTTTATGGAACACACCACATTTTATGGTACCCACTAAGTTAACAACACCTTTTAAAATGATGGATACAAAAGTCATTCAAAAGACATTGCAGTACATGTCTTGGTCTGATTTTGTTACTTTTCCTCTGCATTACACATGCAGAAACCCGACATAATTCTGGAGACAACTCTAAAGTACCAAACCCACAGGTGAATTATGTTTAGGGCTTCTTTTGCCTTCCCAAAGAAATCATATATTTGCATACAAACATGATCCATAAACCTTTTAATCAGTATCTCTCTGACTTATTTTATATATTTTCAAACCGTGCTGGCACTACAGCAACTATTGAACTATGAGAGTCTGATGAGACTACACTAACAATACCAATGGCAATGGGTTGAAAAAGTTTTAAAAAATCATTAAATACCCCCGAACAATCATGCAGTTTCTATGGTTACCACACAGTACAGGGTATCAACATTTGAAGATAGTGTTGGTTATGCTATACTGTTAATGTAAATGTTAATTTGCAGGACATCGCACAAACATTGTGTTTATTTTACTCCCCAAGATACGCAAACACTCTAGGCCGCTGTGCAACAAGGTACGTCGGCCCCCTACCAAGCGGATTTATGGGGCCAACGTATCATGGTTCCCAGGGTATGTGGTTCAGAAGTGAACTTGATTGCTAAGCACAAAACGCACCCTGTGTAGGTATCTTTACTATTACCTTCGCCAAGAAGGTTTTCGTGGCTCTTGTGCTCGGGATGAAGTGACGCAAGTTTGGGCCCCCTAGCAGCTTGTTTGGGAACTGCAGGGACGTTTGTTTGAAAATGTTTGAAGTAGGATAACTTGAAAACGTAACGTACACGGGGCTACCTCATCTATTGCCCACAGGAACAAACATGCTAAGTAACTTTAACTACACAGAAAACAGCAGAGATAACTACACCGTCTAAAAACCGGCGAGTCATGTCTCTCTGCAACTCAGCGCTTGATAAGCGCAAACTATAACATTGAGATTTCTCAGGTATGGTGATGAAGTGTCCACTTAGACTTGTAACAACGTTGTTGAAAACATGCCCGCTTTCCTTATCGGTCATCGTACCTACACGACCTTTCCCCACAATCATTACGACGTTTATGGTGTTTATTTGGCAGTACCAGTTCAGCGTAAATGATGAATATCTTTATGATGTATATATATGTGCCTGAAAACGTTACTTATTATTTGACTTCAACCCTTTGATGGTCGGGAAACGCCAATTCGAATACCCAGTTCATGATCAACAAGAGGCAGTGCAGCACACAAACATGTCGGGGCAAGTCGCCATGAGTTTCTTGTCCGTGTTCCTTCTCTTCTTGGCCTGCTCCACAGCCAACCCTACCACCGAGGCCGTCTCCTCCAAGGCATGGCTTCTAGAATTCAGCGTGGAGTACAGTCACATCGTCTTCAACCCCGCAAAGAACAACTTCTTAGCCCTGGCCAGCAACCCCCAGGTGTTCGATGTAATAGACGTGACCTCGGGCACGCCTGACGTATCGCTAAGGTTCACGCTCCCCCTCCCCGGACAAATGCTAGCCGTGGATCCGAACGGGTGTCTGGCGGCAGTCGCGCACAACTCTTACGTCAGTTTCATCGTACTGGGAGCCACCGTGCCGTACATGAACACATTCACGGTCCCCATCGTCCAGACCTCGGGTATCGTCGTGGTCGACAATAAGGCCTGTATCTGGCCGAGCTATGGACAGTCGACCAACATTGTCTGCGTGTCTGCTAACGGCACTTACGAAAGGTACTGTTCTCGTGGTGATTGTAGCAGGGCAGTTTTATTTTTAAAGGTAGCATGGAAGGGAAATAAAGGCTTGTAAGGGGCATAGGCTAGTCTTGTCCGCTCCCCAAGCCAGTGTGCCATGTTGTTATGCAGTATTCATGGATATAAATATACAAAGATGGAACAAAAACATATAATACTTCAATACAGGAAACGTAAAATTGCTAGGTAAGCATTCTATAACGTTTGTTTATTGATTGATGGTCAATCTTTAAGTACATGGCAGCGCTAAAGGGCGCTGAACTCAAAGGGGTGGTCATGGAAAACTTACTGTCTATTTGTGTAATAGATGCGTAAAATAGGGGATTGGGCTATTTCTATATCAATTCGTTTTGGGAAGCGGGAAAACGAGCTGGTTTGACTCTTTGCAGATTCTAATATGGGTTTTCTCACGACACGGGGGTAATCAGGATCTCAACTGAGATTTGAAAAGAGATCTGGTGAATTTCAAACTTAAGTCTTCCCTCCGCCTTTCTAGGGAGCGCAGGCATAAGTAGGATATGGCGGGACCAAGAATTATTCGCAGTGCACGATTTTGTAAGGCTCAATCCTCCTGGTCTTGTTGCGAAGTAATGCTGGAGGTCCAAACGCATATTCTAGAATAGGATAGGCTTGACTACAAAGACGCTGAAGTCGCTTAAGGGGAGCCCAAAACGTTTTCATTTTTTAAATAAGAACAGTCGAGAACTAGGTTTACTTGTCATGGATTCAGCAAGCTTATTATGGGATAATCATAGACCAAGAATGCATTCATCATCGGTGTATTCTGTGGGCTTATCATTGCCAGAAATGACTTTGGACACACTGTGAACTGCGAGTTGTAGATGCGAGTAAGCGCTTCAGTAAACACTTCAGTAAACACTTCAGTAAACTCTACTGGTACTTGTGATGAGCCCATGATTGCATGAAGTTCTGTCTTTCCCCCCCCCCCCCTATTCCAGGTGTTCTTACAGTATCTACGGCGGTGCCCTTGCATTCCTCCACCCAAACAGGAAGTGGGTGTACTCCCCTAACACAAGGCTGTACCCACAGTCTGTGCACAAGTTCATGGTGAACCCCACCTGTGTCGATCGACTGTGAGTTAGTCACTGTTCCCGGCAGTTCATAATATGATTATTTTTTTTGATTGACAATCAAATATCTATCTTGCTACTGTTTAAGCAATGTTGGCTTTCTGGGGAAAATGTGCTATTCATTTCTTTCATTCATTGTGACCTTTGTCTTTTAAATCTTTCACTCTCTGTTAACATTGACTTTAAATATTTCGTCTGAAGTTTGGCTGTCTTGCAGATGGAAAAACCCGGGCCATGGAGACTATCGCTATGGAAGGCACTGGTGGTTCTCGTACGACGGAAGTCGAGCCTTCGTGGACAACGGCATGACTGTCAGTGCTTCGGACGACCAGAACACAGACATGCACGTCCACGGCTACTTCAATGCCAGCACACGGTGAGCTGCATTCTCTGTATCACACCTACTTCACCTTGCTGGTTAGACGACCGGGGTTTGGCCATGGTGGGTCTGGACATCTTCTTTGGTGACTGAACAAGCCTATTCTTGAAAGGAACATTGACAGCCTCTACTAATCTCCAAGCAGATCCTACGGTGGCAAAACAGTATCCAGTTGTCCACCGAAGGTGGCTAAAAGACACACCTCTGGGTATAGACACTCCATTGGCCAATTGGATACTGTCTTGCCACTGTAGGATCTGCTTGGAGATTAAGTCTTTACCACATTTAGTGCAGGTAAATGTGGTGGTGATGGCTGGCACCACAGGTGCCTTCTGTCGCTGTTGGACTCTATGTTGAGTTCTGGTCTCTAACTAAGTTGGGATCCATCTTGCTGCAACCAGTTGAAGATTAGTAGCTTTCTAGTCAGCTATTACTAAATCAAGAGACGTTACCATTCCAATAAGTATTAAAATGATGCAACTCTATTATACTTCAGGAACAACCCCCACATCTGGATCAGCCAGTCCTCAGGTGACCAGTACTACATCGCTGGTCTGAAGTCGGACACCTCCCACATCACTCTGTACACCTGGCCGTACCTCATGCCCACCCAAACTCTCCCCTTCCCTGTGCCCGAGGACCCCAGGGCCACCAACCCCCAGCCCCTGCAGGTCCATTATGCTGATGATGGCAGGCTGTACACTGTGGGGAAGTACGGGCAGGGTGGGGAGATATGGGGCCTTGGATATATAGAGTTTAACGGTGCACACCCCAGTTCTTCCCCAACCCCGGACCCCTGCTCTTCCCCGATCCCCAGTTCTTCCGCCACCCCTAGTTTTTTCCGCCACCCCCAGTATTCCCGCGACCTCCATGGCCAGTTCTTTGGCGACCGGAAACCCCATTTCTTCCGCGACCGGGGTCCCCAGTTCTCCTGCAACCGCAGACCCCATTTCTTCCGTGACCGGGGTCCATAGTAGTCCCTGCTTGTTTTGGAGTAAGGGTTTTTTAGTGGCCATTCTGTGCCTGCTTGTTTTGGAGTAAGGATTTTTAGTGGCAGTTCTATGCCTGCTTGTTTTGGAGTAAGGATTTTTAGTGGCCGTTCTGTGCCTGCTTGTTTTGGAGTAAGGATTTTTAGTGGCCGTTCTGTGCCTGCTTGTTTTGGAGTAAGGATTTTTTGTGGCCGTTCTGTACCTGCTTGTTTTGGAGTAAGGGTTTTTCGTGGCCGTTTTGTGCCCGCTTGTTTTGGAGTAAGGGTTTTTTAGTGGCCGTTCTGTGCCTGCTTGTTTTGGAGTAAGGGTTTTTTAGTTGCCGTTCTGTGCCTGCTTGTTTTGGAGTAAGGGTTTTTTAGTGGCCGTTCTGTGCCTGCTTGTTTTGGAGTAAGGGTTTTTTAGTTGCCGTTCTGTACCTGCTTGTTTTGGAGTAAGGATTTTTGTGGCCGTTCTGTACCTGCTTGTTTTGGAGTAAGGGTTTTTTAGTGGCCGTTCTGTGCCTGCTTGTTTTGGAGTAAGGGTTTTTTAGTTGCCGTTCTGTGCCTGCTTGTTTTGGAGTAAGGATTTTTGTGGCCGTTCTGTACCTGCTTGTTTTGGAGTAAGGGTTTTTTAGTGGCCGTTCTGTGCCTGCTTGTTTTGGAGTAAGGGTTTTTCGTGGCCGTTTTGTGCCCGCTTGTTTTGGAGTAAGGGTTTTTCGTGGCCGTTCTATGCATTTTATTTTGGAGTAAGGGTTTTTTTAGTGGTTGTTTATTGTGAGAATTTTAGCACAAGAATTTTTAAAAAGATCAGATATGTTAGACACTATTGTACATGTTTCCTTCCTATATAGATGTGTGTGTGGTATGCTGGAATTTTTTTCTTGCAGTATGACGTCGATGAAAAACGTCTCTTAAATATAGGTTTCAATAGGCACAAGAAACTGGGGTGTGCCCCCTTAAATGAGCTTCATTCTGTTAACCCTTAGCATATTATGGGTAACTTTTGTCACTAGAAGACACTTAAAGTAAGTACATGTTTATGGGAAGAAAGAGTAAACATCAAAAAGACCAAGTTGACTCCTTGGCTTTATAGCATACATTTTATGGAACACACCTTTTTTATGGAACACACCACATTTTATGGTACCCACTAAGTTAACAACACCTTTTAAAATGATGGATACAAAAGTCATTCAAAAGATATTGCAGTACATGTCTTGGTCTGATTTTGTTACTTTTCCTCTGCATTACATGTGCAGAAACCAGACATAATTCTGGAGACAACTCTAAAGTATCAAACCCACAGGTGATTCATGTTTAGGTCTTCTTTTGCCTTCCCAAAGAAATCATATCTTTGCATACAAACATGATCCATAAGCCTTTCAATCAGTGTCTGTCTGACTTCTTTTGTATATTTTTGAAACATGCTGGCACTACAGCAACTGTTGAGCTATTGTAGCAAGGTAAAAACATCCCTCTGTTAGAATGGTTTAGTCCCAGCTCGCACCATGCATGCTGGGCAGTTGTACAAGGAATGATTCCATCAAGTTTGAAAATTAAAGTGTCCTCTCCTGAACTTGGCTCGGAGTCGATCCTGCGTCGGTTACAGTCACTGGAAACGCTGTATCAGAGAGGCAACACTATTCTAAGCCTGATGAGACTGTACACTAACAGTAGCCATGGCAACCGGTTGAAAAAAAAGTTTAAATTTCATTAAGTATCCCCAAACAAGTAATCATGCAGTTTCTATGGTTAACATATGGTACAGGGTATCAACATTTGAAGATAGTGTTTGTTATGCTATGACGGTTTGCTTATTGTACACAGTTATTCGCTTTTTGTACACAGTTAGGTGGGTCATGATGTGGTGGCTACTGCTGAATTAGTAACTGCATTTCCATCATGGACCTTCTTCAGCTGTGGAAAAAATGAAAGAGATGGTTTGCTTCTAGCCTGGCACTAAAAGAACAGACTTTCACAAAAGCTTGTTTTTTTATGCTTTGTACAGGGTGTACAAAAATCATACATACAAGTGCACATGCATTCATAACAGAATATCGAAAGCAGTACACATATGTGCTGTGATCACACATGTTTCTGTGCGTTTTACATGATTTGGTTTTGGCTGTGGAGTTAAGCACCAGGAAGAAGCTTAAGGTTACGCAGCATACCTGACTAGAGGCAAAAGATATTGTTTTGAGATAACGAAGAAGTGTAAGGAACTTCGCTATCATTGTCTCTCAGACTCACCTGGTCCATGAAGTCTCCCAGGTCCCTTCTCATGGCATAGGCATCCTCTCCATCTGCATAGTACTTGGGCTCTATTTCACTGATTCTGTGCAGGGTACAATTCAATATCATTTAGGCATTAGGAGAATGGAAACACATACATCTGTATTGTGTATATCATAAGCATCACAAAGTAGTTCCACTTCCTGAATCCAGTTTTGTAAATGTATTTCAATTGAAGACATTTGGCAACAATGCATGAACTACACATGAACATTGCATATCAATAACAGGTGCAATCTAAAGGTGAAGAAGACAACTGTTTTCATAATTTTAAAGGTAAAACAAACCTCATTCCATTAAAATATTAGTTTTATGCAAAATTTGCCAGTAATTCTTCCAAATGGTACCCTTTACAGTGCAAAGAAACCCTTTTTTTAAAGTTTACCATGGTAGCAACAAGAAAATTACAAAACTGTGTGTGGTACATGAAATATCTTACTTACGTGAACTTTAGAGTCGTTTGGTACAAGTTCAGGGCTGCTCGGTTGCTGTGGGCAGAATGTGAATGAAGACACAATCATACAGGTGCCAACATGTTCTTAAATTGCTGTGTGAAACTTAGCAGTTCCTTTAGCAACAAGTTGAAATATCAAAATTAGA
The DNA here is from genome assembly GCA_013266295.2 of Branchiostoma floridae x Branchiostoma japonicum. Lineage (NCBI taxonomy): Eukaryota > Metazoa > Chordata > Leptocardii > Amphioxiformes > Branchiostomatidae > Branchiostoma > Branchiostoma floridae x Branchiostoma japonicum. The sequence continues at coordinate 13,423,879 of CM023825.1, forward strand.
AGTTTCCTAACCCCCAGTCCAAGACTGGTTGGGAAAACTGCTGGCAGAGTGCACAAACAGGGCCAGAGACAGGAAGGAATGGAAGAGGCTGATACTGAGGGCTTCCATGGTCCCTGATCCTCAAACATAAGGATGGGGCTAGGTACAGGTATAGGTAAATAACCCCCAGTGTCCTTGCATATTCAGTGTAACCAGTGTTAGCTGGGCAAAGAGGTCTTTGGTCGACTGCACATGGGAAACAGGCTTGAGGAAGCTGGTGCTGTAGGCAATCCTAGACCCCAACCCTTAAACTTGAGGATGGGATAAAGTACATGTGCAGTGTTAGTGGAAAGTTTCTTTAGTGTAGGTGAAGAGAAAGACTGTACTTGGCAGTGTTCTAGAAAGTGTCCGTCTTTCCGTCATTTGATGGAATTTTGCTGCTCATGACAGAAGTTTCTGTCATCTTTGACGGACAAAAATCGGCATGTTAAGATATGGAAAGAGATGTCATTAAACTAAGCTTAGTCTACCAGCAAAATCTGTCCCCTAAAATGCACAAACTAGCATTTCAGAGGGTCAAGATTCCAAAATTTTTGGACTCCCCAAGGATTGTCGTGCTCACACCTTTGGCGCTCAAAATGATCTTATGTGAAACAAAATTGAAATGACCGAAAAAAAATTCAGGCTGGCTAGAACACTGGCACTTGGCAGTATAAGAAAGATTGATGTGTGCTTCCTACCTCTTGCGCACGTGAAGAGAGACATACTTGGCGTTGAAGTTCTCCACCATGGCTTGTGAAGCCTGGTCCATCAGCTTCTGGGCCAGACCCAGTCTTCTGTAGGAACGTTTCACTGCCTGGAGGGGGGGGGGGATAAAGGACATAATCTGTAGGGTGTAACATTTCACCTGCACCATTCAGAATTTAGGAAATGTGGATCACACTAAAAACTGTTCAGAAACCACTGCCATTATTTCTTTTACACTTCATAGGTGGTAACAGTCAATGCAGCAAATAAAAATCCACATACACCTACATGTATATATAAACCCAGTACATGGACCAGTGCAGGTAGACATCAGAAATACCTACACAGCTCCAATTTTACCTGCACTAACTAGCATTTGCAGGTGGTGTTTCGAGCCCTGATGTACATAAACATTTTTTCACAGAACTCAAGCATTGAGGACTGAGCAAACCTTCTTCAAATAAATGCTTCCCACTATACCAACGCATAACAGACCTTAATAAAACGACATAGACAACCATACTTGACATACTGTAGTTATTGCATCGTTTGATAAGCCACAGGAGTTCTCTAGAAATCTAGACAACCAAACTGACAGTCACACTGCATGCCTGACCACAGTATGAAAACTAACCAAACTGGCACAAATCAACTGTAGCCACCACCATCACTGTACCTACCAGTGATGTGATGTGTCCATGTGGTGCCTCATCCGGGTCTTCCTCCCTATAAAGTATAAACACATAACAGTGAATCTTTACATCATGTGTAGATGGTTTGGTTTATTGTTAACATTCAAAATCAAATTTACACGAAGCAAACACTCATGTATGCGCAGTTGGATTTGCAAGTAGAAAGCAAAAACACCTCAGTTCTAAAACTATGAGTATGAACTACTTGACCTAGGAAAGAATCTTATTGGACAGTCTTATAGATGTACTGTTACTCACATCTTAGCCAGGACATATCCCACAATCTTCTTCTTCTCATCCTCTGCAACATATGAGAGCTGGACAGAACATGAGATCACATGAGAGGGCACATTATGTTTGTACACTGGTATACATGCAGTTTTACTGAAAATGTCACATACAATATATAATCCATGGAGGTTAACTATTTCCTTGGCTGTGGGGAACTGTTATAGTTTCTTTTTACACCTTGTACTTTATAAAATGATCTGGGGACTTTGCCTCGTACAATGGACATTCCTTCCTTCATTGTCCTTCCTTAATCCATTCAGCTTTTCATTAACACTAGATTGGGATCCAGGTGTAACACCTATGTACCAGGTGTGGTGCTGTTACCCTCTTCTCTAAGATTCACCCTCGAATCTCTGATAAGTTCTTTGACCCTGCGCGCCACACTTGGCCATAACTCGCAGGGCCACTTCTGACACCATTGTAACTCTGACTCCCGGGATCAAACCCACGCCGCCCGTGACATGTTAGTTTACAACCAGCGCACAAACCGCTAGGCCAAAAGGTCCAGGACCCATTGGGCTGGGCAGTTAGTGACGCCTATAGCTATATATCTTGCTGTTACACAGGTATTGGTTTGAGCCTTACCTGAGGCCATGACAGCCCGTGGTAGAAGTAGTACTTCATCTGGTAGTTCTCAGGCAGACACAGCAGGTTACAGTGCTGCATGTTCATCAGGTCTTCTGGCTGGGAGGATAAGAGAAAACATATGCGATTTTGCTGCAATTAAACTACAATAAAGATATGATATGAGTATGAACAGCAACTGAATAAGTTTTGTTTATATATGTAGTAAGCTATGTGAAATATGTGAGCTATGTGATCTATGTGATCTTTTCCTTATGTACATGTTTCACTTTGACATTCAATTGATATAGGTTGGTATACATGTGTCATGTATTTAATGGTGAAGTGGTATAAAATTTTACGGGATACGTTAAATAAATAATATATAGCATGTTGACAAGATGACAAAAAGAGTTTCAGCCTTGGATTACGCCCCTTGGCGGAATTCAGCGGGATTGCACCGGCTGGAGGGATGCCCCCCGGCCAGGTCCCAGCATGCTCTGCACTTCTCAGACATTAACATTTCAGACAGCACGGATTAGATTTCGCTCTCATTATTTCTTCGCAATTTCGTTTATTCCTTCGCAATTTCTCCGCGATTTCACCTGTTACACGGGTGGATATCAGCACAACGATGTACGCAGCGGGGAAGAGGAGGACACGACCTCCAGCAAGATATGCAGGATTCCACTTGGACGGCGAGGGAGAACAGTGGGCAGACTTTCATACACTCCCCAGTTTGACTCCCATCGTCACAGAAACCCAGCATCCCTCGAGAGACCTCGACGCACAAGTAGTGGAGGAAGAGATTCGCGAGGCCACCAGAGAGCTAGAAGCTCTGAAGCTGGATCTTCATCGGTTGGAGACGTCAGTCGCTGGGGGAGAACTGCGAGCGGTCGACAATCCGAATCTAGAAGATCCCCAAGATGGCGGTTCAAAAACCCGCCATTCCCGCCTCCGTCAGCGTCACGTCCATACAAGCCACTCTCGCGAGACCTCACCAAGTCTCGGGCGCCATTTTGAGTGGGAAAAGACGACGAAGGGACGAGATCCACCGCGCATTTCAGCCAAGGAAATGCGCGCCTTCAGTCGGATCAATAACGACCTGGACGTCCGAGCCAATTTCTCACCTCCGCCGCCCCGTAGGCGGCTCAAGGCAGCGCGAGCAGCAGCAGTTTCGCAGAGCTCCAGCTCGACGTCTGACTCGTCGACTTCAAGCGACGACTCGAGAGGTAGGTCTCCTTCCTCACATCGTTCGAAACGGAAGAAGTTGAAGAGTGGCGTATTGCGCAAATCCACCGATGAAGTCAAGAGGAAAGTACTATTCCCTCAGGAGAGACTACCAAACTCCAAAAACGGGGGTCCAGGCTATTACGACCTAGAATGGCATGAATGCATCGCAGGTTCTCTTGATATCATCCTCTCCCATAAAGTAGGCTCCAAAGAGAGTAAACAGAGACTGAAACTCTTACGCTTCATGATGTATGAAGTAGCGGAATTCGGATACCAACCAGTGTTGCACTTCAATGCCATAGTGTTGATGCAGATAGAGAAGGGAGATCTAGACTGGGATGATAAGCATTTCATGAAGAGGGTACAGGAGCTAAAGCTCAAACATCTGCGCAAGGGTAATGCCCCTCCCAGGGAGGGTAGCAAGACAACCCAGCCATCAGGATTACCCCTCTGCTACGCCTACAACAGGGGAGATTGCCAAGCTACAGTGGATGGGAGAATGGCCCACACTAGCAGAAACGGCAAGGTGTACCACTATTGCAGGCCGTGTTCCTCCCTGCGCCCTTCAGCTGGTTATCAGAAGCACCCAGCAACCGGTTGCCCTTACAAGGACCCAGACTACCGTGCCAAGCATGCAGTAGCAGGTGAGCAGAAGACAGCATGACTAGATCATGAGGGTGACGCAAGAAGGACTTATAACATTAGAACATTCATACAGACTAAATTGACCGAAGTTACGCATCAGATGGTTCAACACACGACAAGCAATTCCTCACCCACCATTCATCCGGATTTTCCCTCTGAAGACATAGCATTCACTTCAGCTGTTAAGGCACTTAAGGTTGACAAAGACTCTGCATTAGATTCTGACAATGACATTGTTCCTACGACGACTGATAATCCAGGGGCACAAGCACATGATACACCCAGGCCAACACTCGCTATGACGATTTCTCAGTTTCCTGATGCCACAACCGAGCATGCCAGAGGGTTGTCACCCACGGTGTCAGTTTACAGCCACAGCGAGGAGGTTGATGTTTCAAAAACTTGTACACACAACGGTCCCAAACCTATTCCCAACACATCAATTTCTGACACCACGACCACGCAACAAAGCAAGTCGTCACCCACGGTGTTAGATTCCAACTCTCATGACCAGGATACAATTCTGTTGTGTAATTCTCATGAGTCGGGTACTCTAACATCTCCCACAATCCCCTGCACAACCCGGGACCAAACAAGCGGGGTTGAACTTGATGTTTCTCCCACACAGTCTTGTAGCGAGAAGCCGACAGTTCCCATCCCCGAACCTTACCCCTCGCAGAGGTCGCCTTCACAGTGTTCAGCCGATGTATTTCTCCAATTACACGCTCAGGTCAGAGCTTCAGGGGCCTACAACTTTCAATGTTGTCAGATCCCCGTCCCATCAAACCTTCATATTCAGGCATGGCGACATCTTCTGGGGGATTATTCAGACAAGATGGTGGCCGATTTTCTCGAGTTTGGCTGGCCAATCAGTTACACACGTGACCAGCCTCCAGTTCCCACATATAAGAATCACAAGTCAGCTGCGACATACCAAGCAGATGTGGATCATTACTTGTCAACAGAAAGTTCGGCACCATTCAAGGACCTTTTCAAGCTCCTCCTTTCAAGTCACCTTTCATGGTTTCGTCATTACAGACTGTACCAAAACAGGCTAATACCTACAACCCCGTGGTCAGGTCCTAACGCAGTGCTAGCCACAGATGCATGTCTCTCGGGTTGTGGTGGTATCTCTGGATCAGAGTTCTTTCACAAGCAATTTCCCACCTTCATAGCAGATCAGCAGCTACCCATACACTGTCTAGAACTACTCACAGTGATAGTGGCATGCAAATTGTGGGCTCGCGGATGGGCAGGACTTCGCTTGCTGATCGAGTGCGACAACGAGGCTTCAGTGTTCGTGATAAACACAGGCCGTTCATCGGACAGGTTCTTCCAAGCATGCGCCAGAGAACTGGTATATCTGCAGGCAACCCATGACTTTCAAATTGCGGCACAGCATATCTCAGGCATTAGCAACACATTGCCTGATCTGCTCAGCAGGTGGCACATACACCCTTCTTACAGCAGGAAGTTTCATGCAGCGGTGGGCGCATGTATACATGTTTCATGTATGCATGTTTCATGTATACCTGCCCCCCTCCCCCATAATTTTTTGGTGCTACCGGTTTTGACTTATTTGTCCACTTTCACACATGTGACGATCTTTGTATAAGCAAAATTGGACTTACCTTTGCACATCGTATATTGATAGACATTGTGGCACGCGGATAACTGTGGCTGGTGTCAAAGAAGACGAAATTTTCTCGGTTTTTAGGAATGGTCGTGTCTGTCAGTCGACACGCGCTCTGGGATGTTGCTAATGGGTCAGAGGTCAAATCGCACAGTTGACACCTAGCGACTTTGGTATGAAGTACAGTGGATACAGTGACGATATCGTAGTGTAGAGTGCTCAAAAAAGGAAAAGCCAGTGTATAAAGACCAGTATTAAAGGCCCGTATGAAAATGAAAGTAAAAATGTGGTTTTCCCATGATCCTAATATCATTTTCCCATGATCCTAATATCAGGTAACTTGAATCTGAACTTCCCTTTTCTTTCAATCGAAGTAGGTAGGGGAGTTTGCACTAGTAACGTTATCAGAAGGAAGTGTATGGAGGAATGCGGTCTGTTTGTTTTACAAATGCAAAATAAGTCATCCGTAGTACTTGAACCGTCCTTCCTTTTCTCACAAATTGATTCAGAGACGACTTTACGGAACGGGAAGTTACTAGTGCAAGTAGCATCGCGAATACTGACTCCACCGGGTATACATGTAAGAGCCAATACCGGCCACCGGAGTAAAAACATTTAAGAGCATTGGAATACCTCAACCCATCCACCCCATCATATTTCAGCGACGTGAACGTACTACAATATGATTATCGATATCATCAGGTGGCTGATATTAACCGGGATTATCCTAGGCTTGTCAGGACTGCCAAGTGCCCGTGGAAGTAGCGGCTACAATTCTTCAACACGGAAGTTCAACTTGTCCGTACCAGAGAACATCCCTGTCGGTACTGTTGTGGCCAACTTCACACCAGCCGTTCTAAACAAAGGCAACAGGTCAGTGAGCTTTGATATCGTTGACGGAGACCCCTACCGAAGGTTTTCGGTCCATCCCGAGGGATCACTGGGAGTTCTTCGTGTCGCTAATCCCCTCGACTTCGGGGTTCGTCCAAGGTATGACCTTGTCGTGTCGTTGAAATGTACTGACATATACGATACACCGTGTGAGGTTTTCAACAAAACTTACTCCGTGGAAATCTATATTACTGATGTAGAAGGCTATCCACCGTTTTATAATACAGCATGTGAGACGCCAGAAAGAGAAGGGAGCCCTCAACGTCTGTTTAACTTTTCAAACTACATTTCCAAATTTGAAACAGGCTGGATTCACACTTCTAATTCACAATCCACCACTAAACTGAGAAAGGCACTTCTAGTGCGAATAGATAACGGCGTCTGTGGCGTCACGTTGGTCGCTGGATTGACGAGTTTGTCTAGTACTACCGGCTGGGCGAACATTGCTTCCTCTTCAGGAGCAACATTCAACTGTTCTTCCAGCCAAACCGGTATGACAGTTCAACTACAGCTTGTGAGCCGAACCGATGGCGAGTTCCAAGACCTTCGGGACAATCACCTCATCATGCCAGAATGGCTAAATGACGAAAGTGTGGTGTATTTCTGGGTCTATCAAATCGCCTCGTATGAAACAGTGTCGGCAGCTACGATCAGATGTAAGTCAACCCCTATCCATTTCCAAATTACTGAAGAAACGACGACATATTCTATACAGGTTACAATAGACAAACTCGGCTGCGCAAGAGGAAAGTTTGGTCCATGGTGCGGCCAGGACTGTGTGTGTAAGAACGGCGCCCAATGTCATGGTTTCAACGGCGCCTGCCTGTGTCCCCCGGGGTGGATAGGAGTGGCCTGTGACATCCCCACCCCAGCGGTAGCCTTAGTAACGGTTCCTAGGCAACGCATTTACATCGGCAGCAATGTAACGCTGTCTTGCGCCGCAGTTCATCTGAACGTGTCGTCTATGGCGCTGACGTACAGGACATTTCACACGGACACTTCCAACGTCTTATCAAACCAAACCACGGCCATAGAGTTTACGATAAACCCTTTCCGGGATGACAATAATGGTGTTTACGCCTGTGTAGCAGAAACCGCTGGTACGAGGGACGTCGTCGAGAAAGAACTGATTCTAAACGTGACGAGTTGTCCTCCTAACCTACACGGAACGTTTTGTAACCACACGTGCGACTGTAGGAACGGGGGCCGGTGTGACCGGCGGAGGGGCTGCGTGTGCCGGCCAGGCTGGAGGGGGAAGCACTGCGATCGTCCGTGCCCCCATGGCCACTACGGTTTGAACTGTTCGTCCGTGTGCGCGTGTCAGGGCAGGGGCGCCTGTGACCACATCGACGGGACGTGCGTCTGTCTGCAACCGTGGGACGGACCGGACTGCAGCCGGCTTCTGCCTGGATTGGAAGACCAACGCCTACAGTTACTAGCTGTCCTAGTAGTAATACCTGCACTCTTTCTGATCGTAGCGTCAACAAAGATCCTTCTTCGAAAGAAGGCGATGCGCCAAGTTCCACAGCGACAGGAGGAAGACGGCATCGTTTTAGAAGAACTGCACGCAGGGCACCAAGAGGAGGTTGCATCAAAGCGTCGGTTGCCATGGGAACGGCGCGAAGAACACCTGATGGTGATAAAGATGGTTGGACAGGGCTCCTTTGGTCACGTGGTACTAGCTGAGCTGCGCACACCTGGAAAAGAACCTGTCTTGGTCGCGGCGAAGTCGATCTGCCAGGCTGAAGAGAGGAGCGGCGACGGGAGTGAGAGGTGTTACCGGGACTTTTATCGCGAAGCCGACATTCTGATTTCCCTGCACAATCAGTCAGAACACAGAGAGGGGGGAGGTAACCAGCGTGTGCACCCAAACATCGTCCAGCTACACGGCATCATCACCCAGTCTCGGCCCAGACGGATCCTGCTGGAGTACGCCCCGCGGGGAGACCTTCTTCACTTCTTACGAGGTTCCCGCCAGGACCCCGACACCCGTCTGCCCGACCTGCTGCAGTTCGCCCTGCACGTTTCCCGCGCTCTCCGCGAGCTGGAAACTCTCAAGATCGTCCACCGGGACGTGGCCGCGCGAAACGTGCTCATCACGGAGGACGGCGTGGCCAAACTGGCCGACTTCGGCCTCGCCAGGGACGTGTACGCCAACACGGTCTACGTCCACACCACGCACCGCGGGCAGGGCGAGCTGTTAGCGCTGAAGTGGATGGCGCTGGAGTCTCTCCGGGACGGAGTCTTCACCAGCCACAGTGACGTGTGGTCGTTCGGCGTGCTGCTGTGGGAGATCGCCACGTTCGGACAGGAACCCTGCTACCCGCGGGCGCCGTACCGTCCGGATTGCCGAAAGCTGATACGCATCCTGACCGGCACTCAGGCTAGACCCGGCAGGAGACTGGAGCAGCCGGAGAACTGTCCCGTCGCCCTGTACAGGCTGATGTGTCAGTGTTGGGCCGGAGACCCGGAGGATAGGCCCGACGCTAAACAACTGGAACAGCGTCTGGAGGAAAGTATGCATGATGGCTGAGTCAGACAGTCAGGCAGACAGACAGACAGACAGATAGACAGACAGACAGACAGACAGACAGACAGACAAACAGATAGACTGAACGAACGAATAAAGGAAGGAAGGAAGGAAGGAAGAATAAATGAAAGAAAAAAGGAAGGACGCAAAAATCTGCGAAAGACGAAGAGGAAGGAATAGGTTTATGTACATAATGTAGTGTGATATGTTCAAGAACTGGACTCGTATCCATTTTTATTTAGATACAGTATATGCGGAAAACCTTTTCTTTCACGAATACAATATCAAGAATGTCATTCTTCATGATAAGATGATATATATATGTGCTTTGCCCCTGCTGGATTAAGTAACCTTAATCAGCAAAAAACAAAAAAAGTTATTCAATAAAGATCAATAAATATAGTCTGGAGAATGGACACTTGTGTTTACGTACAAAATGGGGAAGTATAGATAAAAACGTTCACAGTTCAGGAAATCGAAAGGGAAGTTGTCTTGTCATAAACACAATACGAGACCTCATGGTATGCAGAAGTTCCGTTTTCCATGTCTTTTGCTTTCAGACATAGTGTAGCCTCGTCTATTGAAAGGCAACGAGCCGGCATCAGATAGTGGGTACCCAGGACGTAAGGGCCCTGTCACACTTCTGCGTATCGTCATTGCGTATGAGTTGCGTACAGACATTTCTGCCGTACGCACAATACGCACAATTACTGTGACGCACATGTAGCGTATAGGTAACGAATTCAGCGCATCAGTTGCGTATGATTTCCGTATGCAGTGCGCAATGATAGTTGTCTTGCTGCGAATGGTAGCGAATGTGGTACGCACGCTGAGCGTATTTCGGACGCACACAACTTATGCCCACCGCATTCCTAACGCACTTCCGACGAATGCCAGGCGTATTGCGGGTGCATTCCCTACTTATTCTTGCTGTTATTATAATTCACAGTCCTTCTCATCATAGGCCGCCCAAACGGGGACCAACTTACCCGTCCCGGCTGTATGTCTGTTTCCACTTCGCCCAAGCCCTGGCCAAATGCCTATAATATATTGTCAGGTAAATTAAATACCCGTACCCGTATACAAACATGACAGTTAGTGTTAACGACCTAATAATTTGGAGATGTCAAGAAATACCCTCTTTTAATAATTCTAAATCAATAATAAATACTGCATACTTTCAATACAAACAATTTACAATTACGCCCACGTGTATACACTGAGAGTACTAATATGGTATACGAACACTATACAGTCTACGTACACTACAACCTGGTGATTTATGACTGTCCTTTCATGTATTTACAGCCATAGTTCAAAGTGTCTACTGTCATAAGTCCACCATCTTTAGATGTTTCAGGCCATTGTGTTTATATGCACCCATACTTTTTATATTCCTATTTATAAGCAATTTTGTACTGACCTATGGACACTACACATTTTCTCGACAAACAACCCAAAGTACAAGAAAGACACATATTGTGTGTTACATATAGATACCATGTATAACATACAAAATGGCGAGTTCTAGCACCATTTTGGTGGAATACAATACAATATTTTGCTATAAAAATGCCTTTTTGATAACTGGCAATACATTATCATCTAGTTTTCAGCAAAAGATGCTAGAAAAAGTCAATGGTACTCAACTCTTTTGTTGGGTCACAACTTACTTTAAAAATGCTTCAGGAGGTCTGTTTACCCTGGAGGCTAGAGGAGCAGGTGCACCCTAGCACGCAATCTGTACGCTATCTCTGCGCTTCTCATAAGTTACAAATACGTAGAACGCGCTTTCCGGTTGCAACACGAACGGTACTAAAGCGCTGCAAGTACGCTATGTATTCGTCCAATGTACGCGGCTCATGCACAGGTGCAGATCCAGGTGCAGTTCAGCGTATAAACCGCGTATCCCATACGAACACCTAGCGTACTCGTACCGTGTTCGACCGATGCATTGCATATTCATAACGTATGACCTGCGTACCAGCGTACGCAGCATAGTTTTGGGCGTGCTGTGCGTGTGCTGTGCGTATGATGACGTACATAAAACTTACATAAAACGACTGAGATGCAAATGACATACGTATTGTGCGTACGGCTGCGTATGGAAGAATAGTCCGTACGCAGCTCATACGCATGACGATACGCACAAGTGTGACAGGGCCCTAAGCAACAAGCAGAAAGAAATCAACGCAAGAAATACCATAAATATTAAGTCTGACAGGCGTCAGATTTCAATTTCATGTTGTACGAATTAGAAATAAAACGTAAAAATGTATTTTCCTCCTGTCTTTGCAAACACAGCTTTGACAATGACTTTACCCTCTAACACTAACACCCACACGTCAGCATTTATCGTCGAGCTGTGTCACTAGCCTCTACCAGGTTCCGGGAAGTGGACGAAAGAGTAGAAATTGGCCAAATAGACAGATAACATGCCGGGGGAGTTGGTCCGCTAAAGGAGTACAGTTTGCCGCTCCCAAAGCTGACTAACTCCCCAGGCACCTTACCTGTCTATTTGGCCAATTTCTATTCTTCCCGAAGCCTGGTAGAGGCTATCACAGGCAGGCTAAACTTCAACTATATCACCATTTGTAGCTTTGGTGTATGTAATATACCTTCTCGATGGATAATTGATCTCTAAAGGTACACGCGTTGTGTATCCTTTGTCAGACACTGTCGAATTATATATCATTAAGCGTAACTGGAATTAGCTCTAGAATACCCATAGTCCACCATTATATACGTGCAAGGTCAGTGTGAACTATATTTGGTCAGGAGGGGAACCCTATTATAGTTGGCAGCCACTGCTTGGCAAGTGAAGATATTTCTGCCTCACGACTGTTACCCTGAAGGTGCCACAAATCCCGGACCACCTGACACGTGTTGGTGATTTAGTTCTCCACAGTAGGGCGGCGCGTTACTGCCAGGACCTGTTACCCTGACGGACATGCTGGGGAGGGCGGGGCGGCGCGCTACTGTCAGGACCTGTTACTCTGACGGACAGGGTGAGGAGGGGAGGGGCGGGGTGTCGACAGGAAGAAGGTCAAGGCTGGCCATGGCACAGGTTAGCCTCTACCAGGCTTTGGGAAGTGGCTGGAAAGAGTAGAAATAGGCCAAATGCCAGGGGAGTTGGTCCGCTAAGAGAACAGTTTGCCGCTCTGGTCTCTTTGCGGACCAACTCCCCTGGCATATTAAACATCGGTCCATTCTGTTACATAATGCAGCTTTAAAGCGGATACTGCAAGCCAATATACAATGACAGTGTACTGTAGTGTCTACAAGTGCACAGTCCACCGAACTGCCAGCGACGTGATAAACTACGTAGCGGTACGTTGATGACAAACCTATAACTATCCTTGGACAGGATTGTCCCTCGCACATGGACATGGCACATGGACATGAGTAAGCCTGTCACGTCTGAGCTTCGTTTTCTGCGCCAGAAAAGTGTCTCGTTCAAGGTGTTTTTTATCACGAGCCGACAGCGGTTTATTTGTTCTCTGACAGTGTCTATCTTAGTACGTGTTCTGTTTCCATCTACGGTTCAATGGCAAGGCTATGTGGAGAGGAAAGCGGCAGAACCTACTGTGCGGCTGTTGCTGCGTCTTTCCGTACAGACTAGCCGTAACTTGTACCAGTGTCCTGGGACCTTAATTTGTTTCGGGGGGCTTTATCGCAATGACATGTAAGTGCAAGTGACGGTTCCTGGGGAGACAGGAATCCTGCAATACCAAACGTCGCTGGGTACTTCACTGGGTGCATGCTGATAGTTCAGTGTCCGGATAACAAAGGCCGTAGCTTGTCGGCGATGTCTATTCCACCCATGATGGAAATTGCTGTGAATCTAGCCTTCGTCACTTTCTTCATTTCTGCCGGAGGGGCGCTAAACAGGAACAGTTCAGACCAGCAGCAGAGGCTACAGGACCTCGACACTTTCATCCAGAACCAGATGACATGTGAGTCCAGGCCTGTAGTCGGACTGACCGTGTCCGTCGTCAAGGACGGCCAGACCATTTTCGCCAAGGGGTACGGCCAAAGGGACCTGCTGACGGGACAAGGCGTGGACAACACGACTCTGTTCGGAGTCGGCTCCATCTCCAAGTCCTTCACCTCAGCCCTGTTAGCGGCCCTTCTCGGGGAGAGGGAAGATGTGAGCTGGGACACCGTCCTGACGGACATCCTGGGGCCGGCCTTCAGGTTCAGGGACCAGTTCCGCACCAAAGAGGCGACCCTGAGAGATATCCTAGCGCACAAAATGGGTCTGGAAAGTCTTGGTCTTGTTGTTGATACTGGACAGGACATTGATAGAGAAGAACTGGCCAGGTTGGTGGCATTCTTGTTCTCTAATCACACACGTTGCTTTCTGTTACCTTGGGTGTTAGTTCATTACAAGCAGATGCGAGAAGAAATTGTACCATGAGAGCAAGTCACTGCACTTAGTGCACTATAACGTTTGAGGGAAGGTTTGCCAACGATCTCAAGTTGAACATTCCTATCTTAGAGGGACGTCTTGATAACATCTTTAGCAACATAGCAGGACCCTTGCCTCGGGCTCACTGCTGCCACTTAGAGACTCAAGCCCTGCAATTTTCTAGCAGTATCATAACATTCACAGCATGACTAGGCGCCAACGGTTCATTGGAGATGAACCTGCACCATTTACGTTAATGTACAGTCAAAACTGCTCAAGAAGACCACCCAGGGAACCGATAGAATCTGTTCTATGTGGACAGGTGGTCACTATAAACAGGATTCTTCATGCTTGTGTCAGTGGGAAATACTACCTTAAGGGACCACACAAAAGTGGTCATGTTGGACAGATGCTCCTTATGTAGAGGTGGTCACTTGGACAGTTAGACGGCCTTCATATTACCGCAATGTTGCTAAAACTTAGTAAGAGTGGTCCTGTTAGAATACATCTGAATTTGCACCGAAAAAATTCAAACGTTTGCCACACTGCGACATTAGACTCTCTTGCCTTTTGTAACAATGCCCTTTTGGCAACGATCCGCCCCCTTCCAGGCGGATACGATACCTCAGGCAGGTCTCCCCATTCCGCACCCACTGGCATTACAACAACTACATGTACACCCTCGCCGGGCACGTGGCGGAGAAGCTTACTGGAAAACCCTACGAGACCCTCCTGCGAGAGCGTCTCCTTCAGCAGCTGGGCATGCGCGACACCGTCTACCTGGCTGATGCTGTAGAAGAGGACGGCTTCAACTTAGCCCAGACGTACTGGACACACAATCAAACCGGTCCGTTTGTTCCCTACAGTCCAGAAAACCGCAGGTGTGGTTGCTTAAAAAACATATGCATGTATGAAGATTCAGTCTCCAATGTGTTCATTATAAAACCCACTTATTATGCAGCATGTGGGTCAATTCATTATCCACTGCCTTCAAAGAAGTCAAATCTCATAATAGCAAGCGTAGTAGTAGTAGTATAAGTTGATCAGACAGTAGTTGTCTGTTTCTTATTGCTGTACTGTACCTTCTTTGACTCTGGACAAGCAATTAGCCTTCGGGCATGATTTTGCAAAATAAATTCTATTTTATTGACTGCAGACCTGTGAGGTTACATCTACCTGCAGGAGGTGTGGTGGCCAACGCCTTGGACATGGCCCGGTACATGAACTTCCACCTGAGCGGGGGGAGGGACGCGGCCGGCCGCGTGGTGGTGCCGGAGGACACCTTACGTCAGACCCACGCCGCAGACTTCACCATGCCCGTGTACAGTAAGAGGGTGGGGCCAGACTGGCCGGTGGGGGTGGACATGCCGCACGGGTACGGCCTGGGGTGGATGAGTGGCTACTACAGAGGTGGGCAATCTTGGCTAGTGATGATGTACAAAGTTTAGCATGAAACGATACCGGTATTTAACATGATACAATACGAAACAACCTCACTTTGTCATTTTTAATTTTCTATACTTTCATTCGTTTCTAGACGATAGACGGATTTACCATATGCATAGTGGAGGCAACAGATTTTACTTCGCTGTTATTGCTGTTTACTTCAAATGACAATTTATCATGTTAAGTTAGTTGTCATTTTAAGTGTAGTATATTGGTAGATATTACAATCTACACTTCCCTTCCTCGCTAGGTCACATATGGATTTACCATAGTGTTGGAAACAGGTGTTGATGTTACTGCTGTTAACTTCAAATGATACAATGTAAAAGCACATGTAGCACATGTATTGCAATCTACACTTTAAGCCCCGGTCACACATGAATATGACTCCTGAACACTGCCGAACTCCCTCCAACCATGGTTAGGAGTAGGTCGGGAGCAAGGTCGGCTGGTGTTCGGCGAGGTCGGCTATACTGTTCGGCTGCGATGTTTCAAAATGTTTAAAACAATCTATCTGATGTGGGAGGTTCGGCCATGTTTGGCGGTTGGTGTTCGGGAGTACGTTGGGCGTGGTTGGCAGTCACATTTGACTCAAATTCAACTCAAATTCGATTCAAAAGGTAGGCTGGCCTAAATCTGGTCAAACTGCTCCCGAACTTCAGCCAACCTTGGTCGGCTGGTGTTCTGGGGAAGGTTCTGAAGTCTGACAGGGGCTTTACTTTCATTCCTCGCCAGGCCACAGTCGGATTTACCACAGTGGGTGGGTGACGGGGTTCACGTCCCTGCTGTCGCTGTTCCCGGCGGTTCGAGGCGGTGTCTTCACGTCCGTGAACGGCGTCAGGGGGCAGAGTAGAGACGTACACAACGTCATCCATCACCAGATCGCGGACATCCTGATAGGTCGGTGTCTTTTGGTTTGTCGGGTAGTGAGATTAGGTCATCCTCAGCAGGTCATAAAGGATAGAAGAGAGGTGTAACTTTTGCAAACCTCCACCATCCTTACAGCTTCCTCAGTTAGCTAGGCCCATTGAGATCTTCCTTGTCCATGATGGTGCTGACAACTTTCATTTATGATCCTTCCTAGCCCTGCTAATAAAACATTTATATGCTATATAGAGATGGTCATCAGTTGTTCTCTATCGTTCCTTAGGTAAAGACCACTGGCTGAACACCACCACTGCCTGTTCGTACCCCCAGCCTTGGTGGACGAGACCGACGGCCAACGATCCCGTCATGCCAGAGACTTCCGACGAATTCTCGCGAGACAAACGTGACTACGAGGGTGTCTATGGCAACCTTGCAGCTGGCTCCTTGACGGTATACTTGAACGCTACAGATGGAGAATTACACTTCAGACTTGGTCTTATTGGATATGGTGTCGTCGTGCCTTCAAATCACCTTAACGTATTAAAGGCCAGTTTTAAAGGACCGCTGGTGGGTTCAACGGTTCTTGTCGATGTTGAAGTTCAAAACGGTCTCGTCCTTTCCCTGTCTTTCAGAAGTAATCCTCCTGAGCCTGACTTGTTGTTCGAGAGAGATCTAAGACTAACAGATCCGGACATTACAAACCCGGAGTGGGACGGATGCAGCAATACCTCCGGCGCTATTCACATTGTACGGTCTAGTCAGGGGCTATCTATTGTGTTCATTATGACGTTTATAATGTTCCTTTTGTCTTCAAGTCCCTGGTAAGAAGATCCGTCGAAGCCCGAAAAGAATGGCCAAAGAAAGAAAAGAGAGCTATGGTCTTTCACAAGATATTTCTGAGCATTGTTATATGGTATGTTTTGAGGCACGTCAAAACATCTGGACATTGACAATGTGTACAATCGGTCTTCGGAATGTGCAAACAGTACTTTGATACCAAAAGATTAAGACATAGTATAGATTTTTTTTTTTTTTTTTTTTTTTTTTTTTTTTTTATTACAAAACTTTATTCAACAACACAACAGTAATGAACAAAGAGACAACACTAAAAATAAGAGTACACACACACATACACTAAATTACCTATTACATATTGAAAGCTCCCCCCATTTTCTATAATGTCTAACTAAATTATTATGTTGACGTGCAATATGCTCTTCCATTGATTTAAAATGCTTAACAAATGAAACAAAATTGTGCAGAGAAATTTTTTTGGAGTGACGATTTTTGAAAATATAAACTTTACCTAGTAGTATTATGACATTACAAATAAGTGGCACAGATTCCCTTAAATCCCCCAGCAGAACATTCATCGGTGTATCAATATTAAGATAAAGTCCTGTGCTTTGATTAAACCATTTCTGTACACACCGCCAAAATTCAAACACCTTTCGGCAATCCCAAAAAAGGTGTTTCATCGTTTCATCTTCTTCTGCACATAGAGTGCATAATGAAGATTCTTTTAGTTTCCAAATGCATAAAAGTCTGTTTGTTGCTAAAAACTTGTGTATTAGTTTGAATTGAAAGATTCTGGTGGGGGGGTCGATTGTTGTTCTATAAATAAGGAGAAATACTTCCTTCCATGGTATTATGTCATTCAATTCGTCCTCCCAGTAAGTCATTACATTCATAGGGTAATCATTAAAGTTGCTGTTTTCTAAAAAGAAATTATATACTTTTTTGTTGATTTTAACACCACTTAGCCACTCATAATTTTGTAGCATAGGTCTGCATACTTGTACATTACAACAGTTTTGTGTTTTCCGACATTTCAGTTTACTAGACTGGGAAACTGCTGATATTAATCTATTATAAACAAACTCCGAAATCTTTACATTAAATTTCAGACTTAATGCTCTATAAGATAGCACTTTCCCATCTGCATCCAAAATGTCGTGTACAAAAAGAATTCCCTGATCTAGCAATTCCTTCCATAAGAATGGTTTATCATCAATCTTAAAATGACAACTGTACCAAAGAACATGGGATTGGGAACCATCCTCAGGAGGATTAAATTGGAATAATAGCCATCTATACAATACATCTAAGAAAAATGCACTTATGCCAGGGAGTTCTCGCTTCAAAAACGTAGTAATTTCCGGTTTGTCGTTACCGACTTGTATGAATGGAAACAAACCTTTTCTAAATATAACATGTGTGTTTGATAACATTCTGGAGCAAAACCAGAGCTTATTATGATATAGCTTAGGAACCCATGATGCTTTCAACGAAGCGTCAAAGGCGCACAAATTTATAAGTCTTAATCCTCCACAATCATAAGAGCTATATAAAACCTTTCTCTTTACCCTCTCCGGACCATTGTTCCAAATAAACTTAAAAACTTTCTTCTCGTACTGTTGAAAAAACGTATGATCCGGAGATGGTAATACAAGAAATATATGTGCAAAAAGCGAAACAACCAATGAATTTATAATTGTAATTTTACCGTACAAGGATAATATTTTTCTTCTACTCCACGGCTGTAATATTGAGTCAAGTTTACTGAGGCATTTACTACAATTAATGGATGTGATTTCATCCATGTTTAATGGGACATGTGTCCCTAACATATCAAAGGGGCCATCGGTCCATTCCACGTGATACTGACTTGGTAATTCAAAGTTTGTACCTCTAAGAGAACCGATTCTAACTACTCTACATTTATCATAGTTGGGAGTGAGACCGGAAAGTGTACTAAAATGATTTAAGTCAGATGTTAAAGCGTTAAATGAGACCGGTGTAGGTTCTAAAGTAAAGTTGGTGTCGTCTGCATACTGGGCCAATTTTGATTCTAAGTGATTTATAACGAGTCCTTTTATGTCAGAGTTACTTCTGATTTTAATAGCTAAAACTTCAACTGCAATAATAAACAAGTAAGGCGATAAGGGGCATCCTTGCCTTACCCCTCTATGCGGCATAAACGGTTTGGATAAATTTCCAAAATTAATGATTCTACTTGATATATTGTTATAAAGTACTTGTGCCCATTTGATAAAGGAGTTTCCAAAATTAAAGAATTCTAATGATTTCAAAACAAAATCCCATCTAATACGATCAAACGCCTTTTCATAATCCGTCAAAAAAATTATTCCTGGCAAATTCTCTTTTTCGTATTTATCAATAATTTCCAGGATTCTGCGAATCCCGTCTCCTATGTACCTTCCCTGTATAAAACCTGTCTGGTCAGTTTCTATGATGCTATGCAGTACTTTACATATTCTTCTAGCTAAACACTTGGACAGGATACGCACGTCACAATTTAAAAGTGTCAAAGGACGCCAATTGGTTAGTATGGATGGGTCCTTGTCTTTGCCATTTGAATCTTTTTTAAGAAGTAGTGATATAATCCCCTCTTTTTGTGTGCTGGACATCTGGCCATGTTCGTAAGCATAGTTTAGGCATTGTAACATAGGAGCTTTAATGTGATCGAAAAAAACTTCATAGAATTCTACCGGGATGCCGTCTTGTCCAGGTGTTTTTCCTTTTTGGAATGACTTAATAGCTTGCTTTAATTCTATTTCTGAAATAAGACCCTCACACACTTGCCTTTGTGAATCTGACAGGCGTTTAGAGTAATCTCTGGGGAAAAAATCTTCGCAGATTTCCTCCGTAAGAGGAGTGGGGGGTTCTTCAAATGAATATAGTGCAGAAAAGTAATCAGTTTCCATATGAATAATATCGGTAGGATCTGTAAGGATGCATCCATCAGAGTTTTTTAACCTCAATATATTTTTCCTGGCATAATTTCTGTGTTCAAGATTCAAAAAATATTTAGAGCATCGTTCCCCTGACTCCATCCATTTACATCTAGATAAAAGATTTAACCTGACAGTCTTTTCACAATATAAGCTCTCCAGTTCTTTTTGTTTGCTTTCGTAATGTTCAAGAATTTCTAAAGCAGGAGAAGGGTCGTTATCTAACCTATCTTTTAATTTGTTTATTTCTTCCATAAGTTCTTTCTCTTTCGCAATGCATTGACTTTTCTTCCATGAAGAGTATCTAATAGTATGTCCTCTGACACAACATTTAAAAGTATCCCAGACAACTTGGGGATCTGCGGAACCTATATTGTGTAGAAAAAAATCCTTGATGAAGTCTTCAGTTTCTTTTAGATAATTAGAGTCTGAGAGTAATGAAGTATTAAACTTCCAGTAACCTTTTCCCCGAGGATATTCAGATAAAGTGAGGGACAAACCAATGAGGTTATGATCCGATCTAAGGCGATCTGCAATAACTGTTTTAGATACTTTGGATAGTAAAGAGAAAGATATTAAGAAATAATCTATTCTGCTTGCCTGTTTTTGGCGTCGCCAAGAGTAACGAGTGGCATTTGGATTCCGAAACCTCCAAATATCTAACAGGTCCCATGTACTTATCATGTCTAGAATCTTCTCTCGTGAATTGTGGTGATAATTATGCTCCTTCTGTCCTGCTCGATCTATTTTGGTATCTAGAACAGTATTGAAATCACCAACTATTATAAGATTTTCTGTGAAAATATCTCCGTCTTGTATGCCTTTCTCCACTCCAGCAAAAAAATTAGGATCGTCAACATTAGGACCATAAACATTAACTAAACTAAACCTGAATTCATCGATCGTTATATCAAGCAATATCCATCGCCCCTCATCATCTACTTTTTTGTCATTTATTTTGTAGTTTAAGCCTCTCTTGAATAATACCAACACCCCCCTGCTCTTACTTGTCCCGTGACAAAAAACAATAGAGCCTTCCCATTCTGATGCCCACGTATTTTCATCGTTAGGCTCAGAGTGAGTTTCTTGTAGGCAAATAATTTCAAAAGGTTTGTCAGATAGCCATGTGAACACTTCTTTTCTTTTACGTTTGTCTCCAATTCCGTTGCAATTAAAACTGGCTATTTGTAATTCCGATTTGGCCATAAGAAAACACAGTTTCAGAAAATTCTAGAAATGATTTGCCCACATTAACAATGAGAAGAGGGAAATAATTGATATTTACATACCATACCAAGAGCCGGTGGTCCGTGGCCAGATGCATAAACAAGGCATTCCGAACAGTCACTGGGGCCAATCGGACGCAGGCAATCAAGGCACTAATTAACCATTTAGCATGTGCACGTGTGTACTCCAGATCAAAACAAAACAGAAACAATATTAACATATCAAACCAGATCATAACACAAACAAAATCAATAATAATAATAAACAATAGGTAATCAACACAGAAACTCAAAACACTAGTTAACCATTTCGTAGTGTGTGTGTACTCAATACCCAAACTAAACAGAAATAATACAATAAAATTACACCAAATCATTGTACAAACAAAGCTGATAATAATGATAAACAATAGATTGATAAAGAGAACGAAAAGGGTTCTGGTCCGGTGGATTGTGTATAATAGTGTCAATAAAGTCAGCAAGAGACCTTTTTCTACATGTATCCTTTTTAATGGATATCTTTAATCAGTCTGTAGATTTCTTAAAAATCTTACAGCGGCGTCAAAAAAAAAGAAAAAAAAAGACAATACTTGTGTTCTACGAACAATCTCGGCAGGTAGGTATACCGGAAAGTAGTCTGCCTTTACAAAACATGACATTGACTTCTACTCACAACTGCGTAAATAGTTAACGCTTTTTACCCCGACTGGGACGCGGTCTTAAGTTCCGCTTTGGTCCTTTGCTGCGTTGCTGTTCATGTATTGTCACATCCAAGTCAGGGGTCGTGTCACATTCCGGTTCCTTCTGCACATTACCATTTTCACGATTTTCTTGCCTTCTTTCCGTCGTTCTTACTGTCTCTTGCGCTTTTCCACTTTCTGCCTCTGGTTCGTCTTGTAACCATCTCTGCGGGATCCTCCAGTGCAAAAAAGATTCACCTTCGATCACCAGCCTGTCGCCTACAATGGATGCTCTTTTCCCCTGGGCTTTTGCTCGCTTCAGAGCAGGAACAAGCTTACGTTTCCTGAGCTCCCGGACATTAGCGGGTACATCATCGGTAATGAAGATACGCTTGCCTTTAAGCTTTGTTTTGTTTTTCCAAACTTTCTCCCTGTCAGATCTGCATGTGAAACGGGCGATGATTGGCCGAGGCTTACCACTTCTATTCCTCTGTGGCTTTCCCAATCGATGGACGCCGCACATTCTCATATCCTTCGTGTTTATCTTCATTTCACCATTTATGACATCCAGCACTTTCTTCAGGCAGTCTTCCTGCTCTGTTTCTTCTATTCCATGAAAGAGAAGGTTCCATCTCCGGCCATACATCTCCAGATCTGACAGCCATTTTCCTGTGTTGTCTTGTTCCTTTTCCTGAGTCTCCATTCTGCACGCCAACTCATCTACCTTTTCCTGGGTGAATTCCAAGGATTCGATGAGGTCAGTGTTGTCGCGGTGGCACTTGGAGAATTCCTCCGAGACCGTATCGGTGTTGGACTCCAACTGTTTTACACGCATTTCTAAACGCTGCAATCGGTCCACTATCAGCTCCCATTCCTTCTTCGGTATCACCACGACTTCTTCGGCCATACTTGTCTAGTTGAGCTGTGTACGTGCTATAGAGACTTAAGAAAAGCGTCTGGGGGTTGGAAGGGCAGTAGCCTTCCAAGTTGAGGCACTATTTCACGTTTACTTCCACAATATGCCGGAGAAAAAAAAAACTCAGGCGTCCATGTTGAAATTACCCAGAATCCTCAAGACATAGTATAGATTAACATTACCCTTTAAACATTCATTCGTGAGTTTATTGATCATGATCTATGTATACGGTAGCATCATGAGTTGGAATATCAAAGTTAACAAGGGTAGATTTTGTTTTCATTGGTCCTGTTGTTATTTATTTATTTATTCATCGCTTGGCTACAATACGTCTTAGATTGTGCATTTTGTGACCGAATGATTTAGACACATTTCTTTTTAGATTATATCTAGTACTTTGTTGTTTTAAATGAACAAAAAAACTGTTGCCTCCCAAATACAACAGCAGAATTGAAAGTAGGTAATTGACAGTGTTATTGAGGCTCACCGAATCGATTATTCGTCAAAAATCAAGCGCAAACTACTCTCTTAAGTAAGAAAACTACATAACGTTACACCATATCATTGAATGCAAACGCTGTAACGATCAAAATGTAGGATGATGTCGAGAACGGCAAGATGCGGTCTGCGCCGCTGGCGGGGTACAGGCAGGACCCGTTGTCTACCGTGGCCTGGCTGTCGAAGTTGTCGGCAGCGGGGCAGGTACAACCCCGGCGGGGCGGCTGGTAACCCTCCTCACACGGGCCTCCTCCCAGACACGTCCCGATGGCGCCAGCTACTCTCGCTCCCTCGAAGAAGGCCCCCTGCAGGTAGCCAAAGTGCACTCCCGTCCCGTCCCCTGCGAAGAACAGACGCCCGGCGACAGGAGCCTGAAGTTTGCTCAGCTCCTCCTCACCAATGCCGACCCCCCAGTTGGCGTAGCTGCCGCGGAAGAGCGGTTCCTGCTCCCATCTCGGCAGCAGGATGGCCTCAGGGTCGGGGATACCGGCTCCGTACATGGCGCGGAGGACCGCCATGATCTCCGCCTGGGTGGCTTCGTCAGACTGGGCCTCCACACGCCGCGCCTCCTCTCCCATTAATGTCACTGTAAGGAAAGGGCGAACGACGCTCGATGAATGAGAGCATGTCTGTCTTAAAAAATGAATATGATGTCGTATTGCGAATTCAGTGAAACCTGTACAAGTGACCACCTCAACATAAGGACCACCTGGCCATTCAGATTCAGATTCAGATTTTTTATTCCCAATGACATAGCAGGTACAATATAAAATCAATACCTGAAATTCGTCATTGCTTACAAAGCCGCCATTAAAATCCAGGGATAAAATTCATGATACATGATAAGGCCATGTTGATTTAATTATATGGATGACATCCGCGCGCGCATCAATTTTCGTTCGTTTCCAAAAAAAAAAAAGTTTTCGACCATACTGGAAATCGTACAAAGCAGCTGCAAAATGAGCAAATATATGCCGTAAATAGAAAAAAAATATTGGAAAACTATACTAATATCGTAGAATACTAAAATCAATTCCAAAGGAAGAAAATGTGAAGAAATGAAAATGAAGAGTCTATTATTCGCCATACCATAATCTGTGTGTTTAGCCATTTGTTCAACCTTCATGACCACGTAGATTTCATAATGAAGGCAACTTTTTTTTTTGCCAAACTTTTTTTTTATTCGCACGCTCGCATCAGTTTTGGGGTACCCAGAGGATGTCATCCATATAATCAAATCAACATGGCCTAAAATAGAATTCTAAAAATCACAGTAGGTAAGAGTACGTAGGTAATATCAAACACTATTTACAAAATGTATGTGCCAGGAGGGCTAATTGCCTGTAACATAGGTATAATGGCGATGAATACAATGATGATAAGAACTTGTTCCTACAATACACTATATACTAATTCTAGAAATATACATCGGGATAGTTTTGTCAGGTTTCAAGTAAACAACAAAGCTTAGCATACATCATGAATAAAGAATGGTTCAAACAAATCAATATCACGGTGCCTTGTATCTGTCAGTCACCAACAAGCCTGTTATTTCATCCCACCGAATCAAGTTGTAGACGTCTTTACTTTCTTATCATGCTTACTTACCCAGAAGGATGTTGGTCCCTGCAGGAAAAAGGCCTGCAGCCTCCAAGTTCTGCCACACGGTGTAGTAGCCCCTGCGTTCTCCCACATACACAATGTATTCGTCGTCGTCCCAGAATTTAGACGGAAACTTCAAGTAGATGGTCGTGTACAGGGCCATGCGAACCCGGGAGATGGCCTCTCGCTTCCAGTCGGGCAGAGGAGGGAAAAACTCCACGGCGTTGCTTTGAAGAACCCCCATGCTGAAGGTGACGATTGCATAGTCGGCGGTGTATGTAGAACCATCTCCGGTGGTAACAGTCACGCCTTCGTCACCCCATCGGATCGCGGTGACCGTTTTGTTGAGTTTGAGCCGCTGGTCGTTTTCTGCGAGGAAGCTTCCCGCCATTTGCTCGATGATGTAGACGTATCCACGCGGGTCTGTGAGGAAGTACTCTTCCTCGCCGAACAGCTCGAAGGTCGGGTCAAGCTCCCCTCTGACCAGAGATGAAACATCTGGCTCTTCTCCATAAAACCAGTCGTAGTTGGCGTACTCAACGGCTTTCTCAATGGAGGAACTGGGGTTCCAACCACCTAACTTCAGGGAAGCTCGTATGGGCATGTCAGGTTGTCCATTCTCGTCTCTCCCCACGGCTAAGTCGTAGGCGGCCTCTGACGGTTCGTCCAGGGAAGCGAGGACTGTGTGCCACTGCGAGGTGACATCGTGACCGGAGCTGTTCCTGACCTTGATGTTTTTTTTATTCAGAAAAACAGTAATGAATACAAATGAAAGGACACAGGCAAAGTGACTGCGAACTCTTAGTTAGGCACAACTTATATTCTCGCAGCCACTTTTACAATGAAAATAAGGTATTTTACAAGACTTAGCATGTTCATCTGTGTTGGTACAAGTCATTATGAAATGGAAACTAAACTTTAACTGCCAACACTATCTACAAAGAATTGGGACCTACCCCAAATTTTCGGTTGACTCCATCAACCTTGTTCACGGAATGGACCCGTTTACTCTTGGAACGTGACGTCAGAGACACGTGACCGTAGTAGCGGGTCATACGTGCCAGATAACTTGTGTCTGCCCCCGTCAATCAAATCCTTGATTCTGAATCGGACTTCTTTGCAAGAGGAGTGAAGGAGGCGGTCTACATAAGAGCTCACAGTCAGACCTACGCTGAACAGAGACGGGGGCAGACACCTGGCACGTATGACCCGCTACTCGTATTTTACAAGACGTTTGAAAAAAGTGTGGATTCATAAGAGACATAGTTGAAGCGTGAGTCAAAACTCCCATCCCAGAAGAAAAGAAAGCAAAACAGGACACATATAGCTACAAACATTTTTCTGTGATGTACTTTTGTGTGGCTAACACGATTTTACGCCGAACATGTCATAGGAACAGAGCAAACTACCGCGAAGCACTAGAAATTGTTTAGCATTGTCAGAAAAGGTGTTGAAATTAACCTTGATGTTGTCCCAGTTGCTGACGGTGCCGGTCATGTTGTAACTCTTGACCATCGCCCACACCGGATTGTCGTCGGAGACGCCGTGGATCCAGTTTCCGCCGATGTCGATGGTCTTTCCGCCAAACTGTACCTTCCAGAGTCGGCCCCCGACGCGACCGCTGCCTTCCAGGATGACGAAGTCTGTCAGCCCGCTCTGGTTGAGGCTCCGAGCGGCCGAAATCCCCGCCATCCCGGCGCCCAGGACCAACACTTTGGACTGCACCTGCACCAGTCAACAGATGTTACTCTCCAAGTAGAGGTTTAGGCTTTGGCTTATTTTGGGCGTGTTTTTAGGCTTTTTAATGGGTCTTTCCTTTTTGTACTGGCATCTTTTTTTACACCAGCCCTTGGGTGGCGAATTGGATACTGTCTGGCAAATGGATACTGCCTGGTCAATTTGATACTGTCTTTGCAGCCACCAAGAGATCTGCTTGGAGATTGTACAGACTACGGCAGAAATTGCATTGTATTGTTTTCTTCGCACATAAGTAATAAAAACCAATACAAAGTAAAATACACAATAAGAGTGTGTTGGGGGAAGGCAGAGACCAATCTGGTCTATCCGAGGCCTTCCCCACAACTAAACGTAAACAAGCAAGCAAGTAACTGACAAAAACGATGAATAGAAATACCCATACATAGCTGATCGTTGAATCAACATTTGAATCAACTAATAATAACAGATGATAACCTGTATGTGTTTCTTGTACACATATGTGTTTTTTTTTAAATTTTAATTGTATTGTATTGTTTTTATGGGTACTTTTTCCCGAAATAAAGAATAAATGAATAATAATTAGGTAAATAACAACTAAATAATCACTGAATGTGCAGAAAACTGTTTTAGCCCATTCTGATCGACCCAAAATAAGTAATAACACAATTGAGAGGAATAAAAAGGGCCATCTATACCCCTATCAGGGCACACAGGGTGTTTTGCGGAAGTTCAATAGCTTCAGCACGAAGTTTGAAATCTAAAAGAGCAGCCTTTTGAGATTTGCGCTTGCCTTTGGTTTAATGTCTGCATATATACACCAAGAAGAGCTCTTAATAAATGAGCTACATTTTACGCAAGCAGGTAATTTTAGTGGAACCTAGCCTGAAAGCCAGACCCATAGCAGTCACTATATGCCCAAATCTATCCAGTGTGCGCACTAGTAACTTGGGGCCTAGTGCTATGTGTCCGTCATCCAGGCTAGTGGAACCAGGCAAATGTAACACAGAAACAACCTAGACTATTCGGTTGACTGGCAGGACTGTGTAATCTTCTGCGTGAAAAATATGAGGCTCATTGAGAAAAATTTAAACTCTTGAGACACACAGAGTATCAGTAAAAAGATCCATACACAACCCCAGCCCTGGTCTGATTTCTGCCTTTAACAGCTTTGTTCTTGAAGAGGATCATGTTACCAAAGTACAGTAGGTGGCAAGGTGGTGGTGTGGTTAGAGTTGTTGACTCAGAATCTGAAGCCGGTTCTGGGTTCGAATCCCTGGCAGGTCCCAGTGTTGTGCCCTTGGGACAAGCCTTTACACCCTTTTCCTCACTCGACTCAGATGAAAATGAGTACCTAGCTTCGGTTAGGGACGTCCTCCAGAATAGGACATAAAGCGAAGGTGTCGTGTTTAAGAAGCTGAGCCACACCTCACGTACGTCAAATAACCCACCACGGTTATCGAAAACAGTTGGGATCCTTCCGGGTGGTGCGAGTTGTTTAAACCTTACAGTCTGGTCTCAGGGTTGAAATCTTAAAAAGGTGATAGTCACCTGTTATGTCAATCCTTCCACAACGTGTGGTAAATCTCGATAGATACATAAATAGATAAATAAAGTTCTGCCAGCCGCTTCGTACCTATATTGTATGCATGCCAAGCATGGCAGAGGATGACCCAGAGGATCATGTTACCAAACTCAAGACAAATAGCGGTGCCATGGCGGATTTTAACGACTTATGCATAAGAAAGAGAATGTTTCGTTGCCAGCTGCAAAATGAAAGGTTTTCTGGCACAGTGACTTCATGTTGCGGTTGTCAAACTGGTTGGCCTGTTTAAGAGGTTCTTATATCCACCCAACTCGATTTGATTGGTGGCAAAACGCCCACATCAGCAGACGATATCATCACACACAAGACGTAACTTTCAAAACACACTTACCGTTTCCCCTCTACAGACGGCTAGCATTAGGAGAAGGGGCACTGCTATTCTTGACCAAAACGAGAACATGGTCGCGGTGGTTTGACCGTTTGTTGTCTCTCCAACCATTACGAATGTCACCCGTTGCCACAATTTACCTTTGCGCAGATTCACCTTTTATCCAGAGCCTTTTATCCTTTGTGTACGAATACTGTAATTCCTGATTTTTTCACTGTACTGTTATGTTCACTGTTTTCACTGTCACTTCTGTACCGTGAAGTTATCATTACCGTTATCAAATCATTTGTGTATTGCCCCTTCCCTGCACTTGCCACCACCGTGAAGATAAAGTTCTGTGAACATGTCCATTTTCTTCAGACCGTGAAATTTTGCTACCGTGAACACAAAGTGAATTACAGTAATTTATGCATGAATGGTCCGTAACAGCAAACCAAACAAGCGTAAAAGATACTAGATCCTAGGACAGGGTACTTTATGTAGGTCGGGAATCTCCCGCAGGTCATCGACCTATCGAGGACATTATACATGTTATATAGAGTCCTTGTCACACATTCACGACCTTCCCCTGAATTTGTTCCCGAACACCAGCCGGCCAGGTTCGGCTGTCGTTCGGGAGCAGTCTGACCAGATTTAGGCCACGCCTACCTTTCTATACGAGTCGAAACGACTTTGATTAAATTTGAGTCAAATTTGACCCCCAAACACGCCCCGAGTTTGCAACGAACACTGCTGACTCACTCCCGAATGGTCAATGGTTGGCTGGTG
Organism: Branchiostoma floridae x Branchiostoma japonicum; assembly: GCA_013266295.2. Lineage (NCBI taxonomy): Eukaryota > Metazoa > Chordata > Leptocardii > Amphioxiformes > Branchiostomatidae > Branchiostoma > Branchiostoma floridae x Branchiostoma japonicum. The sequence continues at coordinate 13,452,903 of CM023825.1, forward strand.
TTCTGCTGACTTACAGCCGAATACCAGCCAACCATGGTCGAAACTTCCGACCAACCCCCGAAAGATTTGAAACATTCGGCTGGGACAGCTGAATACTAAGTAGCCGAATTTGCCGAACACCAGCCGACTTTGCGCCAATCTACTCCTAACCATGGTTGGGGGACGTTCGGCTAGCGTTCGGGACGCCGAATTCGTCAATGTGTGACAGAGGTTTAAAACATTATGTTTCCCTTCCGTGATGTAAGCATAATAAACATGATTAGATATGAATATTGGCAACATTGTAGGTTGACGTCATCGTGGTTCACCTCACGTCACCGTGCAATTTTTCTTCCTCGGGTTTTGACGTTACGGTCCATATACAACGTTATAGTTACCGCACTCCTTGAAGGCCGGCTGCAAATAAAGAACACATGTGCGCTTGACACCATGCACACACGAATATACCACAGACAAATTGTATATTTAGTAAGACGATGTAAATTGGTATCTGTGTTTGCTGAAATCAGTGTAATCAGTGTTGCTTCGTTGAATTACACGTGTTAGTGCCAAACGCACCTGAGTTAAGTGCTCGAGCATCATACGCCTACGCGAAACCTGGATTTTCACTGGTTTGCGCTGGACGTTTGGTCAACTTGCGTTGCATCAGAATTTTGCCCATTGCAGACGATATCTTTCTGAAAACTATACATGGGATGTCAGCCTTGAATACGCAAATACGATCTTAAACGAGACGTTCTACCGAAGTGCTATGCACAATACATTACGGGTTTCGCGCAGACGCAGTACCCTCTGAGGACGACGTGCTTGAGAAACCAATCGGCCGAGGCCTCAGCGCAAAGGATGACGGGAGACACCGACATCGTTTCTGGTCATTATTGTTGACGGATTAATAAGGCTGACTTTGTATGCATGCGAAAAAGTCGTTCTCGAGGAATTCATCTGTGTATAATATACATCTCTATGTAGTACCGGCCACAACATTAGAGCAATAACATTTAGCCCATCTGGCTCACCAGTTGCTAGAGACGCTAGAGGTTCTGGCTGTGCGCACCTGCTTGGATCAATAACGCCCACCTTGCCACATTCCAGACAGTTTGAGGTGTAAGTGCAAATAATAGGTACATGCGTACATGCACGGCCCACGCTTTGCCCTTGCATGACATGCGCAAGCCATGAAGATTAGGTCATTGTTAAAATGAGGAAGTGAAACTAGGAACGGGGTATATAAAGGTAGCGCAGGTGCGTTCTACAACACAACGCATTTCGGCTACAGGTAAGCTTAGTATGGAACATATAAGACCTATTACCGTGTTGATCCAAAGCTGTTTACTTTTTTCACCAGCAAAATTCATAGTTGTAGTGGAGACTATGGGCCTAATGGGTTGTTACAGCACAGGTGTTGGTAGTGACTGGGGAGGGCGGTGTGTTTGTGTGTGTGTGTGTGTGTGTGTGTGTGTGTGTGTGTGTGTGTGTGTGTGTGTGTGCCTGTGTGTGTGCGCGCGCGCGCGCGCGTGTGTGTGTGTGTGTGCGTGTGTGCGCGTGTGTGTGTGTGCGTGCGTGCGTGTGTGTGTGTGTGTGTGTGTGTGTGTGTCTGTGTGTATGAGAGAGACAGACACAGACAGACAGAGAGAGACTGAGTTCGAATTACCAAATGTCAGAAAAAAAGCACATAACGTTGTAGATATGAAAACATGGACTAATCCTGCCATCGTGGCATTCAGCATTGGCCAGCAAACATACATTTCTCCTTTGTCTAACTGTAGTTGGATAAATAGATCGAGCTTTGTTATTGTCATTGGATATGTTTACATATGAGCACGGTTGTATATCCTCACCCATTCGTGACATTTGTTTGCTATGTATGTTTAACTCGTGTGATGTTATTGTTGTCTTTACTTTCGAATTTGTTTGTTAGGCCATGTTACAAATGTAGATACGACCTGTACTTAGCCCTTTGAAGTATGAATGTACAATAAGGGTCTTTGGTTCATAATTACTGATCCGAGTACGTTCACGGTGCATACGGATATGAATGCACTACTAGTAATGTATATTCTTGTCTTTTGTAAGAGAACGTCGATTTGATTGGATAACTAAGGATCTTTGTTTGGTCTGACGCGGTCCGCAGAAAAAAATAGTTCCTCTTTTTGAGTTTACAGACAAAACATTGCTGCCGCGGTATAATTAAGTGACAATGGAGGCTCAAAGCGGCTGGGATACCATCTTTGCCGAACCGATTCGATGGAAGAGAAGCGAGACGGTAACGAAATGTTGGGACCACATCAAGGTTTGCTAGTACAACGTTATTCATCGTTCACTGTAGTTTTACAAAGTTTATAATGAACTTGGAATAACCGATTCATTAGGCTCAAGCACTGCTCAGACAAAGTTTGAATGAATTTTTAAAATCTTCTGTGTCATTTTCGGAAGCTTGGTACGGTAACAGTACTGAAACTGTCTATTTCCGTCTACTAAAAACAAAAATGAAACACCTGTAAACTAGCTACCATTTTCTCCAGTACACCATAGTGGCTGCTGTATGCATCATGGTGTTGCTGTGGTTCACACAAGGTCACCGCTACCTGTACAATGTGCTGTACGGGCCGTTTGTTCTCAGCGAACAGGAGATTTTAGACATGCGACCGGAAAACCTATGGAAACAGTACATTCAGGTAAGGCCTGGAGACCACATATTCCGAACAATAGGTGAAGCTATTGAGTTTTCCATGATTACTGTAGCATTCACTATTCAAAGTACATTGTGTTATCTTGAAAGTTCATCTGTGTTGGGAGAAGTCTGAAGCAAGTTTAGACTGTAGTTTCAACACAAGAAATTGGACTTACCCAAATTTCCGACTATACAACTCCAGTCTTTGTCGAGGAATGAGAGACCCACCGATTAACATGACGTCAGTCATTCCTTGACAAAGACTGTATATGGGTAAGTCCAATTTCTTGTGTTGGAAATTGAAACTAGTTTCATAAAGTGCATTGTGCGTTCGCATTTGTTTTTATCATAGCTTGCATTCATGTCATGGGGGATCCCAGGAAGATTGTGTCTGCTTGTACATGTTGTATATAACGCAGGCCTAATCAAAGCTAACAAAAAGGAAAAACACAGACGGCACTCTTACTATACCCTGACTATTATTATTGTCTTTCACTGTCCAGGTTCACCATGGCCGCCCTGTAGACATAACTTCCAAAGTCAGGTGTGAGGGTCGCCCCTGCAGTGCAGGACTCGTGCAGTTCAAGAAGCGTGCAGCTCACAACTCAAACATCAACCAGCTGTTAGTCAAGAAACCAAAGTCGCTGAAACATGTGAGTTACTCAAAGCGACATCCAATCAACTTCGGCGTCATGTCAGCAAAAAAACTCAAAGCAATCATTCAAAAGATTGGTCTGGAGAAAAGCGTTATCCCTTTCATGGAAAAATCAGAACTAGTTTCTATGATAACTCAAGCCTATGACTCAAATCCAAAGGACTTCAACAAAGCTACTAGTTCGGAAGTCCTTGTTGGCTTTCTGACTGATTTCGATGTGATCGATGTGTACAGAAAGCCCGAGTTTATGGCTCTTGTTTTGGATACGTCTGATCCATATTTCACCATTATGTCTTTCCCGAGCATTTTTGTCCCTCTCTACGTCTTTTTCGTGATGAAGATCGTGTACTACATTTTCAAACTTGCCAAAACACGAGCGTCTTCTTCTCCTATTTTGACTTCATTCGGATCAACTGAATTTCAGAAACAAATTCTCAAACCATTGAAAGACTTTGTCAAGACAGAAGGTCTGCTGCACGTGAGCTCTGTTTACGACTTCGCTGCTCTGAAGCTGCAGGAAGAAATTCTTTCGGATGAATTCTCCACAATCGTCAACGAGGAACATTTCAGGATTTTTGTGACGAAGAGACGTGTAATTTATGTCCGAAATGGTGTTGTTGACGTGATTTCTTTGTCCCAAATTGACGAAATCAGAGCTTGGAGCGACACGTGCCATGTTGTTTTGAGCTCCGGTCAGGCCAGGACCCTAAAGATGAGTTCCGGCCAAGCCGGTCACCTGAGAAATGTCCTCAGCAGCCGGAGCACACGGTTCAGAGAACTGGAGGAGGAGAGGAGGGTAAAGAGACTACAGGTCTGTACCGTAATCTATTGTAACACCAATAGATTACCACTACACAGATTCTAGATAGATCATTTTAGCTTTCAAGTAAGCGTATCTCCTATTATTCTTTATTGTCAATTACTAACTAAAGCGAACATTGACTTTGTATGTACGAAAAAGTAACTAATAAAGAGAACATTGATTTTGTATGTACGCAAAAGTAGTTTCTAAGGAATTCAGCTGTATATACATCTCTCTTCATAGGAAGAAGAGGAGCGACTGAGACGGCAAAAGGTAAGAGTCCACATGACCAGTTTAGGATCGTTTATTTCAGTGCATCAGCAGTTGTCAACTGTTGTTCATAGATAAACACTGTTACAACGATTGACGCGTTCCCTTCACGATGTGCCCTTGCGCGTTTATGTGAGATGTTTGTCCATAACTCTTCTTGGTTTCCCGTTTTATAGGAGGAAGAAGAAAACAGAAAGAGGGATGAGGTAAAAATGTTTTCAGTTCGATGGATATTTAGAGCTGTTAGCTTGAAATTCTTGCTTCGATTCCATCTCCCTCATCTCATACCTTCGTTTCTTTCCTCTATTGCCTGTCGTTAATGTAATAGGCTTTAAATTTGGCAAGTCCATTTTTACTAATCCTTATCAGTCCGAGTAGAGATGAAGCTTAGAAAGTTGTAATTTGTGTGTGATTTTCAGGCTGAACAGGAAGCCAGGCGACGCCGACAGGAGGAAGAAACGATCAGACGTATTAACGAGTTTCTCGCTATGCTGGCCGCAAGAGGTGGGTGTTGCATTTGGTGTGCCAAGAAATGTATTGCACAACAATTGTAACAGTACAATGTAAGACATAGTGTTGTATAAGATACATACGTACAGTTAACCATTTAAAACGTTGTATCATGAAGACTACCAGCTAAATGCATTAAAAAAGTAGTACAATCTACACGTCGATTCTATGCCATACATTGACACAATACTGAATCGAAAGAAGACACAGTATATGGTGTAAAGCACAGCATTCTAGAAGACTACTGACTGCTCTACTAATAACGGCAACTCCTTTGTCTTTGTGGTTTTCACAAACAGTCTGGGAAGTGTCTGGATCGTAAAATCCGATCTAATCTAAACATATCCATGTTTTTGGATATCTGTGCAAAAATACTTATTGGTACAGACCACGTCTTTATCTAGTATGTAGGGTGTTGGTCAATGCACAAAGACTACTATTGTAAGGACAAAACACGAAAAGTAAAGTTAAATGCATATGGTTGTTTTGTTTTCTCATGGCCACACAGAGGGAGAACGCCCCGCCACAGAGGAGGTTGTGGAAGAAATGAAAGACAGCGCTTTCGAGCTCAAGGTGGACAGCGAAGAAATTTGCGTCATTTGCCAAGATGGCATGAAGAAAGGTAAGAGTTTATTTTGACTACTTCATAAATGCATATGCATTCATGAAATTAAAATATCATGATCATATTGCAGCTGTAGCCTTGTGTTTTGAACAAGTGAGAGTTGTAGACAATACATCCTGGTCATTCAGTGTAGTCACAGATTCAGCAAGTTTTGGAAGCCGCAAAGAGACTTCCTACATTCGTGAATAACTTCATCAGGTTGGTAATGATACATGACTGGGTATTAATCAAGGTTCTTTGGACACAACGAATACTATTAAATAAGTATAATTTCCTGCCAACGTTTCGGTAGTCCTTTTGCTAAATATCACTGGTTATACTTCCAGCTGCTAACGCTAGGTGGCGCTTCAGTAGGACTGATGCGGTCCCAAACGTTACTCTCCAAGCAGAGGTTGGTGGGTGAGATCGTTACCTTTTTATATGCCTACGTAGCGACAGAAAAAAAAAAAACGGGGCATATTAAAAGGTAACGATCTCCCCTACCAACCTCTGCTTGTAGAGTACCAAACGTGACGTAACGTGTATCTCCCCTTCGTCTTATGCAGGTGAAAGGGCCATCCCGTTTCCCTGTCCGGCCGAGCACCAGTTCCACGAGGACTGCATGTTGCAGTTTCTGGCGCACGGGAGTTCCTGCCCCCTGTGCCGTCATCAAGTCGGATATGAGTCGGTGAATGAGCACGCCGTCCTCGGCATCTTGCATCTCCTGTTCACTTGACGAGTAGCAGTCGTTCCAGAGATTGCTTAAGTACTTAGTAATTGCATTCGTTGACTATGATGGCTGCAATGTGTTTTTGTGTTAAGAATAGATTTTGCCCCTTTGAAAGTTTAGGATCGTGTATTTGTTTGTTTGGGCATTTGTTTATTCATGATATACTAGTAATGAAATCGGCTGTATCAATTTAAAAGAGGTTGCTGTGATTTGCTTGCATCGATCAATATTGTCATACTTTACAAATGTGATGTGTAATACAGTATATCATACTTTGTGTATACTAGCCTATATGTTCATAATGTTTGGTTGTATCAGACATTATCAGCCTGAAGTGGCTGTATCAAATTACTATCAATTCAAGAGAGGTTGCCGTGATTTCTTTGTAACGTTAATATTATGGCACCTTTGATATGTAATACAGTATATCATGCTTTGTGTGTTCTGGTTTTATCAGAAATTATCAGCCTGTGATTGCTGTATCAAATTACTATCCATTCAAAATAGGTTGCTGTGATTTGTTTGCATCGATCAACATTGTCACCGACCTTACAAATATGAAATGTAATACTAATACAGTATATCATGTTTTGTGTGTACTAATCTATAGATTCATACTGTTTGGTTGTATCAGACGTTTGCTGTGTATGCCTCGACCTTATTTGCTTTCGTATGCGTGATGCAAAATAGACATGATTATTTGTCGATTATAGTTGAATGCGCTATACATATACTCCTAACAAACTATAATAGACTTGAATAGGACGGGCCTTTGAAAGTTGAAGGTTACTATTAGTAATTGATTCTGTACTAATTACAGTGTAATTAATAACATGGCTGGTTGTTGAGTATTTGTTTGCCTTGATCAATATGAATTACAGGAGTTTAAACTTCATGTGTTTGAAAAACAACAATTCACCCCCGTACGTTTATGGGCTCTTCCGGGGTCAATGACCTAAAGTATGACACAGCACAACTATCCCACTTCCGGGTACATTGTATTACCCTACAACTTTACAAGCAGATCTTTAGGTGGTTGTGTAACAGTGAGTATCAAATTGGCAGGACAGTAACTATTTGGCTGGCATAAAAGAAGATACCAGTACAAAAAAGAAAGCCCTGTAAAAACGCCTGAAAACACGTCAAAAATAAGCCGAAGCCTAAACCTCTGCTCAGTGGAGAGTATTAAAGGTAATATTAAAACACCTCATTAACAAACATACTCCTGAAGCACTGAAGCCCACAGACATTCCTTTTCGGACAGACTTCTCCCTTCGTCATAAGATCTCATAACACAAGAAATCCTGGTGCTAAAATATCGTTTTGTAGGGTTCAGGATATCGGAGAACACACAATCCCGTATTAAATGTATATGTCGATGAAGGTTAGACATCCAGGAAATGAGATACACAGGAAAACAGTTACTCAAGTCAAGCAACTGGACAGATTTTAAAAACTGACTAACACAATCTGTGGTTGAACAGATATTTATCCAAAAACTATGGATTTATTAGTACTACGAAACTCTGTTACTACGTGTCAAATACCCGGACCTCGTTACGGTAAACTTATCGTTTTCAGTAGGCAGTGTAGGTATAATCTAACCTTGCGGTAGGTTTTCTTAAATATATAGATGAAAGGTGCAGTATGAATATTTTTTTCCAAACAGTTTCGGCCGTTTCGATGCGGTGTACACTTCCAAAACAATGTTAGTCTTCCGGTGGGATTCCGCCCTGCGCTCAGTCACGTGACCCTCAAGGTCATTCGGAGGTCATTCGGCCTAAGCACGTCGGCAGTATATGCGCAGGCACAGTACTTTCTACCGATGTGCTTCTAAGGGACTGTACGATATTTACCGGGGGGGGAGGGCTGGTGCAAAGAGGGTCCGGTAAAAAAAAATTCGATGGCCCTCCCCCCGGCTCAAAAAAAAATTCGATGGCCCTCCCCCCGGTTCAAAATTTTTTTCGATGGCCCTCCCCCCGCCCCAAAAAAATTTTCGGTGGCCCTCCCCCCATTTTTCCATGTCTTTTTCTTACTCTTTAATACTCATACTACAAAAACAAACAAACTTTTTAATAGAAAATGTGGACGGGACAGGCATTTGTCAAGGCGCGTGCGCCCGGCCCAGGCGTCCGGCTAGGGCTAAAGCGCCGCATGAACCAGGCACGAACCTAGGGGGGTTAGGGGGCATGCTCCCCCCGGAAAATTTTGAAATCTTTACCCTCTGAAATGCTATTTCCTGCATTTTAAGGGGTAAATTTTGCTGGTACACCGAGCTAAGTTTATTCCTCTTTTTCGGGCTATATTTCGTCCACGAACGTCTTCCACGTGCTACTGGTATTTACACAACCGGGAAAACAATATTGTCAGGTTGTTTTCAATTTACTTTGGAAGGACATTCAGTGATCTACTAAGAGGCAAATAAATGTTGTGACAGTCCTTGGTTTAATCAAAATACCTTGTTTAATGCATCCACATCCACGCCGATAAGTTTGAGCGGGGCGCTGGGCGGGATCTTTATCGACGACGCATATACGATTTTAAACAAGCAAAAACAACCACCGTTTATACCACTGGGAAGGGTGCGTTATGCCGCAAAAATTAATTGAATGTCCTCAGAAGAGGCTTGGCTACATTTTTATCGATATCGTTACGAAAGCCGCAACGAAACGCGAGTTACGTCTTTGGGAGTTTGGTTGTATCGTCGACTTTTGGCTTCTTTGCGCCCGGCGCGACAATCAGCTTTCGAAGGGGTTTTTGGGAGATTTGGACGAATCCACTAGAATGATAGGGATGCGTACTATTTTAACGTAACATTCTGCCGATTCCACTGGCCGGCGAATCGCTACGGTCGCCATATTTTTAATATATATTTAATATAAAAAAATTTCGGTGGCCCTCCCCCGGGCCGATTTATTTTTCGATGGCCCTCCCCTAGGTTCAAAATTTTTTTTCATGGCCCTCCCCCCGGGCCAAAAAATTTTTCAATGGCCCTCCCCCCCAGTGCACCAGCCCTCCCCCCCCGGTAAATATCGTACAGTCCCTAACCTGGACCACCTTCTTAGAAGCCGAATCTTCGAAGTTGCAAACAGAGCCGAACATTCAGTTTGAGGAAGTACTAGTAATTTGTGACTTCCTGCTGTCCAGGCATAATGAGCTGAAAGCAACTTGATCTTCTAAAGGTCAATGACCCTGTTAGCATTGTGGACAGCAAGCCGCGAGTATTTAGAGATTCAGCTATCTAAGGTGTACTAATGAAAAGTCTGAGTGTGTTTATATTGTTGCAATGATCGATTTTTTATAGCCTGGGAGTCATCCGTTTTTGTACCCGAGTAGCGAGTGCAAGGAGCCAAGTTGCAAAACGGATGGCACCCAGGCCACGATTTCTAACGAGAAATCACGTAACGTAACTTGTTTCTTTTCATGAAGCTTGATGTCGCACAAACTCTGCAACAAAATCCAGTGAGCGCGCGTACGTGCAAGGTAACGCACGATGTTTGGCATCGCTATGAAATAAACACTGATTCCTCCCAAGTACTCCTGCATTGGCATCCACTTAAGGACGAAAAATGTCCATCGGGGCTGTCCAAGAAAGACTATGAGGAAATAAAGGGGCAAAAACTATCACGTTTCTGCAAACACAAGCACATCTTGAGCCGATCTGCAAATGCTTGCGGATATTCTGAGATTAGCCGAGGGGACCCAGGCTTCTGAGAAGGTAGCGGGTTTCCCCCAAACGACCACATCCTGTGAGAGGGTGAACCCGGCCTATAAAAGCCGGGGTGTGAGCGGGACGTTCAGTGCGCGTATCCTGCGACAACCCAACACATCAGAGACCTGACTAACCATGGCTTCCAAGGAGGCGATCTGCGAAGTTGCGCTGCTGGACCCACCGGTGAGTTGTTTATACTGTGAATGGATTTATATTAGAAGTTCGCATTTCGCCGTAGGAAGGGAAAGATGCGTCCACGGTATTTTTATAATGGTTCACAGTTGAAACAACTATCGTAATGCCATGCAAGACAGAAGATGTGTTTACAATGAAAAAAGCGAACAAACAGGATACGACTACCGCGAATACTGCTCGATTTACAAGCGCTTCCAGAATTCAATAACGTTTCCTCTTTTTCTGTCATTGCATACGAAACCGTGCAACAAAGTAAGAATGTCTTTTACAGTTTAGGGTAAGATTGAAATTTCATTCTTGCAGTGTTCTGCTTTCTCTATTTATTCAAATCTTGTATACTCCTTGCAGGCGTACGAAAGAGGGTCCAAGAGCGGCTCGGAGAAGACGAAGTGGGTTATCACGGCGGTGACCGTTGTGGTGGTGACAGGTATGATCGTGGGGGGTCTGCTGGCGTCGGCGCACCTGTGGAACAACGGCGCGTCCGACACACCTCACAAGGGCTCCGACAGCGGCCGCCAGGTGAGTCCGAAAACACGGCGGACGCTTCTAGATCTGTTTTTCTTTATTTCACTTCTCCATTACAAAATGAACGAGGAGACAAAACAGGTGACTACTCACCTCTGCTAGTTGTCTTCCCTGCGAAAATTGTGTTTTTTCTCTTAGTCAACTGTTTACAGTGTGGCTAGTACGTCTAATTTGTGCCGTCTTGATCAATTGACTGGACAATAGATTTGAAATAAAAAGGACTCTATAGGAACGACTCAATCACTTCTGCGCTCCACACAAACAAACGCACTGCAACAACTTAACCGTTGTAGTAAATGAAAACCTCCTGTCACCCCGCAGGTGCAGGTGTACGTGCGTGTGTACGAGGTGGACGGCCGGCGTGTGAGTGAACAGATCACGGTGGACCAGGAGACCCAGGTGGAGATGTTCCACGTGCCGCAGAACGGGCAGTACCAGGCGGTCACCGTCAGGAAGGACTTCAAGCGGGTAGGCTGGTCTTTTTTTTAGATCATCATAATTTTACCGCCATTTTTGGCTGGGAGGCAGCGTTTTTATCGCGTCCAATTATGGGCCTCCTGTTGGCTTTCCTTGATACTGCAGCAGGACGTCTTTTTTCGTATTTTATTATGCTACTGTGTCTTTGAATAGTGTCACACTGCGCAAAAACAATTCAACAATGTCAATTGATTAGGTGCATGCTCTTTTCAGCCCAAAGATATCGATATTCGAACGTTCGAGAGTGCCCATTCTACATTTGCTCTTTGCCAAAATCTCTTGTTTGTGCCGGGGGAAGTAGACAATGGCTACACCGACAGATTTTGAGGGGTTTCAATCAAGGAGTTTATAACCTCCTCGGTTAGATTAGACGACATATGTTGGAATGGGAAGAAGGGTATAACTGAAATTAAGATATTGACTAGTATGCTTGTCGGGAATAGGGAAAGCTTAGAAGTTCTGAAATGGCTATTCAGTCTAAGCCGTCAAGAATACGTACAAACTTGTAGAACTCGCGCATAACCAAGTTTTCCGTTGTCGTTTCAGAACCTGGTAGTGTACAAGGATGACGATGACCGGGTGTGCTTTGTCCGTTCCATGGACAACCCGCGGGAATTCACTCCGGACATTCTGGACAAGATGCTGACCACCACCAAGGGAGAAGTGGTACGTCACTTTTGTGAAAACGTTACAGAAGCTGAGAGTTAGTTAAAATCCTTCACAAAACGTTCGCTGTGTAAGGATAGGCCATCTACGTTTAACAGAAACGTAGATGGCCTATCCTCGTGGGGAAAACAGGCCACTATATCTTAAATAGCCTGGGTGCCGTCAGATTTTAAACGGGGCTCCTTTTACGGGCCAGCAAGTGCAAGGAGCCCTGTTACAAATTAGATGGCAGGTTATAACATATATGTTATATATATAAAGCACCATGCTTCACCTCAATAGAGAAGCTTTTTTGACAAAAAAATCAATCAATCAATCAATCAATCAATCAATCGATCGTTCGATCAATCAATCAATCAATTCCCGTTTCCAGGCCGAGGAGTCTGCCGAAGACGACGCCCCCGAGGAGGAGCTGAGCGTGCTTGAGGCCGTGTCGGACCTGGGGAGCCTGGCTGGCGCCGACGCCGCCGACCTCTGCACCGGCTACTCCGTCCTGCGAGTCGGGCCGGCACACGACGCCGCCCCCGCCGAGGGACACCAGCGCGTGCGCCGCCAGTACCGGGACGGGTTCACCTGGATCCCGCCCACCTACACGTGGGGAGGCGGCCGTCACAGCATCAGCGGTACGGCTAACCCCTTCGCCGGGTCCGGCAAAATCACCTACACATTCCGCTTCTAAACTGGCAATGCCTGCTTGTCTTCATACTTACTTTGCCTTTACTTTACCTTGTCCGATCACCATCCCTGAGGGTCGGGAACTACATGTATATAGAGGCATCCAGCTAGTATCAGCCTCTTCCCATAGCATGTAAGTGCCCGTTATGTTTCTCCGACCAACTCGAAATGCTGCTAACGGTAAACCTAAATACGAGTGAAACGCGAGTACTACTTGGGGTCATATCTGTTTAAACGTATTTCTTTTTATCTAGAGTTTTGTGGCGCTACTACCGTGTGCATACATGTAAATGTTAAATTTACAAATTTTCTACTAGCGGTGACGAACAAGCGTACGTTTGGACAAGGAGTGCCTTCAAAACATTTCGCCGTGTACAATGTAGTTTGAAATGTTGACTTATTATACTAGTGTGTATGTTCGCTACGTTGAATCGTAGACGGGTTACTGTTTTGAATCAATTTTTATGCATAGCAAAGTTATATAGATTGTGACTTAGACAGAAACACTATCATGCGGTCATACCTGTTGGCACCGTTCAGTTGTACTGTTGTAGTTTGCGGGTGTAACAAAGACCCAACGATGTTGCATTTGGTGGTACAATGTAATAAAAAGGTGTTTCCGTATAATCTTGTGGTAGCATTTTCCTGTGTGCATGCGTGTGCCTGTTTATGAGTCTTCGTGTGCTTGTATGTGAGTGCATGTGTGTGTCTATATATCTAAATTGGCCTGTGTGTGCTTGTATGCACGTATGTGCGTTTGTGTATATATACATGTATGTGTGTGGGTGAGTGTGCAAAGGTGTGACATTTTGTGGAGTAAAGGCAAACAAAGTAACATCTTAAGTTAAGTCCAAACCATTTATTCCAATTCTCAAGACTTAACACAAAGACACAGATGTACACGTAAGTAGGACACAAATGTGCAATGCCGTCACGTATCTTAACTTCTTTCCAGATACCGTTGCCAATCATATTTTATAGAAGCTACACACACATCTAGTCTGTGTAATGCAAACTCTGCTCTCCAGGGCTGTGAGGGTTCTCCAATTCTATGGAGTGTGCTGCTATAAGCTACACACACATATAGATATATCAAAGTCTCAAACTGGCACATGGGATGGAATAGAAGCAAAATGACCAGAAACCTCAGAAGTAAACACACAATGCGAGGTGGTAAAACTTACCAATTCTACACAAGTCATTGTAATACTCTATGAAGAGCCACAAATAAATATGAAGCTACCTCTATTGTTAACCACAGCATTGTACACTGGTGTTTGTTCACAAATCAATTGTGCTTTCTAGAAAGACATGATACATGTATTGCAGCAGTGGGAGTATCAAATACACTGACAAATACGTGATTCCCAGTAAGGATACACATGGGATCACGTTTTACAAGTGGCAGTGATGTGGGTCATGATGCAAGACTATCTTCCCTTTTGCAAAGTTCTCTGTATCACAAGTATGTACAGTTGTATATTTGTTGCCCTATGGCTTAACATTGTCTACTATCATCTGACACATTGTACATTTCTGACCAATAGGACACTACGGAGCAAGGTAAGATATTCATAAACAAGATAAGCTTATTGGCCTTGTGCTGTAGAAAGCAGAACCCTTCAACTGTCAAAAACGGTGCAAAATTTTTACAGTCTTCTGAATAGAGAAACAAGGCTAATCAGAAGAAAGACATAGGCATTGCTGTCAAATCTTCAATATATTTTCACTTTTAGCACTTTAACTTTCTGTGTACCGGTGAAAACTTGAGAAAAAGGCTATCAATACCACAAAACATTTCTCCAAATGACCATGAACTACAAGAGCTACCATTCAAAACAGCAACATCAAGTAAAGATGACATGTCCTTCTAACTTAGTCAGACATCACATCTTCACAACCCTGTCAGCATGTCTGTACATATCACATCAATAGAACACTTTGTAAGATCATATCATTGACAACATTCCAAAGTCTTAATACAGTTATTCTATAAAGAATGGACAGGGTAGGGATGTGTGTGTATGTGTGAGCAAGTGTGAATTGTTGAATTGCTACAAATTTTTGCCAATCATTTTATGCAAATAATGTACATGGCTTTGTGTAGTTTTTTTTCTGTAAGATAACGAAATTTTAAGATATTTGTTGCCTTTCCTTTTTCTTGTTTTCACACATCCCATCACAATCCTTCCTACTGTCCTTCTTCCAGGATAAACAGCTATCTTGTTCACAGGTTCCTACTTTCTATTACACACAGGATGGTTAGAAATGGACAACCACAGCCAATAACCTGTGTAATAAATATCAAACTAGTAACAACCAGTTCACATATACATCCATAACTCCTTCCCTTTTCCATCTACTTCTCTCAATCTACATTATTTACACAGTGCTGAGAGCTCATAAGATGTAGCACCTAAAAAGGTAGTCCCGTAGCCTTTTTCAGGCCGTAGGGGCAGTGGGTTGTTGATCCACTGGGTCTAGGGTACGGTATTGGAAGGCAGAGCCCATCCCTCTCCTTCCACCAATACCATGTAGCACCTACACCACATGTAAAAGTCGTTGTGCTTGCTGACTATTGTTACCCCCAGTTTTCTGAGTTCAGAAGCCTAACCTGAGAAAGCTGTTCTTGTTAATCTCCAAGCAGATCTTACGGTGGCCGAAGACAGTATCCAATTGGCCAGACAGTTACCATTAGCCACCGAAGATCTGCCGGTAGTCGAAATGTCAAAGGCTATTAACACCCTATCGTTGACTAATCAAACTGTGCTTGTGAAGTAGGTGCTAATTACCCTCCGCGGGCACGGCTCGCGTGCCCCTCCATGCCGGCCAGCCGGGTGACCGTTACAGGAAGTCTCTCTATGGGTCACTGCACCAACCGTTATTTTGGTCAGTTCAAACATGGAGTTAAAATTTTAACTCCATGGTTCAAACGATGGAGGAGAGGGTTGAACGCCGTGTCTTTCGTTTTCAACCACGATAACCCCAGTCGCGTGCAACCTTCCCCGCCCTGGCAGGCAATGACGTGTTTTTGGGCATTTCCACCGGCCAGCCGAGAAAAGTCACTGTTACCAGACTGAGGGTATCTCGCTTTGTGTGTTAGAGCAACGGCTTGTCATCGTAGTACTGGTATCGCCGTAGTGAGCCATAATGCCGGAGCAGCTAGCGATGACTCGAGTAAAATCACATGGTGGAAAAATATACTGTATAATGTCGCTAAGACATGTTCCCTGGCTCTCTCGTGAATTCCCCCAATACGTTGAGCCTCTGGAACTATCCCATCCACTGCGTATGCTCTACGACATGCTATTCGTCCAAGGCCGGGTATCTGACTCAATTTTCTAAAAGGAAAATTCACGAAATCGAGACAAAACGGAGTGAAACAAGAATTAAACTTCCTTTACAAATATGGCCCGCTAGTTTGTTTTTCTTCACCGAATCCAAACATAAAAACGTCAGGGAAAATTACGATCGTATTATCTGTTGACGGACGCTTTTTGTTTGTAGTTGTGTCCAACATCTAAGAAATACAGGGTGTCTGAGCCTGCTTTAATTTTTTGTGTGTACTAAAGTACTAGTTTTCGGGACGCATCTCAATATTTAATTTTCTATACGTTTGCGTCGTTGCGTTGCGATGCCGTCGGCTGGCGCCAGGACTCCGCGAAACCTCCTCCTGTGACGCGCCGGGTCATCGCGTTCGTCCCAGATTCAAGCTATAAACCGCTTGTGAAAAACTTAGCGCGGCCAATCTTTTGATTGCTGTTAATAGGGGCACAAGGAGGGGCAGCGACACCATTTTTGAAAAGAAGTGCTCCTCCCTGTGCGAGTACTGGCAGATCTTCGGTGGCTAATGGTAACTGCCTGGCCAATTGGATACTGTCTTCGGCCACCGTAAGATCTGCTTGGAGATTAGTTCTTGTTGCTTTGTCCTGAGCTGAGACCTGAGCCATGTTTCTGTCATGCCTGAGAACGAGGTTAATTAAGTACAAATGTAAACTGGTTATGTTAACTTAACACTTACTTTCTCACATGGTAATGCTTTGAGAGAAAAGTCTACATGCTTTTCATATTGTATGCCAGAGAAGACTAACTTTCCTACAGAGTATGAAATCCTTTTGTACACAACATCTCACAGCACATTTCTGTATGTTTGGCTGGCTCAAAAGTTCCATAAAATACTGTACATGTTCAGATAAGATGTTGCCAAATCACTATTGAGAATGCACCATTTCTAGAGTCGACAATACTGTAGATTCATCTAATTTGCAGCAGCTAAACTCAGACTGATAAATATGAATTTCGGCGCCCTTAGAGAGGTAACTCTCAAGTTAAAACACTGGGAACTTTTGAAGAAATATACTAAGATAGAGAGGAGACTGTGCCCTAAGTCAGCTGACATGTGAAACATAACTGTACGCTGCACAAGAATTTGAAAATGCATCACATACAGTTCACTATATTTCCCAGAGTCATTCTAAATTCAAAGAGTTCCATTCAGAAAAGCATGTCTAAGCCCAGAATGTTACAGTAGTTTACATGGAGCCTAGTCCACCTCGTCCAGGTCTGTACACTGTAAGGGTTTCTCATATATGGGAACTTCCTCATCATCATCGCTGATGTTGTCCTGAGCCTCGCTGCTGCTGGTGGCTGACAGGGGAGTTCCCATCTCCTGGTCTTCTGTGCTCTCCTGGAAGCAATAAAGGACAAAATTTGGTTTCTTATCTGTATAATGAGAACTATTTACCTTTCTTACCAATATCCTATTCTGTATCTATGTCCCATAATTGCCTATCAGCTGCCAGCATGGCATTACACACAAAGATGGGGGGCTCGTTAGAGGTGTACTTTTTTTGACACGGAACAGACAGGAGAACGTTCCATCTGCAATTTATACCACTAACACAAAAGCCAGGATTTAGGACCATGTCCTTATGGATAAAAATCAGGAAAACTACGTATTTCATAAAAGGCACGGCTATATACCTGAGTAGATGTTTCGTCTGCCTCTGACTTGTTGTTGGCGTTGAGAGGTTTCTCGGGTGAACATGCGTGGACATCCACCCCACGACGCCGGTAGAACAGAAGGTACGCTGACGGCCTCATGACTTCTGTCTCGTGTACTGCGCGTACGTGGCTGTCGTCAAACAGGCGCCAGCCTAGGGCAGCCAGGAGGAAGGATTTGATGATCTTCTTTAAATCAGTTAGAATGGTCTAACCCTAATCACCACAAGTATGACGTAACTTGTGATTTGCTAGCATCTTTGGTAGCCTTTTAAAGTGTCCCTCCAATGCAAATGCACAAAAGTATAGATGTGCTTTAAAACAAACTTAAAACAAAAGTATAGATGTGCTTTAAAACAAACTTCTTCCTCTACAAAGTTAGCCCTAAGTCCTGCTGAAGCAGTAGGACACAGTGCCGACTTACTAATATCTTCTGCACATTACTTGAAACAAGCTCATCTTACCACCTGAGGAAGTAAGCTGTCATTTACAAGCACTCTAGTAGCCTCAAAGTCAAACTGTCTCTCTCCCGTACACACATGAAACATTGGTGTAAACTAGGACTCTCTCCCATACACACATGAAACAATGGTGTAAACTAGGACTGCACTGATTTTCAAACTGAATATTTGTCCTACTCCTCTTTCCATCCACTAAAGCAGCTCTAACTCTCGCAGAAGACTCACCAATAGCGTTGGAGCTTCCTGAGGCGTCAGGCAGCTGTGCGTAGGCCGTGTAATGTCCCCCTAGCAGGCCGCCGTGATGGTCCACGGTCGCGTACAGGTCATAGATGGGCGGGGCCTCGCCTGGTCCGATATCTGAGCCACAGTAACCAGACATGTCCAAACTCCTGGGGGGGACAATCATACATGTGGTGTTATAAAGACATCTGGGTACGATGCACCATATATACTGGTAGTGCTGATATGTTACTCCCCAAGCAGAGGTTTAGGCTTTGACGTGTTTTTAGGCATTTTTATCAGGCTTTCTTTTTCATACTGGTACAAAACGGGTGGCGTATTGGATACTGCCTGGCCAATTTGATACAGCCTGGCCAATTTGATACTGTCTTGCCAATTTGATACTGTCTTGCAGCCATCAAAAGATCTGCTTGGAGATTATTGATTTATATGCCATAAAAAACACTTAGGAAAATGCATGATTTTGTTTTCTGCAAATCACATTTACTTCAAATATAAAGACTTTCAGATAGTTTAGAATTTACAAGAAAAATTACATTAGTTCTAAAACTATTTTTCTTTAAATGTATCAAATAAGAAAATGGTATTGGGATCATCTTGGTAAGTTAAGACTCAGAGTGCTTTGTTTAAGACCCTTACGTGAGAGGGAACTGGACCATCTTGGTGATCTTGTCTCTCCAGATGAGGTTGCGGAAGGAGAAGCGTTTGAGCTGGATGATGAGGGTGGGGGGGAGGCGCCACAGGGACATCTGCTTAGTGGCCTCACGGTGCTGCTTACAGCCGGGACAGTACCTGGGAGTCAGGGATAGAAAAAAACATTGACATTTTCTAGAGGGACCAGTGTTTGCTTTAAAACTGGTGTATGGTCTTACAACTAGTATACAGTCCTACAACAAGTGCATGATGCAGCAAACTACATGTATTATATAGGGATAGGAAAATATTAAATTCCTGTGTCCTATGCATTTCCATATTTTACTGTGACTATGCTTAGGATGCTAATGTGCCTCTTTCTTTAATACGTTAACTGGTTACACTAATACATGTAGACTTCTGTCATTCAGGTATGTCACAGTGCAAGAGTAAAACCATACAAGCAGTGGCATGAAGACTCCCATATCCAGAGAAATGTTCATTGTGCATGAACCTTGAACAGTACATGTGAACTCACCAGGCCTCCTCAGGAGCGAGTGTTTCAGGCTCGGTGAACAGCTGAAGACACTGCTGCAGGGTGATGGGGCCATCTAAGGTCAAACACAGAGTGGATTAAGAAAAAAACACTCATGTTTGTCACTACATTTTTTCACTCCATTTATAGCCTTGCAAATGGCCCTGTGTCTATCTTATTCCTTTGGTGGTATCAATTCCTATAGAGAGAAATGAAACATCAAAGACATACCTGAGGTAGGTGTGGAGTGGACACTTTCATCCTCTTCATACTCCTAGAAAAACACAGATAAAAAACTTTTAAAACCAAGAAACTTGTGCACTAAATTTACTTAAAAAGTTTCTAACTGACCACTATTACAATGTATTTCTTCTAATAAATAAGATTAATAAATAAAATAAATAAATAAATAATCAATCATTCTATACGTATAAAAAAATATTGATCTACTGCCACCATGGCAGTTCTTCTTCCCGGGCACTCAGAGTGTTCTGAGTCCAGTAAGGTGTGGACATTCCAACACGCAACACTTTAGTCTAACGATCACCTTGTCTTTGTGTTTCTGCTGCTAAATGGAATGCCATGACAGGCACAGCAACCCGTCCATGGTTGGGGTGGAAACACATGATATATATGCAAGAGAAGATGTTCCAACAGTCTAAGGGGTGTGAAGATATGAGTGAGCTTGAAAGAAAAACCTACCAGTTGTTTGGACTGCACCAGGACATAGTTCTTGGACTTCTCATGGTTCCTCCAGTCCATGGCCAGATAGGTCAGGTCAGACAGGTCAAGGGGTACATTTCCTGAGACAACAACATCAGTCATGTCTTGTTACAACTAAGTAGCAAGCCAGTAAGAATGCATCACTAGGCCTTGGAATTGGTTAACTTGAAACTGCAAGAATCATTTAATTCACTCCTGACGCCATCACACTTCCGACTTCCATAAAGTCAGCGAGTGGATCACTCATCTGACAAAGGTTGACGAGTCCAACAGAAAACTCATGGTGAGTTTCCTTTTTGTGTTGGATCAAAGTTAAACCTTACCATTAAAGAAACATACCAGAGTTTTTCTCCCAGTCAAACCTTCTGTGTGTGAGACTACCCATTGCACAACTTGTAATTGTTAGCTGGTACAAGTCAAAGAAAGCTTAGAAGACAGTGTATTGGTCAGAAGTCTTATGGAAAAGACTTATATATGGAAAAGATTTATACATATATATGAATCTAAATATTACTAATCTTAATTGTAATGGTAATGTCTTTTTACTTTTTTCAATAATTGACATTGGTATCAATCACAGTGTGATGTGTAAAAGTCAATGCAATTCAGTGGTGTCCAATGTCATGTATATGCCTGCCATGTTGATTTTAATAAAGTTTGATTTGATTTGATGAACAGGTTTGTACCTTGATCCTGTAGCCTCTCCCCATCTGGTCCAACCTTGCCCTGACCCCTCTCGTTACAGGGCTTGAGGAAGAACGGTAGGATGTCCCTCTCAGGGGGCGGGTCCTGCGGCTGACCGTGCACGACAGCCATCTTTGGCTCCCCTTCCTTCGGCGTGGTGACCTCATCACTCTCCACAGCATCGGTGCCCTTCTCCTCCTCTGTGATTGGCTGTGGTTGGTTGCTGGGCGTGGCCAGCTCGTCGACCTTCTCCTCCTGGTTGACTGGAGAGGATGCAGGTTCCTCGGATGGTGCGGAGGATTCAGTACTTGAAGGCGTGTTCTTCTGTATGGGGGGCTGGAAGACATCCACGGAGTATCTGGGAGAACAATTAATAACAACATAAAACAATGAGTTCAATTTTGCAATGCAAATCTGGGACAGAAGATATTCTAATCAAATTTTTTACGTGTGCCATCTACTAAAAAGAAGCATACGCAGACTCTATTTCTATTCATATGAGTTGTACTGCTAAAAATGAAGCTTCTAACATATAAAACAACACAGACCCATCCAGCAAATTTTCAACAAAATGCAAACATTATGGGAATGATTTTTTTTGCACAGTACTAAAACTAAACAGCAGGAAAGCTCCTATAGCTTAACTTTGACATTGTTATTTTGCTTAGAATGAAGTATTGTGAACTGTACCTTGCAAAGGCTTCTAACATCTCGCAGAGCCTGGAGAAGGTAGCCTGGGACTGGGGCAGGCTGATGATGAAGGGACAGCCGATGGGCTCAGGACTGTACTTACAGATGGCCTTGTGGGTGGGCCAGTGTTTCTTCTGACACTGCCTGCAGAATCACACATCACATTCAAGTATTTTACAAACAGTATAAAGTAGGAATGCATGTCTAAAGTGTACCTTATGAAGGATTTTCAATATAAAAGGTTGCAATTCTGCAATAATAGCAGCTATAAATAGTTTTCAAAATGAATGAAAAACAAGAATCTTAGTAACCATATGTATTTGCTCACTGACTACTGTAAAAAACACACCAAAAAACCCATAGTTTTTGCAAACTGAAATTGAAGAAAATCCATATACCAAGGACATGCCTGGAAGCTAAGAGTTACAGTGAAACCTGTAGTTTAATAATGACTACCTGGTCTTTGTGGCCACTTTAAGGTGGTCCCTTAGATTATTTTTCCCCCTGACTCAAGCATTAAGAATCCTGTCTATAGTGACCATCTGTCTACCAAGTCCATTTGCTTCTAGTATAAAAAAGTTTTGACTGTAAGTAAAGATTAATCCAGATCCTTTGTTACTTACTGGTTGCAGTAGCCGGCCTTGAAGCACTTGGTGCACCTCTTCATGGAGGCTCCGTCGGGGCTGATCTTCTGACAGCTGGTGCAGCGGGTGATCGGGGAACGGTTCAGCGGCTGGAGACAGCGCTGGAGGACAGCAACCTCATACACAGCCTCTCCTGCCTGGAGGGGGGGATACGGTCAATTCAGGCCCTGTTCCCATTAGGATAAAATTATCCAGATTGAGCTGAATAAATTGGCGACAGGCTTCCATCCGGTAAACCTTACCCCAGTGGAAATGCTCCCTATCTGGCTCGGTTCGAGATGAACCTGGTCAGCAATGATCCACCGAGCCGGATAGTGAGCATTCTCACTGGGGTAAAGTGAACTGAAACGAAGCCAATAGCCAAGCCAGTTGCCTATCTATTTGGCTCCATCCAGAGAATTTTATCCTAGTGGGAAAAGAATCTCAGGCAAGTATGCAACATGCAAAAAAGATACCAAAGATGGAACTATAGCACACAAAACCCTTCAACATCTCTTCACAACTGACCTGTTGTTGATCGAGCACCTCACACACCATGATGTGGTCGTTAGCCTGTACGTTACTCAGGGTGTCTCCCCGGTTGTACCAGAAGTGGATCCCGCTCTTGTACACCTCGAACACCCGCAGGTTCTGCGGCTTCGTGTCTGTCCTCCTCCCTATGGCCAACTTCAAGTCCTCTACAGCAGCATCTACAGCCAGCGGCACCGCAAACAACACCGGCTTGTTGGTTGGGTCTCTGGACTGGAAGTACACGGATATCGTTCTCTGCTTTTTGGGCAGGGGGACGGAGAGGTAGGCGAACGGGTCAAAGGTTACGGAGACTTTTGAGCAGACGGGGCAGATGAGAGTGGACTTGAACTGTCCGTGGAAGAGGTCCACCATGAAGGAGTCGTTCCTCTTCATGTACATGCGCCAGGCCTCGTCGGCGACCTCGGCATCCGGTCTGCCGTCGGACTCCACGGTCGTGGTGTAGGGCTTGTCCTGGATCCTGTTCAGATCCTCGTGGAGTCCGTCCAGCAGGAAGGCGAGAAACTCCTGGGCATCGTGCTGGGCGAACCCTGTAAACTGGTGCGCTTTGGTGGCGATGATGCTTTTGAGGCGAGAAGGGGCGTACGATGTCCGTGTGCCCGACCATAACGTACGCAAGACGCAGGCAAAAGCAATGGCCAGCTTCCCTCCAGAACCTAGCACGTTTTCTGTGTTCAAATCCTCCTTGAATTTATTACCTGTGAAAAGACGTAACAAAGGGAGTTGATAATTCTGTACAACAATACAATATTGTAACTGCAATTATGACTTATATTTGTCAGGACACAAGACTAAGAACATGACAAAAGCACACATCTTCCCAAGAATAAAACAATGATCCCCAGAACTGTTAAGCAAAAAGTCTATATAAAATTATTCACGGATGAAAAACAGTCTATATTGTCCATAGTTTATAGTCCATAGACTGTGTTGTATGATGACTTTGGTATGTAGACTAAACTTCTTTGTAAATTTCACTTCACACACTTCCTCCAATTCAAAACTTCTTTCTGCATGTCTGTGAAGCTGGCATGTTACACCAAAGGGCTGTTATACCAGTAATACAATAAAGAAGGTACAAATTTCCTCCCCAAACCATTGACACATACTCTGACAGAAGTCCCTGAGCTCCCTGGTGTTTGCCAGTGCCTGTAAGGTTGCGTTCATGAAGCACGTGTTGCCCAGGTTGTCCAGCCCGGTGAAGCCAGGTTCACACGTCTGCTCCATGTCTCCGGCCGCACCCCAGGACCCATGGGTCACAGGGGGTACCAAGCAGGTCGGCTTCTGTGGACAGGAGAGTCACATGATGTTACCACAAGTCTCCTCATAATACAAAGAAATGGGCTGTGTTAACAGCTTCTGTGAATAGCTTCATCAAGCTGGTACTTAAGTCCTGTCTTCCATATGATTTTTGCAAGGAATTAGGTACAATCTTTGCTGCTTTGAGAACAGGAAAGGGGCCATCTCAAACAAGCTATAAGAGTGGAAATTGAGGTTCTTGAATCACAGGTTAAGTGGCATTTACCTTTTGGTAATGAGTAGTGGAGTTTACTCAGGTCCTGAAGAAGGTAACTGAGGTCTTACCAAAATGTCAGCAAGGTAAATGCCACTTAGATTATGATTCAACAACCTCAATTTCCACTCTTACAGCTGGTTCAAAATTTGCCCTTTTCCTGTAGTCAAATCACAGAAGATGCTTCTGTCCATAGTATGTGTGTCCAGTCAACAAGAGCTTGAACCCGACCACTCAATGTAACTTTCACCATGCATTGTGACAGTTTATTTGAACATTAACAAGCCAGTGACTGCATTAACACCATCACTGAACTGCAGCTGCCAGGCAACAGAGGTCAGGGTAGACCTAGTAAATCCTGGATGGAGTGTGTGAAGAAGGACATTAGAGAGTGCGGCCTTATCGGTGTGGACCAGCTGGACAGAGTCACATGGAAACGTGGTGTGAAGTCTAGCCAACTGCTGCCCACCCATGTCAGGGACCTCTGCAGCAGTATAATCAAAGACTGGATACTACTACACTACTACATTAAAGCTGTTACCTGGCTAAGTTTAGTAGGCGGTGGTGCAGGTGGTGGTGGTGGTGGTTTCTTGGTGCCGGTGGCTGTGGGCTGGCTGGCGGCTTCCTGAGACACCGACCCCGCAGATGACAGGGGCTTCCAGCTAGACACACCACTAGCTGATGGTGCTTTAAAAGCAAAAGAAGAAATGTCAAGATGCTGCTGAAAGAAAGTTTGTAAAACATCAACAGTAATTGAAAACAGAAAAGATTAATATAGAAGATGACATTCAATTTGTTTTTCCCCACAAACTATTGCAACATGGAACCTGTTGTTAACAAGTATGGTAAGGGCCTGTTCATTAGTAAAATGTTACTGCACTAAATTTTACTGTGTTTTCTTGTCTTGTTCATTGTTAATTTTAGCCACTTTGCCTACCTGAACTAGTGTTAGACAAGGCTTCCAGCCTGGTCCACCTCCGGCTGTCTGCCTTCTTCAGCGTGATGTCCAGCGTCGACTGTCCCACGCGATACACGCACTCCTCCGGCACGATGCGATAGAACAGCCTGATGCTCCAACAGAAGATGGTCTGGGTGGTCGTCCCCTCGTGCAGGGCCAGGAACTTGCTGTCGCTGGTCTGGAAGTTGACGGTCAGGGCCTGGTCCGAGAACTGGATGTCCAGCGTGTCCTTGCAGACCTCCTTGGTGAAGACGTAGAGGCACATCAGGTCGGAGCCGCGCTCGAACCAGTCGTGTCTCAGCTGCTGCAGGTGCACAAACTCCACACCTGCACCTGGACAGGTGCACAATTTGCATAATCAGACTTGGTATAAACCAGGATATGTACTATTGACAGCCTCTGCATAAGGGCAATTGTGGCCACTACTTGGTAGGCAGTAGTTATAAGATTTATTCCCCATCCACCCAACCACTTGAATCCTGTCAACAGTGGCCACCTGTCTACTATGATAATTTCTTTCAGGTCCCTTGAGTGGACACTATAGGCAGGTTTGACTGTATAAGCTTTTGATTGTGTAGGGGATAACATACTAATATCCTGTTTTGTACGTGTATTTGCAATCCTTTACTGAATGAAGACAACTGAAATGACATGCAATGACTGCAGACATTCTGGCAGATCATGTCACAGAACTTTTCTGATCACCTTCTGATTCCTCAACACCAAGCTTGGTGGGGCTGTCCCTACCCCCCTCTGCAACATGGTTTCTTCCATCTGACACCTCCATATTTTCTGTAGCATGATGCCCATCTATATGGTTAGATACCGCCTCTCGTGGTGGATCCTAGCAGGAAAACATCACATTTTGTTACAAAATTGCTCAACATACAGAAATCTTAAGACGTAGTATCATACATCCTGAGAACATCCTCATACAGCTGCATAATAAAATACAATGTATTCTATTCATAGAACAGGCTCCAGGCATTGGTTTCATATAGGTTTCAGGTTGCTAGCATCACACGTCAGAAAACAACAGCCATCAATTGCTACAACGTACAACCTACACTTGTTGTTGGAGTTCATTATCATCAGGAATGACCTACCAATAGCAATGTAAATGCTATCTACAGAGACAATGGTACAGACTTAGGAAACCTGAGCACAGCCATGGCAGATGAAACAATGTGGAAGCAAGTTGTGTAGAGGCTGACTCCCATATGGGCCATTTGGATGATTATGATCTGTAAGCAGAAGTTTACCTTTGCTGTTAAGGCAGGCCACTTCTTGTACTTCTCCTCCTTGTTGAAGGTGATGGCCATGAGTTCATCTGTACAGATGACCATGGGATCAGCAGCTTCTACTGCTGCATGGAAGGTACAGCTCCACGAACGCCCATCTAGGAACAGAGACCATGCAACTTGTCAGCAGTGTTAGGTAAGGTTACTAGTACTGGCTTAGCTTGGGGACCATTATGGTTCGTTGAAGTCCCTTTCGAAAGTCACTGATTGGTACCAACGAGTTCTGACTATCACAGGCCAGTGTTCGAAATACCCACTAGCACACTAGCAATTGCTACCTGATTTTCTTGTGCGCTAGTTGCTCCATAACTCAGGTAGCCCACCACGCAACCTGAAAATATGTACCGCTGAACTCAAAGGTGCACTCTGTGCTACCTGGTTCAAAAAAGTATTTCGAACACTGCAGGCATTAACTAACTAGGATGGCCACGTATGGGCATGATTTGGATATGTATCTGTATCTGTATAGGCAGTATAACTGCTGTTCAGCATAACACACCAGCTTCACAGGCACGTGGCATGGTGGCAGCTAGCTATATTACACTGAACGAAAAAGAATCTCTTCTACGTAGAAAGGATCTCTTTCTCTAATGATAAAGCTACATGTATTCACAGACATGGCAAAGTTCTTTTTTGTGTGCAATAGATACATGTATGTATTTCATATACATTATACATGTAGTTTCAAGACACGCCAAAATGTGTGTGTGTTTCAAGTTCAGTTCAAGTCTTTAGTGACTACACAACTGCAAAGGACTTGAAGGAAATGGTCACAATTTCTAAGCATTTTTGTGTGACCATACTGTGCCTTTGCATTCATACAGGTACATCATATATGCAATACTAACTGAAAAGAGCTGCATATGATTATTAGAGTACAGTCTCACCTGGCAAATTCAAAGTAACGTCCTGACCATCAGTGGTCAGGTTCACCTCAGATGACCTGACGTTGCAGATGGGCAGGGTTACGGTCACTGTCTTTCCATCTTGTGACCACTTTGGAACAATTGGCTGGGCCTCCACATCAGAACCTCCAGCTAGCAGTAGCAGTAATGATCACCAAGAGAAAAAGTCTATTAGTCTTTACAATTTCTTGTTTGTGAATTTGTTATTCATCTGTATTTTTATATAACACAAAAGGTGTTATAATAACACAAAATGTGTTGTTTGCGAATCTTATTTACCGCCGGTATCGGTATTGTCTTTATAATAACACAAAATGTGTTATGATAACACAAAATGTTTTACAATTTTACAATGAAATTTACATAATTGAAAAATGCAATATCTACCGTACTTTCAGTGTGAGAAAGCAATTCAAATGTTGTTTATGAAGATATTCTGAACGTGTTGCTTATGATATCGTGCTTCAAAGTTGGAACAAAGAACATGGGGGACCATGAGTGTCAAATAATCCAGCACCGGAAGTAGAGCACATGAGTCAACGCTGTACCTTAAATGTACATGAGTTTACAGCCATGTAACGATAGTAGTATGGACACCAGTGTTCCCTTCCACAGTATGCAGTAGACATGTTAAACTGACGTAGGCAGCAGCCGTGACCCCGACCCACATACAGACCCAGGCGCACCCCCCTCCCAAATTCCTAATGGTCCGAGCCCGAGCCAACAAAAACAAAGACAGACTGTCCCAGATAGCCGACCGGCGACTCTTGAAACACGTGCACATACGTACAAATACCACCAACCTGCTTCTGCGGATGATTCTGTCGAGCCCTCTGCTCCTCCCCGTAGCTTCTTCATCGCCCCTTCTCCGTTGATGTGCTCTGCTTCGGCGCCGGGAGCCGCGCTTTCTTCGGCCGCCGAGCTCGCTCCTTTGTTCGTAGGGTGGCGCAAAACCGTCATGCTGCTGTCTCTGTCTGTCACTACTGGCGAGCACTTACGTTTTCTGGAGACGTCCTGCAACCGATGGTTCATAGAGCCATCTAAACAGCGCCCAACACCACACGGGATTACTCTCTGTGTTCCAATGTCAAAGAAAATGGTTCATTAAGTCCACTCTGTAAAAAAAAATACTGCGAAATTTTTCGACGTCTGCGATTTTCTATCCGGCGTCCGCCATCTTGGATATTGAAGATGTTGACCTCTGCCCCCTGCAAGCCTTCCAACACATTTCGCAGGATACAGACTCACTCTCATTAAAGAAAAAATTACTCTTTTCAGACATAACATGATATGAAAGGTCCAACCCTCTTTTAGAGAAAAATACATCGAAAAATTTATCATTTTGAATGTCCCGCCAGCCCATGTTCTGACGTCACGTTTCAAGATGGAGGGCGAACGAAGAGGTGAGATGTGGGATGGGTGGGTTTTGTAAGAAATCCTGTCCTCTAACTGAAAGGGTGCTGTTTTCGGTACATGTTGGAGTAGCATTGCCACATCTGTAGTTCTTATGGCTCAGGAAATGTATCTGCTACGCCCTGGCACCGTTCTGTAATAGTTAAATCTGGCACGGATGTGGACTAAGACTAGCGTTAAAAAAATCATGTTGGATGTTTGAACTTCAAGTTCTCTTTTGCGTTTTCCTAGTGGACATGGTAAAAATTACCTCCATCCCCATTTGTTACGGTCATAATCGTCTATATTTCAGGAAATACCACGGGAGTATAGTTTGATGACAATTGTTTCATTGTAAGCTATATATACTCAACAGTAGTACTGTACTACTATATGGACATCGTGAAAGCAAAGATAAACCAAGCATCTTCATCAAGATGCGTTTTGAATATTATGTACATGATCAGCATAGTAAAAGTAAGAACATTCTGGTATGTTTTTGTCAGAAAATACGTTTCAAGTAGCAGTTTTTAAAATCTATCCAGTTGCTCGATTGACTGTTTTCTTGTGTTTAGACACCCATAAATTATTTACCTTGGTGTCTATTCGACACCCAGAAGGTTAAACCTTCATCGAAGCATGTAGTAGGAAGTTATTTTAAAACAGCTAGGGCATGTGTTATGAGTAGCATTATAATGTAATTCTTGTCTTTAGGTAACCTGGAGCTGGAAGGAGAGTTGGTGGAGCGAGGGGGGCATGGGGACGGAGTTCGGAGAGCCATTCCTCTCAAACTCAGCAGTCACCACAGCAAGAGGACTGCCAGTGTCAGAGGTACATCATCGCCTGGTAGCCTGACTAAATCGTGCTAATAGCAGTTAGTCTGACAGTTGCCCCCCACCCACCCCCAGAAAGGGAGAGGGTCACTTAACCCCAGCCAGCCAGCGACAGATTGTCTAAAGTACATACATGTAGCCTGGGTGCCATCCTTCTAGTACTAGTACTAGTAGTCAATTTTCCGTGGTTCCTGTACATGTTGGTGGGGTCCATGAGGTTAGTAAGGGAGCTAGGATGGCACCCAGGCTAGGTAGATCATTCTACATGTGTGAATCATGTCTTGATTTAATTAAAGTCAAGCTGGTGCTCATTGAAGACAGCAGATGAATGCCATTGCATATGCAAGTATTTTAGGACCAAACCTTAAGTTACTGCTTGTGCTACTGTGCTACACACAATTAATACACAACCAAGTATTACATTGTTTGTTCTGGATTGACAGATGACAGGGGATCCTCCTCTGAGAAGCACCACAGCCCCATGAAATGGGATGTCAAGGTAGGGGAAATCAGTTGCAGGAACATTTTGCATCTATTTAATTATGTAAAATATGTTACCATGGAAACATTAGTACAAGTCCCTGTAATCACATATACATAAATTATCATCATAGGCACATATGAGGTCATTGACCCATTCAATTTTATCACTTCCAGTATCTACATGAGAAATGTATATACACTATAGATTCTTGTTTGTGTGTGGGTGTACATGCTATAAACTTTGAATTCTCCTGTCTGTAGTTGAACCTGATTGGGAAGAAGATCAATGACCCCATGCTTCACCTGTGTGAGAAATGTGTTTGTCCAGTCAACCTGTATGGCAGGATGGTAAGACACACGTTTGGCCCATTCAAATATTGATTCTGATATTGACTTAGGGTAACTTATAAGGTGGATCTTGTTGGATCGGATTAGCAATCCTAAAATTCATTTGACAGCTCATGCCACAATACATGTATTGATGAATTGTGCTTCTGATTTAGTTATACACTTTTAGTAGTCCTTCCATTGCATCACATTTTGTTCATGGTGTGCAGACTTTCATTAACAAATCAAATGTCTGTATTGTCTTACTTCCAGATACCCTGCAAGCATGTTTTTTGTTTTGATTGCTCCAAGAGGACGGACAAAAACTGCTTAAGGTAAACATATTTGATTTGTTTGTAACTGCAGTAACAAAGTAAGTAATGCATACTAAAAAAAAGGACATATCATGTTGCTGTTTGTTGAGGTTTGCACTGTGTACAATACATGTATATAAAACCAAAGGAAGGGTGCAACCGGTGTAGCATTCGTCTTCTTTGTTCTGAACCCCTGCCATGTTTCCTCTGTAAGATGTGGAGACCCCGTACAGCGTATAGAGCAGTGCCCGCGAGGAGCCGTGTTTATGTGTACATTTGGTGATGGAAAGCACGGCAACAAGGGGTGCAGGAGGACTTACCTGTCCCAACGGGACCTGCAGGTGAGTTCTGGCCTTGCTTATACATGTAGTATAAAAGAAATTAGTTATTTCCATAGTGTGCTCTGTAAAAGGCATGAAGATCTTTTTAAGTTTTGTCATGTACGTGTGATGTAGTTTCATTATGGAGAAAGTTCCTTGTAGAATGTCAAAATACTGAATTTCAAGGATAAGTCTCATGATATCAAACTCTTACTAGTAAGATCTGAATTAAAGTATGCCAAGTAGTTGGAGGCTACTGTGAGAGCTATTTGTGAATATGCAACATTTTCCGTGAACAGAAGTACCTTTGTTCTCCTTAGTACTGAGTCTTTCCAACTTCTCCTTCCCAGGCTCACATCAACCACCGGCACAAGCGGCCTGCAGTGGCAGCTGAGCCGACCCCTCACCAGACGTACCCGACAACGTACCAGCCTTACCCCACCTCCCAGGACCAGAGCTCAGTCGTGTACAGACCTGTCCCAGGGGACCAGTACGCACCACCTCCCCCACCCCCGCCTCCGCAGCAGGTACCGCAGGGGATGGCCATGACTCACGGGGCTCCACTTCAGCCTCCACCAGAACACAGGGACTACAGCAGGATGCCTCCGCACCACAGCATCCCCCCTCCTGGGCACCCCCACGACGACAGGATGCACGAGCCCCCTCCCCCTCCACATCCCATCCCCCCTCCCCAGCACTATCAGGACCCTCTCACAGGGCATGCTACGACGGGACCTCCCCACCCGGACCACCTCCCCCCTCCTCCCCCGCCCCCTCCTCCGGAGCACCACCACTACCCCCCGTCCTCGGACTCCCTCCCCAACCCCGTCTCCCAGTCCTACATGCCGGTAACCAGCAGCCGCAGCAGCAACCTCATCACAGTCCCCATCAAAGACGACAGCGAGGACCTTGCCAAGCAGGCGCCCCCCTCTAACCAGACTCCTCACAACCAGGGGACCATGTACAGGCCCATCCACCAGGGGTCTGCCCCGGCTGTACCCCACTCTGGGGCTGTGCCGATACCATACTCCGCCCCCCCGCCCCATGGACACGTGGGCCAGCCCGTCCACTCAGTACCTCCTGTTGTCCGCGGGCCCGGGTACGACTCACACGGGAGGCCGTACGACGAGTCGGCGATAAGCCCTCCCTTCGCCCAGCCAGGTGGACACAGTCCCAGGGCAGCGTGGCCCCTCGCTGGCCCGCCTCCCCGAGGCCCTGCCCCTGTACCCCAGGGCCCGGTCCCCGGCGGAATGCCGTCTGTTAGTACTGCTCCGTCCTCCAGCATGCCTCCACAGGCAGCTCATGGGCATCCCCCAAGAACGTCCTATTATAACTGAGCCTACTGGGCTGCCTGGTGTACATAAAATGCTGTTTGTTTAACATGCTTCGTCACATGCATATCTGTAAATGTCGGGTGTTATACCAAAGCCTGTGATGTCTTTATGGATAATGCAATGATGACTTCTTCATGATATGATTTGAGGTCTGATTTGAGTATCTTACTGTGTACATGTACTTGGTTAAGTTATAAGCATGTTATCTATATGCTTTTAAAAACCTCGACATTTTTTTCATTGATTGTCATCCATGAAGGAAAGTAGAAATTCTTATGGTGTGTCCAACTGCAAAATCGTCTTATGGTTCAATTCCTGATTTTGAATGTCTATTCACTTCAGGTTTTCTGGGATCAGTAAATATAGGAATACAGGAAGGGAATTTTGTCATGATTGTAAGAAAGAGGTAAATAAATGTGAAATACATGTCTCATGTAAACTGTAAAGACATACAGAATATGCTTGTTATAATAAACCTACATCCCACAATGGTTAATGATGCCAAATCTGAAGTACTCCAACAATTCAAATATTTTTCTGACATGTTTCTTTTCCTAACACTGTTCCTGCATTATTTGTCAGTCGGCTCAAGTACTACTTAACCCACTGTTCAGTATCAGATAAAAAAGACTTGTCAGGATGTATAGCTTTGTAATTCCCATTTATTGAATGAATGAACATCTGTGTTGGTTGTCTGACTCAACCATGACATTCATCAGCCCATGAGCGGGATCTTGGTGTAGATCTGTGCCGGACCCTGGCCGGACGTCAGCTTGACTTGCTGGACCCAGGTGGGCCACACGGTGCCCTTGAACCCAACCATGGCAAAATTACCTGCAACAGTTGAAAAGACAAATATAGACAATATGGCAATGGCAATAGACCCTTTACAGGTGGTGGCGTCAATGGCTGAATGCTTAGCTTAGCAGAAACGGGTTTGAGAGTTCATGGGTTTGATTCCAGGCTAGTTGTGTCCTTTTGAAAGACACACAAGACTCCTCATTCCAGCCAGGTGTATATGGATATCTGACTTCTGTTGGGCACTTGGTTTAAAAGCAATGCAGAACACTACTGGTTTTGTCAATGTACTTGACAATGACATGCATGTACATGATCCCATATGTATTTTGATGATGCATGGGGTTAGATACCCATATTTATATCATACCCACTCAGGTTTATATGGGTTTATACTTGGTTTAGAAGCAATGCACAACATTGTACTGGTTTTGTCAATGGTGTTGACACAATGACATGTACACCCATGTATTTTATTAATGCATGGGGAGAGATGCTACAAGGCACACACCTCTGAAGTCAGTCTTGACGGGCTCCTGAGCTCCGATCTCCATCAGTGCTGTAAGGCATTCCTGTGCGTGCGCGCTGGACGCGTCACCTACTGCCACCAGCACAATGGAACTGAAATTTGTGGAACAGCATCTTCTAAATAATGTTTATGAAATACATTGTACTAAGGGCCGGCAGTGGCATTGGTACAATTTCCTAAATTACTATTTCGAAAATATTAAATGGGATATATTGTACTAAGGGACAATGACATGATATAATGTATGTCCCGTTCGTCGTTCGTGTTGGGATCAAACCAACGAATAGCATATGTCTAAACTTTTAGGGAAGGGTATTTTCATCAAAAATACTTAATGTCGTGGAAACATTTACTGGGGAAGTCACGAACAAATTGATCCTAAAGTCATATGCACACACTTCTGTATAAATGGTACTTTTACAAGGCCCACTTTGATATTTACTTTTGTGGGATGACGTTCCGTATGAAGTTCGCCATTGCCACGTCAGCCGAAGCTTGCCCGTGGGTGTCGAACGTCATCTGACGCGTCACCGCGCCAGTCAGTGCGTCAACGGCGATGACGAGGAAGCCTCGGTAATGATCACCGAACCGCGCTCCGTCTATCTGGAGATCATTGACATTGATCAGATTTGATGAAAATTAATCATGGACACACCAGCTCTGAACAATAAAGCTTAACATGGTACATTGCGCATCTTAGGACAAAATGATCATCCCAAAAGTGAAATTCAGGCTACTCCTGCGCAGGCCTCCGCGCGTTCTTTTGCCGACCATCGTACAACCAACCGGCTATTAGGCGAGTTTGTACTACGATGGCCGGTTGGCTGTAAAAAAAGTACAATACCCAGTATTCAAATGTCCACCCGCTCGGAGGCCTGCACAGGAGGCTAAATTCAGCCTACCATCGACAGAATTGGTGTCGGTGCTGTAAATTGTAACCATCCACAATCTTGTATGTGATCTAGAGTGACAGAGTACTAAGACTGTTCCGAAGTACCGCAAGATCTTTTCATCATAACATAACAAGTGTTGGAAATCCTACCTCGATGAACGGCCTATGACCCTGCAGCATCTCGTTATACCCTGCTGAAACCACGCTCACCTCCAGGAACTTCTGGTTGACGTCGTGGACGATTGGCTCCTGAAGAGATAGCGAACCGGTACCATGCTTTTGTTTCGAGATTTTTTGCCACACAGAGACTTTACCTTGGTAGTCTCTTCTCGGTTAATAATTTTGCATACATTCACTATAATTTAGCCTAGACCAAGATGTCAAGTGCTATGCGAACGACGATTTCTCGAAATCAAACTCACCGGAGCACCACAGCCTGTACAGTCGTTGACCAGACTCAGGAAGCTCGGCATGGGGACAGTCTCTGTCGGCGTCAGGCTGTACTTGGGATAAGCGGCTGCTGTACAGTTGCTGACCTCGTCACTTGTCATGGTTGCCGATATTTTGATTCTCTCACAGCCCATGTGGGAACAGTAGCCGTCACCTTCCCGGTCGTAGTTAGCGTGGACTTTCAAGAACAACAGGCTGGAAGAGGCATGGCGATAATGTTCACTTTCCTGCATTTCGATCCCCCTTTTTTTGCTTGATCTTCGTCTGTTGCTAATACTTATAGAGTCTGTGAAAAAGCGACATGTTTAGACATGTTACCAATATCACTTGTAGTAATAATGCCCATTATATGCCTGTTGTCATCACATGCATTCCTAGGAGGCGTCACTCACTTCGGGCCGCCCCCTATATACTATGGCTTCTACGCACCCTGTGCTTTCTTCGAAGTAGAAGAGTTTTCCGTTCCCGGCCTCCACAGCAGCCAAGCTGTGCGCGGGGTGGGCATCTTCAGCCTGCAGGACGACCCAGGGTGTTCGGTACTCATGTCGCTGGTACGTCACCTGGAATGTGGAGCCTGGAGGGTAGCAGAGACCCACTCGGACCCAGTCGCCACTACACAACACAGATAAAGGACGGAGATTTCATTTTAAACGTTCAGCAAAAAAGGTCTTTGTGAGACAATCAAAAACATCGTTCGAATGGTAATTTGCTCTTCTCTTATCAAAGGCATATGTCATTCTTAAAAGGTAGCGTTTCATGTATTCTGTAGGTTTTCAGATACAGTACTATTATGGACTTCTTGTTAGCCGAAAGTGCAGCGGCAAATGTACTCCTTAGCGGACCAACTCCCCTGGCATGTTATCTGTCTATTTGGCCAATTTCTACTCTTTCCAGCCACTCCCAAAGACTGGTAGAGGCTAGCTTCTTGTGGGAATCGTTTTTAGATTGCTGCCTCCTGTATTGTCCTGGCGCAGAAACTTCCAAGAGGACCTTAAAAGAGCCAACATACCATGGAAAGAAGCCGGGGAAGCAGCTGCCGTTGAATCAAGATGGAAACTTGCTGCCCAATGTGCCTGTTGGTACAGGAGGACCTAAAGTCTAAGGTATTGAATGGGGTTACCTGTTGAAGTTTACAGGGTAGAGGAAGATCTGTTCGGGAGCCCGTCCGTCCCAGTGGATGGTGTACGACGTGTCTACCGTGATCACGGGTTGGTACTGTTGGATACCGTCAGTAGCCTGAGATAGGGGTCCTGTCAGTGTCATTGGATGGTCTGGATACTCGTCGCGCACCATCGACATTACCAGGGTGTTTGGTAGCTTGGCTTGGACCCACAACTGTATGGAGAGCGTAACCAATGGTATACATATTATGCAGTTCTTTTATTTAATTTCATTTCATTTATTGGTGATGCGAACAATGCAAGTGGCAGCCAGGCAGCGTGGTGTCTCAGTGAAACTTCGATGAAGCCAAGCAACTGGATAAATTCCCCGAAGAGTCAGACGCGTCATTCTCAGTCACTGCTGAAAGATAGCAAATGCTATCTGAAACGTCAGACTGAATTTATCTAGTTGCTTGATTTATTTTGTATTGTGTACGGTCTAAAACCGTTTACTTCGTCACTTGAGATAACCTAATTACAGTCCTTTGTGTATACACAGATGTCTCAACTATAGAAGTTACAGTTTATTCTTTTATAAAATGTTGCATGAACAGAGGGTATGAA
Organism: Branchiostoma floridae x Branchiostoma japonicum; assembly: GCA_013266295.2. Lineage (NCBI taxonomy): Eukaryota > Metazoa > Chordata > Leptocardii > Amphioxiformes > Branchiostomatidae > Branchiostoma > Branchiostoma floridae x Branchiostoma japonicum. Next base: position 13,489,607 of record CM023825.1, read on the forward strand.
CATGCTATACTATGTCGACATTATTTGTTATTTACGATTTATGCTTGTTCGCGAGGTCTTATTTGTTCTTGCTTTTGTTTTTGTTGACTTTTATTATTTGTATAATTTGTAAATTTATACCTGAGCATACTTCCCCCTGCAGAAGGAACCGCGCCACACCGGTTTCTCCACACATCCCGGGTTCCTGACCAGGTAGTTGTCCGGCCCGACTATGTAGCTGTCCGGGTAGCCGGTGGTGCTGCCGTCCAGGTCGTGTAGAATGTTGGTCTTGTCGCCGTCTAAGTTGTTGGAACCAAACGATGGCAGACCCCGTTCACCCAGAAATACACGGCTTTGAACCTGAGGAAAGTCAGAGTCAGCTTAGTATTGAAACAGAGATGACTTTCGCATACACATAGATACAAACTAGAAAGGTAACATTTACAAAGCAAGTGCATAATGTTTAGCTTCATATGGTCCAGCCTAACAAAGTGCTGCTGTTTATTCTGACTCAAACAAATTCATGTATATGGTGACCACTGTCCCTCCAACTCGTGCAACATAATGCTATCCAACACCACAGGGTGTCTGCTACAGCACCAGCTACCATGGTGACAGCCGTCTGGTTCAGGTCATTGGCCTTACGTGTTTGGAGAAGAAGAGGAGGAAGTAACAGAGCAAAAACAATATGGCCCAATATGTTTTCCTTATGCGGAGGTAAACATAATGAAGAGATCTCATGCAAACTGCACCTCACCTAAAAAAAACTATTGTATGTCAATGAACCATGTTGACGATGCAAGATGTGGTTGCCAAACATGAAGACGTTACGTATTACGGTAAGTATATAAACTTGGCATCACAGGATAGATAGAATTGACGTCTACTCACATTTTCAAATTTCGCCCCTGTGATGTTGCTGGTTGGGGTATTTTGCCAAGTGTTAGATCTGTGAAACCCTATGGCGCTGGACCAGCGGTCGTACTCCGGTGCTGTGGCGTACCTCCTGAAGGTGCAGCTGTCGGCCAAGATTGGACCGTCGTACACGTCTAACCCCACCGTTGGAAAGCTCCTGTTAAAAAGGTTTTAACGATTCTGACTTGTTTGGTGGCTATGCCTCAGGATAGTAATTTGTTATCAATATCGGTATCGATTTCCTGTTTTGTGACCATTGATCCATTACTACTACATGATTCCCGAAAATTAGATATAACAACTGTTCTACAAACTTTGAATGGCTTACGTGCTATGAGCCATGCTCCTTTCGACCGGTTTGACCCCGCCCATCCCCCAGACACTAGCCCCACTTTCCGTGCCCACGTTCTCGCTCTCCCCGATGAAGATGCTGTTCCAGATCTGCTGTGTCGATCCCTCGTCGTTAGGGAAGGCGCCTTCACTGTATCAATCAATCAAAACATCTCCTTTTAGATCTTCTGATGAAGGGTATCTTGAGAGAATATTCGGATGTATATAAACGTTAGCGTACAGTGTAGAGAGTTGACATGTTTAATCTTATGATAGGAAGGTGCGTTACTGACACGTACGTGAATATTTGATTAATCAAATAAGCGTGTCGTACCTCGCCATAGTAAGTCCTATGCCGTTGTCCGCAAAACTGAAAAGACAAAAAAATCAATCGGCCACGATGCATACAATAACCAAAATGTTTATTTTCGTAAATATCTAACGTTATACACGGTAACTCACATTTTCACCTCAATGTGTGTGTGTGTGTGTGTGTGTGCGTGTGTGTGTGTGTGTGTGTGTGTGTGTGTGTGTGTGAGAGAGAGATACAGATATCATATACAGTACATCATAATTGATCCTCAAGGAATTCAATAATACGTACCATATAATGGAATATCTTACTTATATATAAGTGCCATTATATGGCACACATCTATTGTCGTATTCCTTGATGATCAAACAGGATGTACTGTATATGACCTTCCTGATGGCGTTGGGCGAACTTGTTAATATACATTGTCTGACCATTGAATGGGGGTGACGTAGGGGTCTGAACCTACGCGCATTTGTCGAACCAGATGTCCCCTCCCCGGATCCAGGAGCCCCAGACCCAGTTCTTGAAGGCGATGAGACCCTCAACCATGGCTGGCACACGTGGCTGGGAGAGGTCAGCGTTCTGGTGAGGCTTGTACCTGCAAAGATCAAGTTTTTCCGTCGATTGGAATGTGGTACAGGAAGGCCAGTCCACGACATTTTATGTTACGTCACATCTTTGTCACCTCAAAACCCGGATAGTTCTCTTCAAAATTCACGATTAATGAAGGAAATAAAAGCCTGTACAATTTTCAGCAGACACGTATAACTTGTTACTTTGTGATATAGTTGTTAGTTTATGACTTGGTTAGCTGAGAAGGTCCTTACCGCGCCCCTCCCCCCTTCCCTATTGACAGGAACTCATTCGGTAAGTTTGCGGTCGGCTGTGTGGTCTTCACTCCACCGTCCAACATCAATCCAGCCTGGTGCAGAAGAGAACAATATGATATGGTTGATAAACATATGTGCACAACATCAGCAAAGCGTGTTGCGTCACGATGTGTTGTGTTGTTACAGTTTGAATAAATTCAAATTAAAGGTCATCATCTTCAAAAACCAATCATGTTCACATCATGACACCCTCTCGGTGTTACCCCTCTGTTTGACCGATCAGGCAGTCTTAAGTTTGCCACTACTGGCCGCATTCACTACAGTTTCCCACCCCTACCCTGTGTTTTCAGTCCACTCCTAATACATACTCTTCCATTGGAGTGCACTCTGTTGTTGTAGAGCCGTCCTAGTGGGGTTTGCTCCGCCTGATACATGGAGAGAGCCCCCGCAGAAAGACCTGTAGGCTGTCGGTGGAAGATGAACCATATTCCCATGACCTAGAAATAAAACCAGAGTAATGTTTTAGTATCGAAGCTACATGTATTGTACTAAGTGAAGAATTGATAAATGGTCCGAGCGAAGAAGTACCTTGAACATGACTGCTTGGTACTGGGTTTACCAATGGTATATGTAGTAAATGTTAGTAAAGTCGGGTAATGTTTACTTTGTAAACGGTACCGGACTTTACAATGATAGTAAATGAAATTCAACTCCGGTAATTTCGGACCTTAGCAATGGTTGTAACTGAAATTACCGGTATTGACTTTTATTTACTGCCATTGTTAATATAAGTCCGCTACTGTTTACAAAGTAAACATTACCCGACATTACTGGCATTTACTACCATTGGTAAATCCAACTTCTCGTGCAGTTTGAGGTAAAGTTTATTACCGGGGAGCCAGCAGCAGCGTTGTTGATGAGGTCATTATTCGGATGAGCGATCCAAAACGTGGCTACACCGCTGAGGAAAGGAGGAACAGGTTATCAATGCAAAATTCCAAGTTACGTCGATGAAGGTTTGACAGCTGAAGTAATGAGATACACCAGAAAACAGTTACTCAAGCAACTCAATAGATTTTGAAAACTGACAGTTTTCAGAATCTATCTAGTTGCCTGAGTAATAGTTTTCTGGTGTAAAGTTGCAAGGTAAACAATAGGCATTACGACAGGGAAAGACAGAAATACAATGAAACGAATAATGGAGTTCAGAGGGGATATGTATTTTCTAAGCAGGTCCTTCGGTGGCAAGGCTCTAACCATTGGGCGAAGGAGTGACCATTATCCACCGGTTACAGGGGGACTAAAAGACACTCCTTCGGGAAATGGTTACTGCCTTGCCACCGAAGGATCTGCTTGGAGATTAGGGATATGCATATGCATTAATAAAACGATTTTCTCACTTACTTACAGTCCCCTGGTACAGGAACATAGTCCCCGTACACACCGTCTGTCATGGAGCGGCACATGTTGGTGTCCCTGTCGCTGGGTAGCAGGGTGCCGGGTCGGGTCACCAGGCCCAAGTTGTGGTCCAGAACGTTACGCTGCTCCCAGCCGTCCTCCAAGAAGTAACAGTGCCCGAGAGTGTCGTACCCAACCGTGTCTTGGACCTGCAGAAATACGAAGGACATTGTCGGTTTGACACAGTCTTGTAGAAAAGTTGCAATAGTACTAGTTGAATAATCTTATTCCAAACAAAACTTTTTAACTAAATAGTCTTTATAAGTATTTTCTAACCACAGAAAGACAACTTGCTAATAATGAAGTAATCAGAAAATTTATGGCATAATAACCCCCACTTAAATAGGTGTTTATTAAGTTTTCCAGAAATTTAGTGCAATTATGTATTCCACTTTGTGGTACATGTAGTATTTTACATAGGCTATGTATCCATCAGCACTTAAATGGTGCCGACAAGCTTTACGTTTGCTTGTTTTTGTTGTCTGTGAATATAGGGTGGAGGCTTTTGTCGTAATGTTAATACGCTATTGTTGACGACTAACCAGCAGGCCATGAGTCCCATGGATGGTCACACAACGGGAGAAGCAGTGGTGAATGGACAGCTCTCGGACGTACGTTGGGCGGCTGTAGCCTCCGACCTCGTCCACATCTCCGGCCATGTGGAAGTGGACAGGGTAGCTGCCGAGCACTTGTTGACCCATACGGGTGACCTCGATTCCAGACAGGTGCACGTTCTTGAAACCTTCCAGAACCTGTCGATACAGTTACATCTTCGCTTGAATAAAATCCCCTGAAACTTAAAACTTTTTTCAGAATTCCTTATCAAAATGTCGTCAATTCAGAACGTTTGTCAAACACAGCAAACATGTAATATACCTTGAGATGTCCTCCATATGTGTCATAGTCGAAGAACTGACAGTAGTTGTCCCCATAGCAGCTGTCCTCTACCTCCCCTTGGAACTTGATGTTCCTGGTCAGCAAGCCAACCTCTCCCCGCAAGTCTACTTCATCGGTTATCTCCCCAAAGTGCATGTACTCGATTTTACCTGCGGACAGCCGCCTTATTGTTCGTGAACTGATTAATGGCCAGGTTAAATTTAAAGGCGTTAGCAAGCAACTCTCGTCTAAGATTTTGACAGCAAAGAATCCGTTTAACTATCAAAGCCGGTAGAGTCATCAGCATAAACGCTGAGATTTGCAACTACGTACATCTTGTACTATGATGTTGTATTTGCTTCCACTACTTGATACCCATGTCTCGGAAACATTCATTGAGAATCTTCTGTATAACATAGATCCCTTCACCACAACCTTACCGCTGATCTTGACCTGGTGGTTGGAGCACTCCGGACACGGCAGCAGCTGGAACTCCTCTGCCTGCTCCATGTTGTAGTCCGTGCTGGCCAGCACGATGTGGTCCCCAGGCTGCCAGGAGCTCACGTCATCTTTCAGGTTGATGACGTACTCGTCAACGTTTGGCTTGATAGAAAAACTGCATCTTGTTCCTGTGTAGGGGAACAAAATGTGGGAGGGAAGCACAACGTTCCTGTGTAGGGGAACAAAATGTGGGAGGGAAGCACAACGTTATAAAAAAAGTCAGGTCGTGAGTGTCATCAAATATGTGTAATTAATTAATGTAGAATAACTGTTATTTTCTGTAAGCAAGTCTTTTTAGTACAAGATAACGTGTGTGTTCTGGATATAAATGAGAATAAAACATATTTTCACCTGCCAACCATTCGCTGGTGAGGACCACTTTGAAGGACCCAAAGAAGGCATCAAAGACGGCAGTGACTGTTGCTGTACCGGTGGTCTGCGTGTCTGTTTCGTCAACGAAAGACACAAAAAACAGTTATCTAAAGACCAGAAATCAGAACCAGAAAAGGACAACAAAGGTCTAATAACAAAATAGGAGTCGGAAATCTTCCTACGAGCAGCATGCTTACCTATGTAAGGGATTCTTTGTTCGACGGCAACACTGGGGTCTCCCTTCACACTGACAAACACCCAAGGATTCCTGAAACATTGACAAAATCATCGTCATATTCAAGAGAAAAATTTACAAGATGTAAATTGGTACCAAAGCTACTATGATATCGAAGAAGCCAGTTTTTATGTTACTGAAAGTCTCAGTTTTCTTGCAGAAGCAGATTTTTTTAATCCTGTAAAATGCTTCACCTCAGTCCCAAGTTATCCACTTCTACGCTTCCAAGTTCTCTAAGCTTCTCCTTTGCAGTGTCCTCCAGACGTCGGGAGGGTTCGTCGAACGTCGCCAGTGCCACGATTTTCCCCGAAGGTATCTGGTCGATAAACGTCGCCAAACTTCGGCTGTTCTCCTCGTCGGCGTAAGTGTCGAACCTTGCCGAGTCCACCACACTGCCAGTTATTTCGTCGATGACACGAATGTGGATGCCACGGACCCATCCCTGACCCACTGATGTGTAGAAGTAGGGTCCCTGGTTGGATTAGAGGCATTCGTCTTAGGCATGCATTAATTTGCTGGGGCTTGTTTCGTTAGACACATCATTCTTACAATTACCAAGCTCAATTCTGGTTAGTAGATGATGTACGATAGCGAATATCGAAGGTATAACCCATGTGTGGTACCACAAAGATGATGATGATGATCAATAGGAGTAGATGGAACATCAAAAGGCTCGACCAGGTAGCAAACAACAGCGTCTATATGGCATAACCAAAACAAAGCAGTTGATAGAGCACGTGCGGTTGAGACAGCTGGACCTTCTGGTTCACGTTCTCCGTATGCCCGAGGAGGAACCTGTCAAACTGTACCCTCTCTATGACCCATCTCATGGCAGACGCAGACGAGGCCGCCGGCATATCACTTATCTACTAGTACATCCAACATCTCCTGGGAGATTACAAAATCCAACTCTCAACGAAACAGATCTCTGCCCTTGCTAACGACAACGGCGAAATGGAGCAAATTTGATGATTGGAGTAGAACAGAACAAGAGATTCTGAGCTATCGTAAGTTCAGTATTTACCTTAGGCATGCCCCCTTGCAAAACTGTCTGTGTCAGCTGTGTCCATGCCAGCTTGTGTTGCCCGTGGACCTCTAGAGTCCCTCCTGCCATGACCAGGAACTGTTTGCTGTTCTTCTGATCGTCCTTGCGGCCGTACAGGGACACCGTGGCCTTCCCCTGGTACGGGCAGGTCTCACTGCCGATGTGGAACTCGCCATCGTTGCTCAAGGTGATCTCACGCGACCGAAGGACGATCTCGTCAGTACTTGAGGATCCAAGGTCAGCAAATACAACGCGTCCTGTAGTGATAACATATGAATACTCTCTTTGTGCCTGTAGAAGCCAGGTTATATCATACTTCCCTACATGAAGATCTGCTGTTGTAACGCCTTTCCGAATCTTAAGATGAGCATAAGAATCGGAAATGTAACATTTTGTTATAATCTAATGAAGTAATTTTGTTTCTTTAATACGCCAAATCCATATGAAGTCATGCCATTTCTCTTTGTTTGGGTCGTGGCGCAGTATTGAATAATCTCAATCTTGCATACAAATATAAGAACGTTGTTCAAATAATGGAATAGAATTGAAATCTTATCAGCATAACTTTAACACCTTCACCTACCTCCGTCTTTGATATCGAGCGAGAAAAACGTGGCAGACGATTGGAGCAGGTAGTTCTGCCCTCTACCCACAACCACCTGCGCGGTGGGGTCATGCCCAGGGTTCCATGGGGTCAACGTTGGGTCAGCATCCGGGCACACTGAGAAGTTAAAAAAACGCTGACGGTTGTATTTTTGTTTAATCTTGAGACAAATACACACGAGAACGCAATTATTTAGACTACTTTGCCACAAGTATCCACATAAATTTGTACTGGGCTAGCATTAAGCCGCACATAACAGGGTAACTTTAAATATAACATCCTGTATCAAGATATCTCCATATAGAGAGGCGTACATACCTGGCCAAGGCTTTCTGCAGCTGCTTACGTTCTCACGACGACATGCGCATTAATTTAAAAATAAAGCTTGTACAAACCCAGCTAAAAGTACTTGCAGTCTGCTGCCTATGTTCAACTACACAATACTGTGCTTTACATCGCACGCACAAAGATGTGGGAGGGGTTTTTATACTGGTTACAAGTTTGATAAACGGCTTCCATATACATGGGACGAGAACAAAACTGTTTTACCTGTGCCTTGTGACAAAATAAGAGCAGGCAGATACAGCAGCAAGACTGGAAGTGCACAAGTAGCCATCTTCACCCAATCTTCTTCAAATGTCGCCGCCGCCGAGGACCGTGTGTGAGCTGGGCTCTTAAATACTCCTGTCCACACAAAAATGCGCAAGTCTTGCTTGCTTTCGGAAGCGGCAGTAAAGTTTACTGAGTGAGTAGGTTTGAACAAACGTTTACTTACAGGTTTAGCGAGCTGTCGGACGTTTCGGGCAGGACGACTGCACATCTAAGCAATTTCGTAATTCTTTTAAATAACTGGTTCCAAGTTTTAAATATATTTGGACATGCACATTGATGAACGAATAATGAAAAACAAACACAAACACACTGAAAACGGGTGAAGTACGACCCCAACACAGACACGTGAAAACTGGACACACGTGTTCCTGTGTATTATTATCTTGCTTAAGCTTGCTTGAATAAATATCGTTGCCTATAGCTACTGAAGATAAAACCGTTATATGTCTGACGTACGGTACCAGACACCGACCATGATGTCACACTTCAAGGTCAGTTTTTGGACGACCTACAGGACCATGTCTGACCTTGAGTTGCCGACAATGATAAAGATGGCAAAAACGATGCCACGACGATTTGGGCAGGGTATATTTAGGGGTACTCTTTCACTTTCATAATTAGAACAACTGATTTTGAGGTCAATATGAAAAGAGAATTCTATTGTGTTTTTCTTTTTCTACGGCTCATAGCCGGAGTTATCATTTCAAATCATTTTATATTTTCTTATGCCTAACCGAGCTGCGTGTCTTAATAAAGAGAAGATAGAACACCAATGCTGTTTTATACACATTTTATTCGAATTCGATGAACAGACATGTTCAACGTGCTGTTTGGTTCTGCTGTTACAGGAGTCAGCTTCAGCCCATGAGCGGGATCTTGGTGTAGATCTGTGCCGGACCCTGGCCGGACGGCAGGTTGACTTGCTGGATCCAGCTGGGCCAAAAGGTGCCCTTGAACCCAGCGATAGCGAAAGTCCCTACAATAGATTGATAAGCAGATAAATAACTAGTAAGTGTAGTAAATAAAAGGTCACCATCTTAACCACTCTACATCACAGTAAGTTACCCATCTTTAACCACCATACATATATATATATATATATATATATATACACACACACACACACACACACACACACACACACACACACACACACACACACATATATATATATAGGGATATCTCACCTCCCACGCTCAAGTTATCAAGGTCCTGCGCTCCGATCTCTTTCAGAGCTGACAGACATTCCTGCACGTGAAGGCCCGAAGCGTCAGCCGCTGCTACCAGGACTATGGAGCTACAAGGATGGGAATGGTTCGTGAGATATTTTGTTTGGAGTACTTGTATTAGGCTATCCAGCTATCATCTAGTTACTAAGTCGTTGAATGCTGCGATGAACAACTTGGTGAAAAGCTGACACGCCCAACGGTGCTTCTCTAGCTCTAAGTAACTTGGAACCTAAAATCACATTCATGAACGTTCGAACCATCAACATCGAGGCATGATTATGATTAATGGAATGATTAATGTTATGTTGATGCTATCAATGCCTACTTTTGAGGGATGACGTGACGTATGTAGTTGGCCATGGCCAGCTCGGCGCCATTGTGGAACGCCATTTCATGTGTGACCGAGCCAGACAGGGCATCAACGCTGAGGACCAGGTGACCATGGTGATGGTTATCAAACTGGACACCGTCTATCTGTGTCGGAAACAAGCAAAGACTTTACACAACAATTGTCTACAACAATTGGCATCTACTGGTAATAATAATAAACCATTCTATATACCGCTATATAACAACAAACATATACCTTACAAAAGGCTATGCAGTATGCAAGAAATTGTTACTCAAGCAACTGGCTAGATTTGGAAAACTGTCAGACGTTTTAAGTAGCATCCACTACTTTTCTTCAGTGACTAAAAGTAGTGGATGCTACTTGAAACGTCTGACAGTTTTCCAGATCTAGTCGTCTGACAGTTTTAAAAAAAACTAGCCAGTTGCTTGAGTAACAATTTCTTGTGTATCGTATTATCTGGATGTCTAGCCTTCATCGACTATGCAGTACGGGATGAAAATTTGTCGCGTTATGCACACAATAACCACTGTAAAGGAGGTAATATTAGCAGATACGTTACTAATTATAACTGATTTTAGAATTAATCATAGTAATGATTAATGACCAAACCATACCTGGATGAAGGATCCGTGGCCATGTGTCTCCTGAGGCCCCGCTGACACCACTGTCACCTCAACGAACTTCTTACCGTCATCAAATACTATCGGTTCCTGCACGAAAGATGGAAAAGGCGAATGTCTTATCACGTTTTACTCACTGTTACGTGTAGAATGTAACGACTAGATACAGTCAGAGATCTTCATTTTAGATAGAGTACAACTTGGGCAAGTTATTTTTGTTCCTACCATGTGATCAGAAGTCAAGAAGAAACTAATGCACACACAATGCTTTATATTGGAAATGTATGTTTGTCCTTTTATAACTAATTTTGTATACTCACCGGAGCACCACAGCCTGTACAGTCGTTGACCAGACTCAGGAAGCTCGGCATGGGGACAGTCTCTGTCGGCGTCAGGCTGTACTTGGGATAAGCGGCTGCTGTACAGTTGCTGACCTGGTCACTTGTCATAGTGGCCGAGATGACAATCCTCTCACAGCCCATGTGTGAACAGTAGTTGTGGCCGTCCCGGTTGTAGTTGGCGCGGATTTTCAGGAACAACAGCCTATAAAAAGTTGACCATAACACAAGTACAATTTCATTAAGTTGTACTTGAAGTTGATTTCAAATAATTTCGCTTTGTACAATATTACATCATAAAGATGCATAAATACAACTTGATAAGATCGATCCATCCAAATTCAAGCAAACAGATTGCCATGTAACGTTAGATATACATGTATCTCTATCATGACCTCTTGCGCTGAAAGACTGAATGATGCAGATCAAGCATTTAAAATGTAGTATTGTCTTACCCTGTGCTTTCTTCAAAGTAGAAGAGTTTGCCGTCGCCGCCGTCTATCTCAGTAAGGCTTGACGCCGAACTGACGGCCTCGTCAGCCATGATGGCAGATGGGACGCGCCTCCATATTTGGTACGTCACCTGGAAGGTGGTTCCCGGTGGGTAGCAGAAGCCCACGCGGACCCAGTCGCCACTGAAACAGAAGATTCACACTACATGAAATGCAATATTTAAGCATACCTTAAAGCATTCGTAAAGGTTCCGTTTCTCAGTCGATTGGAAAAACGGAACCTTTACGTATGCTTTAAGGTATGCTGAAATATCAGATTTCATGCAGTGTTAATAGTCAAGTCGTTCACGTATCAACACATCTTTGGCAGTTCAAACTCAGGCGGCCATCTTATCTGTCCATGGAGAGACGTGACTTCTTGAAGCAAAGAAAAAGAAATGAATTTAGGCTTGCCGAATATGATGTCTAAGTCTCGGTGTTAACAATGCCATTGACACATAGCTTCTTGTTTGCTTATTCTGCAAGCAAAGACAATCCAACCTGTCAAAGTTTATTGGGTAGATGGTTAGTTGCTCCGGAGCCTGCCCGTCCCAGTGGACGGTGTAGGACTTGTCCAGCATCACCACCGGCATGTAGTAAGCCGTCTTCCCGGGGCTTTTCAGTGTGACCGGAATGTCCGGATATTCGTCCCGGTACATCGACATCTGGTTATTCGCATGGTTCGGGTTGATGAACAGCTGCGCACAGAAGACGTAGAGGTGTCGTTAGACGGTTACGTTATTTCTACACAGCCAAGAGACATTGACCTTGACAATGTTTCGATAGTTTTTCTTGGTTACGGGAGCATAGAAAGTGTATGGAATGTTCTCCCCAACATGAATATCCAGGTTTCTCCATAAATCTTAAGGTTCATTTGCATATTCGGTACACTATGCTCCCGTAACCTTTTTCTACTACCTTCCTCAGGGCAATACTGACCGGTTGGTTCTACGTACTTCCCATTGCTAGATGTCACTGCAGTGGGAAGCATACGGTTCCAAACGTGGGGTGTAGAACCACATAGCATTGCTCTGAGGAAGACTACCAAAATGTCGGTAGGTATATATCTCTTGTCTGTTAAGCTATTCACAGGCGTCATCAGGTTGGTAAGTCACTGAATAAAGACTCTTTCTACACAACAAGTGTTTTAATCAGCCGACGTTTCGTTGACCGCCTGTCACCTTCCTCAGGGCAATTCAAAATGTGAATCAGTCAGAATTGCCCTGAGGAAGGTGACAGACGGTCACCGAAACGTCGGCTGATAAAACCTTGGTTGTGTAGAAAGAGTCTCTTTATTCAGCAGTTTTTTTTTGTTACCTACTTAAATGTCACTAAAATGACATGACATGACATGTTAATCATGATAAATGACAGTTGTACTAGCCGATGCATATTCTCCACTGCAGATGTAGCCCAGCCACTCCGGTTTCTCCACACATCCCGGGTTCCTGACCAGGTAGTTGTCCGGCCCGACTATGTAGCTGTCCGGATAGCCGGTCATGCTGCCGTCCAGGTCGTGTAGAATGTTGGTCTTGTCGCCGTCTCTGTTGTTCTGACCGAAACCTGGTAAGCCTGCCGCGCCCAGGAACATGCGGCTTTGAACCTGAGAAAAAAATTCAGCAAATGAAAGGACTTTGTACAATGATTCAATGAAAAGAAACCACTATCTTCAGCAGATGCTACGTAAATGTCATGCCAAATTGAAAAACGTACTTTCAAGAAACAATTTCAGGAAACATACGTTGCATTCTCTCAATTTAGTATAAAGAAAATTGAACATTGAAATATCGAATATCGAATACGTGTTGCACACAATTCAGATGACAAAACATTGTACCTACATTTTCAAACTTTGACCTCGTAATGTTGTTCTTTGGTGTGTTTTGCCAGCCATTCCAACCGTGGAACCCTACAGCGCTGCTCCACCGATTGGCCTCGGGTACTTTCGCGTACCTCTTAAAAGTACAGCTGTCTGCAAAGACGGGACCATCGTACACATCCAGGCCTCGCATGTGGTTCTCTCTGCAAGTGAGTAAAACTGCGTTACCATTCTGAATTGATACAGTATTACAATGACCGTGATCTTTGATAAGACTGTAAGGGTGAGTGAGTGAAGTAGAGAGTGTGACAGTGAGAGTGAGTGAGTGAATTAGAGAAATCAGGGAAGACCAGAATGAACCACTGACTCATGTGTTTAAAAAGATGTGTTAGATACAGTACAAAATATGATGTCTCGATGCACCATACGCATTAACTAACATGCAACGACATTTGTAAAGACTCGGCAACTTCTTATACTGCCAGCTTAGCTTTGAAGACAGCAATGCAGATGCAGACAGACAGTCTGCACATGTACACTCACGTAGAGCCGGGCCATGTCCTCTCCACCGGTTTGACGCCGCCCATTCCCCAGGTTCTGGAGTTAGTTTTCGTGCCCACGTTCTCGCTCTCCCCGATAAAGATGCTGTTCCAGATCTGCTGGCTCGATCCCTCGTCATTAGGGAATATTCCTTCACTTCATCAAATAGACACAAGTAATCAGAGATTTCAAACTTCCGGGAAGTGCTTTGGGGTTTCGTGTATTGGAACTGTGGAGGGAATTCTTTGATGTAATTTCGTCGTGTATTGCACCATGCATCCGTCGCTACTTGGAAGTATCAAACTCACAAGTCGGCCCCCCAAACTATACTTCCGTACCCAGAGCTAAAATAGGTATGGTTTGCATTGCTGGTCCCAATAGGCAACACATGGATGCTGATTTGATGCTTCTGTTACTAGTATGTTTCTGGCTACAGGAAATACATAAATTTAAATTGCTGATGATCGTGGTGTCATTTTAAGGTAATGTTTGTTGCGGCACCTCTTCTCTACCCCACAGCCATTTTAGTCGTTATCACCGTTATTTGAATTACTTGAATGGTTTTTCTATTTCTCAATGACTTACCTCGCCATCACTAGTCCTACCGCGTTGTCAACGAACCTTGAAAATAAAATAAAATCAAATTCAAATAAAATGTCTGTAAACATCTATCTCGTTTCACATTTCACATCATTGTCACTATATGTGTCTGGTAATTCTCCAAGCGTATCCTAGAGGACAAAATCGCAACGGATCCTGACTGGCTTCAAAGATTTGATAACCCAGCTCCCAGGTCTGAGATATATACTTGTACACATGCCTGTAGGCATGCCTGTAGGGTAATAGGCATCTTGAGTCATTATGATACTGTGATGACAAACTCATACACCCTTTCGTTTTTGATAACAAAGAGCAGGGAAAAATACATTGTACACTCATAAATATATCAGCCATTATGAATATATAACGATGCCACCTACGCGCTCTTGTCGAACCAGATGTCCCCTCCGCGGATCCACGCGCCCCATCCTCTGTTCTTGAAGGCGAGGTACCCCACCAGCATGGCCGGCACACGGGGCTGCAGTAGGTCTGAGTTCTGGTGAGGCTTGTACCTATGCGACATGAACACGTTGTTGTTTGCGTCATTACGAAAATGTAAGTATAAAGAGACGGTACAGCGTGCTCAGCCTAAATACTAAATTATGGCGACCACTGGACAAATGATCGCATCAAAATGAGAGATGAGCAGAATAAAGATGTTTCCATGTTTAGGAACCATTTAACTGAAAGCGTTTTAGGTTGAAGCTCTATTGTGTGTAATGGAACCGAAAGCAGGCAAATTCGAACATTAAGCATATAAGCTGGGTTTCTCTTAAAACCTCAAAGATGGTTACCTTCCACCGGACTTAGACAGGAATTCAGAGGGTGAGGACGCCGTTGCTGGTGTAGTCTTGACCCCGGCTTCTATCATCATCCCCTGAAACGACAGAAAAACGTTATCAGTGTATTATAATAATATAAAGTCGGAAAACTGTATGATTGTGAAACACATAATAGCTGAAGCAGCAGTTGGCCATGTAAAGATCGGTATAGAGCGCAACTTACCTGTGAATTGGAGTGTGCTCTGTTGTTGTAGAACCGCCCCATGGGGGAGTACGATGACTGGTAAGGGGGAAGTGAACCCGCCGACAGACCTGTAGGCTCTCGATGGAAGAGGTACCAGATACCAACGCCCTGTGAACGCATACAAAGCATACATGACATGGATATTCCCCTAGCCTGGAGTCCAACCTTGTTAGCTTCAAGTTGGATCTACCTTGCCCATGCCTTTAGGTTAGTAACAGACCGATTTTAGAATCGCAGGTTGGTGTTGGGGGATATTAACCTGGAGTCCAGCCTTGTTAGTTTTGGTCCGCTCCCCAACATCCGCTATCCCGCCACTGAACAGCGGGGTAGCGAATCTTAGGGGGGCGGACCAACAAAGGCTGGACTCCAGGCTAATTAACCTGCGATTCTAAAATCGGTCTGTTACCAACCTAAAGGTATGGGCAAGGCAGATCAAACTGGAAGCGTAATGCTTGAGACGAAGGGTAATGCTGCTTTAAAAAAAAATAGAATCTGATATAAGTGTAATATGGCCTCGCCTCAGCTCGCGTTAGATAGATTATTATTAGACGTCATAAGCTGCCACATTTGATCCACTGCTCGAGTAACGTGTCCAAAATCTGAATAAAGTAACGTTATGTAACTGTATGCAATTGCGGAGATTTAAAACTTACCTTTGAGCCGGCAGCGGCGTTGTTGATGAGATCGTTGTTGGGATGGGAGATCCAAAACGTCGTTAACATCCTAAATGCAGTGGAATAGAAATATGTTGTATCAGGACCACTACTTGATAATAAAAACATCTTGATATATACAGCCTAGGACAGATCTTGGAAATGAGTTTTCTTTGATGATTCCTCCATTGTGGTTAACTTTTTACCAACACAAAACATTTCTTACATGCAGTCTTGTCCAGCGTTGGGAACATAATCGCCGTAAACCCCATCCAGTATGGTCCGGCACATTTTACCGTTCCTGTCGGTGGGCAGCAAGGTGCCGTATCGGGTCGACATGCCGAGGTTGTGGTCCAGAACGTTGCGTTGTTCTGCCCCGTCTTCAAGGAAATAGCAGTGGCCGAGAGTCTCGTAACCGACTGTGTCTTGGACCTAATGTTACAGTAAATATAAGTAACATTTGCTTTTTCAACGATTTGTAAAACTACTTTATGAACTGAAAGGTGATTCTCTGGTATACCTGCAATTGCCACTCTCATAATCGTCATACGGACGTTTCGTCAGAGATGGAATAAGGTAGAGACTGACCAGCAGCCCGTGGGTCCCATGGATAGTGACACAGCGGGAGAAGCAGTGGTGAATGGACAGCTCTCGGACGTACGTTGGGCGACTGTAGCACCCCAGTCCGTCCACATCTCCGGCCATGTGGAAGTGGACAGGGTATCTGCCCAGAATCTGCTGACCCATGTGGGTGATCTCGATACCGGACAGGTGAACGTTCTTGAAATCTTTCAGAACCTGTAAAAAGGCAATTTAAGTTTTGTCAGAATCTTTCTTTGTGTATGAACAGGATTCAAGGATGCTTAATTTACATCCTGACTGCTTGGAACTAAGTATCAAACAACAGAAAAACACAACACATTGCGACCATTAGTAAAAGATTAGAACTAACCTTCAAATGCCCTCCATATGTGTCAAAGTCGAAGAACTGACAGTAGTTGTCCCCATAGCAGCTGTCCTCTACCTCCCCCTGGAACTTGATGTTCCTGGTCAGCAGACCAACCTCTCCCCGCAAGTCTACCTCATCCGAGATCTCACCGAAGTGCATGTACACGATCTCACCTGTGCGACAATTCAGGGACGTATTGGTATTAGTAAAAAAAAGACAAATTAACCAAAAAATCTTAAAGAGAAAAGAATTTAGAATTTTTCATCAAGATTAATTTGACGGCCTCTTACCGCTGATCTTGACTTGGTGGTTGGAGCACTCCGGACACGGCAGCAGCTGGAACTCCTCTGCCTGCTCCATGTTGTAGTCCGTGCTGGCCAGCACGATGTGGTCCCCAGGCTGCCAGGAGCTCACGTCATCCTTCAGGTTGATGATGTACTCATCAGCGTGGCGCCCCACAGAAAACGTGCAACGCGCTGAACCTGGAGTAAAATAACAAACGGTGTTTGACTTGATCGAATGTAAAAGCTTTCAATAATTTCATGATACATAAGTAGTGCAATAAAAAGTTCTGTTTACTAGACACGAATGAGGACACTATTGTACCTCCCAACCATTCACTGCTGACGATGACGTCAAAAGCCCCAAAAAAGCCGTTGAAGGTGACCGTGACAGTTGCCGTCCCCGTGCTCTGTGAGTCTGTATGACAGAACACAAACATATAATCGGCAGTCTTGTTAGAAGGAATTCATAATACATTCATTCTTAGAGCCATTTTTCTTGTTTTTGGAACAGGTTTTACCTGTATATGGGATCCTCTGTTCAACAGCAGAACCTGGATCTCCCTTGACTGCCACAAGTGTCCACGGTTCTCTGCAACACAAACACTTCATCTTATCTTACAAAGCAACGTTACTTGATGCAGCAAGCAAACGCACACATATTTTACATTGCATAAAGGCACAGTTTCCTTTGTAGCGCGAGTAGCTCAAGCTAGATTTTGAATGCTTGATCACCTCAACTTTAATGAGCTCACTTCCACGCTGCCAAGATCCTTGAGTTTCTGTACAGCGGAGTCCTCTAGGTTTGCGGATGCTTCGTCCTGTACTGCCACTGCCACGATTCTGCCTGTGGGAATCTGGTCGAGGAAGGTCGCCAAGCTCCGGCTGTGGTCTTCGCTGATCCACGTGTCGAAGTTGGCTGAGTCCACCACAGCCGCCGATACTTCGTCAATGACGCGAACGTTGATGCCGCGCCGCCAGCCATGGATAGCCGAATCCCAAGAATACGGACCCTGTTTCACAGAAGATATCTTTCATATGATACCGTACTTTCGTTGCCTTTTGGACACCTACTTTGAAAGGCTGTTCAATTGGTAAGATTTTTGATGATGAAATTAATCAAGGAATTCAAAGGCTGAGGAAGACTGAGAGAGAGGGAGATGAAGATGAAGATAGACGTCATATTGTCTTCTTACAAGGAGGGCTTACCTTAGGAAGGCCGCCCTCTGGTACTGTCT
Organism: Branchiostoma floridae x Branchiostoma japonicum; assembly: GCA_013266295.2. Taxonomy (NCBI): domain Eukaryota; kingdom Metazoa; phylum Chordata; class Leptocardii; order Amphioxiformes; family Branchiostomatidae; genus Branchiostoma; species Branchiostoma floridae x Branchiostoma japonicum. Next base: position 13,507,816 of record CM023825.1, read on the forward strand.
GTGTGAGCTGTGTCCACGCCACCTTGTGTTGCCCGTGGACCTCCAGAGTCCCGCCTGACATCACCAGGAACTGTTTGGTGCTGTTGACCCCATCGTCTGAGCGGCCGTACAGGGACACCGTGGCCTTCCCCTGGAACGGGCAGGTCTCACTGCCGATGTGGAACTCGCCGCCGTCACCCACCGTCACATCACGGGACCTCAGGACAATCTCAGTGTCACTTGCGGAGCCAAAGTCAGCAAATACAACCCGCCCTGCAACAAGTGGTATATGATATAGCAGATTAGATTATCAGCAGGGTTCATAATCATTGCGAATTTGGTGAATCTTTCTCAAATGACCATTTCAACGTAGTCATCATCAGACATTTCCTATACAAGGCTTCCTTTCTGACGGTAGCAAAAAAAAAGATGCTCGTACCTCCATCTCTGATTTCCAACGAGTAAAACGTGGCTGACGACTGGAGCAGGTAGTTCTGTCCCGGCCCCACAACCACCTGCGCTGTGGAGTCGTGCCCAGGGTTCCATGGGGTCAGCGTGTGGTCTTGATCCGGGCACTGATGGCCACCATTCAAGGGTGCCGTCGTGGGGTCAACATCCGGGCATTTCCAAACTATACAGAATGATGTATTACATACAGCTTGTATTACATACGGCTTACATTGTATACATTAAGGATCTGATTTAAATATGAACACATACAGTGGCAGTTTTAGAGTCCTTTTTGGTCAAAAGTTAAGAAACGTATCTTTGCATTGTAACGTGCGATGTTTCCTTCATATGAAATGTTTAAAAAATAATGCTCCAAACTAATGTAACTGTTGCAAAAATTTGGTGAAAACCAGAACAAGACATACCTCCATAAACCTCCACTTCACACAGAGTGAGAACCCTGTTGCTACCGGGTAAGCTGATCCCCACGTACCGCCCCCTCATCTCGCCTGCCTGGATGGTCTTGTCCGGTTGTCCTGCGGAGAAGCTGAACTCTCCAACAAGCTTGGGGTTTGTCGTCACGTTGCTGTTGTCTCCGATGTACACGTTGAATGGAGTGATCCTGTCGGAGCAGCAGTCCTGTCGGTTGAAGACGGTGATGTGGTCGACCTCGTGCGTCCGTCCCAGGTCGACGTACCACCACGGGTTATCTTCTGTGTCGGTATGTGTGCAGGAACCATCGCTAAAGGTCCCACTGCGGCCACCGTCCACAGCTCGGCCGGGTTCCCCGTTCCAGCTCTCGCTGCTCTGGTAGGCAATCTTGTACAACGCTAGGTTCGTAAATCCATTGCCCTCGCCTAAACAATTAGCGAAGGAAAATATTGTTTGTTCTGTGCAAATTGTGATGACAGGCTGCCTTACCACTGCTACATTCGTAAACTCTACATGTATCTATTGAGCATGATACCAAGGGCAATCTTCTACACATAGGAAAAGTGATGCGTGATGCAGTAAACCTTGTTCTAAAATATATTTCCCTGGCATACAACATCTTTATCCATTATTATAGACACAGTAGCTCACTAGTAGTCTCAAATAAACATACACGACGATAGCCTGCCCTGCATCTGGCGAAGTTCCCACCCTTACCGTTGGATTTTATGTTTAGAACCTATGACAATGGCAGATTGACTGGTAGCAAATTTCAACAAAGTAGCTTGTAAGTAGACCTATGTGAACTAAGCGATCTCAATACCGTATACGTAAGCTGTTATAGCATTCTGGTCTAATGATGATAAGGAACGCTGTCTGTATATATTCTGACTCGACTTTCAAATCAATCGGCTACAAGGTTGAACGGTATGGAAAGCAATTACCTGTACTCAACGATGGACGAGCAGCGAGTAGGCACAGTAAGATGACCTGAAGACCGAATGTTGACATCCTGTGCGATGAACACAGCTTTGTCTGTCGCTGAAGTACAACCAAATGACTGTTCTCTAGTTACCCGTAACTCACAATTTATATCATGCCACAGCTACATGTAACCCACATACACGCAGTTTGCTCATGATAAGAAGAGGACGTGCCCCGGTGGACAGACTACTTAGTATGTTTGTGCACGTCTCGCAGGGCGATGATATTATATGATAAAGATGTGCTGACTTACTAACTGAGGAGCTGTCGGTATGTCAATTTTTTTGCCTTGTGTCAACTTGTGAGTATGAAGTAAAATGTACTGTGGTTTGCACTATATCACTGTATTGTTAGAATTTTGTATTACCCTTCACATCGTTACATCAAATTGACACAATTATGCCCAGTTGTTACAGTTGTCATCATTGGAGACATTTTGGTGGGCAGAGTACAATTTGTACAAGGACAACAGTTATCATTGCAACTAATGTCACTGAAATGAACATAATTACGCCAACTCGTTAACTTAAAAGACAGATATAGACATGCATTGTGTATTCGAAGATAGCAGGAGGATGTGGATATTGGGCTTTGCGTGTCATTAGGTGTCAATTAAGTAATGTAAACTGTTGATAGGGGAAAGGTCATGTGAGTGACTCCAGGTGTGTGTAAAAGATTATTGTGGGTTGACATAACATGAAGTAAGTTTATTCAAGGTCGCAACTAATTAGATGATAAAGTGCCACGATCTCATACCTTCGCCAATTATAGCCTCATTTACTATGGAAAATGTTCCCTTATTTGCATAATTAACGTACATCAGTGGCACCTAATGATGTTGTACACTCAAAGCCCTATGTCCACATCCTCCCGCTATCTTTGAATACACAATACATGTCTATATTTGTCTTTGAAGCTAGCAAGCATGCGTACCCAAAACAGTGCTGAGACGTTTTCTCAATAGAAATACAAAATGTATTTACAATAGCTAGAGTCATACCTTGGCGACGATTGACCAATCAATCAGTCAATCAATCAATCAATCAATCAATCAATCAATCAATCAATTGATCTAACAATGAATCTCAGACACTTCTATACACCCATCAAATCTTTATTGATGAATTAGCAAGACTCCCAAGACTCTTTCATGTGGCCGTGACTCAGCCCATGAGCGGGATCTTGGTGTAGATCTGTGCCGGACCCTGGCTGGACGGCAGGTTGACTTGCTGGACCCAGCTGGGCCACACGGCACCCTTGAAGCCAACCATGGCGAAATTGCCTGCAACAGTCAACAGAAGGGAATCAGACAAGGTATATGTAATTCTTTTTTTTTAGAGTTTGCGAGTCAAGCCTCTTAAACCAAAAGAGTTTGAATATTGTATTTGTGATACCGCTCAAGGCGCCTTTGTCATCGACATCGAAAACAAAGACAACCCACCTCTGAACTCCGTCTGAACAGGCTCCTGAGCTCCGATCTCCTTCAGTGCGGTCAGACACTCCTGGGCATGCGTGTGTGCTGCGTCACGGACCGACACAAGGACGATGGAGCTAAACAAAACCATTATGTTAACAGTGAGGGAACATTTCAAGTTAAACAAGACATTGGAGAGTCCAGACTTTCGGGACGTATGCAATCCTCGGCTTCCTGAATTGCACCATGTCGACCTCTCATTTCTGCTGGCTCTCGGTCAGATTCTGAGGCCTTTGACTTTCTGCCATTCTGTCTGTCAACCTTCTTTTTCCGGACAAATAGATGCACAAACCCACAGCTCAGGCACCAAAAACAATATTCCCTAACCAGAAATATATACAAAAACACAATTATGGTTCATGTGAGGTATTTAGTGTCTTACTGTGACTTTTTGTGCGTGCTTCATTTGAAACAAAACGATTAAGTTATATATGACTGGTTTATTGAACTTCTAAAAGGTACAGTTTTGCAGAGGGAACAAAGGGAACCTTTGTCTTAATGCTTACTTTTGGGGGATTGTGCTTCGAATGAAGCTCGCCATGGCGGTATCAGCCTCGGGTTGACCGTAGGTATCGAACCACATTCGATGCATCACGGCACCAGTGAGTGCGTCAGCACTCATGACGAAGTAACCACGATAGTGATTAATGTACCGGACTCCGTCTATCTGAAAGTAAAATCACCTCACATCGTTGGTATAGTTCGTTAGCATGTTTCCAGCAGGCATGTCAATGTAAAACACGTGAAAGAATACACTCTTTACATATGCCAAACACTCTCTTAATCTTCCTGTCACATCTTGTATTTACTTCTCAAGACCTCGACTTATGTTAAGCATTTACCCTATATAATAGAGAAGTCTACAAGTGTACCTCTATAAAGGTCCTATGACCCTGCTGTAATTCCGCATGTCCGCTGGACTGAATGGACACTTCCAGGTATTTCAGGTTGTCATCATAGACGATTGGCTCCTACAAAAATAAAACAGTTAGCCTGAAAACGGAATGACCATATTTTAATTGTTTATATCCTACAGAAACTGTTATCGAAAGGCATCGTCATGTATGCAAATATATATGTTATGCTATAGGGACGGGAGAGTTCAGACTGAGCACGTCGGCAGAACGTACTGCGCCTGCGCAAAACCTGGATTTTCGCTGGATTTTTGGTCAACGTTGCATCAGAATTTTGCCTGTTGCAGACCATATCTTTTTCTACACAACATTTGAAAACTACAGACGGGATGTCACCCTTATATACACGAATTCGACCTTATATGAGGCGTTCTGCCAAAGTGCTATGCACAATACATTACGGGTTTCGCGCAGGCGCAGTACGTTCTGCCGACGTGCTTTCAGACTGCAGTCACGTCTTCGTAAGGTCACGTGTTGGAAGTCGTGGATCAGTCTGACCTGAGTTCGGCCAAAAATTCTGTGAGTCAACAACTTCTTGTTTTGTTTTGTTTTATGAAAGTCTGAAGTGTTGTATATCTAACATTTCTGTAACAATATGGATACTTGTAGGAAAGTGAACACTCACCGGAGCACCACAGCCTGTACAGTCGTTGACCAGACTCAGGAAGCTCGGCATGGGGACAGTCTCTGTCGGCGTCAGGCTGTACTTGGGATAAGCGGCTGCTGTACAGTCGCTGACCTGGGTACCTGTCATGGTGGCTGAAATGATGAACCTCTCACAACCCATGTGTGAACAGTAGTTGTGGCCGTCCCGATCGTAGTGTGCGAGGACTTTCAGGAAGAACAAGCTGGAAGCAATCCATTTAGACACTATTTGGAGATGCTAAGATGCTATCTTGGTCTTTAGTCTATATTTGATGAAATCTTTCTTAGGCATTGGTCTAATGTTTGGAGTGTTGTATTACTGATATAAAGACGCCCAGACTTTGTATGATTACAGACCTTGTCAGATCATGATTATATGCATACGATTCGTTTTAAAGAGAATCAATTACAAAAGAGGATGGATCTAACCCTGAGGCTGACGACTGACAGACTAGACGGTCTACAGGCGGCCAAGCGAGCAGGTGAGCATCCATTACAAAACACAGTATCCCAGTTGTCAGAGATATGCAATTCTTCTTATTTTCACTTACCCTGTGCTTTCCTCAAAGTAGAACATCTTGCCGTCTCCACCCTCCACAGCGGCCAGGCTGGAGACGGGGTGGATCTCCTCCTCGTGCATGATGCGGTACGGGAAGCGCCTCTCCAGTTGGTACAATACTCGGAAGATCGTTCCTCGTGGGTAACAGAGTCCCAGCCGGAGCCAGTGTCCGCTGAGGTGGGATATCACAACATCAAGGAAACGCAACAACAAAACGGTTTTTGTACGCCATATTGATTACTTTTCTTTTATGGAGCTGATGTTTGGTAAGCAAACTAGATCAGGCCTGTAGCATTTTCTATGGTATGGTAACAAGCTCTGGTACTACCATTACAGACAACCACTTAGCTCAGAAAAGAACAAGAAATAGCCATGCGTTCAAGAACCAGATTTATCAAACAAGGACTGAGGTGTTCAAAATTCGTTTTTCGTTTCCTAGAACTATCGTAGAATAGAACTCGCTGCCAACACCAAGTACAGTAAGGGCATCATCACTAGATAGCTTTAAAGAATGCTTAGAGTTAGATGTGCAAAGGCTAGGTGTAACAAGTCGCTCGTGTAATATCACCCGCTTCTGACACGCTTATACGATTACAATCGCTAAGCAGTACCGCTGCTTGGCCGACAGACTCGACTAAGCGGAACGGACTCATGGACTAGTCCATGTGCTTAGCGACTCTGTGGGCTCAGAACCTAAGCAGACCTGCGCGAAGCCTGACGGGAACCCGGGAATGACCGAACCAAGATGGCGGCGCCCAGTTGATGTGACGCGCCGGATTGAGTAAAAGAATACTCCATACAAAATAAGTCGAAGTACGGTCACGATATGTCAAAATGAGATTGAGACAGCAGTGAGGAGGAGCCAGTCCAGGTTGGCAGGTACCATACCTTATACCTGTGACCCCACCACCGCACCAAGCTAGTAAATGACCGTACTACATGCGGCGGCATGGCGTGGTAAAATTCGGAAGGAAGCCATTATTTTGCCAAAATTTCTAAGGTAAATACGTTTTACGCAATGTTGTGAATATCATTAACATTTTTCACATCCATTATCTTAATACAGCACAAGACTGGTAATGTAGTTTCAGGACAAGAAGAGCCATGTAGCACATGAAGAATTTTGTTTTGTGTCATGCAATTAGGAATAGGAAACACGCCGTATTTACGAGTATTTTTCAAGATATGACTTGTAACTAGAATGGTAACATTTGCAAAGCAAATGCATAAATATTATGTTTACCTTCGCGTATGGGGGGGGGTATATGGTCTGCTCAGACACATTCATATATATGGTCATAAAGGAGTCTAAATCCCTCCTACTATAAAATTGCAACATGATGTAACCCAACTCTAGTCACCATGGTAACAGACAGTCTGGTTCAGGTCATTGAGGTCACTGTTTGGAGAAGAAGAGGAAACGTAGCAAAAACAATAGGTAAACATAATAGATACTCAGGTGGAGGCTCTTTTTAGTGAGTGATACAGTCCCCCGCAAAATATCCCCCTCAGGTATTGAGTGCTTAATCCACCACTGGAAACATGATTGAAGTGGTGCTAATAAGTTTCTGTGCTGCATAAAGCCTTTTAACTTTTCCTCATTTTACATAGATTATTTACGTCAGGAAGCATTCTGGCAGCTTGACATAAATATGATCAAATATTCAAAAGGCGGACCCTGCTCCGCCACCAACCGTGGTGCCGCAGAATGCACTGCGCACGGTAACTTTTGTCATAATAAAGGTAATTTTTAACCATAATTGCATACTGTTAGATAATGTATCCAGCGTAAAATGGGTTAACCCACGTACACTGCATATTAGGCCTGATTGAGGTCGGTTTAGGTGTTTAGGCATTCATCCCTGGCATTCACCAGTTTCTCATTCCCATGACGCATTGTGCTTAGGGGTGTAAAAATTCCACATAGCGCCTTGTGATGTGTTTCTGTTGTGTTTTTACATTCATTGATGACAGAACCTAAAACAACCTACAGTCAACACCTGCAAGTCGGGGATGGCCCAGTGAGTACATGGCCACTCTGAGTCTGACTCCCAAATATAGTTGGGATATAATAGTACGGCCACTCACCAGTGCACCAAATGTTTGTTTTGTTTGGTCGGACACTTTCTTTTTTTCACGCCACCCCACCGGCCGCACTAGCCGTGTACCCTGGGCACGATGCCCCATCGAGGGCTTTGCCCAGTAATATAGGTTTATAGATAGATAGATAGAATGAATGTTGCTCCTTAATATTTATATACTACAACATCTGTTGAATTATTTCTTCTATTGACAGACAATATACCACTGTAACGTTGCAAACCACATATTTCATGTTAAAAAGAACACAAAGATTTCATTATCTATTTGTTGTCAGGTTTGCCCCATGGTCAGTCAATTAATACTGAGCATAAAATGCCCCCCAACACCTTAAAACACACAGAAAAACAAGTTGTTTAATGTTAACAGGATACCTTCCTGCACTATGCAACCTGGGAGATTTTACCCCCAGGCACAATGCACCTTGGGAATGGGAAACTGCATGGTGCAAACTGGGGGAAGGAGGCATTTCTTCCCCTGATATCATTTTATTGATGATTGATTAAAGCAACGAGGTTCAAAGCAAATAATCGAGAGCTAAATATATTCTAGTAACACAAGAACAGTGGGAAAGCAAGTTATGTTTGTGGGACATGTTTACAAATTATTAAGATTAACAGCATTCTAGGCTGTTGCTCTGTATTAAAAATGTGCTCTATATGTGCTCTCTATATGTGCTGAAATATTCTATTACAAACTTGTGTGTTTAGGAAGAATACTTTTTCACCCATCGTCATCAACTACTCTTCATATACAGAGAATGGCCACCGAACTACTCTCACATTTTCACGTATGTCCTGTTCCTACACTGACAAGCATATTTTTTCAGACAAGAGCAAAACTTGTGTGTTCGGAAAGAAAACACAAAGTCAATTGATGGGAGGAACACCATGATGAGTTCAAGTCTACACTACATCTCATTGACCAGGCGGAGAGAAAGGCTCTGGTGGACAAACTTTGGCGAGATGCATCAGAGAGGACTTTCCTTCTGTCATTGAAGAAGTACCCAGGTTTGTTCTACTTAAACATGAGGGAGGATACTTTAGATTGGCAACATTTGCAATGTTGTTTTCATGGACGGTTATCAAAGTCATACTATCAGTGTCGTTTATATATATTTCTGCCATCTAATGTGCATAATACATGAATATGTATTTGAGTTTGAATTGTCATCAATCTATATTTCCTCCAGATGGCCAGGCCATAGCCACAAAATTGGGTCGGCAGCTGAAGAATGTCAACAAGAAGCTCAAGTACAACAGCATTGGCAAGTCCCCACAAGACTCAGTATTCCCACAATTGATTAACTTTGTGGATGCCTGCCAGCCAACCTGGTAAGTGCTACACACAGCTAGATTTGTTGGTGAGTTTGTCTAAAATTTTCATACCCATACAACAAGTGTAAATGATGTAGGAGTCTGCTTGGATTCACAACTGATTACTCTCATTACAAGATAATATGTTTATGATATATAACTTATATATTATACTCAAAGGGAAAACATGAGAGCCCTGTTAGAAAGTCAACCTTTTGTAGTGCTATCATCATCATCATCTTTTGTTATCAGTAAGTCATTGTCATACACAAATTTGTATGTTATGCACATCCGGGAGTTTTAATGATCTCTGACTGCCAAAATAAAATAACTTAATTCTGTCTTGTTATGTTATTTATCCTCAGGAGGAGCTGTCCCTAGATTGGTACAGAGACAGGCGATTGAAGCACTGTGTCTGAAGAAAAGTGCAGAGGAAGAGCTGAAAATGACCTCTCAGGACATGCACCCGGACCGGCTTATAAGGACTGGAATAAGGAAACTTGGAGTAATTGGAGAATCATTGCAAGCATATAGTGCTGTTTATACTGTGGGGGCTGTAGCAATGCTAGTAGGAAAGTGTGATGCAATAGAAAGGCATCTGCACTTTGCCCACAGGTTGTTAGGGACAAAAAATCCAGATCTTCCTAATGTACCCACAAGGGTCAGTGCTGACTTGTACTTATCTACTGACTTGGAATATCTGATAGATAGTGAATCTGATAATGATGATGATGAAGAGGAGGAGGAGGATGGTCATAATGTTAACAGGAACGATGCTGAAAATGCAACAGAAGAGGTACTAACCAGTAAGAGATGATGATAGTACGTATAGTATGTCTTTTTACTCCAAGGAGTAGTATGCACTGGGTATTTCTCAGATTTGTTTTCCAGTCTGTTTATAGACTGTGTAAGTAATCCAGATGCTCTTTTTAGTTTTCACAACAACACAACATAGGAATTGGTTACACATTTTAGCACAATAAAGTTGTCCAAGGTGAACTAAGCTTATATTACTGTTGTTTGAAATGACATTTAGTCATTGGCTTTCAGGATGGTCCTTGCACATTTAGGAATTTGAATTGTAGATCATAGTAGCAACTTCATGACAGCATGTAGTATCTTGTATACTCTTGAAGTAACTAAAGATGTACAGCAGATGAAGTACATGTATGAATATAAGGATGGGACTTGTCAAGACATGTCAAAGATAAAGCCTGTGTCAATTTCTGTGCCAACTTGAGCAAAATACAAAGTAAAATTAGGTTATATCAATCTGGAGCTTTGTTGAAATTATATTTACTGAGTTCAATCATTTGCTTATATACCGGTAGTTACATGTAACTGCACATGAAATTAACACTGTGCAGAAATTTGTATCTGAAAAGTATACATTTAAAACATCATCAGGCTTCACATAAAATGGTGTCTCAGATTATGTCTTTTAGTTACTTTGCTCATAACTTCTATTCAACCACGACATGCTGCTGGTGCAAATGTATTACGGTCATTTCTTTCAAGTGCAGTAGCATTTTTTAATGAAAATGTTCAAATGTATCATTGCATGCATAATGCATAAATCGTCAAAGTTGAATGACACCTATCATTACCTACATGAAAAATGAAGGTAGTATTTTTGGTATGTCTTTGTGTGTGTTAATTTGTGTGTGTGTGTATGTGTGTTAATTTGTGTTTGTGTGACACAAATTTAATTAGACCTTAGTAAGGCTTGATTACAAAAAAATATTAGAAATAGTGCCTGCAATGAATGATTCTGTCGAAATCAACTTTCCTTGTGTTGAGCAAATCTATTTGATAAGCACAGTTTTTTGAAAAACAGGATCTCGACTTTAGGCGGGTTAGATCAAGGAGGTTAGACGGAGAACCTCCTTGGTTAGATGATACCCTGTCACCATTGATATTTTTCCACAGTTACTCAGCAACAAATTATTCGGTGATAAACCATCATGTCAGCACGGGAATTCTTACAACGACTATGTAGCACAGGCTTTCAGAAGTAAACCAGCCAAATTTGAAAGACGTCGTTGTATTCTAGCTGAGATATGAAAAACCAAAACGTCCTGGACGCATCTGGTAAAGCGAGGCCGAATGCCAACGAAATGTTCCTTTGCTGCAGTTTCACCATATCTCGCTAGGGTACCTACACTTGTTTTTAAAGTGTTACAACTAGTTTGAAAGATGGAGATGTGATGTCATGGCAAGTCTAACGACAAAAAGTGTGTTTTACGTGATTATTAGTTAATTTCATCGAAATAATTGCCCGAATTCCCCTCAATTATTACACGCTGCACTTTTGATACATGTCGCTAGGGCAATTTTTAACTGGTTTTCGTGTAAAAATTAAAGAAATTGTTTAGGACACGGTCCAATTTACTCTGTTTAAAGTTACATGGTATTGTAGGCTATCCGGTTACAAAATATGGATTACCTGTATTGCTTTGAACGCGATCTATGTGGCTCTAAAGTGTTCTAGGAACCAACGCTACCGACTACATTTGCGCCTGACTGAAATTGAAGACAGGTGAATGTCCTGTATGTCCACAAAGGATGACGGAAGAGCAAATCTATTAACAACACAGCAAGAGCAGTATATTAGCCTAGTACTGTGCACGTTTCGTGCCGATATATCAGATTCTTCTTGTTTTATGAAAGAAAGCGCACTTCTGTGAGATGCGACCTACAATCGTCTATGAGAAACATACGGTATTGTCGGACAACGCCTTGCCAAAACGGCGGAGTTCATAGATCGCTTAGAATTAAACAGATTTCTTTCAAATCTGGCTAATCAATTTGTGGATGCTTTGATAGTCGATACGGAAATTCCCATGCCGAATCCACAATTCATTGTTGAGTTTCTATCATTTAAGGTTTTGGCGATCACGGTAAATCGTATTTTTTGTCTCAGATATGAACAAGTAATGTTTCTAAATTCTAGGACAAACAAGGTGCGGACCTCATGTTATGAATATAGGGTATCATTCTGCATACCATAAAATTGGTTCAAGGGTATTGGTCATCATTTCTACTTGTTTCTACCCAAAAAACCTGTTTTGGCCTCAGGAAAGCAATTGCGCTATTACATACCATAAACCAGATGCACATCTGAAGTCAAGGAACCAACTTGTGTACCGGTATCACATTCTTTTGGATGAATTGACAAAATTATGCTACCTAGATGCATATATAATGTCAGTGAAGTATTGCAAGCCCAATAAAGTTGGTTGGGAGGAAATCGGTCATCGTTTTGCGATATCAAATTTCATGCCGAAAAATGCTGTTTTGCCCTTAATTGATGAAATTATAATATTTTGGGAAACAAGATGCATTTATAATGTCGGGGCGGTCTCCCGAACCCAATAAAGTTGGTTTGGGGGAAATCGGTCATCGTTTCGCGATATCGAAATTTTATGCGGAAAATGCTGTTTTGCCCTTAATTGATGAAATTATGATATTTTGGGAAACAAGATGCATTTATGATGTCGGGGCGGTCTCCCGAACCCAATAAAGCTGGTTTGGAGGAAATCGGTCATCGTTTCGCGATATCGAAATTTTATGCGGAAAATGCTGTTTTGCCCTTAATTGATGAAATTATGATATTTTGGGAAACAAGATGCATTTATGATGTCGGGGCGGTCTCCCGAACCCAATAAAGCTGGTTTGGAGGAAATCGGTCATCGTTTCGCGATATCGAAATTTTATGCGGAAAATGCTGTTTTGCCCTTAATTGATGAAATTATGATATTTTGGGAAACAAGATGCATTTATGATGTCGGGGCGGTCTCCCGAACCCAATAAAGCTGGTTTGGAGGAAATCGGTCATCGTTTCGCGATATCGAAATTTTATGCGGAAAATGCTGTTTTGCCCTTAATTGATGAAATTATGATATTTTGGGAAACAAGATGCATTTATGATGTCGGGGCGGTCTCCCGAACCCAATAAAGCTGGTTTGGAGGAAATCGGTCATGGTTTCGCGATATCGAAATTTTATGCGGAAAATGCTGTTTTGCCCTTAATTGATGAAATTATGATATTTTGGGAAACAAGATGCATTTATGATGTCGGGGCGGTCTCCCGAACCCAATAAAGCTGGTTTGGAGGAAATCGGTCATCGTTTCGCGATATCGAAATTTTATGCGGAAAATGCTGTTTTGCCCTTAATTGATGAAATTATGATATTTTGGGAAACAAGATGCATTTATGATGTCGGGGCGGTCTCCCGAACCCAATAAAGTTGGTTTGGGGGAAATCGGTCATCGTTTCGCGATATCGAAATTTTATGCGGAAAATGCTGTTTTGCCCTTAATTGATGAAATTATGATATTTTGGGAAACAAGATGCATTTATGATGTCGGGGCGGTCTCCCGAACCCAATAAAGCTGGTTTGGGGGAAATCGGTCATCGTTTCGCGATATCGAAATTTTATGCGGAAAATGCTGTTTTGCCCTTAATTGATGAAATTATGATATTTTGGGAAACAAGATGCATTTATGATGTCGGGGCGGTCTCCCGAACCCAATAAAGTTGGTTTGGAGGAAATCGGTCATCGTTTCGCGATATCGAAATTTTATGCGGAAAATGCTGTTTTGCCCTTAATTGATGAAATTATGATATTTTGGGAAACAAGATGCATTTATGATGTCGGGGCGGTCTCCCGAACCCAATAAAGCTGGTTTGGGGGAAATCGGTCATCGTTTCGCGATATCGAAATTTTATGCGGAAAATGCTGTTTTGCCCTTAATTGATGAAATTATGATATTTTGGGAAACAAGATGCATTTATGATGTCGGGGCGGTCTCCCGAACCCAATAAAGTTGGTTTGGAGGAAATCGGTCATCGTTTCGCGATATCGAAATTTTATGCGGAAAATGCTGTTTTGCCCTTAATTGATGAAATTATGATATTTTGGGAAACAAGATGCATTTATGATGTCGGGGCGGTCTCCCGAACCCAATAAAGCTGGTTTGGGGGAAATCGGTCATCGTTTCGCGATATCGAAATTTTATGCGGAAAATGCTGTTTTGCCCTTAATTGATGAAATTATGATATTTTGGGAAACAAGATGCATATATCATGTCGGGGCGGTCTCCCGAACCCAATAAAGTTGGTTTGGAGGAAATCGGTCATGGTTTCGCGATATCGAAATTTTATGCGGAAAATGCTGTTTTGCCCTTAATTGATGAAATTATGATATTTTGGGAAACAAGATGCATATATCATGTCGGGGCGGTCTCCTGAACCCAATAAAGTTGGTTTGGAGGAAATCGGTCATCGTTTCGCGATATCGAAATTTTATGCGGAAAATGCTGTTTTGCCCTTAATTGATGAAATTATGATATTTTGGGAAACAAGATGCATTTATGATGTCGGGGCGGTCTCCCGAACTCAATAAAGTTGGTTTGGAGGAAATCGGTCATCGTTTCGCGATATCCAAATTTTATGCGGAAAAATGCTGTTTTGCCCTTAATTGATGAAATTATGATATTTTGGGAAACAAGATACATGTATGATGTCGGCTAAGTCTTCCGAACCCAATAAAGTTGGTTTGGAGGAAATCGGTCATGGTTTCGCGATATCCAAATTTTGTACAGAAAAATGCTGTCAAGAACTTTTTTCTCCATACCCCATAAAATCCTTTTTGCAACACCCTTTGCCATACATGTGTACATCAATGGTATCACAGTGCATGCTGGGAATATCTGGAGGGGGACTTCTTGCCAGAGTACTGATGCTATCTGATTAGTAATTGCCTTTTGGCTTAAGTATCTATTGAGAGCTCCTCTACAACTGGTTGACATGTAGGCGCTGCCAGCCAGCCCTTCCCCAACTAATGTTATATGTGCTATCCCCAACTAATGTTATATGTGCTATGTTTTTTATATTTTATTGGGAGGGGGGAGTATATTGATTTAGTTGCTTCATTTCCTCCTAATGTTTTGGCTTTACAGCAACAATAATGTTTAAAACGAATTGTAAATGGCCTCCACGTTTCTTCCTAAAACTGATCAGGAACAGTTGTGTCAGAGAAAAAGGTGGCAGTACAAAACCATATGTTCCTATGTCCCGAAATTCTGCCCTACCTTCACCAAGAAAGAATCAGGATGTATAAGTTCCTGCGATATACTGCACTCCAGCAGTAGTTTGTAGTAGTCTTTCTTTGATTATACTGCTGCGGGGTCCCTGACACAGGTTAGTCTTCACATCACGTTTCCAAGCTCCATCCAATTGGTCCACACTGGCAAGGCTGCGCTCGCTAGCATTATTATTTCACTCCACCACTGTAAGTGGAGTTGAAATGTTTTCTTTTCTCTCACTAAATCTGATTTCTCTGAGGGGGGGGGGGTCAGGGTTGTTTTCTTTTGGGGGGGAGTTGAATTTAAAAAAAAAAGAATTTCAGTTAACATAATTGTATTTTACCTGGGGGGAGGGGGATGGGGAGTGAAATGTGCTGCTTTTGTCTAGTTGTAAAATATGTTAAGGCCACACCAATTTAATTTGTTGGTTCTCGGATTTTTTCAGAAAAAATATGAAGCGACAGGGCGAAAAAAAATAAAAATAAAAACAGGCCTGGGCATCCTATTATAGCCCCAAATGCTAGAATATGTGCCATGAAGTGAACACAAAAGACTGGGTTAAAATTTGAATAATGAATTTTGAACTTTTAATCAAACCAGTGCATTGGTAGATGTAATAACTGTAACAACTAGGAGTAACAGGTCTTTCTTGAACTGTTGGAGGCAAAATATGAGCATTCTTGAGTTGATTCAGAACCAGAATTTTTTTTTTTTTTTTTGCAAATCAGAAAAAAATGAAGAGGCGAATCCGAGAACCAACAAGTTAAATTGGTGTGGCCTAAAAATAGTTTACATCACTCATTAGTCTGTATAGTTTTAGTATTATAATTTACTTCTGCTTTATCCATGACCTGTTGAGCATAAAGGTCTCATTCATTCATTGAACATGTATGGGGTAGTATAACAGGTAGGTTGTGTAATCACAGTAATGTGCCACCCATTCAAAACTGCTGCAACAACCACCAGGTATACATTTCTGCATGATCCAGCATATCTTGTGAGCAGAGTCCTAACACAATGATTTTCAAGGTAGTGGATTAATGTTACATTATGGTAGCTAGTATGTATATGAATGGAGGTTATATATACACAGTCCTAACTTGATTGTAGGATTAGGGCAATCAGTGAAAGACAAACTTTTGCATACAAACACCTCATCACACCAGTCTCATATCTATTCTTAATCTGTATCTGTATAGTCGGTATAACCACTCTTTGCTGTAACACACCAGCTTCGCAGGCACGCGGCGCGGCAGCAGCTGGCTAAATTACACCGAACGACCTGTTACACCTAACCTTTGAACGTCTTACTCTAGACATTGTTTAAAGCTACTAGTATCTAGTGACGATGCCCCTACTGTACTTGGTGGCAGCGAGTTCCACTCTACGATAGTTCTAGGAAAAATGAGTTTTTGAACACCTCAATCCTTGGTTGATAGCTTGGTTGATACTTGAAGGTATCACTATTTCTTGTTCTTTTCTGAGCTGGTATTAGGTACTTGGTATATCCACCAGTTTATTAGTCATTTTGTACATCATGCATAGTCTGGACATTTTTCGCCATGATGACATTTCCGTGACACTCACCTAATAATCTATTCAGCACACACACACACACACACATACTAGAGCTGTGAACCTAAACAAATTTTAGGTACAGGTACAGGTATACGGGTTTAGGTACAGGTCCGGACCTGAACCTGTAACTTTGTTACTTGAACAATTCGGCAAATTAACATGTTCTTCTGAACTTCTTCAATAATGAGATAACATTCATAAACTTGACGGTTCAGGTAAGTTTTGGGGGGCCCGCATGCCCTTTTCCGTAGAGTGTAATCGGCCATTTTAATTCTACGTAGAGCGTAGACGGACCGCTCTAATTCAACGTAGAGCGTAATTGGCGCATTTTACGTAGAGCGTAATTCGCCGTTTTATTTTACGTAATGCGTTGTAGCTACCCGGAATTTATCGTAAAGCGTAATGGGGGAGGCTTCTTGAATTCAGCATAATACGTAGCCAGCTCTCAAAATTTAACGTAGAGCGTTGTCGGGACCCCCCCCATGCAGGCCACCGTTTTTGTTTATGGAGAATTCTGAGACAAAACATGGGCAAAACTAAGATGTTTTAGTTTTCATCTCCTACCCTAAGTGGCCTCATGCTACTCAAAGCTGACCAAAGTGACATCTAAAGGGAGCATATCTAATACACAACAGATCTTTCCTGGAAGTTAACACTGTCAGTCTGTAACACGAACACACTGCCCTGTCTCTGGGACACATGGGGGACCAGCTATTTCCCTATTTTAGGCCACAAATAAGCATATGATTAGTGCAACTCTATACAGGTACAGTACCCGATACTGAGGGATTAGGTATTTTGGACCTGTACCTAATCAATTTTTTAGGTACAGTATCGGTACTGCGTACCGGTACACAGCCCTAACACATACAGTGACACACATACACACATACACACACACACACACACACACACTGGCACACACACACACACGATATTGACATCACAACGTAAAAAGTCGTTTCTCTGGGATTTTAGCTGCTCTCAAATTATTCAACAAATTTTCAGGTTGTCCTTCGGGGGACCAATTCACAAGGTTTTGAATTCTCGAGGTCCAAGCATAAGGTATGGAACCTGCCAACCTGGACTGGCTCCTCCTCACTGCTGTCTCAATCTCATTTTGACATATCGTGACCGTACTACGACTTATTGTATGGAGTATTCTTTTACTCAATGGCCGTCAATCCGGCGCGTCACATCAACTGGGCGCCGCCATCTTGGTTCATTCCGGGGTTCCCGTCAGGCTTTGCGCAGGTCTGCTTAGGTCTGAGGCGACAGAGTCGCTAAGCACGCTAGACTAGTCCATGAGTCCATCCCGCTTAGGCGACTCTGTCGGCTAAGCAGGGGTACTGCTTAGCGATTGTAATCGTATAAGCGTGTCAGAATCGGCTGGTAATATAGCCAGCTGCGGCCGTGTGTTACGCCGAGGGGCGGTTATACCAGCTATACAGATACGAATACAGAACCAGTTCCATCTGACCACAAGGAGATAGTCTACTCTTCGACTGCACTACCTGTTGAAGTTGATGGGATAGACGGTGACTTCTTCCGGAGCCCGCCCGTCCCAGTGGATGGTGTAGGACTTCTCCAGCATCACCGTGGGTTGGTACTGTTGGAAACCGTTGGGACCCTGCTTCAGGGGCCCTTTCAACGTCAGCGGTTGGTCAGGATACTCGTCACGGACCATCGACATCACGAGGGTGTTTGGGTGCTTGGCCCTGATATACAGCTGTGTACAGGTAAGACACGGGTTGTCCGTAAGTACGGTTGCCCAGATACCTTTTGTGGACACCAAACTTTGGAAGACGCTCAAGGGTAAAACCGAGAAAAACGAAGTTGTGTTTTAGACGATGCCCGATTTGGCATTGAGAAGAAGCAACATAACGTAAGAAGAACAAAAGACCGCCAGGAATGGCGCATGACGCTGAGATTGAGACGAAGGCGCAGGCCACTCAGCTGACTAAGGCAACATCGGCAAGTACAAGTGCAAGTTTGTACAGGTAAAGCAAAGGTATAGGTCCTATTGATATTTACCACTTATCAATTAGCAATGATTAGAACTGCACAACACAGTGCATGTTATTTGGCGTTGCATTTCTGGGAATAATGGATACAATGAAAATAGCCGTTATGTGTTTCAACATCTAGTGCAATGACTGGGGTGTTCTTGCATGCCGACCTGTCCATACTTGCCACTGCAGACGAAGGCTCGCCACTCCGGCTTCTCTAGACATCCCGGGTTCCTGACCAGGTAGTTCTCCTGTCCGACTATGTAGGTGTCAGGATAGCCCGTGATGCTGCCGTCCACGTCGTGTGTGATCTGTTCCTTATCCCCGTCCTTCTCATACGTACCAAACCAGGGCAGGTTCTTCCCACCGTGAAAGACGCGGGTCTGGACCTGGGTATGAAATAGTATCCAAAATTAAATACCGTATATCGTGAGACTACTGAACTCCTAGTGATACACGAGTGTAGTCCATTGTTTCTATATACTCGTTGTTTTTATCATAGTATATACCTGTACATGCACTTTAAAGTCCTTGAACGCTGATTTTGATAATGACGAATGATTTTAATTGTAATTGTAATTTTAAAATTGTATTGTAATTGTAAAACGTTTGTGAAAGTCATGAGCAATTCAGGACCCAATTGTTAGGGCCCTGCTAATCTGTACTAACAAGCACCCCCAAATAAACCATTATTATTATAAATTAGTCTCAACGAAGTGGGATAAAAATTCGAGGATATGTTGGATGTGTTGCTCAATGTGTGGGTAAAGCGCTCACCCCTAACACGTAGTCTCTCTTTGCTGTCATTTTTCTTGTCAAAACTTCTTGTCATTTAGACATATGCAAAAGAAGACAACTGCTGTAGGTTTTATGTTTTATCTAATTCCTTCAGAGGGAATATGGTTGAAATGGTAGCTTCGAATTTTATAAGACAGCGCGACTACATCCCCTCCCTTCTCAATCAACTAATCATCAATCAACAAATTCATCTCACATCCTCAAACTTGGCCCCTGTGACGTTGTTGTTTGGTGTCATTTGCCAGTTATTGCCCAGGAGGTATCCGATTGCGCTGCTCCAGCGGTCATGCTCTGGGGCGGCGGCGAACTTCTTGAAGGTGCAGCTTTCGGCTATGGTAGGACCGTCGTAGATTTCTAGTCCTCGTATCGGGAAGGTTCTGCGATTCAAGAGCAAATTACATGTTATATCAGAGTCGTTTCCCGAAATCAAGTAAGGTCTAGCTTCAAAGATAATGTGTGATGTGATAGATTTCAAAGATTATGATGATGAGTTTTTTCAACAATACATAAGTGGCAGCGGTGTTAGATCATTACATTTGTTGTTTGGTTGGTTGTTTGGTTGGTTGTTTGGTTGGTTGTTTGGTTGGTTGGTTGGTTGGTTGGTTGAGTCTTTGTTTGTTCAGGAAATACCCAAATCGGCCTGCTAGACTATTTTCAAAAGAAGGCATTGAAATTCTCTACACGTTTTGAAAAAGTTACTCACGTGGAATGAGGTAGACTCCTCGCCACCGGTTTGACCCCGCCCATCCCCCAGACGCTGGATCCGCTGGCAGTGCCCACGTTCTCGCTCTCCCCGATGAAGATGCTGTTCCGGACTTGCTGGCTCGACCCTACGTCGTTAGGGAACGTGCCCTCGCTATATATGAACAAATACAAGTAAGCTTCAATGTTAAATGACTACAATTATTAGAACAATCTATGACCGTTCAACAAGCCATAGGACATAACATATTATACTTAGGATATGACAGCCGCAGAGCTAACCGTGAGTGAAGGCATCATACATATTGTGATGCTGAATGTAGAACGACATGAGTATTTGGTACCTGGCCATTGTCAGTCCTTTTCCGTTGTCCACGAAGGCGCATTTGTCGAACCAGATGTCCCCTCCTCGGACCCAGGCTCCCTGATCCCAGTTCTTGAAGGCGATGAGACCCTCTATCATTGCCGGCACACGTGGCTGCTGGAGGTCAGCGTTCTGGTGAGGCTTGTAACTGTAGACAGTGATGGATCAAACAAGCTATTTAGTTTTGGTTTATACATTGAATACCCTCTGATAACACGCATTTTTAAAAAAGAACAAATGTTAGGGAGAATGAGACATAAAGACCAGTACCGTGCACCGGTTCTGGATAGAAACTCCTCTGGTGCACTTGCAGATGCCTGAGTAGTCTTCACTCCGTCGTCGATCATAAATCCGTCCTAACCAAACAAAAATATCTTCTGTAGATACTTTGCTTTTACAACTACCTCCTTAACACTGCCGTTGTACATTGCTATATGTCCAGTTACAAGAGACTTGAAATAAGCGACTGCTTCGGGTTAACCGGAAAAGCTCTGTGGTTCTACACACTTTTCATGGGGGATCTTGCAAAGCCTACATGATACTCACTATTCCATTGGAGTGCACTCTGTTGTTGTAGAACCGTCCTAAGGGCGACCGTTCTGATTGGTACTTAGGAAGGGCGCCCGCCGAAAGGCCGGTCGGCTCGCGGTGGAAGATATACCAGATTCCTGTATGCTATAGATACACGAATACATTATTTGTACATTTTCAGGTCACCATATAAGTTATACAATAGCATCTCAGATATATCCTTGTCATCATATTATCAAGAGCGAAGGAAATCCATACCAAAGATCCGGCGGCTGCGTTGTTGGTGAGGACGTTGTTCGGATGGGCAATCCAGAAAGTGGTCACCGCCCTTGGAGCACAACAAGAGCAAAGTGTAACCCCAAATATTGGTCCAGTCTTGTACAACATCGAAAGAAATAATGCAATGACATGCCAAAAGAATTGCCAGGACCATTTGAAATACGCGAAGACTTTCCTAATCAAATAAAAAAAATATGGTTCACATGTGTCAATTTAAAAGCGCTGTTATGATAATCATAAGTAAAGATTTTTCAGCAGCATCCTGTAATGGGCGTGCAACATCATCTCACCGACAGTCGGCTAACTCAGGGACGTAATCGCCGTACACATCGTCCCTCATGCTGCGGCACATGTTGTCGTCCCTGTCGGTGGGCAGCAGCGTGCCTGCCCGCGTCACCAGGCCCAAGTTGTGGTCCAGAACGTTACGCTGCTCCACACCGTCCTCGAGGAAAAAGCAGTGGCCAAGTGTGTCGTACCCAACTGTGTCTTGGACCTGCAACGTACCAGAGAGTTCACTGTATGTAAATGCAATGCCTGCTGGTGAAAAAACGTTGCGATATATCTTAAGTACGTACTCTCTCGATACGATTATGAATCTTTTTAATCCCAGGCTTATGAATGATTGCCGCCTTGTAGCGCGGAAATGCCAATGACTAACCAGCAGCCCATTAGTCCCATGGATGGTGACACAGCGGGAGAAGCAGTGGTGAATGGACAGCTCTCGGACGTACGTTGGGCGACTGTAGCCTCCGACCTCGTCCACATCTCCGGCCATGTGGAAGTGAACAGGGTAGCTGCCTTCCACCTGTTGGCCCATACGGGTTAACTCGATGCCAGACAGATGCACGTCCTTGAATCCTGGCAGAATCTGGTCGTTCATAACAAAATGGAACAAGTTTAGTATGGGCAAGAGCCATAGTATTGCTTTTGTTGCACCCCAAACATTAAGCTGTGCATGTAATGATATCTCCAAATGTTGATTCCAAAAGTACCTTCACTTGCCCTCCGTACGTGTCGTAGTCGAAGAACTGACAGAAGTTGTCTCCATAGCAGCTGTCCTCTACCTCCCCCTGGAACTTGATGTTCCTGGTCAGTAGGCCAACTTCTCCCCTCATGTCTACGTCATCCGATATCTCGCCGAAATGTGTGTACTTGATTTGTCCTATGAAGTTAAACACCATCAAGTCATTAACTGTTTCAATGACGGCTAAAATACATCCATATACTGAAAGAAAGTAAGGGACACAATACTATACAGAGAGTTGTGAGCATGTCAGATAAAGTCTCTTACCGCTGATCTTGACTTGGTGGTTGGAGCACTCCGGACACGGCAGCAGCTGGAACTCCTCTGCCTGCTCCATGTTGTAGTCCGTGCTGGCCAGCACGATGTGGTCCCCAGGCTGCCAGGAGCTCACGTCATCTTTCAGGTTGATGACGTACTCACCTCCTGCGCCCTCTACCGAAAAGGTGAAAGAGGATCGTCCTGGCAAAGAATAAAAGGGTTAGAAGTCTTTCGAGATGCAGTAGAACAAAAAGTTGAGGTTAACAATGAAGTTGTCCTGGAGCAAATATCGAGTTTGTAAAACTACGATAGACTGTATTTACATACTCATTATCGTTTTTTAAAAACCTCTTGAATTATCAATCTGAGGTGTTCTTACCTCCCAGCCATTCGCTTGTGGCGGTGACGTCTAAGGAGCCGAAGAAGGCATCAAAGGTGCCTGTGATGGCAGCGGTGCCGGTGGACTGTGTGTCTTGAATATGATACAGAGCACATGTGAATGAATGCGCCATGAAAAAATTGTGACTGTTGTCGTGTAAAAAATAACTTCATTGCTTACGAAATCGTCTCTACCAACCAGGGTTCAATAGATTCTATTCTAAAGTAGTACTCACTGACATATGGGATTCTCTGCTCCACAGCACGACTGGGGTCTCCCTTCACTCCCACCAACACCCAAGGCTGCCTAAAGTGGCACAGGTGTGTACATATGTTAGTAAATAGACCAAAAAAACAGTTACTCAAGCAACTGGATATGATTTTAGAAACGGTCAGACGTTTCAGGTAGCATCCATTACCTTTCGTCAGTGACACTTGTATTTTCGTAGGAACTGCATGTTTATAACCACCAACTATTAATTGATATGCAAATAAAGTGAAGACAAGTTGGTAAATACACCTAATTCCTTCAGAAATCATATTCAGCAGTCATAATCCTAGATATTTCCATGCCATGCTATATACCTGTATCCCAGTGAACCCACTTCGACGCTTCCCAGCTCCGCCCTGATCTTCTGTCGGGTGCTTGCTTCCAGTTTCCGAGAGGCTTCGTCTTGGGTCGACAGCGCCACGATTTTCCCCGACGGTATCTGGTCGATGAAAGCCTCCAGCCGTCGGCTGTCGTGTTCGCTGGCGTACGTGTCGAAGGTTTGCCAGTCCAGCACGGCCCCCGATATTTCATCGATGACGTGTATGTGCATTCCGCGGCCCCCTCCCATGGTAGCCGCATCCCATGCATAGGTACCCTGTTAGGCAGGAAATTGTTAGCAGTTTTGGACACTGGTATTATGGCCCTTTCTTATCAGGTCAGACCAGGTTTATCAGTAAACACTAACGCATCTATTTAAAGTGCATTCATTTGAATCGGTGAGTAGTGGTGACAAAGCTGTTGACCAGAACATAAGCACATGACCAGTAATGTCCACTGGCTGTGTCCATATATACAATACATGTGAAGTCTCAGACCCCACCTTAGGAAGACCCCCTGCCGGAACTGTCTGTGTCAGCTGTGTCCACGCCAGCTTGTGTTGCCCGTGGATCTCCAGAGTCCCGCCTGGCGTCACCAGGAACTGTTTGCTGTTCTTCTGGTCGTCCTTGCGGCCGTACAGGGACACCGTGGCCTTCCCCTGGTACGGGCAGGTCTCACTGCCGATGTGGAACTCGCCATCTCTTCCCACGACAACCTCCCGTGTTCTCAGGACTATTTCTGTATCACTTGTTGGTCCCAAGTCAGCAAATACAACTCTTCCTATATATAACATGCGAAAGCATACATAGTCATCATTTCCTAACACTTCCTACGATACATGTGCAGCTTGCAATTGGCAAAAGTTGCGGAATAGTACATATACATGAAGGATTGTGTTCCTTTCCCGAGGCCATTGTAACAGCGCGTTTTTGGCAAACTGGTAAACCAATTTTGCAAGGAGGTTATACTTGGGTAAACCAAGTATTTTTCTGATGTTAATTGCTGTTTCAGCATTATATCTTTTAAGGCGTATCAGAAGAATCTGGTAGAGACCTCGACTTACCCCCGTCTCTGATCTCCAGTGAGAAAAACGTGGCAGACGATTGGAGAAGGTAGTTCTGCCCTCTACCCACAACCACCTGCGCGTTACGGTCATGCCCAGGATTCCATGGGGTCAAGGTGGAGTCAACATCCGGGCATCCTGGTAATACAAGTGACGTCGATTCAAATTGTGTATGTACTTTGGGTGTTTGCCATACTCTGTAAATACTTGTATCTGCTGCTTGTTCCTATAATGACCCCGTCGATGCCCTTTTTATGCGTGTGGGCGGATCATTTAATTTTCATATGGGGAGTTGATATAGTCTTCATTGCGCTATCCGAGGAGTTTGGGGAATTATAACATCGGTTGCTATCACTAGTATATCACAATTATAAAAAGGCCTTCGCACATTTTCCAAGTTGCAGTCAAATATCATTCGGGACATAGCAACATCCTCCAATGTTACATCATTTGTGGTAAATTTATATCACGAAGTTTAGCAACAACTGTTTAGATTCCCACGTTATATTTGTTTAACATGTCAGTATTACTGCGCAAAGCAATATATGACCCTTACCCTACATCCATAACAACGTTACTTTTAAGGTATACCACAGAAAATACAACAAACATTGCCAACAGCACTGTCAATGACAACCGACTTTTCCGACATATTTGATCTTGACTTGCCATGGGTATTAATGGCTAACAATAGAGGATAGGATAGAGAATACAATTTCTTGATGAGCATTAGTTTGATTTAGATTTTTGTGCAATCTTTTTCAACGAAAATTTCCGAACTACAAGGTAGATGTCTTCAATAGAACATCTGAACGCTGCATCTATGACAGGAGATAGACTAGATTGGCGTTTTGTCACAGGTTATTTTTCATGAAAGACATACTCTCTAGTTGCCGTACTGTCGTAGACGTCTGGTGCTACCCGTGCTAAGCTGCCATTAATTCATGGCCAGGATAAAGTCAAGGCTGTATCACAGTAATCGATTCTACTGTCTTTAACATCCAGCTTCAGTTTAATAGGCGGCACAAACTTAGGTTTACAAAACAGCATAGATTTTGTTTCTTACCTTGACGAGGCACTTCCTGTGACTGACTGAAAACGTTTACAACACCTTTTTTCAAAGGTGTAGCATATAGTATGGACTACTGAACACCATCTGGGATGGATAGTGCGATAAAGAATATAGAACCACACAGAATAGCATCATACAAATGAATGAGGTTCCTTTAACAAACACGTAAGTAAGCAATGTCAGCTGTTTAAAAGTGTCTTACCTGTGCTCTGCGATAGCACCGCCTTCAGTAGACCCAGCAGCACGACTGCAAAAACGCCGGTTGACATCTCAGGTCAAGTGTATTACTCGTTTCTCCCGACGAGGCACTTGAAGCAAATGTTCCCCCGGCCCTTTCAGTGCGTTTTGTGAGTTAAATCGTCACAAGAGCGACCTTATGTAGATATTTGTTTGGCAATAGGAAGCGGCGTGGCTGATAAGGAAGCGTCCGTATGGTCAGCACACCCGGAGTGTTTACATACATGCCGTTGGTTACAACTTTACGTCAACTATTTCATAGGCATGCACTTTTTGATAAAGTTTTACGTCTTTCATGGATAGAATTTACGGATTTACGTCACATATTTCCCGCTACAAATGTGCAGGTATCCATTTTATGATAAAGTTTGTTTTGTCCTTTATTGATAGAAGTAGTTCCCTTTCCTCCATTGGGATTGCAAGCACAATGGTAAAGGAGAAAACCTCTATATATTTCGTGTTATATTTATGTTGGCTGATGTTTTACTTCAGAAAACGTTCCCATTATGCAAATCCAAGTCTTTTTTCAGCCAATTTTCAGTAAATAAATCAACCAAGCAAGCATAATGGAGAGGTATTCCTAGGTAAACAAATACTAGACACGTCTCTCTTCATAAATGTATTTATTGTAAGAATTGAAGAGATTTACTCCTTCTCACAACCCTGACTCATGATCAGCCCATGAGCGGGATCTTGGTGTAGATCTGTGCCGGACCCTGGCCGGACGGCAGGTTGACTTGCTGGACCCAGCTGGGCCACACGGTGCCCTTGAACCCAACCATGGCAAAATTATCTGTAACAGAGGACGAAATAATCAATGGTCAATGGCCAGAAAATCAAACCTCTGTACATGACATTGTCCAATTCAGAAATTTACAAATCTAGCATACAAGAGCTAAGATGATTTGATTATAATGTAATCACATTCCATGAGCTAGTTCCCAGAGGCACACAACGCAAACACACCTCCAAGGTCTGTCTGAACAGGCTCCTGAGCTCCGATCTCCTTTAGTGCCATCAGACACTCCTGGGCATAGCGACTGGATGAGTAACGCGTTGTAATAAGGACGATGGAGCTGAAGAAAGTGAGAAGTATATTTATAACTGGATGCAACATGTCAACCGGAGAAAGGAATGAAGGATCATTTAGACGTCAACGGGTTGCTTATATTACTTACTTTCGTGGGATGTCGTTCCGTATGAAGTTCGCCATTGCAGCGTCAGCTTCAGTTTGACCGTGGGTGTTAAACGTCATCTGATGCCTCACGGCACCAGTCAGTGCGTCAACGGTGATGATCAGGAAGCCTCGGGAACGGTCATCGAACCGGGCTCCGTCTATCTGCAGATGCAGCTCACATGGTCAGTCTGTCTCGTTGTTTCTGGTAATCTCCAAGAAGATGCCTTTGAGGGCAGGGGACGATCAAATTGGCCACCCGAGTTACCATTTGACCCCGTAGACTGCCCCCGTAGTCTACTGGAGGAAATGTTAACTCGGGCGTCCAATTTGATCGTCCTCTGCCCCCGAAGGAATCTGCTTGGAGGTCTATGTTAATTTAATGACTGGTTTATTTGCACAACTATACAAATACAATACCATGGCAGCCCTTCGGCTGAATTGTGGTATCATGGTTTACATAATATGAACAATATAAAATCAACTATAGCAATTCAATTCCAAACAACTATGTACATATACAATGGTGACTTACACCCCAAACATGTCAACTATCATTTAGCAACTGTACGATAAAGGGTAATGTACTGTTCTTAAATCTAGATGTTCTGCAGCTGAATTGGCTGATTTGGTTTTTGGACCTAAGTTCTCTGCCATGTACAGTTGCACGTGTAGGCGGTAACCACCCAGAGAAAGTAGGGGATCTTGATACAGACACTGCAAACTTCTTACAGAGTAGAACTCGTCTCTGGTACAGAGAAATAAGTGACAGCTGGCCAAGGGCTGCGTCATAGTTGACGTAGCCCTTACCCAGTATGATTCTACACGCTCGCCTTTGCACAGACTCTATGTATCTAGACTGAACAGAGGTGATGCCTGGGTGCCAGACGGGGCAGGCGTACTCTAGTAGTGGTCTTACAAAACCGCAGAAAACAAGAATCAGATCATTATCACCAAGTCCATACTTCTTTAGCACTCGCACCAGGTAAAGTCTACGATTGGCTTTGCTCACCATGGAGTTTACATGGGCGGACCACTTGAGATCAGATTGAAGTGTTACACCTAGTACTTTAGCAACATGGACTACTTCCAATACAGATGGTCCCACAGACAACTGTGGAGGTGGGGGTGGTTCTCTCATAAAACATACTACCATTACTTTGCACTTAGATGGATTAAGTTCCATATGATTAGACCCTGTCCAGTGAACTAGGCTATCCATGTCTCTTTGGATTGTGGAGGGAAGACTGTTGTGCCTGGACTCGGCCAATGACATATCGTCTACGTACTTCCAGCCTTCAGTAGATGTTTCCTCTGCTGGTACCGCATCGTTGATTAGTGCCAAGAATACCAGAGGTCCCAACTTTGTTCCCTGAGGAACTCCGCAGGTAAGTGTTTCCCATTCAGACGTAGTTCCTTGGTACTTAACACGTTGGTGTCTCCCCGAAAGAAAGGCGCAGATCCACGGGATGATTGATCGTCGCACTCCAAGGGAGATAAGTTTGTTGATAGCAGTAGGGTGATGAACCATATCGAATGCTCGGGTAAAATCAGTCAGCACCAGTGTATTGATGAAACCAGGTTTGTCAGTTGTGCTTGTTAAGTAATGGACTAGGCTTGTAAGGTAGTGAGTTGCAGATTTCCCTTTAAGAGATCCATACTGACGAGAGTCAATCATGGGCAAGATGTCCTGCATGCGTGCACCAGTCGGAAACGAATCCCTCGCATGTTTCTGGCATGTCTTCCGATAGCCTTTGAAAACATTCTGCTTTCCAATGGTTGAAGAGAGATCCTCTTTTACAAGTGATCAGGAGACAATGTATATTCACATGACTTTCCATAACCTTAGTCTATGAACTATATCATTGATAAATAATCAAGGGAGAATGCAAACGTACCTCGATAAAGGACATATGACCCAGATCCATTTCCTCCTTCCCGGCGGACAGGATAGTTACCTCCAGATATTTCAGGTTGTCATCGCTGACGACTGGCTCCTATGAAGAAATGAGTTGGTTATTACATATGCATATCAGAAAGGACCGTCAAGCCGCTGCTAGCTACAAACTACAGAACAACTGACGCTTAAGCTTGGCGTCCATACATACAGCAGATACATGTAGTATGATATAGACACAGGGAGGGTAAACTTCCAGGTACCTTTGACCCACGGGTGGAGTCATTTGCCTGAAGAGGCGAGTCAGTCATTTTGAATGATGACGTAGGTTCCCCCGCAATTTGACAAGGCCGCGTTTGTATTCCTATTCAGACATCGTAAAGAGATATATTTATCGCGCTTTTATACTGCTGAAATGGAGCTTAGACAATCTGCGAAACTTACCGGAGCACCACAGCCTGTACAGTCGTTGACCAGACTCAGGAAGCTCGGCATGGGGACAGTCTCTGTCGGCGTCAGGCTGTACTTGGGATAAGCGGCTGCTGTACAGTTGCTGACCTCGTCACTTGTCATGGTAGCGGAGATGACGATTCTCTCACAGCCCATGTGTGAACAGTAGGTGTGGCCGTCCCGATCATAGTTAGCGCGTACTTTCAGGAACAACAGGCTGAAAGTAAATGCTCAAGTATGAATGTCTTCTGTGTTGTTTTTGTGCAATCTTTAGTAATATCAATGTTGTCGACCGAAAGGATTTGAAATATTTCTAAAATAAACACATTGAGACACACTGTAAGGCAGTTTCACTGGGAAAGGTTGCTGAACAGTACAGTCCAGTATCCGCCTTGGTATTGCGCTACTAACTATTTCTTCAGATTAATGTTCAAATACAATGTGTAATGATCAATGGCAGATAGCATGTTTTCAACATCATTTCCATACATCTCATGTTTGTACAAGGGTGGGGAGATTTTACGAGTAAAAATAGCTGGTGACTCTAATGTGTAACATGTTTTATCGCAACTATCTGTCAAATACAAGGCAGAGAGCTGAAAGACTCCATCTTACCCTGTGCTTTCCTCAAAGTAGAACATCTTGCCGTATCCGCCTTCCACAGAGGCCAGGCTCGAGACTGGGTGAATTTCCTCATCATGAACGATTGCGTACGGCACGCGCTTCTCCAGTTGGTACGAAACTCGGAAGATGGTACCTGGTGGGTAGCATAGTCCCAGCCGGAGCCAGTCTCCGCTGAGATAGGAATACGTCAGATCAAGCCAAAAGATCAACTACATGCAAGCTAGGGAATTTCCCTTGCACGCCAAGCCTTTGAAGTTGATCTCCTGAAATGTAGCAACTGCTTGCTGAACAGAATCGACATGTTCAGCTAAAATCCAGATCTGGTACAACAACTAATTTCAGACTAGACCCCAAAGTACTTGACTGTTCTACCTGTCAAAGTTTATTGGATAGATGATGATCTGTGCCGGCGCCCGTCCGTCCCAGTGGATGGTGTAGGATTTCTCCAGCATCACGGCAGGCTGGTACTTCTGTTTGCCGTTAGGACCTTGTGAACGGGGTCCTTGGAGGGTAAGAGGCTGATCAGGATACTCGTCACGGACCATCGACATCAGCAGGTTTGCGGGCTGTTCTACATGGATGAACAGCTGTATACAGGTAGAGAACGAAATATGTTCTTAAAACATTTACTACTCCTAGCATCTATACCGTATTGCTAGCTTACCCCGGATATCATATTTGCTGTCCAACAACGTTGGTCGATATCGAGAATGGAGGATGGCGAAAAGTATCAAGGATATTACGTACACCCAAGGCTGTATCACTTCTTCAGCAATAGGTATAAACTGTAAGATGCGTGTTCAGTGTGCCATGTGAAGGTGACACAAAGTAGTTACCTTCTATTGCACATGTTATTGAACTTACCTGAATCACAAAATCGTAATGACACATTCAAGCAAACTGACTGTAGACGTCGAAAATAACATTGCATACCGACCTGTGCGTAATTCCCACTGCAGACATATCCTCCCCACTCCGGCTTCTCTAGACATCCCGGGTTCATGACCAGATAGTTGTCCTTCGCGACTACGTAGGTATCTTGATAGCCGCTGGTGCTGCCGTCCGCGTCGTGAAAAATCGATGTCTTATCTCCGTCCTTGTCGTTTGTGTCAAACCATGGCAGGTCTTTGCCCCCGAAAAACACACGGGTCTGAACCTAGAAAGGGTTCATTATGCAACATGAGACTTTAGAAAGCGGTGAAAAGAAAGTCTAGATCAAGAATGTTTTACGATTGGCACAATGATGTACCTTTTCCAAAAACGCAATATTCTTCTCATGGTGAAGGTTGATTAAACCTTAACGTCCCCAATATAAGAGTTTTACCTATATGCTACTAAAAAAGAAATGTCTTCTCACATTTTCATATTTTATCCCCGTCAGGTTGCTCTTCGTCGCCGTTTGCCAGTTGTTTTTCAGCTTAAACGCGATCGCGCTGCTCCAGCGGTTGTACTCAGGAGTGGCGGCGTACTTCTTGAAGGTACAACTTTCAGCTAAGACGGGGCCATCATATACTTCAAATCCTCGCAACGGGAAGTCTCTATAATGCAAAAACGCACATCTCATTCTTGATTAACATTCGCTTCTCGTAATTACCAATTAAGTACCAGCCTGACGTAATAACGAGAATTCGTTGATGGCCATATTCACACAAAAACTCAATTTCAGAGCAATCTTTACGTCATGTTCACATCATATTAGCAATTTTGGTACAAGGTTAAATAGAGCCAACTTCCTACAAACATATCTAAAGATCATAACGCACGTGGAATGAGGTAGACTCCTCGCCACCGGTTTGACCCCGCCCATCCCCCAGACGCTGGATCCGCTGGCAGTGCCCACGTTCTCGCTCTCCCCGATGAAGATGCTGTTCCAGACTTGCTGGCTCGCCCCCTCATCGTTTGGGAAGTGGCCTTCACTGAATCGACATATAGACAACTACAACTCAAATACATTGTACACGTTTTGCCTACTGATAAACAAATCACTGAAACGATGTCACTAACACCATTTCTTAGTCAAAGACGAGTCAGTAATTTACGAACACAAAAACAGAAATCAAGGCTTAACCATAACCAACAATTATTGTGAAATTAACTGTAGATAGACGGGTGAATGTGGTACCTGGCCAATGTTAGTCCTTTCCCATTATCCACGAATCTGAGAAAAAACAGACACAAGGTTAAAGTTTTTCAAACGTATCATTTATAAATGTTCAGAAACATCGCTTGTTTCTTTGATATATCAGAAAGACAGAGATAGTAGTTATGATGTAAATAAAGGTAAGAGACATTTGCCCCTTGACATCTTTCTGCTTGTTCAAATAATTGTTTGCCTGTTATTATGGAGGATCATTCCCAGTCATAAGTACGGACTATGTAAACTTACGCGCATTTGTCGAACCAGATGTCCCCTCCTCGGACCCAGACCCCTCCATCCCAGTTTTTGAAGGTGATGAGACCTTCGACGATTGCTGGGACACGTGGCTGCAAGAGGTCAGCGTTCTGGTGAGGCTGGTACCTGCAAGTGACAATTATAGGACGACTATTACCTCATTTTGTCGTTATTTGTCCATGGTAGGCATCAGTAGTTGCTTCTAGTTTGTGCTATGTGTAATAGAAGCAGAGTTCCATTGTCATGCAATTCCTGTCAAAATGGATACGGTAGGTGATCTCTGGCCAAGATGGTTCCGTTGACGAAATTGTTACTTCAATGCTGCAGATGAGCAGAACAGAGAGCAATCCGTGGATTCTGATAATCAGCGAGGGCAGAGATTTTAAGTAGAATGGAATGTAAAGTAAATACAGATACCTTGCAGGCGTTCTTGACAGGTATTCCTCTGGGTTTTTGGCAGATGGCTGAGTGGTCTTTACTCCCCAGTCTATCTTGAAGCCATCCTGGGGGAAATTATTCAACCTCTAATATCACGAAAATAAGACTGACAAATTTACAAGTGAATTTTATACACAGAAGAGTTCTTTACGAATCGTTTTTCTAAAGCCTACATGATACCCACTATTCCATTGGAGTGCACCCTGTTGTTGTAGCACCGTCCTAAGGGTGTCCTCTCTGATTGGTACCTTGGAAGGGCGCCCTCTGACGGGCCGGTAGGCTCACGGTGGAAGACGTACCAGATTCCACTGTGCTGTAGATGAATGTAGGCAACAGTTGTTACTATCTATTCAATTTCCAGGTCGCAAGAAGCTATAGAATAGTTAGTTAAAAAGCATCGTAAGCTTGTAAGATAAAAACATCCGTACCGGAGATCCGGCAGCGGCATTGTTGGTTAGGATGTTGTTTGGGTGAGCAATCCAGAAAGTCGATATTGCCCTTAGTGCACAGCAATAGAAAACAAGGCTTCAAAACAATGTCTATTGTTAGTACATAATCATGGTAATACAAAAGTAATGACTTCGTATACCCTTCTTAGACAACATCATAAGTAGGTGAGTCAAGGGAATGAAATGTACGGCATGCAGGGAAATAGATACTGAAAATAAATAAAACTCACAGTAATCAAGCACATTAATTGTTTAAAGTCATGTCAATTAAGTACAAAATAACGCATGATACTTCCAACGTTTCAGTACTAGAAATAAGATTCACTTACCGACAATTTATAGTTTTCGGAACGTAGTCCCCGTAGACCGCGTCCCTCATGCTGCGGCACATGTTGTCGTCCCTGTCGGTGGGCAGCAGCGTGCCTGCCCGCGTCACCAGGCCCAAGTTGTGGTCCAGAACGTTACGCTGCTCCACACCGTCCTCGAGGAAAAAGCAGTGGCCAAGTGTGTCGTACCCAACTGTGTCTTGGACCTGCAATGTAAGGTAGGTTTAATTGTGTGTAAATGTGGTGTGACAAAAATGGTCTACCCATCTTTAAGATCTTAGTTTCGTGTTACTGCTGTAAGGCCTTTTATCCCCAGTGCTATGCATGCACATCCTTGCTGTTACACCTTTAACTAATCTCCAAGCAGACTCTACGGTGGCAAGACAGTGTCCATTGGCCTGAAGATGGCTAATGAACACTCCTCTGGCCAATAGATACTGTCTTGCCACCGTAGAGTCTGCTTGGAGATTAACCTTTAACCACAAAAGTAACATTGACTAACCAGCAGCCCATTAGTCCCATGGATGGTGACACAGCGGGAGAAGCAGTGGTGAATGGACAGCTCTCGGACGTACGTTGGGCGGCTGTAGCCTCCGACCTCGTCCACATCTCCGGCCATGTGGAAGTGGACAGGGTAGCTTCCGAGCACTTGTTGGCCCATACGGGTGAACTCAATGCCGGATAGATGCACGTTCTTGAAGCTTGGTAAAATCTGAGTGATGGTTCAAAACAGAACTTCAATAACACTGTGAGCTACAGACGAACAGTTGTCGTATAGAATTCAAATATGGACTTCTGTTAAGATGAATGCCTAATAATTCCAAAACGTACCTTGAGATGTCCTCCATAAGTGTCAAAGTCGAAGAACTGACAGTAGTTGTCCCCATAGCAGCTATCCTCTACCTCCCCTTGGAACTTGATGTTCCTGGTCAGCATACCAACTTCTCCCCGCAAGTCTACCTCATCCGAAATCTCGCCGAAGTGCATGTACTTGATTTGTCCTGTCAGGTCGAACATAAAGCAGTGATTTGAGGTTTTAGATTACAACTTTGAAGAACGTGAACGAAAGACTGCATAGACGTCAGACATATTTATTAGCAAGTCACATGCAGCTTCCTACCACTAATCTTGACCTGGTGGTTGGAGCACTCCGGACACGGCAGCAGCTGGAACTCCTCTGCCTGCTCCATGTTGTAGTCCGTGCTGGCCAGCACGATGTGGTCCCCAGGCTGCCAGGAGCTCACGTCATCCTTCAGGTTGATGACGTATTCACCACCTGCGCCGTCTACCGAAAACGTGCAACGTTCACTTCCTGGAGTAGATGGCAAAACGAAACAAAGTTAATTTAACACAACGCAACATCATTCTAATGCTGCAATATGGAACTAGTGTTAGCATAGGGTTGAGAATTAAGCTTTGAGTTCGTTTGACAATTATTTCAGATAGGATTGGTATTATTTCTCTTTCTCTCTCTCTCTTAATGCAAATCTTACCTCCCAGCCATTCGCTTGTGGCAGTGACGTCGAAGGCGCCGAAGAAGGCATCAAAGGTGGCTGTGACGGCAGCGGTGCCGGTTGTCTCTTTGTCTTAAGTAGGAAACAAAACAAATTTAAACACATGCATCGTTAAAGCGTTGTGGCTGTTGGCGAACAAATGTTTTTGAAAAAAATACGCCCATAAGTGCAAAGGACAAAACTACTGGCCGAGAGGGAGGAGATTCTGCCCTGAAGCAATACTCACCGACATACGGGATTCTCTGCTCCACAGCACGGCTGGGGTCTCCCTTCACTCCCACAAACACCCAAGGCTCCCTAAAACGTAATAGTTACGTATTTATAGCAGACGATACAGTTCGCAGAATGTCATTTGTAATCACAAGAGTCTCATACTCCTACCTATGTTATTGTATGCACATGAACATTATTAATGACTATGGCTATTATTCTCTCCGCACCTCCGTCTTCAGGTACGTTGGTAATTCGCCACGGTTAAGGGCATGGAGCTTTGCCATTATGCAGTCATGAGTGAGGCATCAACATGGCCTACAGCTGCTCACGAGGCCAAAGAGGCCGTACCTGAATCCCAAGGCGTCCACCTCCACGCTTCCCAACCCCCGCATCTTTTCAATTGCAGTAGCCTCCAGTTTTTTGACGGCAGAATCTTCCACTTGCAATGCAACGATTTTCCCTGATGGTATTTGGTCGATGAAAGCCGCCAAGCTCAGGCTGTTGCCTTCGTCCCCATGAGTGTCGAAGCGTTGCCAGCCCAGCATGGCTCCCGATATTTCGTCAATGACGTGCACGTGAATTCCCCTCCCGGGAGTTCCGGTGGCGGAATCCCAACCATAGGTTCCCTGTTGTATGACAATGGAACATTATTGTTTTAGCTTTTATTAAGCTTTTCCATGGCCCTTTTTTCTAGACTGTTGTAGCCCTACTTCCTTAGCCCAGTCTGTCACGTTCTAGAGATGTATTTTTGAGAGGCGGACGACATTTTTTTATGAAACCCTTGAAACCTGGTCACCTACACAGAAAAGCGCCTCAAATTACCTTACAGCATTAATAAGCATTTGGGTCATTTGGCTACACAGCCCTTTTAAATGTGTGTTTTACATACAATGATTATGATTATGAGTATGATTATAAAACGGATGTATCTTCATTTGGGCACTGAGGGAACGTCAACTGAATGACGCTCAATTACAATGTGAGGCAATTACTCTTAGGAAGAGAGCGTCAACCGTATGCAGTTGTGTCAGTACGAAAAGACCACGGTGATATTCAATGCAAACCGTTTTTTCAGTACACACCTTAGGAAGACCCCCTGCCGGAACTGTCTGTGTCAGCTGTGTCCACGCCAGCTTGTGTTGCCCGTGGATCTCCAGAGTCCCGCCTGGCGTCACCAGGAACTGTTTGGTGTTCTTCTGGTCGTCCTTGCGGCCGTACAGGGACACCGTGGCCTTCCCCTGGTACGGGCAGGTCTCACTGCCGATGTGGAACTCGCCATCTCTTCCCACGACAACCTCCCGTGTTCTCAGGACTATTTCTGTATCACTTGTCGGCCCCAGGTCAGCAAAAACAAGCCTCCCTGTTTTTAAAAAGTTTAAAAGTCTGTAGTATCAACGCAGGTAAGAAATGCTTAGCATTTTGATTGAGGTACGTCAAAACAATTGTGCTAAAATTGTCCTTTCCTACCATGGACCAACCATAACACTAAGTTATAGGAACCCATTTGATAAAATATATGCATATACTTCCAAGGTAAAATGTAGGTCTATTATCCAGGTTTCTTTACAACTAGTCTTACTTTAATAGCCCTTCCATGTTTCTGTAGAGCTGGAAAATGGAAGTCAAGTAGCCCTCGTATGGCCGGGTATCTATTGTGAAACATTTTCTCCATTTGGGGTAATATAGGCTACAAGGCAGGTCTTGTGAAAACTAGGACCTACCTCCGTCTTTGACCTCCAGTGAAAAAAAGGTGGCGGATGATTGTAGCAGGTAGTTCTGTCCTCTACCCACAACCACCTGCGCGGTGGGGTCATACCCAGGGTTCCATGGGGTCAAGGTTGGGTCAACATCCGGGCATACTGGTAATAAAAGTGACGCCGTTTAAAGGTAAATGAAGTCGTCCTAAATGTATTCCTGTCGTAGCAAAGCGTAAGGCTTCTGGAATAGCTGATAGCAGCTCGTATTTTCAACCAAGCACGCCCGCTCCCTTCTACTCTTATTTGCAAGTCAGGGTGACGCAGGTGGTTTGTTTCCCACTCCGATGATTTGTTCAACACTTCGGTACAACTCGGTGCAAATATGCACGATATATCTTGCCCGAAACATTCATAGCCATGTCGCTACTACCATTTTAACTACTGGAACTACACCTAAAAGAACTAGAATACCTTCTGTACATGTGTAGCACCATATACATGTATAACTACCTCTGGTTAGATTCACGCTTGCAACTTACCGCAAACTGTCCTGAGTTTATCACAACATGCAGCAAAATGACCTGTTAGCAAACGTTTCTTATGGAAACTACGTATTTTTTGTCATGTTTCAACCAATATTGCATTGGAGTCGAGGATTAGGATAAAGTTACATGAAAACACGATTGTCTGCGCAAATTCTTCGAAATACAACTACTTATAGTTAGAGTTTCTTACCTTGATTTTGCGATAGGCCCACAGGCAGAAGGCCCAGCAGTACGACTGCAAACGCGCAGCTTGACATGTCAGACCAACTGTACAAGCTATATCTCAGACTGATTTACTTGTCCCCGTCCTTCGGACTTTATTATTAGTATCTCCACTTGTATATGTAACGTATATATATATATCTTTTGGACTAGGAAGGCGTGGCTCAAACGGATGCACATGCGAGGTCAGCATATTTACACATACCTACGTGTTCACTTACGTACTGTTAATTGAATAGCAAATGATTATAAGATAACCCCTAAAAATAGGTCATCTGTGTAAACGACTATTAAAACCATTTACATGAAATGAAAAAATATGCTTCTTATAACTTTAAAATGCATTTAATACCTTCCTGCAATAAACAATACACGTCATTCAACATTGAAGTGAGGAGTCAGAAACATAGGCGAAGGACAAAACTGCAGAGTCACCAATTTAATCAACTTAAATGTAGGTAAAGGTAGATAGTCCCATAACCTTTTTGAGGCCGTAGGGGCAGTGGGTTGTTAATCCACTCTGTCAAGGGCACGGTATTGGAAGGCGGGGCCCATCCCTCTCCTTCCACTGCCTTTTACCTCCCCAACCGAAGTAAGGCACCCATTTTACACCTGGGTACAGTGAGGAAAGTCGTGTTAAGTGTCTTTCCCAAGGACACAACGTCTAGCCAGGAATGGTGGGAATTGAACCCGCGACTTCTCGATCTCGAGTCCGCTAGCCTAGCCTCTCAGCCATTTGACCCCACGGCATTCAACTTAACGTTACGAAAAGTAGGAGTGCTGTAGAGCGGCGAGCGCGGTGGGTCGTCTGGTCGGGTCTGAGTGCGTCATGGCGCGGACTAACTTAAGTCCCTTTCCGCTCAGTATGGGAGAGTCTTCACACCGCTTAATCAGGATAGAAGGGTCGTCAACATCAAAGGCCAGGGAGTCAGCGGAAGGGTGTGCTAGAAAAGACAAGGCAGTTAATTAGATATACATGTATCCCTTTTAATCATTGCCCTGTTTCTGTTTCAAATGGGTGTGGGGGTGTTCAGGACTTGCGCTCACCTGTTTCGTAATATTTGGCGTTATCTGTGATTTTTATTGAATGAATGAATTGATGAATGACCTTATGCTACTACAATTTACGGTACAGTAACAAGTATGGTATTTTACTACATCTACAGTATTACTAGCCTTATCACTCTGTTGGCGTTGGTATAGGTTTCTACATCTTGAGTGCCTCACAGCCTTGTTCCAGTTTTTAAAGCAGCACGCTTACCACAGCAGGCCACCAGGGCGAAGGTGATGCCGGCGGAGTAGATATCGGCCTTGGCGGACAGACGAGCCTGGTCGCCCGTCCGGACCTCCGGCGGCTGGAAGAACGGCGTCCCGTACTGGATATTCGCGCGGAGGGCCTGGTCTAACCTACAGGACAAGTAGTCTCATAAGGTCAGGTTTTCTGCTTTCTTTTGACACTTTACTTAAGTCCTATGACCTTAAAATCACGTTCCGGAAATCATAGGTTAGTCTTTCTGGTGAAGACTGAAGTGACAGGCAAAATTGTGATGATTTCAATTCCTTATATTTTTTAAACGAAAGTTCGTACAAGGACGATCCTTTGGTACATATGTGAAGAAAAATATTTAAAACATTAGGCACATATTTAGACACACAAGTTGATAAGGGAAACTGTAATTGGAGTTGACTAACTTGAGGGCGACGTCGAAGTCGATGAGAGTGAGACTCCTGCCGTTCTGCGTCTCGTCTACCAGGATGTTGGACGGCTTGATGTCCAGGTGGACCCAGCTGCGCTTGTGGATGTGCCGCTAGAGGGCGTGTAAAGAGGTATCAATGGTTGAATACTAGTAACAGCATGTCACATATATCATTCTGCCACTGATATGTGTTGCTTTATTGCGATTTTATGTTTATAGATTGTTAGGACTTTAATCATGTAACCTGTATCTTGTTATATTTTACCTGACCTCTTCGCTCATAACTTCAATGAAAAGCGGCCAGCAGGCCAATTTTTATTATTTCACGAATAAAAAAAGGCTCAAACAAACGTACAATTGCCTCCAGAAGCTGCTCCATGTAGTCCCGCAGTTCTCCTGAGCTGGACATGATGGGGATGTTGTGGACCTCTCCTACGCCATCGTTTCCCCACGTCGTTACCTGAAGACAAGGCATCATTTCATTAAATACAATTGGAAATCACATAGAAACAACATGTAGAGAAGAAGGACAGAAATAAAAACGAGTCTGTATGTGCTCCTATATGAATGTTTCACTGAGCTAATGATCTTGTCAACCCAGCTTTACTGCTCACCTGGATTTTCTTTTCCGGCGGAGGGATATATGGTTCCACCAACACGGTGACATGGTCCGGATGCTTTTGGGGTGACTCGGCCGGAATCTGACAAGTTAAGAAAAAGAACATGTAACGTATATAAGTTAAAATTACTTAGGATGCCCATGACAAGCATACGTCTTTAACCCAACAATATGGCTGATGCTAAGCTACGTCATTGTCACGTGACTGCAAATACTTACCGTGTACCAACTAAGGGCTTCCACGCAGTGGTTGTCTCCCTCCATCGCCGTGAGCGCTGCGATCTCGTTCCATGCGTTCTCGTTGTCTCGCGAGACCTTTAGAGCCACCTCCCGCCCTCTGCGGTTTCCCTTCAGTATCAGCGCGTTACTCGCCATGTACAGAACCTACGAGAAGAAGATTTCCTCCAAAAAATGTATTTACAAACTTCCGCATAGCCTAATCATCTTCGGCAAGGTGCATCTTGTAATCAGATAGAAGATATAGCTCGAGTATATATGTGAACACAAAAGTACATTGAACAGCCACAACTAATAGAAATGTTTGTACAAAGTAAAAAAAAAATTATGGCGATAGTTTGCATTAAAATTAAATTGACCTCCTTGCACTTGGTGTCCTCATATATCAGAAGCTCATGTTAAGTTTCTTTTCTAGGCAGATAGGTATGATCCTATTGTGGTTTCATCTCATGTTTTTTTTATCTTTCTATTTTTTATGTATTTTTAACAAAACAAATTGAGATATGTCACTGAAATTGTATGTCTTCCAAATGATGAGGGTTTTTTTTTACTGGAGGCTCCACTATTTGCTTGGATGACCTCAGCACATTACCATCGTCCATTAACATTTCAATATTCCAGTACAAAAGCCACTGGCCTTGTCAAACCCTGAACAGTCGCTAGTGTCTGCCACTGTGCCCCGCGCGATGTTCGGATCATTCTTCAGGTCGTCATAGTCCCAACCGAACCAGTCTAAGATGTCGTCTTCCTGTTGTACATAGATTAGACATTGCTTAGTCATAAATAAAATTTAAAAAATGTAATGCTTTAACATTAAAAAAGATCAACAAATCAGAATCTAAGGGTAAATCTTTTGCACTCTGCTCAAGTGTTGACCGGTGCATTTCATATGTTACGCTGAAGGGCGGTTATATTGGTCGACCAACACATGTACAAATTTGATTTGATTTGATTTATTATAATTAGGCTGTATAAAATGACATACAGCCAGGACTGCCCAACTAGCTGGAGGCTATTATAAAGGGCTAACCCTGGTAACTGGACAATATACAATAACACAACATACCACTCTCTTGTTGCATTTATTTACATGTTGTTTGTGTTTTGGTGTTTTCAGTCGGTCACTGGTGACCTGGACTCCGCTTTAGGAGTCAACATCTGCTTACTACTTATCCGTCACCCATAACCGTCCATTAATACATAGGCGGTGCCTTTCTTGTCAATATCAAATTCGTCCAATGCTGTGCCAAATTTGTAAACTGTAGTATGTCTACATGAGAGTGCACCAGGGTCCACAATTTCCAAAGATTATAAGGAGGCCATATTTCTCAAAAGGATTATCTGTAATTGCTATTGCCAAATATTTCTCTAAAGGACTAATTGCTTCCGCCAAAATCAAAACATAGCGTGTGTATATAAAGCAAAGCTCTGTCACTGTCGTACATGCAGGAAATGCATCTACAATGACAGTATGGTAGTTTCTCTCTCGCCCCTAAATTTCCTTCATATTTCTGTACCCAAGGACACTATATACATCTTTGTTTAATGTTCTTCCTGTACCTCATTGTCGCAAACGTATGAGATTGTCAACAACGACTTATCGGAAGGTTTAGTGCTCACCTCTGCTTCTCTCTTTCGCCCAGGAACCGACGACATGGCTGTTGCCGAGCCAACATGAACCGAATATTCACCGCGCTGGTCACACCTCCCAAACATGGCCGTCCGCCCTACTTACGCTCAGACAAGCTGAGGACCTTGTAAAGGCAAGTTACGTGCAGCTGGCGACCTCGTGTGGTCCTTACAGGCGCTATTCACTCTACGCTGACATGTGTATCCAGAATATACTGTCCAGTGTTAGCACGTTCGACCAGCTTCTTAATTCTGGACCAATGCGTGTCCAAAGAATCTATAGAGTTGAATACATACATACACACATACACATTCAATGTTTACTTTATTCAAATATGTGCGTCCTCAGTATATGTATACCAGCCCTGATGGAGCTTGTTTTTTTATTATTGTTAATGTATTGTGGTAAAATGCGTTCGTTATCCGTACTGCCTTTTGGGTTGCATGGTACTGCATATTCTAGGATTTACATATGGCCAGTACTGGCCTATCCGATGATCCTGTGCATCCGCCAATAGTGTCTCTCCATAAAAGACTCATGCATACATGAAGTTGACAAGAGCTGTCAAGAGCACATGCGACACAGACTCGCAGGGGTATGCGGTCTGCGAAGTTTTCATCAATGTTTGGTCGTTTTTTATCTCCAATCAGATCTTTCGGTGGCCGCAAATAAGACAGTATCAAATTGGCCAGGCAGTATCCATTGGCCAGACAGTATCCAATACGCCAACCGAAGTCGGGCTGGCGCAAAAAAAAAGACACCAGTACAAAAAACAAAGCCCGATAAGTAGGTCGTTTTTAGCTCTGAATCATTTAAAACGGAAGAAAACCTTCAAATTTAAAACCTGCCGTGGAACATCTGGGTCTAATGGCATCATGAGTAGGGAATCAAGATGAGAACCTATAAGACATCAAATTTACAACTCAAAAAAGAAAGGTAAAAGAAAGGCGCCCGCACTACTGATACATGTCTCATAGGACTTGTCAATGACAAGATGATTCATGTTATCCTGGCCAGCTGCGCAGACGTGCACGGAGAGATGAAAGCAACAGGTTCAAAGACGTCTAATCCCCATCAGCGCGAGCCCCACGCCGTTTCCCCCAGTGGCGCGTCACCAGATGCAACAGGCTCAGTCCAAGATCAAGAATGATGCTCTCCAAACAGAGGTTTGGGCTTCGGCTTATTCTTAGCGTGTTTCTAGGCGTTTTTATCGGGCTCTCTTTTTGTACTGGTAACTTATTTTACGAATTGAATACTGTCTGGCAAATGGACTAGTACTGCGTGGCCAATTTGATACTGTCTTTGCAGCCACAGAAAGATCTGCCTCGAGATTACAAGAATGATGCTTCCGGACATGTATACCGGCCGCACGGCGAGACGATTCAGTCGGCAGAAATGATGAAAGGGTTCAAAAGCGGGCACATAACATATATTAGATCGTGCCGGTCGCTTCTGTT
The DNA here is from genome assembly GCA_013266295.2 of Branchiostoma floridae x Branchiostoma japonicum. Lineage (NCBI taxonomy): Eukaryota > Metazoa > Chordata > Leptocardii > Amphioxiformes > Branchiostomatidae > Branchiostoma > Branchiostoma floridae x Branchiostoma japonicum. The sequence continues at coordinate 13,551,222 of CM023825.1, forward strand.
CATAATCAGGAGCTGTAATCAGATTATGCCGTTTTCTCCCTTTGGTCGGCGAGCGACGCTTTGTTCCTGACGGACACCAAAGGCGGCGCGGCGTAAGATCGGACCTGGAGGGGCCGGCTGCTGACGCCTTTCATCAGGAAGGCCTTGATTGCGACGTCACGACGGACAGATTGGCGCAGCGGTGCTCGTTAGCGGGGCATTATCTATCGCCGAAAAAAAAGCCGGTTACTCAAGCAGCTGCAGCTGGATGATTTTGGAAACGGTCAGTCGTGTCACTGACGAAAGGTAGTAGATGCTACCTGAAACGTCTGACCGTTTCCAAAATCATATCCAGGTTGGGTGAGTAACTCTTTTTGGCGTATCTTATTACATGGAGGTCTAACCTTCATCGACGTATTGTCTATCGTTTGCTAGACTACAATACAAAAACATCCTCTATCCAGGCCAGATGACCATCTGTAAAAGGACACAGGAGAAGAAGCGGGATCAACAGGTGGGAGAATTCTTAGAGCCTCTCCGGCTACAATTGCAAGGCCTGATTCATGTTTAGAGTGTCATCGATGAAGACTCTGTATCATATTGTCAATGTTTCCATGTGGCAATGGTCTGCCTTAAATTGTTTATGAACTGGCTGGAAAAAATTCTGGAAATGTCTGTAGCTATTTCGCTACAAGATTCACAGTGCTCTGGATTGGAAGAGAATCAAGACTTTCCGCATGGTTTGGGCTAATTTTATGTACTAAGAAAAGACCTTTGCTATCGCCTTTGCCGTTCAAGATTGACAAATTACCGCGATTATATTTTCACAGGACGAGCCGACATGGCCGTTGAAGAAGGAAGTCGCACGGAGGACGGACGGGGATTCAGCCATGATGGCCTCCCAAGTGTTGCGTAGGCGTTGTGCACACTGTCTGGCACAACCGTGTGTACCTCTCCTGCGTCACATTTGGACGGCATGTGCGCACAGCCGTCAGACGGAGCACGGATACGGCTGCCACTTCGCGGTCAATGGCTGCTTAATTAGTTGCAACTCCAAATATTCCAAATATTGTGCGCCCACGCGTGCTTTCCCTCAAGACATTTCTAGCGGCAATATCAAGTCTATGATGTGATATAGATATACAAATGATGTCGAAATAGATTTTAGACAAATGCTGCAAGCAACACGTACACGTACACGAAGACCCGTCAATATAAAAATAGCCAAGAGAATAGCAAAATGCACGCTTCACCAACATGGGAGTGAAATATTGTTTTGGGCTTGCCTGACTCTGTGTCTGTCTCTGCAGTGAAGTTCAGCAACAGGGTACTTACTGTCTGAGGGGGTGAAGTCTGCCATCTCTATTGTGATATTTCTGAAAGATTAAGAAGGCAATAATGGCCTTGTTATGGTTGTACACTGGCACCGAACCGCGTGTTACATGTAATATCCATGGTAATGAATGGAACTACTTAATAACACACGACTCCAGTACAAATGTACTGCATTTTAAACTCAATGTCCTATGTCTGATACGTTTAAATTTTCCCCCCAAAATGTTTCTACTGTGATATACCTGGGCTGGAAGTTTTCCTGCCCAAGTTTCTGAGGAATTTAGGGTACTATGACATCATTCATTCTGCAACTTACCTGATTTGATTAGCATGTGACACATCATGTCTTCTTTTTTTTCAACCTGATCTCTGGCCTCCGAACAAATCTGCATCTAAACTATTTAAAGTATGTAATGTATTTATTCATGTAATTCTAGGATTTTTAATGATAGTTTAATTGGTTTATGTAATTGGCTTTCCTAGCTACACTTTATTGGAAATTAATGTCTATTGACTATTCATTGAACTTTGTCTCTATAATTGTTGACTTTCGAAAATCTGCTATGCTGCCTGAAAGTCAGTGTAATTAAACATTTGCAAATGAATAAAATAAAACATCATGTCATTTATTGTGTAAAGAAAGAAGCAACTAATGCAATAAACATTTATGCCAACATTACTGAGAAAATAAATCTCATGACATACATGTATCATCTCTAAGATCTCTGTATGGAGTCACTATTGTGTGTACTATTTTCTTTCCTATGGACTATACTTATAGATCTACATGTGTAACAGAAGTTCAATGCTTAGCCTGGAGAAATGGTGACAAAAATTCTGCCATTGAAATTTTCCATCTCATAATGTGGAGTTATACTGGTCTCATTAGTTTTCAATTGCACAGTCAAATTTTCAAATTCTTATGTTGTCTAGTTACCTGTACAGGTTGCCATGGTTTGTTATGTGGTATTCTGTAGGTATATTCTTTCCACATATCAAATACATGTATATGGTATTTTGGATGAAGACAGATCTAATTGTTTTCCCTCGTAGGCATCTTTCTTTATCTCTTGTAGCTTGTATTCATCTGTAACACCTGTCTAGTGACTTTAATCTTCAAACCAAGCCTTTGCTTTTCTTCTGTCGCCTCTAGGGAAGGAATCCCGCTGGTCCCTCACATGTCTCATCCCCTGTCCTCTCCTTTGATACTGAAACTTGTTCCCGCCCTTCCCTGGACGGATCTGTTTCTTTGCCAGCTCACTTCTCAGCCCGTGGTGTTTGCGGGTGGGCACGTGCCTGAGCGCAGCCTCGAAATCGTTGGTACGTTTCAGCGTCAGCATGATCTTCATCATCTGGTCCAAGGTGAGGACTTTGTCGCCCATCCCCCACCACAGGTAGCGGTCCAGCGGGAGGGCGGCGCTGGCTATACCCTCACGTTTCACCTTTGCGTACGACAGGTTTGTGGTGATCTTCCTGTCCACGAGTGCGCCAATGATGTAGACTTTGTCGGGCTCAAACTTTCTGAGCTCGCGGGGTGAGTCCGCCGTGAGGTACACCAGCTTCTCCTTGGGAAACAAGTCCAGATAAGACTTCTCCGTAACCGTCCCTAACATCTTCTCAGCAAAGTCTTCGTCGTATCCGCGGCTGCGGCCGAGCTCCTTGTAGGTCTGTCCGTCGGGGCGGAAGTTGACGAGATGCACGTGGAATGGTTCCGTGTCCTGGCGGTTGGCTCCCCACGCTTCGTTCAGCTGGTCACACAGGTTGGTCTTTTCCCTGAACTGCATCTCGTCTTCAAAGCTGAAGTCAAACACCAACTACAGAATTGTCAAGAAAAAAAAGGAGTTTGATAACTATCTTAAAGGCAAACAAGAGTCATTTCTCAGAAATTTGTTGTCATTCTCCATCACTTATCTTATGGTCACTATGACTTGAGCATTAACCACACCTGTATACTATAGACATGTAATTGTGTAAAGATAAATGCCAATACATTTGTCAAACACCAGCTGGAATGGAGAGAAGAAACAACAAAGCTATAGAACTATCTTGAACTCAAACACAGGTGTCATTTCTCACTTGCACGTTGATTTCTTCAGTCATGGATTCATATTTTCTTTAAGCTTAAAAAATCCAACCATCAGATTGACAAGATAAATGCCTGCACACTTCCCATTCATGTACAATACAACATTTTAACAACTACATGTGCATAATCAAACAGTGTGACAAATAAGAAGAGAAAAGTGTCCCACATCAGAGCCAAACATCATGTTCCTGGCCTGGTTCCAGCCGTAGAACATCTCCATTTTCCTGTCCCAGATCATGGGCTGGAAGGTGGTACTTTTGGGCGGAGGTCCTTCCAGCAGCTCCTTCCTACGCTGTTGTTTGGCTGCCTTCTTCTCTGCAAAACTTCTCTTCCTGTGAGTCAATGGTATTGATGATTAGTTTGGAACTATCAAGATCTACACAGATGTTGCTAATTTAAACATTTCATTGTAAGAAAATAACACAGAAGCATGTTAATACACTGGTCCCTTTACAAGCCACTCAGTACTTTCAAAAGTGGATCTCTCCCACTTGTAAACAAACATGAAGCATGATAGAGGATTGCTGTCTTAACATACATGTACAGTATGTAAACACATATATTGTAGCTCTTTACATACATGTACAATATGAAAATACATGTACATGTAGTAGTTTGGGTCTGTAAACTAAAGGTCTGCAGTGTACACAGATGTTGCTAGGTTCATTGTAAGAAAATAACACTATACTAAGTGTCACTGTGTTAGCACTCATAATACACTGGTCACTTCACAAGCTCCTTCATACTTTCAAAAGTGCATCTCAACCATTTGCAATGAAACATGAAGCATAGAGAATATCTGTCTTTACATACATCTACCACATGTAAACACATATTGTAGCTCGTTACATACATATGTACATGCACCGTATGTAAATGCATATTGTAGCTCCATCCAAAAAGAAAGGAAAGATGCTTACTTGTATTCGGTCTTGATCATGTAGTTGACAAATTTCTGTCTGGCTTTATTGGTGTGAAGACCCATGAACTGTTCAATATGGCGATCAGTGATGGTCACTTTTTCCACGTCATACCTCTGCAGAAAAATCCAATATCAACATGTTTCAGGCTTAAGTTGAACAACTCATTCATGATTGAAACAGTGTCCTTGAGTTAAATATTACATTCTTAAAAAACTATAGCTAGTCATGTAAAGCTTATCTGCACTCATTGTGACACTATGTGTATACCTATTGCAACAAACACTTTGCAACAGCAGACTACCTTTCTTCTTTAACAAGGTCAAAACATATACAGCTGAAAGTTCAGAAGAATGGCATGTATACTCCTGTCTATGTTTATGTCTCCAGTAAGTTGACACTGAAGAAGGATGGTGTATGTTGTGTGCCCTAAAGTTATTCTAATATATTGCCCAGTTGTGAAGTAATTTAGAGAGAAAACCAACCTCAAACATGAGCTCCAGTTCCAGCTGTGCTCTTTTCCATTCCTTCTCCTCTGGAGTGAGGTCCAGACTGTCCAGCTCAGACAGTTCCCTGAATATCTCAGGAGCCCGGGGAGCTAGCACATCCTCTTCTATACCCTCACTGCTTTCTACAACATCTTCACTATCAACATTTCCTACTGTTGGAACAGTGTTGCTTTGTGAAGTACTGGAAGGACTGTCAGAAGTAGTTGTATCTTTGCTTCCTGTGTTTTCTGTCTGCTGTATTTTGTCATTGTCTATGGACTTGGAGCTATAAAATCTAGGTAGAAGACAAGAAGTCAACTGCTGCTGACAAGACTCTTTTCTTGTCCCTGAATGCACTCTGCACGTGCGAGCGGATGATGCCCCCTGGTGTTGGTACAGAACGTGGGACTGTACGAGGAATGGCCGGGAATGCTGGCTGTAGTCTCGGCACAGAACTCTGGCAGTCTGGCTGAGTGCAGCTCTGGATATTCTTGACAACAACATGATGATATACACTAACTGGATTGAACACCTGTAGTGGAAAAGGATTCGAAGTGCATTAGGAAAAAAAATGCACTGTGTCGGCAAGGAGGCTTTTTTAACCTCTTTGGTGCAAATATACTGGATTCTTCTTCTTCTTAGGAGCCCTCTGATAGGGTATTACTGAGGGGCTTCCCAATACTGCAGTAGTAGTTGTGATCTTTAAAATTTGCGATTTTTAAAAATTGTGATTTTTAAAAAAATTCTCTGGTAATCATGCTAACTTGCCTGGTCAGAGATAGACGAGGTGTGCAAAACATATAGACAAAGAGGAAATGGTGACAATAGCATGTCCAGAACACGAGATGCAATACAGGGATTTCCACTGCAGTACCAAGGAAAGCACCCAGAGGGCCCAAAAATGTGTCTTTTGTACTTCAAGATATGACCGCTATATATACTAAGTAGGTAACAAATTTCATGACAATCCATTTAAGTTTCTTGTGTTATGCTGTTCAACCACAAACAAATATCACTGAAAACACAACATTCTTGGCGAAGGTAACAAGCAAGCAAAACAGGCATTTTAGATAGTCTACCCGAAATAAAACAGTGATATGAACCCACGCACGCGCCCATGCCGTAAGACTACATGAAGTTTATGAGTGGCCATGAAGTGGCACAGTCATTTATAACTCTAAAAGTATCAAACAGAAACAAATTAATGGTTTTTCTAACCTTCTTCTGTTCGTGGCAGGAGTTCGAGCTGTAGTTTTCGATTAAATCTGACTAAACTTTTTCTCTTGGTCAGAGCGCCGTGATTTCACATGGGGGCTGCCATCTTGGAAATCCCACAGTTCAGTTCGATGAGGATGAGTTCACTTGAATCATGGGGATTAACCTCATGTACAGATGTGGTTCAAAACTTAATCAAAACGGTAAGATATCCAATAGAAACAAATTAACATATTTATAGCACAAAGTATACATTATAAGCAGGATAAAGGTACTTTTGGGGCAAACAAAAAGTTATTTTTTTATGAATAAATATATTGTAGCACCCTAGGTATGGTACCAACTGTTAGGGTCAAGAGAGGTCAGGTAAGAAAACGCGTCAGTTTTGTCTCCTCCCAACAGCATCCACTACCAGCTGTCTCTGTCCCCAATAAGGATGAGCTACCTCCTCCCGCGGCTCACCACGAAAAGTGAAGTGGACCAGGCGATCAGGAACACCGCCGAGTTAGTTCTAGTGCTGAGGTTCGGGCGGGAACATGACCCAGTGTGCCAACAACTGGACGATATCGTAAGTTGTCGTTTGTTTACTTCATTCCGGTAGCCTGGATGCCAGACTGTTGTTAGGGCCAGTAGGCCCAGTAAACAGGCCAGCACCTCAGTAAAATGGCCTTGGGGTCATATTGGCCTTAGAGCCGAGAGACACATAGTAGCAAGCAGACCAGGGGATGTGATGTAATATTTTTCGGCTTGTCTGTGCATGTGTGTGTTTCTGCGAGTCCCAATATACACAGTGTGGTCTTACCACAGTGCTGCTAGTTTTTTCTGTGATTGGAAAGAATGAAAAGGCATACAGTAAGACTGAAGACATATAATAGCATAGAATCCAAACTGCACTTCTGTTATATGAAAAGAAAGTACAAACTAGCTAATGGCAGTGTTGATGATACTTAGGAAAGAGTGTTCCAGTCCTATTGGCTGTTGAACTGTTTTTTTTTTTCTTCCACAGCTGTCCAAGACTTCCAATCTACTCTCCAAAATGGCAGCCATCTACATAGTTGATGTGGACAGTATACCAGTCTACACACAGTACTTTGACATCACCCTCATTCCTGCAACCATCTTCTTTTTCAACGGACAGCACATCAAAGTAGACTATGAGTGAGTTGTTCATCTAATGTACGATAAACCTTGACACCATCCTTTCATTTCAGAATGTGTGCACCTTGTGGTACTGCATACTTGCCCTCCTTGAGTAAAATGTTCTATTAAAAATGCACTACAAAAGTAACAAGGTAGCATTATGTCAAATGCTAAGTTATGTAGGACATCAAACTATGTGCATGTTGTGTCTGGTCCTTATTTGTGATGCAAAAATTGTGGGGTTCTTTGTGGTACCAGAATTTTCTGAAGATAGAGGGGTCATTTTAACAATCTGCCAAAGGCAATGCTTTTCATTTTTTGCTGGAGAGTTTGGCAGCATTTGAGGGAAAAAAAAATTTGCCTCTAAGGTATTTGAAATACTTTACCAACCTGTCAGTGTAAATGATGTGAGTAATCTAATATGCTTTTACTGATTTTCCCACTGAACTGTTAGTTACTTTTTTCCACAGTAGACCGGATCACACCAAGTTCATCGGGAGCTTCAGGAACAAACAGGACTTTATTGACCTGGTGGAAGTGATCTTCAGGGGAGCGATGAGGGGAAAGGTCATGGTTCGCAGCCCCATTGACCCCAGGAACGTTCCCAAATACGAACTCCTCTACAAGGAAATCTAGCCGTGTTTCAAAACACATTTATTTAATATGTTGTACAGACTGTATGTACAGATGTGTTATATGGAAACAGAGGGGAGCAAGTTTAATGTTACTTATTTACGGATGTGTATAAAGTAATCTATTTTGTACATGATATCTATTTTACGAAGTGTTACTTCACGAAATAAAACTCAATGCAACTCATATAATACCATTTAGTTTGAAGATAATGACAAAAATAAAGCTCAAATGAAGCCATACTGTTGTCTCCTTGAAAATGCAGCCTGATATAGCCAACGTTAAAGCTAAAACATGTACATTTTGTATCTGAAATAATTTCTAATCATGATCACTGATATCCTCTTCATCACTGAAATATTCATCTTTCTTGAACTTTTTCTTCTTGCTGTCATCAGCTTGTGAAGTGCTGGCCTCAGCATAACTGCCTGTAGCCACCCTGTATCTGTACTCTTCCTCCTCAATCTTGGCTTGCTGGAAGTACAGATAACAAATATAATTAATTCAAGGTACACATACTTTTGAAAACCTGTCCAGGGAATTTTCAATTAGTTTTCACACACTTTGAAAATAGAAGACGTACTTCTGATTATTCTCCAGCCCAACCAAATGAAATTATTGAGTACTGTTGTTCTATGTCAATTTTAGCACATACTGTACTTTAATTATAGATAGAAAAAGTGTGTGGGTTAATGGGTTAATGTATGTTCATTAACTTAAAAAAACCCATCTGCTGGGTCTCCTATGGCAAAATCACACTCACTAAATGAGAAAAATTTACCTAACATTATCCAGAAGGGACAGCAATACAACTACACAGACCTTTTTCCATGTTTTCTCTTTCTGCACAACAATAGAAAATATTTGATTCTCCAAAAAGGAAGCAAAGTACTGTAACTAGCATGTACTGATATATGTGGTCCCATGTGGAAGCATGATTGCTGACCTCATATCTGATGGCTGCCCCCAGGCTATCCAGAGCAGGGTCCTCCCCTTCATCACTCTCCTCTTCCTCCTCCAGGTGTTCTTCCCTGGAGAATGATTTTTGTCTGATTAGATTTACACCTGAATGTTCATAGTTAAAGTAATGGACTAGCAAGAGGGGGGGGGGGGGGTTCTGACACACACTCACATACAATATCATAGCAAAAGAAGCATGAACATTTCAAACAATTCCTCCACTCAAACAATTTGTAGTCCCTTAAATCTCTCCCTGAAGATTGTCTAATGCTAACAATGACAGAAAAGTGAACATGACATGCTCCATGGTTTTGATCTAACTTACTCTGCCATCTGAGATTTCTTCCTTTTCCTCTCCTTCTTTGGGGGAGGTTCTCTTTCACCCAGGGTGTTCTTTGGACATGCATAGCTCAAGTGGCCTTCTTCCTATAGAGGTAAAAGCACATTATATTACATTACATATATTATAATAGTAGTTCTTCTATAGTCTTACCTACAAAGAAGAATTGGATTAAACTATGCAGTATAGCATCATCGACTTCAAGGAAAGTAAAGTTTTCTACAGCAAATATCTACATTAAGTCAAACGTGATAGGCGTTATTCAATAAACAAAGACATTTGGACAAAACCCACACTTCTGATGCTAAAGAACACCAAATCCTGAAAATCATCCCTCCAGTTCCTGATCTCTGCAGCCAGTTACAATTGAATTAAGAGTAGTCTGATAATTGTAAGGCTTACCCCACACTCGTAACACTGACTCTTGTCCTTGTAGACTTTCCGTCGGATGTACTCTGATGCCCGTCCATTATCCTTGGCCATGCTGCATTTGATGGTGCGCCCAAATAACTGTAACACAGAGCATGTCATGTATTTTTACTTCCAATCAGTTGTTTTGATAAGGTAACTCTACAGCTCAAGGAAAGCTCATCTGAAAAGTTCTATCTTGATGCTGTACATAATCTGCAAACAAGCAATCAGTCTACTAAGAAGCAAAAGTTTGTCTAAGGACAGAGGGACAGATACTAGTAGGAGAGAGCTCTGGTCTTTTAAGAATGCTACTAGTAGTATAGGCAGACATACCACTTTCATATTGAGAGCTCGAACACAGGCGTGCGCCTCTTCTCTCTTCAGGTACAGCACAAAGGCCACTCCCTTACTTTGCCTGGTAACCTTGTCTCTCATAACCGTCACCCTGGGTTATGTGAAAAAAAAGGAAGTTCCTTTCAATGAAGATTTAAATATTTTCCTGAAAGGCATTTGTTAGAAATTGTGGTATATAACATGATGTTCCAAAGGCCAATGGTTTTATTTTTTTCCTTCATTGGTATTTTTGTTTTCCCAAACAATTATTACACGTGTAGCTGGATACTCACTTGACCACCTTTCCATACTTCTCAAATATCTGTAAAATAAAAGAATGACTGTAATTAGAATCACATAAAATAGAAAAGTGAATGAATCTAACATTAATTTAGTCAAGACTGATCTGTACATGGGTCATAAAAAGTCCAAGGGGCATACATGTACATCACTGTCCACTCAACGTTCAACATGGTAATCCGTAGTACTGTATAGACGAACATGACTTTAACCATAAACAGCCAGACTCACCTTGTGCAGGTCGTTGTTGGTGAGTGCAAACGGCAGGTTGGACACGTAGACTGTAGTTTTACTTGGGGCCAGTCCGCCGCTCATGTTTATTATCACACTTATCGGTGTCTCCCAGAGGCAAAGTGTGGTTTCCCGGCTGTACCTGGATCGCAAACGTTACTTCTGCACAAGCTAATCTTCTGAAAGACAGCCAGAAGATCTGGAGTTGGTGACTTTGTTTGCTATTCTTCCTGTGGTCCTTCAATGTACATCAATCAAATACATAAAATCACATACAACTTTACAAGACACGAAGACTACAAAATAACAATCATACATAGTATTATATTACAAAAACAGCTACTGTGAACAACAAAATATTTACATGTACGGTAACACATCCAAACGTATCTCAGCAAATTATATAAGATATAAACCTGCCAAAGATCATGCACGGGACAACAAGGATGACTTGGGGATTCTAGCTGCGCTGCACCAACAATATCAGCAAATGCTGGTCGTTCAGTAAGTTCTACAGTTGAAAGCAGCATAAATACAGAATCGTAAAACAGTTCATTAGGCCTAGGGTAGAATAGTTTAGAACATAAAAGGTCTATGAAGGCACAAACCATCGAAACAAAGCTAAAAAGAAACCGTGCCACATTTGTTGTCAACGGACGCCATCTTTGTGACCCTTCACCTTTTGGAATATTCCAAGTTCGCGATAGGTAAGTCTGACTTCAGCTTGGGTTGGGTAGAAACAAAATTTCAGTGAAAAAAGAAAGCCCGATAAAAAAGCATAAAAACACGCCAAAAATAAGCCTAAAACCAAAACCTCTGCTTGGAAAGTACCTGGTTGGGTGAGAAGATTAGATATCCAGTCCCCGTTAAAATTTTATATATAAGAAAGAGAGGAACCACAGGACAGCGGCGAAAAAAAATTCCGAGTTGTCCATTCAAAGAATGTCGCAAGGGGTCCCAGAATATAACTACAAATTTCGTAAATATATAAGCCGTTCACCAACCAACCAACTAACTGACAAGTGACTGCACCGCAAATAATGTCAACTTTTTAAAAGCCTCTTTTGATTGAGTTCACAAAAAGAAAGTCTTGTTTGTTTTTTAATAATTAACATAACGGGCGGGTTTTGCCTTTACACTTTTATTCAGAAAGAAGATTAATGATTATGACTGTGTGATTTGAATCAAGGCCGCTACATGAAACTAGTGTATCTAGCGTGGTTGAAATGGTTATATAGTGGTTTTATTCGTCACGTCAAGACCTCCTTGGTCACGTTCACACGGTATAGAGTGGCAGGGCACCCTTGTAGTGCTCTAAATTGATCTGCTGCTAACAATTCATACACATATACCTGCTTCTCATTTGTGGACATAACGTTATAAGACTGAAGTACTGAAATCACGTTGTCACACTAAATTTCGATGCACTTTGTCGTACATGACTTAACGGTCACCTTTCAATCTATAATTATCCGGTTTTGCTGACGTTAGTGATAAAAGACCCATAAAACAGCCCCATGATGTCGACACGGAGTCTGGACCAAGGTTAGCGGAAGGGGCAAAGATAAACATTTGACCGGTCATGGGGGAACAATTAAGCAAGTAAGGCTATTTACAGAAGTTAGTTTGTGGAACTGCGCCAAAATAAGTAAAACCGGTACAGACCGCCCTTAACTGGCGTTTGTGTCGCCACCAGGGGACTTTGGAGAGCTTTACTGAGATGTTGATACATATGTAGATTTCAAAGATCAAGCAATATCAACTACATGTTCATAGACATAGCGTGTCCAACACTTTTATATTGGATGTCAATGGACTTTGAAATACTAGTAATGTAACAGTCAGTAGTAACTTAATAATGCAGACTGAAGAACTTTTACTAGAAATGTTTCAGGAATGTTTTGTTTATTTATTTATTTATTTATTTATTTCATCTTCAACACTCCTGGGTAGCCCCTTCAGCATTAATTGCTGATTTCCAAGGGGGCCCAGGTAACATACAGTTTGTACAAAAGAGAAATCATACAAATAAAGCAACAAAGAAATGCAAACTGAAATCAGTTTGGCTGACAAATTAAACTTAAATAAATAATAGGACATAAATAAGTGACGAAACATAAGCTATTTACAAAACCAAAATGTCAAAACATAATCATAATCCGTAATCGTGTCCATTTACCGTTCCATGGTCAAATTATCACTGGAGGTCAGAGGTCTTTTTGATAGCTGCCTTGAAAAGTTTTAGGGTTGAGATCTGTCTTATACTGGCTGGGAGTTTATTGAAGTGGCTTGTACCTGTATATGCGAAAGTTCGCTGTCCAGCTGTGGTAGTGTAGTTTGGTAAATGTAGATTGTTATTCTATTTGAAAGGGCTTTGCTGGCAATAAAGTATTACTACTACCTAAAATGTAATTCCCTTTACCCTAGCTTGAAATTGTGTACGTACATACTGTCGGATGCAACAAAATGCGGTTGTGTAAGAAGTCAATGACCGATAAATAGCTTGCGCCCGTCGGCGATAGAAAACCAGTTGAGGGCGTCACCAGCCGGTACAGGGCTGAAATAAGCGACCCTAACATGTTGAACCCTGGATTGTGTCCCTGGCTTTTCGTCACGTGTATTGACAGTAATATTTAGGAGGGCATGTTAATGTGACGGACACATTTGATGCTAAATGCCGTTGCACTAAAACGATATGAATGTGTATGAACGAACTGATCACATAGTTGGCAAAAGGCAGCTGACAATCAACATCCGCATTCGCTCCGTCGTGACCTAAAACTTTGATCTGCAAAGAGCAAACATAGACAGTCATAAACACTAATCTCCAAGCAGATCCTACGGTGGCAAAAAACCAGTATCCAATTGACACTACTCTGGCCAATTGGATACTGTTTTTTTGCCACCGTAGGATCTGCTTGGAGATTAATAAACACGGAGTCTGGACCAAGGTTAGCGGAAGGGGCAAAGATAAAGACACAAACGCCAGTTAAGGGCGGTCTGTGCCGGTTTTACTTATTCCGGCGCAGTTCCACAAACTTCTGTAACACAGACCAAGGGGACTTGCAGAGTATTGGTAGAAGCTACATATAACATGTTGTAGAATCGTGGCTTATCATCGTGCAATATGATTTACATTGTTAGTGGCAAACTATTTTCAGTTCCGCTTCTATGAAAGAAAATCAGAAAAATCAGAAAAATCAGAAAATCAGAACAATATTAATGTCAATTTTATTCTCTTCTCTGACTAACCCAGAATCCCACTAACTTACCCTCCATGTCCCACCCGGTGAAGGTCATATGACCTACATGTAGCCAGTTTGTGTATGTTGTGTACACGGGAAGATCAGTCGCGGCGATGTCAACACGGTTTTCACGACTTGTCAGAGCATTCGGGGGATCTCAGTCATGGTCTCAGTCCTTGTACAAGGACGGAAGGTAAATATTGGCATTCATTGAACTTCCAACATTTCTGTTTAAAAACAGTCCCCGCTCTGTAGGTAGTTTTTATTTGGTGGGGGTAAAGAAGGTGACTAGAAAGCTCGCAGTACGCAGGACGGCAGAATACGTAATGTTTACACACCTTGAATATTCACCAGTAGGTAACCATAGGAGTAATGAGGCTGTGCCAAGGTTGTAGTGCGGGGCAGTAGCTCGTCTCCTCCTTTCTCCCTTCTTTTCTTCCTTCCTTCTTTCGTGCAGTTCAGTATCCTCACGGGAAAGAAAGTTGCCCTCAGGCCTCTGTCATTCTGCTAATCATAATGGTGTCCCCTTGTGCTAGTTGTGAGACTAGGAATGCACATAGCACTGTTGCACATACATTCGTGGCATTGTTTTCCTCTTGGTGCTGACATTCCTCTGTGAGGTATCGAAGTCATGGGGTCAGTTCTGCGAATCCAAACCTTAGTCCGTAAACCTAAGTGTTGGTCATGGCACATCAACAGACACAGACTGCGCAGTACCTTCACAGAGGACCCCAGCCATTCTGTGTGGGACGCCAAAGTCCTGTCTGGACTGGTACGCGCCAAACCAACTCTACCATACAGCCTGAAAAAGGTACGTCACAACTGATTCGCTACTAACATGTTAACGTCTTACAATTGATGGGCATTTCACTTACTGAAAATTCATGTGTAACCAGTGTACATACGAACTGAATTTTCATGGTGTGAATGTTTATGTTCAATGAAGTTTTATGTTCAACAGAAGACCACATGACGCTGGAAATGGCCCTATAGCTACATGTACCTGAAAGATGGTAAACAAAGGACAAAGACCTCCAGGGTAACCTTCTAAAAGGACCGATGTAATGTCTTTTAAAAATATTGTCTGACATTGCAATCCCCTTTGTCTGTATTCTATTAAATACATTCTAGAGGTTACATTTCGCATTTCAATACGATCATTTTGTTGTTGCTAGCAAGTAAAATTCTTCTTTTTTTCTCGCTTTAGAGACTTTCCCTCAGCAAACATTGCGAAATGACGCAGTGGTCCTTTGATTTAGGTTATTTCCTCTCTCCTATTTCACACATCTAATGTAGGTGAGCACCAGCTTTGACTCACTGGACATTGTCCAGCGCTATGACGCCATGTGCTCCACCATCAAGCCGCGTCCCATCGCCCTCATCAGCACATGTTCTACAGCAGGCTGCAACAACCTGGCACCTGTCGCCTTCTTCATGCCGGTCACCAGCGAACCGGCCAGTCTCGCCTTCTCTGTGACGTGGTAAAGTTCATTTTCCTCCTGTAACCTCACCCAGAGGCAATGAAGTGTTGTTGTTTTTTTGTTTGGGAGTGTGTTTCTCTCTCTCTCTTTCTCTCTGTCTCTGTCTTTCTCTCTCTCTCTCTCTCTCTCTCTCTCTCTCTCTCTCTCTCTCTCTCTCTGTGTGTGTGTGTGTGTGTGTGTGTGTGTGTAGCATAGTAAAAACTAGTGCATTCCCAGTTTTTACTGTTAACAATGGATTGGACTACGTTCGGCAATCCATTGTTAACAGTAAAAACTAGCCTAAGTGCACTGTGAGCCAAGTAACAGTGCACTGTGAACTATATAATATTGTTAGTGCACTATGCACCAAGTAATATTTAGCGTCAGTGCACAGTAAACCAGTCAGAATTGCCCTGATGAAGATGACAGACGGTCATCGAAACGTCGGCTCGTGAAAAATAAATGGTTGTGATGAAAGAACTTTGCTATTCTTTCAAAGACAGAGTTTACTCCAGGGACAAGGTTTACTCAGTTCAATTGCAATAGCTTTGAATAAGCTACAGTGAATCCTTCTTTAAATAATCATTAGTCCCAACCCTCCTAATGTGTCTGGGGTAACTTACTGCATTTCAGGAGGCGCGACGGAAGTGAAAAGGACACTCTGGTAAATATCAGATCCACTGGACACTTTGTCGTCAACCACACGACCCTCCCTATCATAGCCAAGGTGTTTGTAGGTAAGTTGTGTACCCGGCTCCGGGAAAAAAAAGGTTATTTGGATGTGGAGGAAGGGGAAGGCATACGACGCCAGGCAAGAAATCCTGGGTCCAGACAGCAAAAGGGTGTGAAAGATATACACCAAGTAGCCTGTTTAAGATTCTGACATGATTGCTACGCTTCTGCCTGTAGCATCCCAGGAGTTTGGCCCCGATGTGGACGAGTTTGAAGAGGCTGGTCTGACGCCCGCCCCGTCCGTGTGCGGACCTGCGCCGCACGTGCTGGAGTCGCCGGTCTCTCTGGAGTGCAAGCTGCTCCACACGCTTCCTGTGGGGGAGAAACGGCACGGAGGGACCACCGTCGTCATTGCGCAGGTGGGTGGAGAGCATGATGATGGCCCTAGATCGTACAAGATGCTAATATCTAATCTCCAAGCAGATGTAAGGATGCTAGTTTGGAACTTGAGCTACTAGAAAGATACTAAATGCTGCAAAAACATGTGTAAAACGCAGAGACTGAGCCGGATCCTGCTTGTACCCCGATCCAGAAACATGACGATAGAATTAGGTACAAGCAAGAATAAAATGTAGCCGAAGGAGGAACTAGTGTTTTTTTAAAACTACACTAGTTCCTCATTGGGCTATATATATATATATAAAAAACAAACATTGTGTCCAACATCATGTACATAATATTACATTATGATGCTTTGGTAACTGCTAGAGGCTTATTCTCATCATAACATTGATACAGTCTCTACTGGTAAGTGTCCGACGCTGTTTTCTGACAGGGTGATTGTCTTTTGCAGGTGGTTCACATGCACGTGTCCGAGAGCTGTATTGACGGCAATGGCATCCGCGGAGAAACCCTGCAGTCGGTGTCCCGCGTGGAGGGGACTCGGTTCGCAGCCGGCGAGAGGAAGTTTGACATCGTCAGCGAGAAGATATGGGGCAAGAAAAAATGGTAGTGGTGGTGTCGACTCGGTGTGACATATGCGCGATGGGCTGGTAACATGCGTATTCCTTGAAACAATCTTGTGTTTTGCTCTGACCAAGTTTCACGAATTTCCTTCCCAAACAACGTCTGACAGACTTCCCAGAAACGTCACTAAGACTTGAATTATTACGAGGTGTGCCATATATATTGGCACGTGAAGTACTGACGAAAATCCGCCACGGCAAAAGTTATCTGCTTTTGATCTAAAACTCATGCCATATGAAACATGAGGAATTCATGATTGCGTTTTATGTCAATTTGTAAGTAGCAAATAATATATTAAAGATGATGTTACAATATATCTGTTCCAGTTTGAATTTCATTTGGCACATTCATAGAATACATAACATGTACTTGATAGAACATACATGTAAGTCGAGGATCCTGAAGACGTTAAACTACTTGAATACTGTCGATGCATTGTTAACTTTTTCTATTTTTCTTTCAACAACAATGCAACTTCGGGCATAGCGCTTATGAACTAGGCATCCATTTCACGCAGGGGCATAAGGACAGAAGTTAGAACAAAGAGGAGAAAATAATTACTTGAAGTCTTCTGTAATACAGATATGTCCGTGTAAATATGAGTACTGTTATCCAAAACTATAGATGATTCAATAGCGTCTGCGAGCTCCCATGTGTTCACAAATCGCATGGCGTTATGATCAGAATGAACAAAAACGACAAACAAAGAGTATCTTTATAAGTATTGTGACCCTCTGTAAAACAGAGAGCACTATATATTCCTGACCTTTTAAAGCTGTTACCTGCGTAACTAGCTCTTATTTACAAAACAGTTATTCTGTGGAACACCTACATGATCGATTTATACAAATAATACCGTGCACGAAGAAGTAATGATAGAATGCTATGAAAGGTTTGTAAGTAACAGCCTAAGTTTCCTTACAAAAGAAACTAAGGGTATATTTCCTGTTTGTTTCCGTCGTGGCTATGGCTTCTGTTGAGGTTTGCGGCCATAACGGCGACAGCATCCAAACGTCCGAGAATCTCCAGACCTTCCGTGATATTTCTCGCAGCTTCGACTTTGTCCACCTGGTATTGGCACGGGGAAGTTGTCATTAGGTCATTAGTCGAATCCAAAACAGGAAGATAGATCGATGGCAAACATTCTAACACCATGTGATTGAAACCAACTGCATATATCCCTTTCCGTGGACACACTCCGATAAAAGAACTGGATGCTATCTGAACTCATCCAAGTGTCTTCGTCAGATATTACAAAGTTTACAGAAGATATTCATTATTTCATCCCTACTATCCCAATCTATCTCACCTGTTGTCAATCAGGCTTAAGAATCCATTAGTTCCAGATTTCGATCCTTGTTTTGTGGTGCCTTCACATATATATTGGTTGTGTCTTACCTTGGTTCCATAGTCGAGGAGAAGCGCCATCGTTGGGCTGTCCTTCCGTTTGAAGTTGAGGATCTCCGTCACGCCGTAACCCAGATGGTCGGCGAGACCCTGCCAGTCGTTGCCGAGGACTCGCGGGGGGTCCAGCAGGAGGGACAACTGCTGTATGTGGCAGAACTGCAGCGGGGTCTGAGGGCGGGACCTGCGGATCCCTAGGTATAAGATGCAACACATATCAAGATATGGTTTTTATGGCAGACGTTGTAGCTTTCAGTCAGTTAGCCAACCTTGCCTAAGCTTGATGTTTCTGACTTAGAGAGAAGAGGTGCTGCTGCAGTGAGCGTTAATTCAGTGCCCAGAAGTGGTCATTGTGGCTTTGTACTGAGCAAACTTGTTGAAACAAAGAAACCTTAGTCTTAAAAATGCTAAAATGCAAAGTTGCCCTATGACCACCAACGTGGCTGTGTTAGAAAAGCAAACTGAACCAGACGCAGCACGTACCTGCTGTATTGCCCACCCCGCCTCTATGTGCCAGCGTCCCCACGGTTGAGCGCACGACCTGGTGCTCCCGACCGCAGCACAGGAACATCAGGGGATGGCCTTCCTTTGGGAACGTCTCCCCGCTTCCCGCTAACTTTAGCACGTGGATTCTCTCCGGTTCCGAGTAGTCCGAGTGCGGCGCCTCGAAAGGACAGCAGACTCCACTGGTGTAGGACATGTTGGGGAAATCCCGGCGCCGGATGGCCTCCAGGATGTTGTGCAGAATCCCAAGCAGGTCGAATGGGTTGCTGCCTGTCGCTGACGTCACGGTTATCTTGAGGACGTTTTGGTCGGGAGCTGGTCTCAGCGACTCCACGGTGAACCAGAAACGGTTGTCCATGTTGAAGCACCCCACGTTTCGGAAGACGTGGGTTCGCGTGTGCGTTCTCTCCTCCACTTTGCACAAGGCGAGGCACCTTGCGACGACTCTAGTGTACACGACATCGGGCTTGAACGTCTCAAAGTCGATGTAAAAGACTTGATCATCGTCGTGGCGTTCCGAAAGGCGACGATGCAGCTTGAGGTTGTATTCTGGTAGCCTGCTGGGTACCAGGTATGTTGAGTGCCCAGGCTGACCACCGGCGTCCTCGCCCAAAGGACACAACATGTCGTACGCCACGAGCAGCTTCAGCAGTATAGAAGGCTGGTCTATGTTGAGTTGGGCAACCGCGTTTTGGATGAAGTCGGCGCGAACGATCCCCTTCTTTTCGAGCAGAGTGAAGTGTTCCACATATTTGGGCATGCCAAAGTGAGTCGGTTGCGGGCAGGTTATCTTGGCCATGGCGTCAACAAGAAGCTGGGGGTCCAGCACAACGTAGTGCTTCAAGGTGTCGTCGTTTGCCTGGTAGATGATGTCGCCCGCTTGGTCAAAAGTCGTCAGAATGTCTTGGAATTCGTCTTCGTCCTCTAGACCGAGTTGAGAACACTCTTGCCGCAGGTCTTCCAAGGACACGATGGGTTTTTCGATCTGCTTCACGACTTCCAAGAACTTGAGCCACCTGATAGGAAGTTGTCTCCGTACGTAGTTGGCCTGTTGGGTCATGGTCCAGATGGCGTCGCGCAGACAGATCATGTCCTCATCAATAGGCTTCGAGTTCTCCACAGGAAACAAGGGAGTGTGGTCGGCGTTCAGAACAATCAGCGACGAAAACCCGGTTGACCTGTACAGGTGATCGGCGAGGAACGTGGCGATCTCTTGTCTTTGGAGGGAAGTCACGCTGTCTCGGTGTGTTCCCACCAGAAACACCGCGCAGTCCTCACTACTGGCGTGTGTATTCACGGAATGAAGCCAGAACAACAGGCGGTCCATCGTCCTGTTCTGATTTCGGACAGCTTCGGCCATACTGAACACAAGTAGGTACACTGCCTCGTGGGCTAGGAAGATGTGGTGCATGCTGTAGTATTCCTCGTCCCCTGCGAAGTCCATCAACGTCAGGTTAGTCGGGAACGACTGCGCCCCCTTTTCCTTCTCCAGCATGGACTCGTCGATCAGTTTAACGGGGATGCTCAAATAGCACTGGTAGTATTGGTAGCATTCTATGAGAAGCAATACCATCGCAGTGAAGACAACAAAGTAGGAAATGTTATCCACGGGTGCCAGTTGCCATCCAACGACGCGACCGAAGCCCAGAGATAGAAGCACACCTCCAAGGACTTCACCGCAGCACTTTAAGTGAAGATAACGGATCGGAACCATGGCAGACAAAACGCGGCCTGTTACCAGCCCGAGGCAGACTCCAAAAGCTGCGCAAAAGCCGAGGTACAGCATGAGGACAGGTTCCGAGATAGAATTGGAACTACTCAGAGAAATGCCGGCAACGAAAAGAGACAGGCATGTTTCACCAGAGAACCGAAAGCGGACAGGAAGTCGACGAGAAAGGAAGCCCCAGTACTGATATGTGATCACGCCAGTCGATATACCCACAGTAACCAGAGCGTTTGAAGTGACCATGTCAATATCTGTTCCTAGTTCCGACACAAGCCAAGACCAGGACAATGCGCCAACATCCGACACTTGTGTAGGAGAACACATCAGACAAAGAACAATACTCATCATGGGTCGAAGACCAAATCCTAAGAGAATCGCAAAAGCAAAAACACATACTGAAAAGCACAAGCCAATGACAGGAAAACACGCTTTCGGTCCAACAACACTAACAAGCCAATGTGACGCGGATTTTAGGGCGATTGGTGGAATCATAGAACTTCTAAACGCAAGGGCCACCGCCAAACCTGTTCCCGTTCTAGTCGCCGTCATCAGGTCAGTCACACATGCCATGAAGACTATGAGAGCAATGACAGAATAAGCATACCCTAGATTAACCATCAAAAAGAGGGCGATGAAGTCAACGAAGGGAAGCAAGCAGAAGAAAAGAACGTCAAGCGCGACGGCCAAAGACATCTTTCCCTCCGCTCCAACAGTTCCCCTGGTTTGGTTTTGCCCTGTAGCCATGCTGGCTGTGTACCAAGCCGCCCTCCGCTCGTACTCGGACTCCAACCGTTGGCCTGGGCTGCGCCAGTGGTGGTCGATGTCTTTGGTTTCCACCATCTTGGCTTGGATGCCCTCGGTTTTCTCCTGGTTGGGGTTGAAAGGTTCTCCTGTCAGGCGTTTCTTCAGACTTGTCTTACC
This sequence comes from Branchiostoma floridae x Branchiostoma japonicum, assembly GCA_013266295.2. Lineage (NCBI taxonomy): Eukaryota > Metazoa > Chordata > Leptocardii > Amphioxiformes > Branchiostomatidae > Branchiostoma > Branchiostoma floridae x Branchiostoma japonicum. The sequence continues at coordinate 13,572,551 of CM023825.1, forward strand.
TTGCCGAGCATCTCCAAGAAACAGCACCTGTGTCAGAAATATAAATCAAAGCACAATTCTATAGCAAGCTTTGCATTCAACAAATGGTTTGGGTGAATACAAAGCTTGCCATAGAATTGTGTTTTGAAGTAGTATTTTGTTAACAGTTTCGCTGATATGAAGTACTAACCGTTTCAAACTAGGAATGGCTTTGAAACTGGCTTTACTTGTACCTTATTCGACTGACCTGGTTGATCCCTGATGATACCCAGCAAAATGACTAAAGAATTCAAGTCCAGCTCGTTCCAAATCAACATAATAGCAGACAAGATGCTGGAGATTTAAGAATTCCGGGCAGTATGCAATAGTTGTCGGCTTCCTGAATTCCCCGATGTCGACCACTTACTCCTGCTGGCTCCTAGTCAGAATCTGAAACCTTCACCTTCACCTCATTTCCTTGCCTGACCGTCTGACTTGTCACAAAAGTTAAATTTACCAATGTCCGTAAAGTTAGGTAATGTTTAATCTGTAAACAGTAGCAGACTTTGCAGTGGTAGTAAATAAAATCCAAGTCTGGTAATTTCGGACATAAATGAAATTACCGGACCGGACTGGGCTGCAATCGTAAAGTAAACATCACCCGACTTTACTGGTATTTATTTTAAACCAACTTTTCGCAGTGTCATTCTACCTGTCACCCCCCCCCCCCCACACACACACACACACACGTACTGTAAACCTACTCTGTCCGGACAAAATACAAATACACAAACCACGGATCAGCCACCCAAAATATTACTTTCGTACCCGAAAGTAACAAGACCGTTTCTCACCTTTCCACGGTTGATGGGAAGCCTCCCGTGAGTCCTGCCGTACTGGTACATTTTGTAGGTGGTCTTGATCTTGTCGTCGTCCACGTACATGCTGCCGGGGACAGGCTCGACGTCGGCTGAGGACATCCTGTCTGTCCCGCGGGACTTCCCCAGTACCTTCCCCATGGCGGACCGGATGTCTTGATCCTAAAATTAGTCATGTAACGTTATTATTACTTTCACCAAGAAAGTTATGTTTTCGGTGGCGTTCGTGTGCGTATCTCTGTAAACACGATAACTCGGGAAGTCGAAAATGGATTGTCGTGATATTTGGTAGGTGGTTAGGTCTTGATGAGACCTCAAAATGATTAGATTTTGGGCCCCTTGGCAGCTTGTTATGGTACTTCCGCTTTTGATATCTCATGATCTGGACGTGCTAGGGTCACGAAGTTTGCATGGTAGATACAATGTAGCTCGTGTGCTCGGAACTGAGAAGTGGTGTGAGTTTGGACTCCCTAGAAACTTTTGGAACAGCAGGGGCGTTTGTGTAAAAAAATCTTTGAAAATGTCATATTACTGAGGGAACATGTGGTACAAGAATTCGTATTCTTGTGTCGTAGATGAGAACTATTTCTAAAGTTGATTCTATTTCTAAAGTTGAGTGTGAGAGGTCCACTGAACGAAAAGTTGGATTCCACCTTTTTCGTGCAGTGCATGGGTCAAGCCTACAAGTTTGGTCTTACATGGTCTTGTGTTGTCCTAACTTGCACGTAATCTTTACTGTACGTTGGTGTGTTACGCCTTGCATGAGGCGGTTTACCGTAAGGTGCCTATGATAAATCACTCAAAATGTTAGCAAAACACGTCCTTCATCCGAGCAGACCTCAGTGTATAGGGATCGTAAATGATAAAGAGCCGCCTATCACGTATAGGGAACTCTTAAAGAAGTCTCGTATATTTTATTGACCGCAAAGAGGAAGCCAGCCTACGTGATGGTGCAATTAATCATTGCCTTCGTCAAGAAGGGTATGTTTTCATGGGCGTGCGTGTGTGTGTGAGGTATTTGGTAGGTGGGTAGGTCTTGATGAGACCTAGAAGTGATAGGAATATGGGCCCCCTGGCGGCTTGTTATGGTACTGCAGCGGTACTTCCGGTTTTGAAATATGGTGATCTGGAGGAGCTAGGGTCATGATTTTTGGATGGTAGATTCTTGTGCTCGGGAAGAAGTGACATAAGTTTGGGCCCCCTAGCGGCTTGCTCTGGAACTGCAGGAGCATTTGTATGAAAATGTTTAAAGTAGGATAACTCAATAACCGGTCGACGGATCATCCTGATATTTGGGGCATAGGTAGGGTAAGTGATGCTTGACATAATTAGATGACCAGTATGCAAATGATGATGTAATTTGCATAATTAATGAAGCAATTATATAATTCAGTTTCCTTCCATGATAGGGCTTCCATGATACTCTACCTTCATTGTGACACATGGGCTACAGGCTGTCCCAGAGGGAGAAAGTCCCAGAGGGGATAGTCCATGTAGCTGCAGGCGGTGTTGCCTTACAGCCTGCACAGATGTTTTTTCCCTTGCCCAATGCACGATTGCAGACTGCATCGGCAGGGGTAATTTTCACAATCCAACTTCCATATTTAGGGGGACTAATATATCACTTTTACCTTCTTAAGTTATATAACGATAACATCTTTTGACGAAGGCATGAGATCGTTGACCTCTAGTTAATAATGTGCTATTTCCTGATTTTATATCAGTTCTGATTGTTACCGGTTTCCGATAGTATGGGAGGCGGACTAACAGGTAGAAACAGGAACAATCTGATGTACAATCAGAAAGTAAAACAGCATATGATAATAAAAAATAAGACAAAAAGCTCAACCCGTTAGTCTTCTAAGGAGGCTAACATATCACAGATTTCATCAGGAAAGAAGTACAACATAACTTAAGCCATAATAACAAGTCCTGCTGTTCCCAATTATTATTCTTCCGTAAACAACTAATGTACCGGCCAAACGTTTGACTTGAAGGAACAATATACAAAATGGAATTTCCAGTAACACATACAGTATGACAAGTAAATGTATACGGCTAATATACATGGTAACGTTTAAGTTTGACCGACAATACGCAGACATATCACGATCACAGGTCTCACCAGAAAGTATGCACAACACATACAAGACTTGGTGCTAGTACCGCAGGTCCAGCCCTTAACAAATACGTACCGGCCAAACGTCTACTCGAACGAGCAATTTACAAACTGAGCACCTTCCAGAACAATGACACATCTGACAAGTGAACACACAAGATCAACATACCTGGTATACGCAGTGTCAGTTGGGACTAAAGCTGGTGGCCACGACGGGACTCAAAGGAGACTATTTACTCGAAAGAGGAACAAGATGTCTGGCCATTCGTGCCAAGTCATGCAAATTAAACTTTCATGACGTAGTCCAAATATTTTCCCTGGGAGGGCTGTCACAAATACTGGATTGTTCTCTTTTGCTTAAAGTAGAAGTCGGATTTGGGGGTACAATATTTGACGTTGAGCGCTTTGGGACACAGGTTTGGAAAGCTTTGAGGAAAAGTGATGCATGGCGCTTGTAGACATCTCTCTCCAGGACGTTCTATTTAAGAGGATATAAGACAAGATTAAAAGAATCACCACCTACTAGTACGTCCTTTCTCTCTTCATGTATTAAATGCAAATCTTGCTAAGCTTCAGGTTCAGAGAATACGAAAGACCTTCACGGACTAGAAAGCGTACTTTACTTACTTTGGTCGAGCTCCCGCTCGAACCAAGCATAATATAGTCTCTCATGTCTACCAGGCTCCGGGAACAAAATGTTCTCTTAGCACGGACCAACTCCCTTGGCATATCATCTTATCGTCTATTTGTCCAATTTCTTCTCTTTACAGCCGCTTCCCGGAGCCTGGTAGAGGCTACATGATAGCGTCCTTCACTCGACTCCACAAGGACTAGAAAACCACTCATTTTTAATTTCTCTATTGATGAACAAGAACACCATCTCACAGGTGGAACGTTTGCTTCATGTTTATTTACACACAAGTTCTTCCTGTCCGAGCAGCTAACAGTACTTAGCAGTGGGAATTGCGTCCTCTGACGAAATTATTTGGAACTGCACCAGATGGTAACACCCAACGTGAACTGTGCCGAAGGTTGGGTAACCGTAGATAACTGTTGGGAAAGCTAATAGGCCACATCAAATAATTTCTCTGGTTCTCGGAAATTTCAAATTTAAGTCTCATAATTCAGTTATTGATGAAAACAGAGGCTTGTGAGGATAACCTGACTGTTTTTGTGTTAGTATTTCAATTATTATTCTTCAAAGTTGAGAACCAACAAAACAAATTGATGTGGCCTTACAGACAACTTCTGCGTGGTTACTGATTCACATGTTGTGAGACCAGTATATTCTTACCACAAAATGTCATAAATAAAAACAATTAACAACTGAATCTGTTTCCAGCATCTTTAAATCTTAAGTCAACAAGTTTCTCTGTTTATATTTTATTATAAAAATACATATACAACAAAAACATTGTTGGACATAACAGCTTGCTGAAGCATCCAAAGCTTTCAATTTCACTCTAAAACGACGACTGAGCTAAGAAACATACTTAATCGCTGATCAAAATGGATTTGAAAATCAGCAAATCAAAGCTAAAATAAGCCTTATTTTCGTTTTTGCCAAACTTTTAGTTTTACTTATCATCATGGTTTAGAAACACAATAGATCAATTCATGTTTTGAATGAAATTAAGACCAAGAACAAAACCTGTACGGATAGAATTTCTTCTAAAGGGGAGTTTTTATGTCATGATTTCTGTTGAACAAACTTGGCCAGTGTGACGCCGGCTTGACATTTCTGGAACATTTTTGTCTGCATGGGAACCAGACAGAGTGCACTAAAACACCTTCTGCAATTATGACAAACACGTAAGACAGCAGCAGTGAGTGCCAGACTGTGTCATCTTTTAGTTTAGCTAGATATGCTGTGTAACCCTTAATGCACAGTTCAGACTGGGAATGTTCATATATGCATTTATACACACATCCATGTGGCTGACTGCGAAATGATATGTCTTTACATATTATCAGATTGTTTTTTTGGCTACATCATTTTCTCTGGTTTTTGCCCTGATACATTATGTATGGTAGTGTACATTTGTGTATGCTTGCCCATAGGCTATCCTAGTTTATAGACTTCTGTGTACATCTGCTCTGATAGCCCATTTCTTTAAGTGTATTCCCTAAAAACAAAACAAAAATGCCCTGGTGAGATGTTGGTGACTCATAGACTGAATGTTCATGTGTTCTTTCCATGCCCTCTTTGTGTGTTTTTCTTTCAGGAGGGGGGTGGGTGTATAGTGTAGAAAAAGTTCTCAGATTGTTCATGCTATTCCTGGATTATAAGACACTGCTGAGTATGAAACTGGATAGAGCCAAAGAACATAATTATGTAGCCAGTTTACATCAAGTATGGCCTTTGTAGCCTTCCAACTGAGCGCCCTTTCAATGTCTGGACGGTGGGAGTTAATGCTTCACAAGGAAGTGCAGATGTATCTTACCGGTAATTGAAACAGGAAGAAACAACTTGTACAATAACTAAGAACTCAGACAAAAACAAACCAGAGTTTGTAGTGACTAGCTGTTAACAGAACTGCACGTTCATACATGTTTTCTGTTTTATCTGACTTCTGGAAAACAATGCCACAAAAGTCACCAATAGACACCCCCCCCCCCTGTGTACATGTATGTCACTGTGTATGACTGTGCTTCTAGGTAAATGTACATTAGACTGTGCTTTAGCATTCTGTTTGCTTGTATTTTTATAGGTAATGCATGGACAATACTGACATGTTGCCTTCTGTATAACTACTGTTAAACCATCACAGGTTACTGTCTCTCCGGGACTTTAAACTCTGCAGGTAACCGTCGTGGATCTTGTCCACAAAGTCTTCATCATTCTGGAACAAAAAGTCATTTTATTAGTAAGCTGGGAGTTTTGAACACCAAGGGAGAAGTCCCACAATCATCACCAAGTAAAAGTGACAGTTAAAGTGCATGCATTATGCTCACTAAGGTCATTGACACTATTGTCTTTCTCCCTCTTTGCTCAATCTTTGATACAGATGGTTTTATACATGAAGATGAGATACAGCATCAGCGCTTTTAATTAACCGTTTCAACACAAAAAGAGTGAAATGTTTTCTGTTTGCACAAAGCTAATGCATGCCTTCCTAATTGAGACTTGTAATTATGAATTAATTCATTTTCTGTTGGCACATGAGCATATCATCGACTAAATAAAAAGAACAAAACTGAAAGTGCCTTTACGTTACCTCTATCAGGTAAAGTAGCCCTTGTTTCAGCTGGTCTTTAGACAGAGGATGGATTTTGAACTGTGAAGCGGCCGTGTCCAGGGAAGTGGCAGAGGATGTGGAAGACATGCGTGTTCGTCGAGGGCCTGTGAAAAGGCAAGGTAGAATGTTACTAGACTAAGTATAAATCATGGATACAGGAATGCTCCTCAGATCTAGACTTGAAAAAGCTATTCTTCTGCAAGTAGTAGTGATAAAATGGAGAGGTGTGGCAAATGCTACAGAGAGATTTCATGTACCTGGGAAATTCCCCAGCACTATTCTAGAGAGGTACATACTATTAATAGAAAAGTGCTCCACATTGTAATGTACCTCTCAAAGGACTGCAACACTTTGTGGCAGCATGTAAGAGATACTCACGAACAGACTGATTCTAGTATTAAGAGACACCCAAAATCTGCCATGGTGTCTGGAGCAGGTGATTTCAAATGTTTAACCTCCACAAGTGCAGATATGCAGAAGACAGTATTTGGAGCCCTGTACCGCATTTGCTGCGGTATAAAGTCATGGCCTTATGTCTCCCTAGGGATGAAGAGGACAAGTAAGTAGATGGAAGCAGTAAGACCAAATTTGCTGAACTCACCAGACTGAGGTAACTGTGCACTAGCAGCTGCTGCAGCCTCAAAAGCCTGGGGTGTGAGTAAACTGCTGCTGGGCTGGGGGGCCATGGCCTGTATTTAACACAATATATAGAATCCTATTTACTAGATATATCGGTCAGGCTGGTACCTTGAGTGATACACCATGTAGTATTCTATTTACGTCATACCCACCTGATAAAACACACATTTCAATGCAAAATGTGTCAAAATTTGGTGTCCCTAAACAAAAAACTGTAACAGCATGATAACCGTGTGATACGGTCCAGAACACCATGTATCGAACGTTATTGCGGCCCAGCTACATGTATGACATAAAAGAAGTTACATGTATTTGGCATGGACAGGTTTGCAAAACTTTGAGTTTCAACATTGATAAAAGAAACTGCATCTTCACCAAATGCAAAATTAATGCAAAGGACAGGGAAAAGGTGTTGCTAACCTGTAAGTTCTTCAGTAACAAGTTGGGACTGTCGGTTGTGGTTGTTGTCCCAGTGAACCCTGTGGCCCCCGCTGGGCTGGCCTGCAGCATCTTTAACAGGTTAGTCCCTGGAGATGTGGGGACATCACCTGCCTCCTCACACACCTGCACAATAACATGGAGCAAGTTTTACCTTAATCACCTGTCACACATAGCTCAATATGGCCTCCCAAACACTGCCGAACTCCCCCCAACCACGGTTAGGAGTACAAAATGTAGAATGGGAGCAAGGTCGGCTGGGTTGGCTAGTGTTTGGCTGCACTAACATGTTCAGAACATTATAGCACACTTCTTTGATTGATTGTGTGTTTGTTGGCTTGTTTGTATATTTTTAACTTGTTCTTCTCAGTACACATACATTGTATTGCTGTAATGTCCTTATAGTGCCTTCCTAGAAACAGTGACTAGATACTGAATGAGCCACCCGCTGTTTAAAAAAAAAGAAACATAAAATGAAATAAAATAAAATAAGCACCGGTTCCTGCTGCTTCATCTTCAGCATGTTGAGCTGCTCCACCAGCTGATCAGCCTGGAACTGCGGCTCCCCACCCCCTGCCGCTGCTGCCGCTCCTGCCTCCGCCCCACGGGGACCCAGCTGATCCGCCTCCAGACTCTCCAGTGTCGTGACCCGCTCCCCAATCCCGGGGTTGGACATGAGTCTCTGCAGCAGGACAGGCATCTTGTTCCCCGCTGCGTTGTGCTGCAGCTGCGGGCCTGGAACAGCTGTAGGGTGGTGTTCTGACACCTGCACGGGCCGCTGGTCCACGGGCTGGTTAAATAGTGTGGCCAGGTTTACTGGTCTCGGGTGGGAGGCTGGCACCTAGAAGGGAGAGACAGGAACAAAGTCAGGGTGTTGTAATGTGACTTCTGGCCTGGAACAGCTGTAGGGTGGTGTTCTGGCACCTGCACGCTAGTCCACAGGCTGTTTAAACTGCGTGGCCAGGTTTACTGGTCTGGGAAGATGGTAACTGGAATGGAAAGACAGACACACACTTTCTGCATCACCCCTTCTATGTCTCTCACTCACAATGCATACCAATTTGTCACACTTAACAAATACACAGACTCGTGTGTAGGATTTGCACACTACATTGAGTGGTTAAACAGTGTGGCCAGGTTTACTGGTCTAGGGTGGGAGGATGGCACCTAGAAGGGAGGGGAGGAGCAGAAACAAAGTGTGTAACCTCTATACATTAAGTACATGTAGCTTCACCAGGTTGGTAACTCATCTGAAGGTGTATAAAACTTCTGTGAGTATAGAAGCTTTTACTGGTCTGGGCTGAGAGGCTGGCAGTTGTAATTAAAGAGGGTGAGGCAGAAATATTGAAGTATTACAGATTTCTTTGTATTACAGCCTCTGTGTTCTTTACTTGCTCCTGTACTACCAATCCTAGCCACTAGGTGGCTCTTTTGATCCACCGTACCTGTGCTTGACTGGCTGCAGGTTCAGGTTTGAGTGCTACTGGCCTGACGAGTCCGCCCGTTCCTCCCTCCGCTCTTGATGTCAAGTTGTCAATCATAGGTTTTGGCTCTGCTCCGCTTGTCTGCTTAGACTATGGAGAAAAGACCCATTAGAATTAAACCAGGAAAAATTGAAAAAATCTTCTTTTCTTCACAAAATGTACAAAAGAACAGAAAAGTCCATCACTCCAGGTGTTGAAAAACTTCAAAGTTCAAGACTCAATGAAGAACTTGTTTACGTACCTTGTGGTAATCACCTTGTGCTTTGGACAGCAACTGTAAAATGTCCACTCTTTTTTCTGTAGCGCCTGCATCACTGTCTGGTTGCTGTAACAATTATGTTCAGTGTCACATATACACTAAGAAGTCAGGTAACCAACAAATGAAACCTTACATTTAACTGTAAGTCCTAACTTTTGAAGCAAAAAGTACAGTAAGTTACAAACTGAAACTAAATGCATTTGATAAAAATTATTACTTGTACAAGTCATGTACATGACTAGTTTTCCATGTAATGTAACTGTTGCATATAGAAACACTTTTTAACAACACACAGAGCATGTTAATATTATTGCCCGTGTATATGAATATGAAGAACGTACTCTGAAAAGATCAACATTATTATATATATATATATAACCACAATATTAGGTCAAGTAGGCCTTATATATAACCACAATATTAGGTCAAGTGACAGGCTGAATGAAAGTTCTAAACGGGTACAAAGTGGCTCCGGATGTCTTACTGGGGGATGACTATGGTGTGATAGATGTCGGTTAGCTTGAGTTATGAATCCACTCTACTTTATACCACAATATTACATGTAGGTCAAGTAGGTCTTATATATAAACACAAGATTAGGTCAAGTACTACAATATCAACATTGTTTGCAGGGTACCTTATCATACTCGTCCTGTGCTTTAGACAGCATCTGCAGTATGTCCACCTCCCTCTTGCCGGCGGCGACAGGAGCCGACCCTTCCACCGGAGCGGCCCCGTCCAGGGACGCTCTCCGCTGCCGGCGCGGCGAGTGTTCGCTGGTGGCGCTGCTGGCAGCCCACTGGGTCAGGCTGGGAACATCAGGAATGGCACGGTTAATCAAAAACTTTACCATCCTACTTTCATTTCGTTACCCTTTTCCTACGAAACTGGCTTCATGCTAAAAGCATTAACTTGTTTCCTTGGTTTCTTTGGACGTTTCTGAACAAATTTTATTAGAGGTCAACATAAAAAGAGAGGCTGGGAGGAAAACTTAAATCTGACTTTATTGACTATCTGAAAAAGTCTTTTTGCTTAGACTCTGCTTTCAACTTGATCTTCCAGTTCAGCATTACCTCTTTAAATCTGAGGACCAACAAATCAAATTGGCACGGTCTACAGTAAGAGGCTGAACATGTAACAAAACAAAAGGAATTTGTACGATCCTATTATGATTCGTTACAGGCAGATTTCACATAAACCTTTGCATGTCAGTTTGTATGGAGGCAGAAAGATGCGAACAACATGTAATCAAAATGAAGATGCACGTATACATGTCATGAGGAGTAGTGTAGTCTTACCTGTTCATGTGTTGGCCAACTCTGGCACACTCATCCTTGTCATAGAACCAGATGCCATAGATTTGGTCTGTAAAGACAGGAAAGTAGGTTCTGCTTTTGTGACCTTGCATATTAAGAACTACCCAAGTACCACCTGCATTGCAGTACTGTGAGGGTTACAGTATATTTCACTAGCCTGGGCGCGATCCTGTAACGTTTAGCTTACGCCAACTCTGTAAGTCACGTCAAAGTTTGTAAGCACTTATGGGAGTAAGCGTAAACTTAACAAGATGGCACCTAGGCTAATACATGTGCTTCATGTCACAAAACTACACAGAGGCATTGACCTTAAGGAAACACATCCAGGAAATGGCAAAGGGCACACTGACTTGGTATCATGAAGTGTTATGGCTATGATAAAACATTATACAATGTACTTCCTTTGGCACGCACAGGATGGACAGTAATAACATGTTACAATCAACAGGAAAAGCCATTTCCCTTAAGAAAAACAGTATGTTTAAGTTCAAAATACAGAGCAAATGATGCTTACTTTCTTTTTAGTGCTTAAAAGACTGTATCTGGAGCCAGTATAGTATGTTTAAGTTCAAAATATATAGTATGTTTAAGCTCAAAATACTGAAAAAAAAATATTTACTTTGAAATTCTTTTAAGCACTTCAGAGACTGTACCTGGAGCCTATGCTTTTCTGAATTATCAAGTCATGCATGACGAAATAGAAAGTACACGCACACGCTTAAAGATATACTTAATGTCAAGGACTCAAAGATCACTAATAAAAACATTCTGAGCTTTGACTGAAAGCGTTTCTATCTTATCAGCCTGGGAGAAAATCTAGTCAAACAGCCACACAACATGCACGCATTCCAGGCTGATAGCAACAACTTAGTTTACTTCATTGCCCTTATTTGGTCTACTGTAGTACAGGGTAACGTAAACAATTGTAAGTGCTCGGGTCTTGTCAGTTGTACGAAATGGCAGAATTTACTGTAAGGGCAACAGTTTGACTACAAGGTCAACTGGTTTCCAAATTCTCAAGGGTTAATTTGGCAGGAAAAATGCCCCCTAGAAGTAGGGTCCGCATCCGGTCCAGGCGTCAGACGCCGACGGGCTCGACTAAGAGCAGAGACAGCTCCTCCATGACTCCCACAATGGAGCGTGAGTTTGACTTTTTCTTTCTTTGAGTTTCTTTATGAATTATTTGCAAAACAAGAATTCTGTGTTTTGAAAAGGTGATAGATGAATAAATATGTTTGACACTTCTAAACAGATAACTTTTGGTGTAGCCTTAATGACATCAGACAAAAAAGGCTTTACTGCATATTTGCCCTTTGCTTTCGGGAAAACACACACTTGGTAAGTATTTGAATAAGAATTATTATACTGGCATGCACGCACGCACGCACGCACACACACACACACACACACACACACAGTGACACACACACACACACACACACACACACACACACACACACACACACACACACACACACACACACACACACACACACACACACACACACACACACACACACACACACACACACACACACACACACACACACAGTGACACACACACACACACACACACACACACACACACACACACACACACACACACACACACACAGTGACACACACACACACACACACACACACACACACACACACACACACACACACACACACACACACACACACACACACACACACACACACACACAGTGACACACACACACACACACACACACACACACACACACACACACACACACACAGTGACACACACACACACACACACACACACACACACACACACACACACACACACACACACACACACACACACACACACACACACACACACACACACACACACACACACACACACACACACACACACAGTGACACACACACACACATACACACACAAAACAATAACTCTGCACCCCAAGGTAATTATACCGTTAAATATATAAACTTAGAAAGTACAAAAATAATATCAAAAAATGACTGCTGAGTCGGCAAATGAATCCAGCTGACGAATGCTTCCACAGATGGACAGAATTCTATTTTTAAATCCTAATTTGATGGAAACATACTGATAAGACAATTCCACCTCAACTTTAAATGTACTTGACGAATGTGTATCACATTTGCAAGAACTGATAAATAGTAACAGTTAGTAGAAACGTGTAACTGTCTGACTTTTCAGCAGAATTTCTGCATTGTGCCTGACTAGATTTTAAAAGACCCAACAATTTAATATGTAAAAACATACATATCTGTATTCGATTTATCAATCAGAACGGCTGAATACAGACTGGGGTAGCAAATGGCCCAGACGGTGGAGCATGTTAAGACCAATCTATCTCCGGTAGAATCAATACGAAGTAAGCCGGGTCCCGCAGAATTTGCCACCGACTTGATTTGATCCTACAAAACCCTGAATGAAATGACGTCAACAGGGCTGCTGGCCCCTGGAGAGGCTCCAAGCCGGGGAAGTAATTCTCCTCGCTCTTATGTAACCACGTTACATTCATTCATAACCGACACGTAAATGTGTTTGGGAAGGGAAGTTGGATGCGTACGTAGGCACATGTGGGCACATGAAATTAACGAATATCGTAAATACTGCATATTTACATTTCCTCGTACAGTATGTATTTAGAATGTGAATCAGGCACAATGTATGTTATACGTGGGCTTGGAGGAGGAGGAGCGTGCTGAATTTTAGTGTTTTTATTTCATCCTGGGAAACTTTGGTTTCCACAGCTAATTTATAAAAAAACATCTTCATGTTTCTTTGTCACATTGGACACAGATATCGCAATTGTTTTCTTTCCAGTAAGCAGATAATGCACCTTCCTTCCAAAAGAGGGCATCCATATGCATATACTGTACTAACATGTACCTCACTACCGTCTGTTCTCTTTGTGCATTCCATGACATCATTGAACTAAAAGTGTCATTCATTCACTTTCATTCAGTCCTACTTCAACCTTACCAACATGCTTAGTGTGTCTGCAGGAATGGGGACACCTTCCACAGATCCTTAATTAAATCCTGTACCACATCTATATTCATCCACATGGCCTTGTATGGGGTACTTGACTTCAAGATTGATACCTAAGTCAGTTATAGACTACATAACATCATCATCACTCTGTGCAGCATTAGTTCTTAAACCCCTATGTTTTACACTTTGAATTCAACTCAGGCAAAACTACATGTACTATAGTAGCTTACAATATACATGTAGAAATGTAGATGATATTGTCTTTCATTTGATGAATCTACATAGAGAAGAAACATGGAGAGTAGAATTGATATTGACCAAATTTAATCTGATAAACGAATTTCAAGGAAATTAGAAGACGGCGGAAGATCGGTATTGTCAAAACATTATATCACCCAGCGTTTAATCATATTAATGATTTCATGATCATATATTATGTGGCGGACCACGAAGTCATAGCCTCCGATCAATACACGATGCCAAATTGTATTGACAGAGTCCGGCCCGGGCATAACTCATTTGTCAATCCACCAGCCCATCTCTCCTGCCGCTCGTTTCTCCTGCCCGCTAATTCCGGGATGAAAAGGCTGACCCAGTTTGGCGATGATTACAACTTGTCTTAGTCATAACCCAAATGCTACTATATTGCAGAAAAGTCACTGGGTAGGGAGGGCGGAACTTCTATAGTTAATGCTCATATTTTGACCCTAATAGTTCAAGACAGTCCTTTTCTTCCTAGTTGCTACAGTTTTTCCATCTATCAATGCAGTGGTTTGATTAGAAGTTCAAAAGTCATTATTTAAATTTCAAACCAGCCTCGTATGTTGACTTCATGGCTCCTATCGTGGCATTTGGGGATGTAACAGGATACTTTTAGGCATGTTTTTTTTTTCCGCCCTGTCGCTTCATATTTTTTCTAAAAAAATCTGAGAACCAACAAATCAATTGGTGTGGCCCAAGTGAGCCCTGATAAACTAACTAGGATGGCACCCTGATGCTAATAATGAGTTGGAAGGGCAGGAATTCTACATTATATGTGAATATGTGTATCAGTATCTTGTGGTTTTAAAAAATTGTGTTCACGTCTTTGCTGAAATAGTGTTCATCACACATGTAGAACAAATTCCATTTACTAAGACTGGCTGGTAAATAGAATAAAACATGTAGGTGCTCAGCCACTAAGTGAGTTGACCTCCTTGCCCAATGTACTGTGCCTTGAGTGTCCTACATGTATATTAGTTTTCTTTATTACGTTACTGCTTCCTTGTAAATAAGGCCACAAAACTGAAGAATATCTACCAAACAAGATACCAAATTTTCATGACATGAAGAATTAGGCCAGTATATCTCTTTATGGCCCCATTGGTCAGTACTTTCATTCTAGTTCATAGTTCTCAGTCCCTGACAAAAAGTACTTGAAACATCTGACAGTTTTCAAAATCCATCCAGTTGCTTGAATAACTGTTTTCCTGTGTATCTCATTACCTGGATGTCTAACCTTCATCAACGTATTCTAGTCCATACCTTCTTTTCTTCATCAACGCATGCTAAACCTCGTAATGCTCAGGGCTCCAAGCACAGTAAGTAAGACATACACAAAACCCAGAAAACCATAAGATTTGATCCAATGTGTCTCTCCTAAAAGATGGAACCTCCATTTACCGTCCCATCCTAACTGGAGCTAGGTACTCGTTTTCACCAGTGAGTGAAGTGAGGAAACTCGTGTTAAGTGCCATTCCCAAGGGCACAACAATGGGGACAAGTCAGTGGTTTGAACCCTGAACTCTCTTAATTCCTGGGCAAACACTCTAACCTTTAAGCCACATGATGCACACATGCCTTAAGCCCCTGTCACACATTCAGAACCTTCCCCCAAACACCAGCCGACCAAAGTCGGCTGAAGTTCGAGAGCAGTCTGACCAGATTTAAGCCACACCTTTCTACACAACTCAAATCGAATTTGAGTTAATTTTGAGTCAAATATGACTGCCAATGACGCTACGACCATTGCTGACCTACTCCCAAAGACCAGCCAACAACCAGCCAACCATGGCAAAACCTCCTGTCCACACTCAAATGTTTTTAACATTTTGAAACATTCGGCTGGCGCAGCCGAACAGTATCTGACCTCGTTGAACACCAGCCGACCTACTCCTAACCATATGGTTGGGGGTAGTTTGGCAGGATATATTTGGCTATGTGTGACAGGGGCTTTACAGCGTAGACTGCTGTACAGTCCCATAAATACGTACGTTGTGCATTTCTGTAGAGCAGGAAGGGGTCCTGCAGCTGGAACTCCAGGTCTTTGGTGATGGGCTCCGTCAGGTTGTTCATGCTCAGCCTGTTCACGATGGTGAACCCATTGTGGGGGGCTGCTGACCTGGGGGAAAGGAGGAAAATTAGAACATTCTAACATGAAAGTTCATCTGTGTTGGTAGTTACATATCTAAAGTTAAAATTTTGATCTAACACAAGGTAAATTTTCTCACCTAGAGCTTTCGACCAGTTCCTCTGGTCTTCGTTGGTGCGACTAGCTAGTCACGTGGCTTCTTTGAAGTGTGACGTCAACACTGGGTCAACTTAACCGTGACGGGGGCCGAAATCGTTTACCAGATTCCTTTGACCCAGTGTTGACATCACACTTTAAAGAAGCCACATGACTAGTCGCTCTGGGTCATTCTACCGAGGAAGACCAGAGGAACTGCTCGAAAGCTCTAGGGTAGAAAATTTACCTTGAGTTGGATCAAAAGATTTTAAACATAGAACATTCTAAGTTTCAGTTTAGTTCATTACTTTCACCAAGAAAGTTATGTTTTTGGTAGTGTTTGTATGTGTGTATATGTGTGTGTTCAGCACAATAACTCAAAAATAGGTCTTGATGAGACCTCGAACTGATTAAATTTTGGGCCCCCTGGTGGCTTGTTATGGTACTGCAGCAGAACGTCCGGTTTTGGTATCGTGTTATCTAGACATGCTAGGGTCACAGGTTTAGAATGTCCTCTCTAGCATGCGAGCTTAATTATCTATGATGATGATACACTGCATTCTGCTGCTCAGTGAAGTTATTGAAACAACTCCTGGCTGCAATCAATCTTTCTTCTTTTCACAACACTGTGTCTTCTTCCCTGCAAGCAGCCTTAGTTCTCAGACTTTCTTTGAAGTTCTTACATTTCCTATTCCTTACACACGGGGCAGTGTTTTAAGTGACTTACAATTTACAAATCAGAGCCGAGACCACATACTGCTCGTCTGGGATTTGAACCCCTAACCTTGTGACCAGCGAGCTGAATTGCTAACCGCCAGGCCACGCCACCCTACTCCAATATTTCAGGGAGCATACTGACCAATTTCCTAAATGGCACGCTATCGATTGCAGCCTGTGTATGCACACTTCCCAATGTTCAGCTAAAGGATAGATGCCCCAGGTGGATAGCAAGCTTGCACTTAGACTTACATGAGCTTGGAACAATGGAAAGAAAGCAGACAATACATATAGGTTTAGTACAACAATGCTTCAAGGCAGTAATTATACATTGTACTATCATTCATACTGTTAAGACATCATCAACAGCTTTTAATAGAGACTCTCTCTGAAGAAAACGTTTACCGTAAAAAAACAACAACAAAAGAAACAAAACAAGTGTATCTCTTTCCACAAAGAAAATAACAGTAGGCAGTTGTGCTATTAAAGATTAGATCGGTGCGTTCAATACTTGGGAAGAAGACAACACCGCGGGGGCTTGTCTCCCAGCCTGCAGGCTGGCAGTATCTATTGATCCAACCCCGCCCGCGCTGTTCACCGCTCCCCGGCAGTTTATCAGACAGTCCTCTCTCAGTTTCATCCTCGTTAGAACCCCTTAATTCTCTTATCATGGGCACCACCGTATAAATCCCGCTTTTAGACAACACAATTAACAAATTCATCATTTTACAACTACAGTAGCCATCCCCGAGCCAGACAGGATTGAGTCTTATGGCGTCTGTCTTGTCTCTTGCTAATGAGGGCAAAATTAGACGCTGCCAATAGCACAAGGGGACCAAGCTCAAAGGTAGCAGTCAATGATATCACAAACAAAAGTAACTTGTAGACCAGATTGAACTGGATACCTCCAAGAACATTTTTTTTGCAGTGCTACATGTAGATGTTAGCAAGTTTGGAATAGGATAACTTAACATGTGTAACTTAACCTAAAATACCAGTGGATACCATTTTTAAGACTACAGATACGTAAATTCTGTCTCAAAGATGACAGTGTTGATAATTTAGCATTTGAAAATTAGGAAAAAAGATCAAATTATGTAATCCTCGTAAAAAAAGTCGACAATTTCCAGCCCTATACCTTAACTGCTGTACGAAGTACTTGCACCTGAAAATGTTTTAGGTATACAGCCCTACTGGGAGTTGAGAACAATCAGAGAGGTAGTTCAGTGAGCAGGGCGTACCACGCTGCACTTAATGCTGACAAATCCCATTATGCCCCACTTGGGATGACATACACGTGGAACCACTTCCACCTGATTTGAATAATCGTTGAGACCGAGATCATGCACGAAATTGTACAACACACCTGTCAAAATGAAAAGAGAGCCCTCTCATTGGCCAGCTTGTGGTGATTGACAACTGTGGAGGGCAATATTTCATTCAGGACCAGACATACACTTTTCCATTCAACACATTGTACTCGGATTATGCCTGAAAAATATTGCGCATAAGGAGCTCCGTATGATTTGATACCGAGTAAGAAATTTCCGTGTAAAGTTCAAGAGGCAGGAAACGCCCAAACACATTGATAACGCCGACTACTTTAACTGCCGCTATTACCGCATCAATTATTCAACCGATCGACTGTATCAAACAAAACAGTGGAATTCGAACATTCCCTCCCAGCACGCAAGTCGCCCAATAAGTGACGCATTCACATCACACCCAGGGGGTAAGGTGTACGTGTGTTTAAGAACGTTCACGCGGGTGTGTATTGTATATACACATGCATGTGTACATGTACATGTGCATGAGTCCTACGTGCAGTGTGTTAAAGGGGAAACCCCCCCACACTGCTGGGCCCCCGGGGTGAAGCACAGGTAGACGTTGCCACCACCGCCTGCGAGAGAGAGCAGGTAGGAGAGCAGGTGTGGCCTGCCCTGTCGGAATTATGGCTCGCTCAAGCAGAACCCAACACCTCTGAAATGAAATGGAAACCAATCAACCCGGATGATAATCAATCATTTTATTAGCACCAATGAAAGGGCTCCATGCGTTCCCTGCCCTCCGCCTTTCTCCTGGTTATTCAGGCGCTTACTTATGCACAATCAATTTTGGGAATCCTCTCCCAGGGTTATTTGAATATCAAGATCACAGCCATAGGTTCGCCTGGCACAGTCGGGGAATATGCAGCAGGGAGAAGTCAAAAACAAGCTGCTGGGGAGCTGGGTCCCATACATTACAGCGGGCACTTAATTTCATTAACCACAACTATCCACCAATTCTGGTTGGGTTACGGCCGCAGGATAGATCACTGTTTAGAACCCCACAAGAATACACCATCAATAATGTATTATCGACTGGACAGAATTCGGAGGGGCGGCAGCATTAATTGCATCATACTTAATTTTCAGCGGCGGAAGAGGGGGGAAAGATTGCCGGCAATTCCAACAGTAGGGACGGGACGACTTGTCTTAATTTGTCGCGCGAGGGTTTTGTAAATAGAACGGTGTTGTTGCCCGGTGCGATTATTTACAGCCTGCGGATGCCGAGGTCCGGGGTCAACGCTGAAGCAACCCCCGCGGCCCCCAAACGGCAACAAGAGCACCATTCAAGCGGAATTCATCAACACTGAGCACCCAAGCCTCCATTGTTCTGTATTGATTTTTTGAATTCCCAGTTTTCCTGTAGAAAGAATGCATTCCTCAGGATTGCACACGGAACACATGGATTATACCTGCCGGGGCTGCTGGCCCCTTCGCTGGTCGGGCGCTGATGATAAAAACTGAGAAAGGGGAGTCAGCCATCTGACTCACAACAGTAGTATCAAAAACTTAACATCAAAAGAAATGTTAGCTTTAAAACAGACGCATAATTTTGGACGTATATGCACTTCAATAAAATTATGAGCATCAAAATTTAATAATCTACATGGGATATTTAAGAAATTTTTTTACTTTTTTGGCTCTCTCACTGTTTACAAGTATTTTTGTCTGGTCTGTATTATTTCCAATAACTAGTCAAGGGTCAGGTTCTGACTTGTAGCAGTCAACAGAAGCAACTACACATTGCACAGAAAGGTCTGTGCTTGGATGTTAACATATCTTGGATGTATACGTTTCCTTGTAGTGTATACAATTTAATCAAGATGATCATGAAAGTTTTCAGATCAAGAATTTTGTGTGTGTGTGTGTATGGCTCTCTCATCTTGTGAATTGTTTTCAGTAACCATCCATCAATCAACTTAAATATTTATTAAATACCCCAAACAACAGCAGGCAAAGGTCAAGGTTTCAAGCTAAAAATAGGTACTGAGGGCAGAAAATACTGCATAATTCTTCAACAGTCTATATATCCATCTATACCAAAGGACAGGCATTTGGCATTATTATATCAATGCCTACAGAAAATATCCGGTGGAACTTTTTTTCACTCCTATTTGCTCCTATAGTCCCAGAGATGATTAACATTGAAGCTAACTGAGCTCTCGAATTTGCCAGTGTTTCATGTTTCAAGTGACTGGTGTGTCCTGATGGTCTGGTTGGTTGGAATAACACCAGTTTAGCCACTTTCAGTACCAAGGACAGCTTCCATGTGAATGTCATGTCTGTGGTGCTGAAAAACCTTCACATGGAAAGTACTGATAACTGTAACAATGTGAAACTGTTTTTTTCCTGTATTATTAACTTTCCAAAGTTTCATTCTAAGGCCATACCAACCTTATTTCTTGGTTCTCAGATTTGCCTCTTTATTTTTCTGACTTGAGAAGAAAACATGAAAAGATCACATGTATCATTCAGGATATAAACCACAATCTTTTCAACCTCATATTAAATTTTCAATTTCTTATACAACAGTTACAAGTTGAAAAGAGAACTCTTGAACACGTTGCCCTAATGGAATTTGGAAAACGACTCTCCAAATTCAATTTGATTGTGTTACATAACATGCGAGGTTACAGGCTGTATGGGAATGAAAATGGCAATTTTCCTTGAGCTTCGACCCCCCAAGGTTGCGTAAGTTGATTTCGAATGTTGTGATTCGATAGCTATTGATTTATTTCCCAGTTTTCCTTCATTTCCAAGCACTTCTGTGAACTGTCTATCTCCAGGGAAGTGTGCATGTGACCTTGCCCTGGCCCAGGGCTCGAAATTCAATATTGTGGATAGGTGCGCTGGTGCAGCTTACCTAAAAACTTTAAATGCACAGAAAAACATGTGGGTGCACAACATAGAATAGAGTAGAATGTCAGCAAAATCTAATTACAAAACTGACCACATCTCTTTAGAGCTTCAATCTGAAATTCAATAGCTAACTTCAAAGTTTTATATAACTAATACAACAAAGGTTTTTACTTTTTTCTGACAATTTAATGTCAAGAATATGCTTCACACTAGTGTACCCTTATACAAATATCCAGATGCACCAGTGCACTTACATTGGAAAAAGAGGTATACAGCTTCAACTTTGGATGCACAAAACCACATATAATTTTTGTGTTGGATCAAAAGTCTTAACTTTAAACATGTAACTACCAACACAGATGAACTTTCATGATAGTAAAACCACATATAATTATATGCACCAGTATTTTGAGCCCTGCAATGATAATGCACTACCAATATAACATTTCATAATAACCCACACTGTAGGCTAACCTGTTATCTTGTGCAACATGCATTTCCCTATTAATCAACTCATCAGACAAACATACAAACAGGGATTATATATGTCAGGGTAAAGATGCTGATCTGGTAGGATCTGCGATTCAAAAGTGACATGAATCAAAGTTGAAAAGTTCTGTCTTTTAAGTGAATATCTTAAAATCTACAAACTCCAATCTGAGATCCTGATCGGAGTTTCTGTTGACAGAGACTTCGATAATGGGATCTCTACCGGTAGAATCGCCGATTCTACCAGATCGGAGTTTCTACCCTGACATATACATTGAAAATTTGTGTTAGTTCACCAGCCTAGCTTCTGAATACAGAATATTTTTTCAAAATACTTAAAAAGACATCCATTTTGAATCAGACAGTTAACATATGCTGCCACCTAATTGTACAAGCCAAAGCTTTTATTGAAGTATTCCCTTTATATAAACTTTTTCAACTATTTGGCCAACAAAAATTATCATATATCAAGCAGCAGCATATGTCAAATTTGCCTCTCAGTTCACTCATTCCCATTACAAATATTCTCATGATTTGAAAAGAAAATCCAAACAGCTATGTAAATGCCCCGCACAATCGAAACTCCCGTTTCCACAATTGATGCTCAGGGAAAACGGCCAGGTTCAGGGATTTTTATAGATTACACAATCGTTTTCCTCAATCTGCAGCCATCTACGGCGACTGCAGGAGTTTTTATCACTATTTATTGGGACCTCTCCTTTAGAGGGTGTGAACATAATGCCAGGCAGTATACAACCCTGCAAAAATCAATATGCATAGAATATTCTGCCTCCACAATTCAATACTTGAATGTCCCTCTTAGGAATATGTTTTTATCATCTATCAACCGGAGCCTGTTCTGCTTCAGCCTCCCCGAGGAAATCCAACTTTCCTTCCTCCGTAGCCTATCATCGATGGGTCAATACTAGAGCTGCAGGCCTAAACCTAACATCAGGTACAGGTACTGGCACAGAGGGTTAGGTACAGGTCCGGACTTGTACCTGTACATGGATGATTTGCCAAGGTAAAGCCCCTTTCACACAGTCAGAACCTTCCCCCAAACACCAGCCAACCAAGATTGGCTGAAGTTTGGGAGCAGTCTGACCAGATTTAGGCCACACCTACCTTTCAATACGAATTGAGTTAAATTTGACTGCCAACCACACACCAACCTGCTCCCAAACACCAGCCAACCACTAGCCAACTATGGCCAAACCTCCCATCCACACCCAATTGTTTTAAACATTTTGAAACATTCGGCTGAACACCAGCAAACCACAACCGACCTTACTCCTAACCATAGATGGGGGAGTTTGGCAGTGTTCAGCAGGCTATGTTCAGCTATGTGTGACAGGGGACTAACCTGTGGTCTTCAATGATAACAGAAACATGACTAAACAGTTAACAGAATGTTTATCTAGATGTCAGGTATCTTATGCAGAGAACCCAGGCTTTTGAGAGGATTTCTAATCAAAGATGGTGCTGATCACATTGTGGCAGGAATAACAAAATAAGTCAACAAGTTATATAAAGTACTTAAGTGTAAGTCTATTCAGGTACAGTACTGGTACATTGACTGGTATTTTGGAACTGTATCTACTGTATTAGATAAGGCCTCACCAATGTGATCAATTTCGATTTACCAAAAAAAATCTAGTTCTGAATTAATTCCAAAAATGCTCATATTTTGGCCCCAACAGTTGAAGAAAGTCCTTTTCTTCCTAGTTGTTACAGTTTTTCCATCTATCAATGCAGTAGTTTGATTAAAAGTTCAAAATTCACTGTTTAAAATTTTAAACCAGCCTGGTATGTTGACTTCATGGCTCCTATCACAGCATTTGAGGCTATAATAGGATGTCTACCCTGTTGTTTTTTTCGGCAGGTCGCTTCATATTTTTTCAGAAAAAATTCAAGAACCAACAAATTAAATTAGTGTGGCCTAATTTTTGTGAGGTATCAACATGCAGCACTAGTCAATACTATCAGACCGTCTCCCCCTAAAGTTCTCTTATCAGCTCGGGAAGGTTTCATGTTCTCAATGGAAAAATCTATCCCCTTTCTTTGTAAATAACAATAGTAAAAGTAATGATTGTTGTAACAATAATGACAATGGAAAAAAGAACAGGAAGGTAAGTGTGTGTGTAGAAGAAAAGTTGGCACTGGGTCAATCCAATGTAACAAACAAATCATTAGCAGTTTTGCTATCCACTATATTAGATGTCAAAGTCACAATGTAAAACATACAAATTTGTAGAACACTTTCTTTTGCATCAATAGATAACTATGTATAATCAATCATGGTTGAAGTAAAGAAAATGAAATAAAAACAAAGTAAAACTGGAAGTCGAATTCTAAAACAAATGGTACTAATTGGCATACTACCTTATCATTAGGTACATCAGACACATGTATGCAAAAGCCCTATGTCATCCTGTCAAAACTTTCTAATTGGCAAACAGCTATTTGCCTAAGGATATGACTATGACTAACGTGTAAAGCTAATAAACAGGATATGACTCTGAGTTGAGTTTACGAGACTGATGGTTGAACAACCCTAGTTGATTGTGTGTTCAGCACCAAGGACAGGAAGAGGACGTGACTAACTTCCTACCCTTTTTCCTGGATCATATTATTGATCATTTCTGGGAAGTGTCACAATAAACCTCACATGACTAATACGTGCAGGAGGCATAGGACGTACCCTTGAGGGAAACTTTAACAAGGTGTGTCATTTCAGCTGGAACAGATTTTATAGCTTGCAAACTTCATGGTTTGTTTCCGCACAGCATTGGACATAACTTGGTACATGTAGTAATTTATCGATGTTGGGTGGATAGAAGACCTAGCATGTCTGTGAAGTTTCTTTATCTTGCATTTACTCTTAAGGCCATACCAATTTAATTTCATGGCTCTCAGATTTGCTGCTTCATTTTTTTTCTGATTTGAAAGGAAGAAGTCACATGTACCATGCAGGATATAAAACAACTCCAACATGCTCATATTTTGGCACCAACATTATGGAAGAAAGTCAATGTCTTCCTTGCAGTTACAGTTTTTCTGTTTATCAATACATTTATTCATTGCTTGTAATGTGTTAAACAGTCGGGTACTTTGTGGTTCCTGTGGGAGAGGTGAGGTACATTTCTAAAACATTTCAACATATCTTTTGGGTGGTGTGTCTCATTCTAACAAGACTGCAACAACACATTTAATTTCATTGGTATCTAATTGACAAGAAATCATTTCAAATGTGTAACACACCTCTTCTTTCTTTCAAAAATCAATTAATCAATAAATAAAACAAATTTTAAGACTGCTAACAGTTATAAGGACTTGAGCTCCCCGTGTCTCCATCGTCCTTATTTGGAGAGACCACTCCCTCATGATGGATCACGCCTCGCTTCACCTGCCGTATTAACGTCCACTCATATCTGTCAAATCTCAGCGAAAATCTGACAGCTTCTCTCTCGGGTTATCGCGTCTCACGCTGCGCCTCTCGCTACAGGAAGGGACGGAAGCGGGGCACACCCTGTCATTACGGCTGCCACAGGTGTTTCACCTGGCTCCCAGTCTCCAGCTGGAACCCATCAATTATTCATGGACAGCTCTCTCTCTCTCCCGCTGTCGTAAAACTGGGAGGCCGTATTATTCCCCCAAAGGGCACTTGTCATGAGACAGGCCGCAGGGTGACAACGTGTGAATAGGTGATTGAGGTGGGGGAGGGGCGGGGACTAATCCTGGCCAGCACATGCACATGACAACCATTGGTTTCGTTGTTTTTTTATAATTCACTGATTTAACCCTCTAAGTGTCAGGGAATACATGTAATTAGAACTAGGCTTTAAAACTGGCCCTTGACACTGGGAGTGTTAAAGAAAAAAAATCTCATTCATAATTTTCATCTGTTAAGAACACTACAAATCTTCATAAACTCTAACTGGTCACATTCTTCATAATCAAAAATGAAATCAAGGATATCTCTTTTTTTATTGTTTTTTGGGATCTGGTTATTTGTGAACTTGCATGCAATCCACAACCAACAATTGTTTTAATAATTTTAACTAAGTCTGTCTAAACTCTGCCAAGTGGAGTTGTTGGGAATTTCAGAGGAAGTAGTTAATTAGCAACTGGAAGTACTGAAACTAACCCCTGCTTGGAGTCGTTCTATAATTACTGAGATGTACTAGTACTGCAAGCCTTGGGGACTGCAGCATTCCTTCTCCCCATGAAGCCATGCTTGGTTTCTATAAGCTTGTGTAAGATGTGCCTGAATCAAAACTCAAGATATAGCTGAATCAGTCTTAGAAATACTAGTACCCATCTGTAGTCTGCATTTTGCAGAGACATTTTTAATATTGTAGAAGAAAAATTAAGCAACCTACAATTTTGCTGACTGAAAAAACAGAGAAGGGGTTCAATAGTGTGGATATGGCCACATTTTTACCCAGATGTGCCGCACAAACAAACATATTTTGCTTTGACATTCTGCAATATTGCAGAACACTGAAAAATGTATTTCTACCACTGTGAATTAAAAATCAAGATGTACCTGGATTAAAACTCGGGATACATCTGATCTAAGTAGGGATATTTTCTCAATCGTGTGCATATGTTTGGGTACAGATGTAGCAGTCGATCAATACTTTAATAACAAACAGAAAACTGTGTTGATCTCCAACATTCATCATAACCACAATCTGCAGTCATTTACATAAAGCTACTTTGCAAAAATCGTTACAGGAAATGATGGATTACACATTGTATGGTTTCACTACATATCGGATTCTGTAATTCCTATCAACAGTAGGTCTGTAGTAGCCTATATAAAACAAACCGGAACAACTAGATTAACAGTGTCAAATACATTTGCACTACCAGAACAAGCAATTTGTCTGTACTAATACTACTACTGTAGTACTTGCCAATGAAAAAGCATGTAGATAGGATTTTGAATTAAGTTTTATAAAAAATAGTGAGGTTACCAACTTTTTGGAATATAACTAGGAGATTTTTTATTTGTATCTTGCCTGCTTGCAGCTTGCTGGAATTGTTACAGCATTCAGAAGAGTGAAGGTTATACATTTTTTTTCAAAATATATCCTATCTTAATGATCTTATTTATGTACACCAGTATCAAGTGTAAAAAAAAATGCTATCAATTACAGACACCAGGCATTGGTCCTAGCTATCGTTGGTTCCAATCAACCGGTTCGGTCCACGACCCAATCACTCTTGGCGGGTCTGTCTTGTTGATCTATGCTGACAGCAGATTATGTCCCAGCTTCCTGGGACAGTCGGTGTTGTCAGGTGCTGTAACTACATTGTACATCGTCTGGCCCAGGGCAGGCTGTGCCCAGCTCCCCTGTGCCTGACCTCTGCCGTCAGGAGTGTGGCGGGGCAGCGTCAGCGCGCCTGGGCCGCCACGTCGTGAATGCCTAATGTCCTCCTGCCGAGCACTGCTAGCTCCCAGGTGGGGGCTCATCAGTGTGTGCGGGGGGAGATTTGCTTACTGTTTGGGTGGCAATCTCCCGACTACACAGGCACTGAATCTGCGGATTATCCCGCTCCGACCCTGCCTGCCGGAATCTGATCTACCGCTACACACTTGATTTACCTCACAACAACACCCTACAGTCAGGTCTGACACGGGACTGGGGGGAAGAAAGGGACAGGTTCGGCAGATCGTTCCTCGAGCCAATTGCAGGATGCGGCCCTTAAGTGCATCCACCGTTCCCTTGATAAGCTGCGAAATTAAATTTGATCACTGTGGCAGCGAGGTGTTCATTATGCATGTGAGCCACCTGCACTCGCTACACAGCTTCCCTGGACGGCGGCTTTCCAGGTAATGAACGACTCTCATTTCTCCCCGGCCCCGGAACATGGATACCCGCTCAGCATCCATCCAATTTTCATGCGCTGAGGTTACCCATATTGCCCTTGTTGCTTACCAACAAAGCAAGCGTATTGATTGACATATGATGCGACAATCATTTATACGCTGGCAGAAAGAAAGCCTAATAGCCTCACACATACATTAGGCCACATCCCTCCATAGTAAAAATGGCGCCTTCTCATAATGTATGCTGCCCACCCTTGTGAGAGCCACAGTTCAGACACAATGATTCAAAGGACATCGTAGGCAATGTAAGGTATGTATATCCCCAGGTTTCATCTCCTTGATATTACTACGGGCTAGCACCCTGTATTGTGGCGGTATTTCCTATGTCTATAAGTGGGTGTGTACTGGAATGCCTGCACGCATCGGATTGGGCCCCGAGGAAGGCACCGGGAGTCCATTCTCACTCCATCTTGGGGCCGGATAACGCAGTCCCACCCACCCAGGACAGGTGCTGATATTTTGGGGCCAGGAGATTATTTTGCCGGGAGAGGATATCGCCGTTCCAGCCGGTGTTCGGGGGATAACGCTGATTCTCGGGAGAGATTTGCCGTTCCATTCAGAGATGACACGGAGCGATCCGATGAATTAATGAGCTGCCGTGCTTCCAGCTATGCATTCAGGTGACATCGTGGGTCACCCAAGCAAGGGGTGCATCGGACAGGTAACATTAGCACACCTTAACTGCTATTTCTATCCAGCAGATACAGAAATATTTACACTGTAAGGTGAGAGGGATGTGAATACCTGGTGTAGACGAATAGGGCCCCTTCTATGTCCGTTTTTTCCTGTAGAACAGAGAAGGAAAATAAGACTAGAGTAAAGCAACTGTGAGAACGAATATACATATTAATATTAGTTATATATATACCGGTATATATTCACCCCAACCTCTCATGTTAGCAGTAAAATGGGGCCTTAAAAGCCAGGCTGAAAGTTCATTATAGGTTTCATCTGGCAGGATGATGTCAATATATATAGGGAGGCCAGCTAAAGTGGTCGTTCGTGTCAAACGTGTACGTGGATGACAACACAGATATTCTCCACCCTGAAGAGAGTTGCACTGACAATCGACTGCATTAAATTCCACATTTATAAATCAGTGAATGCAGTCGGTGTGGAGGTGGTGTTAGGAGATACGACAGTTATAATAACACAGGAGACAGTAGACATGGAAGAGAAAATCCAGCAAGAGAACCCCCATCTTTGCCACCCGATAAACGAAGCTGATAGGATTGGGTGGAACACCTATGGGACCCTCCCTCCCCGAGCTGCGTTTTCCAGCACCGTTAAATATTGATATCGCTGAATATTTGTGGGGATGAATTGATCTGTGCCAAGGCATTTCACTTGCATGTTGATATTGGATTTGTGGAATGGGCTGTTTCCACATCTGGCTGGGGGCTGGCAGCGCGTGGGGGGCCACTTCAAGGTTAAGGCAGCAACCGCTATTCTAACCATGCTTCCGGTATCGCGCCTCCATCAATATCACTCTACTGCCACCACCAAGCGCGGGAGCCCCTGCACGATAGATACCACTTCTGGAGACCTCATATCGGACCCATCCATCTCTAGATCACCAAGGTAACCAGAATTCCATCTCCGATAATTCCGCAGGGAAAAGCCCTTCTATTCCAGTGTGGATGATGCTAGAGGCAGTGCCAGGGCCCTCCCCATTGTCGGTACTCAATTAGATGTTGAATCTTTAGCCATTTTGGCTTCAGATATACCTTCAGTACATTCAGGTGATCGTCACAATAATATGGCTTTACTTTTATTGCTTTAACCCAAGGATTGAGCGAATTAGATTGACACCATTATCAATATTAATGCGAAAGGCTGAATATTTTTTCTAAGTTGTCATGGAAATAATTTTTTTCCAGAGAAACGGAAATTCCGAAAAGAAACATAAAAAACAGCTGTCAATGAGAGAAAAGATTGATAAAAACATACTGGTAAATGCCATCATTTGGATCATGCTATATGCTTGACATTTTTTGTCCAAGAGGCTTTGACATTCGAAAATGTTGACATTTGCCAATACGTACTGGTAAGTGAAATAAAATGACAAATATGTCAGAGTAATTTACAAAATAACCTTTAGGAAATACATATCCCACTTAACAACTGGAAGAATTTTTCTGATTTAAACCTATTGATTTCAAAGAAATCAAAACAGGTGGGTATTGACAGTCAAATTAAAATGCACAATTATCATGAATGTGTTGCCAAGAATGCCAATTTTGGAAATATTTGCATCCTGGCAGAGGGATATTGCATGACCTCACCAATTCTAATTTACCTCTGGCAAACTTAAATTGGTCTCAATTATACAATTAGGGGGGAAACCTATTTTTACATCAATCAATCTGTCAAAACAAGCGTTTCAGTCGATAAATGCAGTTCAATCAAAAATCGCAAGGTAGATTGATCCGATCGGTGTTATACATTTTTTCAGCAGTCTGTTTACCAACCTGTTAATCATTTTATTGGAGCAGAAAGTACGATAGAATCAGGATGCACACATTCATAAACTCTGGACGACCACAGAAGCGTGAAAATTAAATTCCGGGCTGAACACGTTCAAGCGCTAGGCGGCAGCAGCGATCGGCCGTTTTATATCGCGAGGCGTGTGCAGCACACACACAATCACAGTGAAAACACGCACAGAGAAAGCCACGGTCCCCACACAACACTGGAAGCTGTAAGGCCTCTCCAACTTACCCACTCGTTTTTCTTGGCGCTAAAGGTGTACAGCGCGACCTGGCTTGCGGTATCTATGATATTGGTGATGTAAGGATCGCGCTGTTGCAGAGCGGCGAGGTTCATCTGACTCTCTGCGCTGGACGCCATCTTGAATCCCGCTCGGCGCATGTGCGACTCGGGTTACAGCTGGGCGGGAACATTTGAATCGAACTTTCACTTGGTTCCCACGCCCTGACGTCATTGATTTCAGGAAAAGTAGCGACATTTTGCATTAGCAAGGTCCTCAGTACTTAGCGAGAATCTTGAGATATTTCTATAGCCGAGGGAAACATTGTTTTACTTACGGAAACTTGAAAATCAGTCGGACGGTATACACGTATTGTCCATTCACTGATAGCCTCTACCAGGCTTCGGGAAGCGGCTGTAGGAGTAGAAATTTTCCAAGTAGACAAATAACATGCCAGGGGAGTTGGTCCGCTAAAGATTTGCCGAGTCTTTGGCGGACCAACTCCCCTGGCATGTTATCTGTCTGTTTGGCAAATTGAATTTCTACTCTTTCCAGCGCTTCACGAAGCCTGGTAGCTATAGAGGCTACTTTCACGAGGTGGTGCGTGTTGGCTTTTCGTCTTGTTCAAACGAATATGATAATGTAACGTGTCCCCTAGACAACATTTGTTATAGAATGTTGGATAATAATACTTCACTGTATTGTAAAGCGGTACAATGGAAATGCCACTGAATATAGAAAAGCTATGCAAAACTGGCAAAAAGACCTACAGAAAGAAACTGAAGCCATAACGCTACTTGAAGATTGAATAAACACAGGTGAAGGGAAAAGAAAATGACAGGGACAGGGGTCAACGATCGATCCGAATTCGAAAATTTAAACAAACCAATACACGTAGACGGATTAATGATGAGAGGATTGGGTTGCTAGGAGTGTGTATCTAGCCTCTACCACGCCTCTTGGCGCGAACTGGAAAAAAAGTGTAGAAATTGGCCAAAATAGTGGAGATTATTCTACCAGAGAGCTTGCAATTGGTCGGTCATTGGACTATAGATTTGACATGTACAGCTGGTTGCATATTGTAACTCTTAAGCCGACTAACTCCTCTGGCCAATTTCTACTACTAGTATTTCTTCTTCTCTGGAACATGTATACGTTATCTTATGGCCAAAATACAGCAACCTGGGATGCTAACTCATCAAAGCATGGTGTATTCCGGTAGATTTCACCCTCCTTTATGTGTATTCCGGTAAATAGGCGGACCGGTATTTCCAGCGACTCACCCAGTCTGGTAGAGACTAGTTTGCACCTGCTCAAATAGCAACGCGCATATACATATACACAATATACGGGCGCCTCCCTAGATTTGGATACTAGTATTTGAACAACACTGCAGTATAACTTAGTATCAAAAGTTTACTGCGATAGCCATTGCTAACAAGTACAATAGGGTCAACAGGCTCATATGCATGGTCAGATACGCTCATTCAAGAGATTCACGGTATCGGTAAGGGACACCTTATATACTCTGGTAGTGGTACTATGATGTCTTTGTCATAAAGTAACTGTCAAATATAGTAATGTATATATAATATTTTTATTCATTTATTTTTTTTGTTTCAAATGATCTCTGCAAGGAAAAGTTGGGAACTTGCTTGTCATACCCCTATTTAATTCACTGTCTTCGCTTCCGAATTTTTAATGGACGTAATGCACGCACATAAAGCAATGGTGCGAAATTTAAAACGATTTGGACACTTTACCGCAGAATATACCTGATCATTGTTATTATCCTACAATAAATCAGTTATAGCACAATGAGCCGAAACATGTTGCAAATTGTGAAGAAAAGACAACATTACTCCAACTGAAACAGAAAGATTTCTTCAAACGCGGCACTTGTTTTCACAATTGCAAAAGCAACCCACCATACGCCTTCTGAGTCAGTTCTAATTGCGTAATATTCAAATTAGGTTGAGTCTTGAAATCGCATTATATTGTGGCTGGCGATTTCACGGTGGTCAGATCTGGGCTGCAAAGTTCCCACCTTTTCTAGAACCCGAACTGGGTTCGATCGAACTCGATCTGAGTAATTCGAACCGAACGCGCGTTCTATTAGGGGGTCATCTCCGGTCATTTACAATAATCCCGCGAAAACAGGCCCTTTCCTCTCCGTGCCTCGCAACAGATAAAAACAACACTTTTCTACAGATACAAACCGTTTCATGGACAGTACATGTACGCTATCATTTTGTTGTAGACATGTAACATGTAGCGAATCTACTGTCGTATCCGTGGGTGACCTTGAATATTGTAATGATTCTTAACGCTAGTATCAACAACACACTCCCCACTTTCGGGCGACATGACATGTCTGCAAAACTCGTTAAGTATAGGAAGCATGGAGAGTCCAACATACCTCATTCACGGCTCAAAATGACTGTAACGGTTGTCCCCAGAATCGTGTTTTAGGGATTTTTGAAAAATGGCCTAAATTTTAAATTATGGGTAATTTAGTGCGAAAAATGTCCAAAAATGCCGTTTTTTCACCAATATGTCGCCAAAAACCATACTTAAAATCAGAAATTAAAAAATTCCTAAAACACGATTTTTGATCTTATTCCCAGTCGTCGAAAGATATAGGAATCGGGGATTTGGGGTAATACACGTAGCCAATACTTAACGAGGTTTGCCTAAAACGATGACTCGGACTGACTCTGGCAGGCGCTCCGAAACCCGAAAATAAACGTCTTTTGGAGCGAAATTTTTACAAACCAGTGATTTAACGTAAACATCTAACATTAAAATTATGTAAACACGATAAGCTCATTTTATTTTGACGAAATTTAACACACGTTACCGGTAATTTTTCCAATATAGATTGATTTCCTTTATTTTAATGGTAACTACTAGTAAATGTATTACAATATTCCAAATAATTCAGAAGGGGGCTAGGAAGAAAGATACATGAAGTAGAAAAATAAGACATAAGAAATGCAAATTCGATTTGAAATTGCCACAAGTTTGTTTTTTAGATTTGAAAACCGCTATTTTGAGCGGCGAAGCAAATCGTTGATAGGGCCTTTACATCTTCAGATCATTTCGGCCAGAAGCCAACAGAAATCATTTTGATCTTCGGCGGGGAACGCCATTATTTTACATCGGGTCATTCACTAGCTGAAGTGGTCAGATATTGACAAGTCAATTCCACGATGCAGAGGACGAAGATTTCCTGCATGATGAAACTGGCCTCACAACATTTCCAACTCCTCTACCATTCGGAACATTACTTGTCCGAAGAAGCTTCTCTATAGTATTTAACCTGCTCGATGATGTATATTCTCTCGTTAGTGGCGCTTGTTTGTGTTTACCGACCAGGGCTCCACGCGTGTTTTTATCCAAGCACTATCCATCAATCTGCGTTATCGAGCTGTGCAGCTCCCAGCATTACCTGAACCCCCAAACGCCATCTATAGATGTGTGCACCCAAGCATGAATCTTCATCAATATTTAAGCAGTAATCTGCAGATGACAGCGCTAAGGCTAGAGAGGGCTGCGAAAGCGGCTGTCAACAACGGTTTGCCTACGCCTTCCGTACCGATGAAGCCAATTAGAAAACGGGCGGCCATCGACAAACATCGCCCCTGACGATATCGCCCAAAAGGCAGGCGCTGTAGTCGGTATCATGTTGAGTGACACAGGGGTGTGATTTTGCTCGTTGAATATTCATGAGCATATAAAAAGTGCATGGAGATTGACCTCATTTTGGCAAATCTATTATTAATTCTGCTATTGGAAAAATGCAAGATGGCTGCTCCCACACTCTGGTCCACAATCTTGAGGTAAAGTACGTCCTTTTTAGCGATTTCCACCAGATCTGCATGACATGTAGGTTTGCGATATGCGTGAAATATCAGATCATTTGGAAGCGCTGCTTTAGTGGCCGTCTTGATGGAGATAAAGTGGAAGTAGTTGTGACTGATTCACCATGCACTCTCCCGCTCTTCCACTAGCGCCAGCAAAATTCATTGCAATTTAATTTGTTATCGCCTTATTCACAGGCACAGCAATCGCAGCATCACAATTCTTTGATTTCGGATGTCGTAGAGAAAATGGCCCAGCATTTATCGAACGCTCCGTTTTTCGCTGTAAGGCGTTATTTTCCGTTCTTAAGCGAGTATGTTGTGGAGATACAAATATGGGCGTATTGGGTTATTCCTGGTCTAGACTTCCCAAATCAGGCGAGGTTGAACCGATGTTTAGATACCGGTATCCCGTTCCTCGCATCATGTCACTTGGGGACATGTTCTTGTTAATTGGTAGCAGGCGTGCTGTGGGGCACAATTGAATCCTTGAATCTTTAAATTATACATTATTTCGAACGATTTCTGTTCCCGTCCCCTCAGCAGAACGTGCGGCGAAGTATGTGAAGCATGCCCGGCATATTCTGGGTATGAAGCCATTGGGCACAACAGTCCTGGCGCGTGCTCAGAGTGCGCCTGGGCCGCCGGATTGAATGTCCTAATCTTCAAGCAGATGTTGGGTAGAAGATTGTTGCCGTTCAAGTTGGACAACACGGCTTCTCTGGCAGGCGTCAGAAAACGGCTATACGAATAACTCACGATCTTCCACCCCAACATCTGCTTGAACATCACAAGCTGTACCGCTGTCGCTATAAAATTGTTCTCACCCCTACATACACACATTTTCCATATACCTCACCTTTATATATCACTAAATCCCTTGTTAGAAATGATCACAGCTTCCCACTTAAAATATTGTGAGTTTCTTTTACGTCTTTCTTCAATAACATCAATGATGAAATTGTTTTTAGGGAATAATTTGTGTCCTTCCGGGCCGAGTAAAGCCGGTGGACGCATGGAACGCTACACCGGATGTAATACACTGATGTCAATGAGCAAAATCATGGCGGAGTACTCGAGCGGAGACTGAGCGCTGCTTCTTCCGAAAAATCACGTCGGGAAAACACAGTAATGGAGCTCGAACCGACTGGTAACGGCACGCTACAGGAGTAGATATGTCGTGGTGTCGTATTTGAGCACTTGTATCGTGAGGTCGTGAGGATGAGGGGAGAAAATCAGTGTTTTTCACAGCCTGTGTACCGCTGCTTAGAAATCTAAGGTTTGAAAAATGGCGCGGGTTGGCTCGCTTGTGTTCGTTCCGTGGTTTGATATCGATATTGTCTGTCCCCAAACGGCTGGCACTGTCTCTCCCAGGCTGGTGCGAAGTCATGTACGTATCTGTGCGACTGTAACAGGTAGGGCCTGTGATCTTGATGTGGTAAGACTCCAGCTTGTGCGAGGTGAATACCGGGGCAGCGCCCCGCAGCTGTTATACTTATAGGATCAGAACATATAGCGGTCCTGGTGGATGTCTTGTCATTGTTACGTCACTGATGCCCACCTGTCTTGTGTTTTCTTCTGTCCCCACAGGTGTGAATAATGGTCGAAAGCGGACCGACCTCCCGGGCAGACGGAGATACAGTAGTAGCAGCACACAGAGGTACAGCACCAGTCCGAGTCCGACTCTCCCACCGGCCAGCACCGGCAGCAGCCTCGGTGCCACCGTCGCTCAGTCGCCGAACCCACCCCCGCTCAGCAACCGCTGGCAGACCACCTTGTCCGTCATGACGGCCGCAGCCAACAAGCGCAAGCAGCGCCAACAGGGGCCGTACTGGCCCCCTCGGGCCCTCTTCTGTCTGGGCCTGAAGAACCCCATACGCAGGGCCTGTATGTACATCGTGGAATGGAAGTATCCTTTGATTTAAAAACCTACGGCCATTTGTTTACATCTCCATCTTGTATTATACTGTACCCAGTAAATCACACAGAACCACAACATGATTTACTCCACACACTTGTTGTGCTGTCTGTTCGTTTGCTCTTCCTGATAAGGGTAAAATGCTCTTTGTGTGATCTGAAAAGGTTGTCCGCACAAAAGTAGAAGTGCAAATTTTCTTTCCATGCCTAATAAACCTCCAGAGAAAAGCAAAAACCACACCCCTGCAGATAATTAGTGTGAAAGAAATGCCAGATGATCAACCCATGATATGCCTTTTGACTAACCAGATTAACTCGAAGCAGACATTTTTCTCAAGAAAAAATTATATATTTTTTATGCTTGGAAAAAATCGCAATACTGTGCAATTGTTGCAAGGCTGCGATCTTAATGTTAGGACATATTGTTTCCACAGTCACTGGGTCTTAGTTAAAAATTCATCGAAATCTCCGAGGAATAAAGGTGTGTTGTCGGGGAATTAACATGAAACCTGACGCTTCTCTGCTGAACTGACGTGGAAAAAAGGGATTACATATGTTAAAAGGTCAGGCCAGGGACTTTAGTAAGCCTATATCTGCAGCTTAATGCCACTGTTGTGTGCCATACTGAATGCTAACAAACACGTAAAATCCACAGTCACTATGTACCATAGCCTCCATTTGGCACTGTTTAGAAAAGCGAGGGTGGCAGTCAATGCAAACATGCTGTAGACAGGTTGACTCAGAGCTCACATTGACACAAGGGGCTTGTCGCCCCATTATAGCTTAGAGACGTTCGCATGTAGATTATTGTAACAATTAGACAGAGGTCTGCTAGACGGACATTGTGTAAGCACGGTGTTACATTTCGGTGAACGAACTCTGTCACAATAACAACCCAAACACAACAATATATCAAATATACCTGTGTATTGTTCATGTAGGCTAGTCATTATTGGCCTTGATGTAGTTACAGGGCAGAACATTTTCTACATCAAAACTGAACATGTAATTTAGAATTTAAGAATGATAAATGTACAATAATGAATATGACCATACTTTATTATGGATCTTCTTAGTCAATAACTCTTTTACATAAAGCTCATTTGACTTGCTTGCTTACTTTCAATAAAGCAAAAACAACACAGACTAGTGATAGTTTTTTAGGGAAGGTTTGACAAATGGTATGTTTATATCAAATAATGGTTTGTGTTCAGCTATATGTACAAATGTACATGTAGATGTATAACGTCAAGCCTTGTGTTTCAACCTACAGGGACATACTCCACTGGATGTAATTATAACTGTCTTAATGTAATTTTCAGATTTGCACAACAGAGTCATATTACATAATATCACTGCGTGACGCAGTAAACCTTTTCTGTTATATCTACATGGACACAGTGTTGTTACTAGCAATCCAATTTTGGAAAGCTCGTTTCCTTAGCATGTTACATATGACTGGTATGGCAACTTGAACCATTAAGATAGAGAAGGGTTAGCAAGCCCAAAATTCATACAGCTGAAAAATATTTACAAGGACAAAATGTAAGCTTTAAATGGTATAGGCCACATTACTATATAAAATTCAAGGACGTTATATAATGTCCTTGATATATTCTAAGAATTACCCTCCATTTTTTGCAAAATCAAGAATTGCGTAGTACTGAGATCCACAGATAATTTCCAAATTTTTGTTTAAAAGATCAGATGACTGCTTTATAAACATTACAGATTTTCAAATATCTTCTTTATATTCAGGAAGATGCAAAGCTATCATTTGCAATGTCCATGATGTTTCCAGTGTAGGTGATACATCATGTTGTGTTCTGTAGCCTGCGTTTTTAGCAAACACCATTAAGCTCCAGCCAATATATACAGCACTTTCTTACACTGATGTTATTTACTAGTAAAGTTCTTTCACACGACCACAGGCCATTTATCACCGACGTTTTGGTGGCTTTGAGCTGCCTTCACAAGGGTGAAAGCAGCTGAAACCTTGGTGAGGAAATTGACTGTGGTGTAAAAATAAAAGAACTTTACATGTAAATGACTTATCATCCTGAAGAAGCTACTACACTTTGTTACAGATTTTGTCTTGTATTTTGCACTTCTGTATTTTCAGTTTCTTACATGTAAATCTTAACATGTATTGTATTTATATAGATTTATAAGTGTTTAAAACTCATTGTGTTCTTCTACATGCTGGATGATGCTAGTCTATTTGGTAATTGTATTTTGATGTTGTTTGTATGTATATATGTATAGCCTAAGATCACACAATTCAGCCAGCCTTATTAGTTGGCTGCAATGTGGTTTTAGCATGTACTACTACTACTATTTTCTCTCAATAAGCCAGTTATTCTTATTATGCCGGTTAAGTTCCTTGACCAGTTTTCCTCCAGGCCTTTTGAATATTTCATTCTTCTGGCCATCTTTGCCAACTGCGTGGCCTTAGCGGTCTATGTGCCCTACCCTGTGAAAGATTCGAATGAAGCCAATCAACAATTGGTAAGTCACCGCCCGACACAGGTGGAATTCAATATGGGGTTTCAATTGATCGTTTCTGTGGTAACACATCAACTCATGCCTTTGTGCTGTTGACCTCTGCCTTCTCCCCCCCTGGGCCTGAAAGCACCCAGAATTCCCAGGGAAATTATGGCTTCAGGGACACTGAGAACTCTTAGCCAAAACAAGGTGCATTGAACCACCAACATATTATTTAATTGTTTTAGGCTTGTGTTTAATGGAGGCCGTTGTGTCCTAAATCCTGATACATCATTGGAACAGATGGGTTTCATATTTGTGTGACATGTTGACAGAGTATATTATGACCTCTGAATAGCATTTTTTTTTAAAAACCCTTTTGTTATGTTATGTAATATGTGGCGAAGTTTAAGACTGGATCAGTACAAGTTATATGCCGATGTCACCTTGGAATGTAAAAATATGCCAGGAAGCAAGTCCAATGCTGCAATGTTTCTGCCTACATGTTCACAGTCTTTCCTAGTCACAGCCCCTTCACAGTAGATCCATGCAGTTTTCCAGCCTTCCTTTGGAAAAAACGTTTTAAGTATTCACGGCAGAAGGAGGCAAGGAAATAGCCTGTCCCTGGGGAGTGACAGGTGGATTTTCATGGATTTCCTGTCTCTTGCTGGGATATCCATTTCTTTGTCCGATGTTCAGATTGATCCGGATATTGACTGTGCACTGTGCAAAAGATGCAATGAAGTTCTGAATGTTAAATTTCCACCACACAGTGCATCTTCTGGGATGCCTTAAATAGAGGAAAAGAGGATTTGGCAGTTTTCTTTGTATATGCATTGCATGAGTGATGCAAGGACAAAACAGGCTTGAAAATAGAGACTCCCATCATTCATTTTCAAGCAGATACTGAAACACAATGAGGCTCTTCTATGGCTGCTGTGTTCAGATATGGTGCAGTAGCTGAGATTTCCTGACTTTGTGCTTACTGTTGAACTTCAGTACAAACCAGAATGTACTCCACGCTCTGGTTTTGTGCTGTGTTCCCCGGCCTACCGCAAGAATGGCTTGGAATTAATGGTGTTGGCAGGATGCCCTGCCTCTAGAGGAGCAGGTTGTCAAGCAGTTGGAGGTTGGGTCTTAATGAATAACAGCTAGGAAGTTGATTGGTAAAGACACAGACAGCATAAAAAGTGATCTTTTCATGGAAGGATGTTCCAGGAGAATTTGTGTTAAAATGTCTCTTTGACGGTAACAGGTAATGTTACATTATCGCCTCTGTGGAGGTTTTGTTTTTGGTGTGTTTGCCTGTCTGCTTGTGTGTTGTTAGTTATTTGAATTAGATAGAGTGACAGGAAGTGAGGGGGAATGGCATAACCACAGATTGACAAGAAGGTTGAATTGGAGGTCAAAATGGTCTCCCCAGCAGGCTGAAAGGAACTGAATGGTACAAAGGTCAAAGATCAAATTTCCTGTCTTCTGTTTCCTGCTATATTCACGTCTAGATATCTGTTGCAATAATTTGCATTTACAGAATCAGCGAGAAATTCACAATGATTAATAAATTTGAACTAACAACTCTAAATACTTCCATGAAATCTTCAGTTTCTTATCAGGTATTAGCATTTTTCCAGGTAGGTAGAAGGTAAGAGGGGGAGTTGGGGGACAAATGGACTATACTGACCAGAAAATGTCCAATTTCCAAAAAGAACTTCACATAATTTTATAGAATTTTATTGCAGCAGATTTTGCATGTTGCTAGCCAGTGAGTAATATATATTGAGGCAATCCTTCACATTCTTCTTCAATTATTTCTGCTCCTCCTTAGAGATTGGCTTCTTGAGTGATTTGGGTGATTATTGCCAGAAAACTGTCAGAAAGTAGATGGGAACATTGATAGAGAGGACCCTGTAGAGAGAAAGGTGTATCAGATTGTTTCTCCCCTTAGATATTTGAGATGGAACACTATCGATTACACCTAACACACCATTATAGGTTCTAAAACCCAGGTAGTCCGACAGCTTAATTTGTGTATTTTTATGAAGAAAATGGGTTGATTTTCTTTTAAAGTAAAGCTTGTTACAGTTCTTGTGTGCTTGTCTTGTGCATCCTAAAACGGGTTCTGAAATGGTCATCACTCACTCACTCACTCACTCACTCACTCACTCACTCACTCACTCACTCACTCACTCACTCACTCACTCACTCACTCACTCACTCACTCACTCACTCACTCACTCACTCACTCACTCACTCACTCACTCACTCACTCAGGACATTCAGTCCCATAGCTTGAGCCGTAGGGGCAGTCCTAACCCCATCAACCAATACAAAATTGGTGGTAAATGACTACCTTTGCAGGGAAAAGGTTAAAACAGAAAGAATGGGAAAAGCTTATCACAGTGTTCCCTACATCAATTGGAATTTCAGCATTGCTTTATAATTGAGGCTGTGATTTGCCTGTTGGTCTTTTTAAAACTTGGTGAAACATCTTTTGAGAACTGCTTGCTTAAATTGTATGGTGTGTGTAACAATTCTTGGCAGCCTCCAAGTTGATCACCTTAGTAGAGACTCCCACTTCTTATCAGATCTCACATATTGGGGGAGTGGCTTTTTTTGTCAAGTACCCACTGTTGATATGATCACTAATTCCTAAGGACAGGAGCCATTTATTTTCCGATTCTTTTGACTACTAAAAGCAGGATTCTTTTATGCGAATTTCAAATCAATTTTAAGCAAGTAAGTACACTATTTGATCCCCAGAAGAGCTGTTTTTTTAATACAATATTGAGAAAATTGCTATGGGCATGGTTAAATGTCATTTGAAAGATTTGGACTCAAACAACATTTTGTCAAGTGAAAGATTTGGACTAAAACAACATTTTGTATCTAGAATTCAATGTCAAGATATTTTGAGACCAGTTGGCAAATTCTTGTATGGTAGAGGGCAGACCTGGTTTTAAACAATTTTATATTCAACGCCTGCTAGTAGGATTTGTATCTGCTAGTCTGACGGGTATGTTTCCTGCCTCCAGGCATCCATGTCAAATGCTACAGAAAAAATCCAGAAGCTGAGCCTGACTTTCATCACCTTCCAGATGCATATTGCAGCAGAAGGGAGAGTAGAAATCTTTCTTCATTTATGTGCCATCAAAACCTGCAAGCCAGGGCTACGGTTGCCACCAAAAATCATTCGTGATGCTCCCAGTAGATGTTACATAAGACATCTATTCTTATACACAAAAGCCTTTTTCTGGGAAATGGGTTACTAAGGAAAGGGTCAGGACGAAGTTTGAATGCATGATATGCCAAAGACACCCCTTCAACATCAAACAGTTATTTTTACCAGCCTGCCACTCCCAGCTGTTTTTCATGACCTCCTTTTGTGAATTCTATGCTGACTGACTTCACATAGCTTTTCATTTTTCTGAGCTATTAAGGTTGCCCTTTGGCACAAATTTTGTACAGGTTATGGGGTACCAGGGTTATAGGCAACAGGGAGATTAGGCATAACCTTCAATATTCTATTTTGCTCTTTTTTGATCATGTAAGCTTATTTTCTTGACTGATTTAACAGACGTGATACTGATTTTTTTTCTGTGTACGAAGACCATTGTATTGATATGTATATGTATTATACTATTTGAATTTGCAATAAGTTTCTATTTCTTAATATCAGTTCTCTTTTTGTACCAGGCTGTTCTCAACAATGCTACAATGTAACTATACAACACTGTTAGTACAAGCTGCCCAAACATCACAAGTTTTGTAGTTACACCACATTTTGAATACTAGTACACCACAACAGTATGGGATCCATATTCCAAAAAAGGCAAAGTGACTCTGACAAGTCGTTTGGTGTGATACAGTATAACTATCCGCAGCTGTGTGCATACAAAACTGTTGTGTTACACCACCAAATGGCAGCAGTACAGGTTGACCAATTCAGAATCAGATTCAACTATACAGACTCCCACAAGTTTTGCTGAAATAAGTAATTCCATTTCCTGTGTATAGTAGCTTGATTGTACAGTACGTTTGTGTACCTAATCTAGTATTAATCAGTTGACAGGTGCTCATACTATCATAGCCAGGGACCACGTTAAGCTGAAAGGGTGTGGGCAAATCATTAACAATGGGCGCGATCATTAATTCATTCAGCAAAAGTAACCGACAGGGCAGCCGGGATAGAGACGTGGTAGGGAGGTTTGAATCATTTATAACAGATCGCCAGGTAAACCAGCACTCATGTGACGTATCAACGCAGCCCTGTTGCCTAGCAACGCAGGCTTGCCCCAGTGAATGCAAGAGGTGGCGGAAGTCATGAATATTACAGAACACAAGCGTAGATTGCTGAAGGTCACGCAACCGGTCGCCGAAAACGGTAGCTAGAAGCCAGCGATTGCCTGGCATTGTTGCAATTTTCCTTTTCCCAGCACTATGGAATATGAACCACAAGAGACTGAAAACAGCCTCTGCTGTGATTTCATCGTAAAAACATCTTAAAAACAAGATACAGTAGTTGTAGACTGACTTGTAAGGTTGATCTGTTCTTAGAAATGTCCCTCATTTTAATATCATGACAGATTTTGGCCTTAAGTTAGCCATACATTTTCGTGATCATGGTAACATTCTCCTGTCTGGCATTGTTTCAAACTGATAATACAAAAATAATACTTTGATATATAACAAGTGGTTATCTGTATCCAGTACTGCATATCAATGAGAACGCACCCAGATGCACTGAATGATAATCTTACAGAGTATCGCACTGGCAGTGAAATATTGCCTCATAAATCTGTTCAGTTGGTTTTAGTATCATCTGTTCAAAACAGTCCTCACATGACCTAAGCTGTAATCATAATAGCTGTCAGTGGAACTGTATATTGCATGTATCGTATATACCGAGGTCAAAATAAATGTGTTTTGCGTAAAGGACTTTCTTCAAGTTTTATTGCCTTTGCAGATCACTTTGAATCCATACATTGTAAATTTTCAATTGAAGGCAATTCAAATAAATAAATAAATAAACAATAATTGTTTATTTTGGTGGTCCCCAATATTGGAGATGTCAGAAAAATGTTTTATGACCCTTTTGTAACAATTCCTATTTATCAGAAATTGATAATACTCATTACCTTCTATACAGTTGATGAATGGTAAGTACATGTAAAATAGATTAGACTCTGCAATTGAGCTTTTCCTTGAGGAATACCTTGATTTGAATTGGTTCTAAGGACCTAATACGTGGTTCTTTGGCCTGTATTCAGTCAATAATCATCTTTGTTCAAGAACCTAAATAGGATAAAGAGTGATATGAATGATGTTCAAGTACATAGGTAAGCTATGTATACCTTTCTTGGGTTAGATTTCTTCGTCGCAACTTCAGAATCTTTTCTTCGATCTATAACA
The DNA here is from genome assembly GCA_013266295.2 of Branchiostoma floridae x Branchiostoma japonicum. Lineage (NCBI taxonomy): Eukaryota > Metazoa > Chordata > Leptocardii > Amphioxiformes > Branchiostomatidae > Branchiostoma > Branchiostoma floridae x Branchiostoma japonicum. The sequence goes on from CM023825.1 coordinate 13,616,042, forward strand.
TGTGGGTTCCTTGATTTTAATATTAGAATCATTTTCTCTTCATCTGCAATGGCCAGGGGACAGTTTTTTGTAACATTAGCTCCTTTTATCATCAGTCGATCTCTTTTATTGTTAGAGACTATTTGATAGAAGTAGCGTTTAAAGCAAGCCACCAACACTGATATGTGACTGTCTCATTTCAGTAAAGCAGCTTAACTATGCAACTGTAATGCAGCTGACAAGGCTAGAAACAGTAGTTTTGAAATCATCCCCTGCATTTCCTGTGGCCTTCCCTGCCCTCCCCTGGTACTCCTGAGCGGACCAGTCATGACATGACAATGTTGTCAGCAGTAAGGCCAGTGCCCTTATGTGGAGGATGGGTGATTATGTACAGCTCCAGGTTGCCTAAGACAGCATTGATCGCGGGGTTTACTGATTAAATAGGCCACCTCATTAGAACGTACCAACTCAACAGGGAGCTCCGGGAGGTTGATGGTGACTCACCGCCGTGCGTAATGCGCCGTGCTGATTACACAGTTCTGAACTTGTGACTCTCATTTTTACGGTGGAGATTTGAACTCTGGTAACCTCATTATTGTGACGAATGTATTGCAAAACTTGTTGGACCACCGAGCTTGTTGGGGAAAATTGCAGCAGCTGGACCGAAGCTGTATCAAAATCAAAATATAACTTGTTGGGAAAAAGTCAGCAGCTGGACTAGAGCTTTATCAAATTTTAAGCATAATTTCTATAATCTTGTTTTCAATTTAATGATAGTCCATTATGTAGGTTGCATCCTTTTTTAGCATAGGCATCATTTTGCAGTTTGTATTGAGGGCTTGAAATGCCTCCTTGCAACCAGTATTTTGCAGTTTTCTGAAAAATGTGTAAGCAACTTGCAATATTGTAACCTAAAAAGTACAGGCTCTGTATTATCTATAATATTATGATATTGCAGAAAATAGAAAGTAAACAAATTCATGCCATGATTTTATTATTAATCCTCACTTACAACATGACTATAATCACTGACCTTCGCAATGCAGTATGGACCATGCACCATAATGTCTATAGCAGGCAATAACAGAATATCAATCAGTCAAGCTAGGCATAAAAGATAGTCAGATACTGACACTTCTCCCAAACTGAACCTATAACTATTTCAAACCATGTGGTGATACAGCTAGCTACAGTAGGATGGGCAATTAATCCCTCACCAGATATAAAGAGCAGCTTGCCATTTGATGAAGTAGTCTGATATGCCAGTGCCCAAGCTTTAACAGACTGTGGAGTATATATAAGAAAAACTGGTGTGCCATGCAAATATCAAACTTGCTTGACAGATTTTTCAATCACAGTGTCAAGGCAAGCGAGTACAGAAATGTCAAATGCGAAGAAGTAAAAGTCAGGCTGGGATGATCATAGTCTTTAGAAAACCTTGTGGGGAGACAACCGGTAAAGGTGATTTACATGTTTCCTCCTCCATGGTATTCAATGTTAAATCTAAGTAAACAAATTACTGTATTATAGAAAAAGAAATAAGCTTAAGGTCATAACTGTTATTATCATTATCAATCTTTATGCACATTTGAACAGTTAAGGTATTTATGCAGTAATTTTTTTTAATATCTACTCCCAACATTAATTCTCAGATCAAATACCATCTGTGTTAAGGTCAGTGTTGAATCTCTTGTTTCTATCTGTTGGGGTTTGAGGAAGGATTGGAGACAATGAGTCTAACAGACAAGATGGCTTCAATGTTGAAAATACCTTAAAATTTAGGTAAGCCACAAAATAGCATCGACAGTTAACAAGCTTAAGGTTCTTCCTGCTTTATGCCCTTAAAAAGACTGGACAGACATCATTTAAGATGCAGTAACTGTGATATGTAGGAGCTTATAGTTTACATGAGACATCATTGAAATATCTGTTTGCTTTAGTTTTGGGATTAGGTTACTTCAACCATTTATCACAAGGAACACCCTTAATTTATTGACCTTTCCATTCCTGCTCAAGATGAATCATACCATCCTTCTGATATTAATCATTGTCTCTGGCCAAAAGCTGAATTAAGGTGAAGATAGTCACTTGAGAAACATCTTAGATATCAAGGGACAAATTTCAACTGAAGACTATATAAAGACACAGTGACTGTATAGTAGTACATTCCTCTGTAAAAATGAAAATACCAGAAAAATGTTTTTGCCACATTTTTCAGATAAATAGTTTAAATTGAAGCAATCTTGATATTCTGAAAAGAATGTACTGGATGCCCCTAGACCTAGAGATACAGTTAGTTGCAACTGCATGGATATCCAAAGGCACCAAAACACCTGTCTGTCAGCCTGTATATTCAGTTCAGTAGGCTAAAGGGGTTGATAACATAACCCTATACTGCTTTAGACCCCTAGTCTGTAGTTCAGCCCTCTGGTTTGTGAAAAGCTATCCAGATATTCTGTCTGGCATCCTGCTGCTAGTGTTTGGGCAACTGGTTTTCATCTCCCTCCTGCCAAGGCCTGCAGGGTGGATAGAATTCCTCCTGACATGCTGCTGCTACTGTGTTACACTCACCACAGGGGGGGCACAGGAATTCAGTAAGGCCAGGCAGAGCTAGGGATACAGTTGGGAGCTTTGGCCTAGCCAGTTCTATATGTTATGTACCAACCTCCTTGGTTGTTCATGTATGTTGCTTCAGAGACCCATTCAGACAAAAATATGAAATTTGAGTCCCATTACAGCTACTGTCTTAAACTCACCATAGGTGGGACACAGAAATTTAGCAATACAAATGTACAAAATGTGATACTGTTTGGGGGCATTGTCCTAACAAAATAGGTATGACTCACTCAAAAATGAAGAAAAAAAAATTAAGTCTTGCTATATCACATAATTTTTCAAAGTTCAAAAGATCTGCATTATTGTAGGTAAGAATTTTGAATAATTCTTGGCTTATTCTGTGTGTTATTTTACAGGCCCATCCTGAAAAAAATAAATCTACCACAATTATATAATTTTTGCATTAGATAATCTTGGTCTTAGTACTGCAGGTAAGAATTTTGGCAACCTTCCAGCATTGCAAGTGACAAAAGAAAGTGTTCCAATAAATGCCTTACCACGACGTGCTACCTGACTTTATCAGGGCTATAGAGTTGAGAACTTTATTTCTAGTCATGCCTTGGTGTTGGGAGGTAAATGATAAGATAAGAGGCATTTGCAGTCATGATGCTGCATGATAAGCCCTGCACTGGGCGTAATTAAATAAATTAACTTGACCATGACTCTGATCGATGTGCTGGAAAATGCATACACCGCCTGCCATTTTTTTTTAAATTTATCAGTGACTTTGAATATAGCCAAAAAATTATGTTTTTCATGATACGTTGAGGAAGGTTAGACATCCAGGTAAATGATACTCAAACTCAAACCCTTTTACTGGATAAATCTCCGTAATATTCCCATTTGAACACAGCTGTATGATCATGCTTTGGTCTGCAAATACTTCATACAGAAGTGTGAAAACCATGCAACCGTTTTCTGTTCTGTAGGTTAGTTGTTTTATCATGCATGTCCATGTTTATGGGCTAATATATACATGTACATGTATTATACAGTTGTACCCAAATATCAGTCAGTCAACCTGTAGAAAGTACATGTATCATCTCTCCAAGTGCCCTCATGTTTTTGTCTTTAAATACTTACTAGTATGACACAGCAGTGTGACAACCATGCACCTTTTCTGTTGGTTTTAGTTGCATTATACATTGTAGTTCATATTTGGCAACCTAAATATCAGTCAGTCATCCTTTGAATGATCAAATGATACAACATGTAACCCCCCCCCCCCAAATGCCCTAAAGCTACCCTTTTAAGTCTGTATCAGCAAAGAATTCGTAACACGTTTCTTTACCCCAGGCTGCTGTAGCAACTTTTGCCACTACTTTTGGCAGGAAGTCCTGATGGAATTGTCCAACATGAAACATGCCGCCATGTTGCTAATCTGGGAAAACAAGGACCACAGAGATATAACCTCCTCCCTGTTGAGGTAGCCTTTTGGCATTAGTTGGTGGGTGATGGGAGGTAAGGAGAAGAAATTTTAATGACTAGGTGCAATTCTAGGAGAGTTCTATGAAAAAAGCTTTCAAACAATGGTGTTTTAAATTATTTATTTTTTATTATAATGTAAGACAATTAGATAAAGGCAAACATTGAACAAAAATCTTTTCAACTTAAGGAAATTACTGTTGATATATTTTTGCAGTTTGTCATTTTGCACATCATTAGACTTTCAATGCCAGCATGATATTTCCAAAAAATTCTTATTTGTCATATTTTTCTTTTGATAATCACTAAAAGTTTTTTCAACTCCCTTGACGGTATGAAAAGCAAGAATAAACAGTTGAAGTAGCACACCATTTGTCGCTAGGAGCTACAATGTACTCAGTTACCGTGGCACATGGTTTTTAGTGCTTGCTATTTTTAGGACAGTCTCCGACAAGAACCCCCCGCCTGTGCCTCCACCACACTGTGGTTGCCTCCTCGGCAAAGCCACAAGCAATATGGCGATACAGCAGCAGGGAGAGATGCATGGGTACAAGGGCTTGTATTGATTTTGTGGGAATGATGCCGCCTGGCAGCACCCGCCCATCGGTACCATTGTAATTCCTCTGTCATACACTTCGTCTTCGCATCAAATTAGCAGCGGGAAAAATACCGATCCATGCATTTTATTACCATTTTTATAAAGATAGAAGATTAGATGGCCCCCGTCATCTTTTTTGTCCGATTTCCGATTACTAACAGGAAATTGATTCTAATCCAATATATGGGCAGGGGTTTGAATGACTCACGTCAGAGTCTGGCTTTAAATCGTGCGGTGGAAACCCTCGCATGTGCCTCAACTAATGAGCCGGATCCTTTGTGAAGGAGCCAAAAATGATGTGGCAGATATTCACCGGTCTGAGATGTACGCGGTCGTCAGCGCTCAACTTCCTCTGCCAATCTCCGGGGTGATCGGAAGACGGTGTTTTATTACGCACTCACAATTTTACAATTGGAGGGGATGAAGACGTTGATTTCTCCTGTGGACATGTTCTTTGGTGTGATTATTATGTCGTCTTCCAGGGTTTTTTTTTCGAGAGGACAGACTTAGTCTAATAAAAAACTGTAATGGAAAATATGGGACCGTCCTGTTAATGTTTTGTTGATGTTGGATTATGCTAATGGTTTTTTGCCATTTGTTTTTGAAGAAAAGACATAATCCTTTGGTATAATATACTATAAACCTTTTTGAGCTCAGAACACTCAGACTAATAAAAGAAAATATTATTCTGTTTAATTTTCTTGGTGGTGGATTGTATTAATGGACATTACATTCTATATTGTTGAACAAAAAGTAGTAAACTCTCTATCAGGGCACATGAAAATAGTTATAGTTGCTACTCTAAATTTAGGCACCATCAAATTAAAGCATTGCTCTGTGCATCTAAATTCATGACTGTATTGCACACTGTCTAGCATGCATGTGAGATTGCTACATGTACCAGTAAAGTGCATCTATCTTAGTTATCTTTGAATCACTTACAGTGTAATTTATTGTGATTACTATTCTATTTGCCTCATGTAGAGCTACCAAGTGAGTAATGTTCTGCTTTGGTAAACTGAAATTCAGATCAGCCATATTTTTAGAAATGGATTTAGAAACACAGTATATCATTATTAACGGCATTTTGCTTGACAAAATCATTGTCTTAAATTGTCACAGTTAAATTGTTACACGTACTAAGTAATATTCAGGGTGTGTCAAATAAACAAAACGAGCTGTCTTGCTCATTAAATTTCATCTGAGGAAAGTAATTCTTAGACTGGTACGGTGATGAAACTCACTTTTGATTAAAAACATACTCAGTCATATTTATTCTGCACATGACACTTTTAAAAGCAATAGTGCATAATTTATAGTTATTACAATATAATTACAGGAAGATGGGAGATAATTATGGAAACACTGGATGATATTTTCCATCACATGTGCCTTTCAGGAATCAATTTTCATCCTAATGACAGGACTTACAATGCAAAAAGCAAACCTTTTTATGTTGTTGTTAACTTTCTTTTATTCTAAGGTACACACACACACACACACACACACACACACACACACACCTTAAAGCATGCATAAAGGTCCTGTTTCTTCTCTCATGTGTACCTTTACCCATACTTTAAGGTGTGCTTAAAGATAGGATTTTGTGCAGTATCTGCACCGCAGCAGAAGGAATCCCCCTCCTGTCCCCCTCCTGCCAGAACCCTCCCAGCAAGGCCAAGTCTGCTGTGGCCCCAGATCACCGGCCAGACAGATGGGTCATTGATCTGCCCTGCCTTCCCCAGGCAAAACAACCACAACCGTTATTGATAGTGGGCGCCCCCAGTACATGGCACCAAGCAGTTTTCCTCAACAACCTGTACTTCTTAGATCTTCCTTGTGCATTCATCATATTCAAGATTCTATTTTCTGCTATCACCTGCCCTTGTTGTGGGAATGTACAGCTGAAACTATCCAGATCTAAAATTATGTCTTTTTCAAGAAATTATGTTTCCAGTTGCAGTGAACTTCTTCCCTCTTTCTTGTACTTTAAAATTTATTACCTTCAAGATTCTACTTTCCTCTATATCCATCCTTATTCATTACATGTATATTTAAAAAAATATTATGGAAGACAGAAACATTATCCCTTGCAGAGTAGACTGTTCCTTGTTTGAGAAATCATGCCATATGCATGATGGCAAAAATATTTTCCAGAGAACATTTCCTATGGTTTGGCAGCCTAGCTATCCCTGAACACAGACCCCTGTGGAGTAGGGTTCCTTGTTGGGAAAATCTTTAGTCCCCAGGTCCCATTTTCGGTGATGTAAAAATTATCAGTCACAGACAGTCAGCCCTGCATCAGCTGATCACCCTAGCCTATTGCTTACTTATATATGAGAAACCTTAACTTGATTAATGCAGCTGCTAAATTCCTGTGGTGTTTGTCGCAGTAGTAAAGCGTTAGTCTTAAATTGCTGGCTGTAGACTATATAATGAGTTAATATGTCACTACTTACAGTGTTTGATGAAAATTGAATATATTTAGCGGTAATGAAGTTGCAGACTTGGCTTGTAGCCTCTTATTTTCAAGTACTAACTGTATTTTGTTGAGTCGGGACGACTGCAGTGTATTTTGTTGATGGCTTTTAGACGAAACAAAACAGGGCACTATTGACGCAATCCTGTTTTTAAATGGATCATCTGGATTGATTTAACTTGATTTTGTGCCTTAGTTCTTACTAAGCAGAATTATACGGCCCCTCGAGGACAGAATTTTCGTCATCCACTGCCTCAACCAGTCATCTCAGACTGTTTTCCAATAATTGCCCAAAAGACCCAGACTGCCTGACTTTGCCAGTCTATTACATAGATACAAAACATCTCTTATTGTCGCTTAATGTTGGGTTAATTTTTGCTGCGCTCCCAGGGCGTAAAATCTTCCTAAGCAGCCTGTCAGTTTGTTGCCATATAACCCAGAGTGTAACTGTATCCGTCGGTACATACAACGTAAGCAAATCAGCTTGCTACAGTTCATCACTGATCACCCTGTAACCAAAAATGGCTGCGTGTCACCCCCCCTTTGGATGCCTCACATAGCTCCCCGCTCAAGGTTTCCCCTGTGTTCTTACTGTGCAGACTAATGCAGTAGATCTACTATGTACTGGGTGAAAAATGGACGTTTCAGCTGGAGAGAGATGATGAAATATTGCACACAATTCTATCTTTATGGCGTCGTTTATTCTTTGATCACAAGCATTATAAACTGCAGGCACTGGTGTTTCAGAGTAAATCATAACAAATTCATTTGTATTTTCAAAATATAGCAATGTTGGTAAATGAGATATTTAATAATATTCCTTTCACAGTAGAGTTAGATCTTTTATGTCTGCATTAACTTATAATTATTATTAAAGGTGCAATAGTGCAGACTTATTTGTTGTAGTATACTAATGCCATGTAGTAGTGGTTTCTCATCGGAATAAAAGAATACTGAAAGAGTTACAGGTTTTTATGTGTGATGTAACAATAAATATTAATAGACTTAGTGAAGCCATACAAGCCTCTTGTTGTTGAGTCATGGTGACTCCTCCAATGTATTTCACTGATCACTTTTAGATTATAAATATCTGTATTGTTCCCAGCCAATCTAAGGTTCATTGACCTAGAGGGGGACCTTGATTGTTCTCATATGGCAGAACAATCTGTTCAAATGCCACAGTGTGTTCTGAATCAATGCCTTTGGAAATTGACATTTTGGTATCAGATGGAAAGCCCCATAAGCCCTGCGTCCTTTTGGCCAGGAGACTTAGGATGCCAGATGGGCAATCTTCTCCCTTTATGCCCTATTTTATGATCATTGAGCTGTGTTTGCCAATAACTACACAAGAGAGAATGTAGTGTTTAACCTTTCTCCTGCTTAGGTAGGCTTTCGGTACCAAATTTGTATTGGTTATGTATGGAGAGGGGCAGTGCAAATATGTAGTTAGTAGACCACTAGATACATGGTGAGGATAATTGATTGGTAAAAATTTGTCACAACAACAGCGAGATAAGAAGATTTTAGAGAAGCAAATATTACTGTAAGAACATACATAATTGTATTTTCCAAAATCGGTATATTTTAACGCAAGGTGAGGTTTGTGGCTTCCATTTGCACCCACACAATGAAGTGAGGCCATAAAAAATGACTAATAAACTGGTGGACATACCAACTACTAAGTACCTAATACCGACTTAGAAAACAACAAGAAATAGTCAAGCCTTCAAGTACCATAGCTATCAACCTGGGATTGAGATGTTTGTTTTTTCGTAGAACTATCGTAGAGTAGAACTCGCTGCCACCAAGTACAGTAGGGGCATCATCACTAAATAGCTTTAAACAATGTTTAAAGTTAGATATGCAAAGGTTAGGTGTAATTTCGCCAGCTGCCACCGTGCCACATGCCTGTGAAGCTGGTGTGTTACACCGAGGGGTGGTTATATCGGCTATACAGATACAGATAATACAGATGCAGAAGTGGGTTAATACATCTATTGCCTCCATTTATAGGCAGAAGTACAAATGTGCAAGGAGGAAAATGAAAGAAATCGCAGCCACGACCAGGGAAACATAGACTCGTAGAAATGGTTGCAAAAAACAACTACAACACAATAACCCCTGACCAAAACCTTGGAGAGCAGTTGTACATGTATGTCAGCTTTCTAACAGGGTACATTAAATGTAAATTTTGTATATGCTGGCTCGCCTGTGTGCAGTGCCAACATTCATACCATAGTCTTCCCTCTGCATTCATGTAGAATTTATGAAAAGAGATAGCAGTACAAGTAAATTGCTTACAGCTTCTCTCCTCATTTTGCTGGCCTTTTACTGCTAACAAATAACCTGTCCTTGAACCACGAGAGTAAGGATAGCCCAGGGGGTTTAGCAATAGGAATGGTGGATACTAATTTACATTAGAGAGGGCGGATTCTGCTTTATGTTTTGTAAGGCTGGCCTCTTGGCCATGAACTTTGTTAGGTAAGAGACTATCCGGTTGTTGGAATGGTTTTAAAATGCAAACGAAAAAATAAATTCCGAGCCCTGCATGTAGCCTTGACCTTCCATACAGTTATACTTATCTTCTGTTTTTTTTTATTTCAATATCTCCACATGCACCTCATCTGTGCCTTCTGCCTTTGACAGAGTAGAGCAATGTAAGAGCCAAGAATTACGACATTGGCATTGAGTCTGTGACTCTGACATTGACAGCATGACACAAACACTTAATGTGAAGAATTAGAAAATTATCAGTCCATCCCTACAATAGATGTTAATGATTTGTACATTAATGACATCCTCATGACATACATTAGAGGTAACAGTCAGGGATAAGGACTGTCTGATGAATGTAGCTGTGTTGTAGCAGCACAGTGTCATGGGAAATTGGTGCCTTCACATGCAGATGTAACAGTCAGATGAGCTGCACACATCTGACTCCCACCGTTTTAGATGGCTATACGAGATCTGATTCGCAATGCTGCATCGAAGTATTAAGATTACGCTAGCGATGGTAGATGGCAGATGGGTCGGGAGGTTCTGGTATTCCTCAGCGTTTTGTTGTCATTGTCTGTGAATGCACTATCAGACTAGCTGGGGCCTTCTGGGGAACTGCCAACAGTTCATCAGCCTGACTCGCCCATGTGTATAAAAGGTGCCTCAACTCAGTCGGTTTTCTGCACCTCAAATTCAAGCTAGCCTAAAGCTGCTTTGGTCAATACATTTGTTGTAGCCTTTGGCTAGTTGGGCAGCCATGTCTGTTACTCCTAAGTACATTTGTGTAATTTTAGAATAAAGTGAATTGAGCAGAACCATCTTACAGAAAGCTGATAGAGTCTGTCCTTAGTGCTGAATTCCGAGTGTATGTGGACTGAGGCTAACGGAATACTGCAACTCTTAAACACAATTCTTTTACTGTTGCCACCAGTCCATGATTTTAATGATGATGGTGTCCATCCCTTGGTGTTGATGATAAGTTTCTCTGGTTGGCTGAATGGTAAAGTAGATAATTTCTGATTGCTGCAGGTTTCCATTGATCCTTATAATGTCTATTTGAATGGGCTTTGCTGCTGTATTCCAAGTGTTAAGAATAGAAAGGACAAGGTCGTCCCTAAAGCCCCCAATGTTCACATGTCCTTGTATCAGTCAACTTGGCAGTAGTTGATCATGAAGAAGCTGAACTTGTCAAAATACATCACAAGAGAGTAAGGTGTAAACCACTGAGGATTGCCCTGGTGTTTTTACACATATCTCAGCAGGATTCTGTTCCAGTGACTGGGCGTGAATGACTTTCCACCCTTCTGCTTCGGGCTGGGTCAAAACGTTCCAGGCCTTAACCATATTGTCTTACCCTGGGGAGGAAGAGTGGCCATGTGGGAAAACTTGTCCTCGGGGAGGGAAACCAGGTTGAGTCATGAATCATTAATGCCCTGCCCATCACATCCGGTTGGCTTAACCATACATGATCAAAAGTTTAACCAAACTGGCAACAGCTGGCGTGAGGTGATGTGTTACAACGGAGTTGGTTTTGTTTTATTTTGTAAATCTGATCTTCTTTATTTTGTATGCAACATTTGATGATGCAATGATTGTAACCTTATTAAAACCAACAACCAAGTAAGAAAACTTACATGAAGATAGGAAGAAAATGGCAAAGTAAAAATAGTATATCTGTGTCAAAAGAGCGACACATCTCCTACTAATTTACCTGTGTGCATGTGCAACATTCAATGATATGCCATAAATTCTAATGTTTGCATAAAATATATCAATTGTTATCACCCTCTATTTATGAACATATGCATAATGCAAAAGGAGCAGTAAACATAATGATTTTTGCAAAATGTACTGTACTGTGTGTATACATCTATGATTACTATGTGTCCTGATATCCTGCATGACATTGTACTGTTTCCTTCAACACTTGTTCATCTATTTGCACTTGTACATGCACAGACCTCTCTTCCCTGTGTACATGTGTTTTATAGCTGTTTGTTTTTATGTAAGAGTACTACTCAACTTGTGACTAAAAACTAACCTCACATGCATGGATCCTGAACAGGACACTTACAGTACAAACTTACCAAGTCACAAACCTTTAGTTTTGTTAACACACAGATATTGGACATGTTGCACCTGACTGATATATGTTACTAGCACAGGCATGACAGTATACAATCTTACAACTTTCTGTGTTCACCTACAAAAGCTTATTGCACATGAATCTTGAAAAACAAAAAGTGTGTAGTTTACCATTTCCAAATGCCCAAGGGCAATTAGGTTTAATGCATCACTGAAAGAATCTAGTGTCAATGCTTTACCATTAACCTAGATTCTTCAATCTAATCATGAACAATCTTCTTCATGTTAAGTAGCCGCATAATCAAAACAACAACCACCTCAAAAACTTTCAACAAAAACTTAAAAATAAGGACTGTAATAGAAACTTGTTTTCTTTATGATGTGCTATGGTAGATTCAGCTTTTGTACAACTGAACAGAGAAAGGTGTAGGATTTTATGTTTTGCACAACTAATATTTTACATCCTTATGGACACTACAACCTAAACTATAGGGTATAAGGTTTGCTTTGCATGCTGTTATTATTCTAAAAGTCAGTCAGACTTACTGTTGTTGGGCTTGATTTACTCCTCTTCCCTTTTCCTTCCAGGTAAGGTCACTAACCACTCTAACCACCTCGCTGCTCCAGCGTGAGAAAACCTCCCCTTTTCTTCACTTCAGTCTGGCCATTTCCCCACGCTGCCCTCTCATGTTTCACCCCCCCCCCTTCGCGAAATGTTTCCTCATTCGACTGATCGCTAAATGTCTTCTTCTTCCTCTCTGCCATCCAGGAAACCGTGGAATATGGCTTCCTTGTCATTTTCACAGCAGAAGCAGCAATGAAACTCATTGCATATGGTGTAATATGTCATCCTGGTGCTTACTTGAGAAACACATGGAACTTTTTAGATTGTATGATTGTTATTATAGGGTAAGTGTAGCTTACGGAATCTCCCAGGTACGGGTTATCATATCTCTAAGTTCTCACCATACAACCACCCCTGCACTGTTCTTAACTTAATGTTTTGTTGCTCTTTTTCTTTTTCTTTCCTGTAGGAAACAGTGGAATATCTCTTCCTAGTCATATTCACGTTGGAGGCAGTCTTTAAGATTATAGCCTATGGTTTAATTGCACACAACGGTGCATATTTACGAAACTTCTGGAACATTTTAGATTTTACAATTGTCATAATAGGGTAAGTGATTACTTTCTTTTTATTTTGGTGTGAGTTTTATGTTGTACATTTGGTTGTGGTGCATGCCTTTGGAAGACAGAGAAAGCGTCTCTCTGCGATATCATTTGTCCTCCATCCCTCTCAACTTTTCAACACCCCCTTTTCCTCTGTGTTTCACACCTCGACGTTGACACCCTGACATGTTTCCTCCATGCATGGTTCTGTTATAGAAAGAATTGTCATCCAAATCACCATCAAAATGGTATTCAAAGAGATGCTTTCCAGTTGTCTGCTCCTTTCTGTTTGAAAAGTTCTTCTTTTCCTTCGGTTTTGATTGTGTTCGTGCACCTCTTGTGTGGTTGAGCTTGTGATGTCCTTGTGGGTTGCTCCATTGAGATTGACCTGTTGCACTAAGCTCTTTGGTGGTGGTGTGCTGTGTCGTTGTTTTGTGGCTACTAAACTGCAAACAAATGATTTCTGTATACAAAGTACGCAGCAGTATATGCTATAGACAACTCCAGAAGTTTTGTAGGTCTGTTGCCCAGAAAGCAGGAATTATTGTACATGCATGGCAGCAGTAAATAGAACAATAAGAAAATGTTGTTTGTTTTGTTGAAGAGTGAGTCGGTAGGATTTTTGCCAAGTGTGGACACAATTTTGTTGCAAATTGGAGTAATCTTGAACATTTGCCATGATGTTGAAATTACAACTGTTGTGAATAATTCAATAGTCTGATCTTCGCTTAATTATACTTGGGGCTAGGGACAGTGGTACAAAAAATGTATCATTGTTTATTAGAAGAATTGGCAAAAATCTTTCTGACTCAATTCTGGATGTTGTGGGCAAGATATTTATTTTCCAATAAGTACCTTTGCATGTCACCTTAGCAAAGATGACTTGCTGTGAACATTTAGATCTTTAAAACTTTTATACCAATTTCAAGTTAGAAGGTACTTTGGATAGATCTTTAACAGGAACAAACCGAATTTTTTGTGCTATTTTTTAATAGTAAATCTATATTTTGGTAAAAAAAATCTGGCTTCTTCAAAACTCAAAAAAAGGCGAAAACTTCAGAAAGAAATAGAACAGTTTTTGTACATCTTTATTCTTGTTATATTTGGGATGGGGGTATTGTTCAGCAGGACTGGTCACATGTTACATTTTCTGCTCTTCCTACTAAATGTTGTTCTCTCTTCCCACAGCATTGTCAGTATAGTGTTGGAAACTTATAAGTTCGAAGGCTTCGATGTCAAAGCTCTAAGAGCATTCCGAGTTTTGAGGCCTCTAAGGCTTGTCTCTGGTGTCCCAAGTAAGTTTGAAGATATCATTGTTGTAGTCACCACTTCCTGACTTAGGTTGTTCTCTTCCTTAAAAGTGCATGTCATTTGTAACAGTGATAGTTTAGTGTGGTTACTTGGTACATAAATTTTGAACAGTTATTATTTGATAATTTGGTTAATGTATTAAGTTATTGAATGAGAGAGTTAGCCACTCTTGCTAAATAATAAGATAGATTATAACTTCAACAAGGATGTCTTGAACAAGATAAAAGCTTGGTCGAAACCTCTACTAGAAAATTGTGATGTGTTCTAATGTTGAAGACTTTATTTGCTGACATGTTTTGGCTTGGTGTTTCAGGTTTACAAGTAGTGTTGAATTCAATCCTGAAAGCCCTGGTTCCACTGTTGCACATCGCCCTGCTATGTTTGTTTGTAATCATCATCTACGCAATCATCGGCCTAGAACTCTTCTCAGGGAAACTGCACACAACATGCTTTGTCCCAGGCTCAGGTACGTCTGCACATTTGACACCTTGGCTTCTAATGTATGCCCAAGGACCTGACAACTGATACTCATGCTATGCCATGAAACGTCAGGCTTTACTCTATTTATTACTTTGTTTTTACCATTAAATGTTGACCAGCTACAAGAATGCCATATCCTTCAATTGGTCTATAGATATTAGGTAAGATTTGCCGCCTTTACATATAGAGCCTCACAAATTTGAGCAGTATTATTCCAGTGATTTAGATAATGGCATTCATTTTGCTGCTTTTTGTTAACTTAGATACCTTGAGTTGAATGAATGAAATTTTTAGGCCAGACCTTTGTGGTAGTCTCAGGCTAGCTGAGCAGCCCTAGCTTTAGAGAATATTACAGTCAAAACAATCATCATCATCATTCCAGGGTGTTATCACTCCTACAGAGGAATCCCTCCCTTGACTGACTCCACTCTACTCAAAGTAACCAATAGATGAGGAAACCTCACCTTAATGTTTCTGTGTCCTTTTCCAGACCAAATTTATTTCCATGAAGGACCGCCTCCGTGTCAACCCGACCTTGGTTCCAGTGGCTATCATTGTCCAGCCAACGTGTCCATATGTAGGGGGTACTGGGAGGGTCCGAACAGCGGCATCACCAACTTTGATAACTTTGGACTGGCTATGTTGACAGTCTTCCAGTGCATGACCATGGAGGGGTGGACAACTGTCTTGTACTGGGTAAGTAGCAGCCTCAAGCCTTTGTATATATTTTTGTATTGCTTGTATGTGTGTACCTAAGGCCTCTCTGAAAAGCAGTGCCCAGTCACTGAGAAAGCTGACCTGGTAAAAGAAAACAGAACTAAACAGAACTAGATGGATAAATAAAGCAAAGATAGACTGTCTTGTACCAGATAAGTTCGACCTTAAGCAAAGGAAAGCGAAGATAGATTTCAACATGCAATTCAGCACCAAGGACAGGACGAGTCTACTGTTTTTGTGTGGAACTTTCAGCACCATCGGGTGATAGGTATGACAACCAGAGACTATTTCAACATCAAAACCAGTATTTTGCCACCAGTATTACTGTTGCAGTAAGTAATTCTCAAATAAAGGAGACCTTTAAATGATTCTTATTCAGTAATAATTACTTAGAAGTCCCTGAACTATCTGAGTACATAGATGTAGCTGGGTTTGACAAACCATAGCAACTCTGAGTAACACAGCGGGCAAGCAAACATTTGCCATGACAACTGGTGTACAGTGCATGGGTACAGTGTCTGGTTGTCATGGTAATGATTTGGCTTGCCCCCTGCATTACCCATAGTTCTCCATTTTTCCCAGCATGCAAGGGAATCTGGAATGTGGCCTATGGTTACAATGCAGAATTTGCTATGATCTGTAAGAAATGATTTGAGAGGTTTGTCTGGATTGCCCACAGGTGAACGATGCGGTCGGAAATGAGTGGCCGTGGATCTACTTCATTACTCTCATCATCGTCGGCTCCTTCTTCGTGCTGAACTTAGTCTTAGGTGTACTGAGTGGGTGAGTCAGCAGGTCTCAGTATCCTACAAGTCTTGTTGTTAGGCGTAGTAGCTCATAACAAAGAGACCAACGGAAGGTTGGACCATGATCATGTACATCTTCATTTCTTTCTCGGCATTTAGTGTTCACACATGCAAAAAGCAACAAAAAAACATGCAAGATGTAGACAATTTGATTCTCGAGGTGATGTAGTGTAGTTGCTCCAATCTTGTTGTTCTAAGAGCAATTATGCAAACAAAAGCTACAGATGGGTAAATTCAGAGTATGTTATAATGTCATGATTTTTTATAAATCCATAGTGAAAAGCTTTGTACATTCACAGCTCACATGCTTAGAATGATGTCCAAAAAATGTCAATTGAAAGTAACTAGACCTCCAACAGCTATCCTACTTGTGATTGTGTGGTGTGTTGGAACGAGCTGTATTTCCCATTACCTAGTCGTGATTTTTTATAAATCCATAGTGCTCTCACAGCTTGCTTGCTTAGAATGATGTCCAACAATGCCATGAAAGTAACTAGATCTCCAACAGCTATCCTGCTTGTGATTGTGTGTGTACGTTGGTACGAGCTGTATTTCCCATTACCTAGAGAGTTTTCTAAGGAGAGGGAAAAGGCGAGATCCAGGGGTGAGTTCCAAAAGCTTAGGGAGAAGCAGCAGATGGAGGACGACCTGCATGGCTATTTGGAGTGGATCTACCACGCAGGTACCGATGTGTGCCGCCTGTCCGTCAGCGGCTGCTGTGTGTCAACATGTGCGCTGTCCTGCCCCGTGTCCTAGGAGTAGGGCTGTCGACTGCCGCCACTACAGCGACATCGTCCCTAGCTTTGCTGTCTTGTCTCACATGTTGTCTGTTGTCCGTCCTCCGTAATAATATATCACCCATTGTTGTCTTCTGTCACTATGTAGTGAGTTTTCCAAAGAGAGAGAAAAGATACAGTCCAGAGGGGAGTTCCAAAAACTTAGAGAAAAACAGCAAATAGAAGAAGCCATGAAAGGATACCTGGAATGGATTACTACAGCAGGTATAAGCATTAGATATTCAAATTTCTTTCACACCCCCTTTCCCCTCAGTCTGCCGACGTGCAGTACCTTTTTGGTTGCTCAGCCACTTGTGCTCCTTTTGATCCTTATTATAATTTTGCTGGATGGAAAACTTATATTTCATTTTCCTCGCATTTTATTCTGGACATTTTGGTGAGAACTTTGTGTTGCAAAAATCTCGGTTTCCTCTGTTTAGCTTGCAGATTTTTTGTTTGTTTGCTGTTACCGTCCATCTGTGCTCGTTTCCATAACTTACGCTTGTTTGGTGAACCATACACAACACTTCCTGTTCACTGCTCAGACAGCCTGTCCCTCAGCTAATTCTTGACTCATGGCAGCTAAATATAGACTTCAGACTTGCAGCAGCTCAAATGAATTGAAAACACTTCATAAACTATGGAGCAAGCTTTGATTGTGACAAATGCATGTTATCCACATATTGGCAGACTTCCACAAACGTTAGCAGCCATTGGAGGCCTTGTGTTACATATTCCTTTTGCAGGCAAGGCATATGAAAGATCATCTAAATATAGCTGTGTTTTGACATGCATGGGAAAGGGGTTAGCTGGAGGACAGGAAGGATAAGTTTGAAGCCTCTAGACTCTAGACAGCTGGTACCTGCAGGACTTCTTAACTGTCCTTGAGTTTCTACTTACATTCAGCCCTCTCTGTTGTCGTTTCACGAAGAAATGACGAAACTAAACCCACTCTCTACAAAATTATCTTGCAACCATATATTTTTTGCATGAATTCACTCACAGCTGTAAGAAGGATAATAACTTTTACCACTGCACGAAAAGTTGGATTTACCAATGGTAGTAAATGCCAGTAAACTCAGGTAATGTTTACTTTGTAAACAGTACCAGACTTAACAATGGTACTTAAATAAAAATCAAGTCTGGTAATTTCATTTACTACCATAGTTAAGTCTGAAATTAACGGACTTGACTTTTATCTACATGTACTACCATTGTCAAGTCTGGTACTGTTTACAAAGTAAACATTACCCTACTTTACTGGCATTTACTACCTTTTCGTGCAGTGTACCTCTAAGACCTTGTAATGTCTGAGCAGTTGAACTGGAAGATCGTTCCTGTCAGTCATGTCACTCAGCTATGCCATGGCACTGTTTTGCTCGGCAATGATTTGCTCGTATTTTAGTCCTATTCCTGTTGTTTCTGTCAATCCTTTCCTCAGGAATGAGAAAATGAACTGACAATAAAATCATGCATGTGATTTTTCATTGGAAATTGTTTGTGTTTGTGCTGATTGGGTAAGAAAGTGAATTGTGATGCAATGACTACATAGCCATCAATTGTCTTGGTCTTTAGATTACTAGACTAAGTAAAGATATATCGATGATAAAAGTTATGTCATGACTTGAGTCACTTTTAAGAATTTAACTTTGTCTCAGTTTTGAAGACTCAAGCCTGTCTATAGATTTGAGTGGTGTCTAAAGAAGGGAATCAATTGTTACTCTTTTAATTTGACATCTCAACACACAAGTTGTGTGATGTCAAGGCAAGTTAAGACATGGCTGAAATTTCAACTTAAGGAGACGTTGTGATTTTTGGACAAGAGTGATTCTGACTACCGATTGCTAACTGTGGTGTCTGTAGCTTTGCAGTGTGTCGGACCTCAGTACATTTGGGTAATCAGTGAAATCTACTGCACTTTTATAACAGATGCTTTTAATGAATAGTTGTGATTCTGTTCCACAGAGGATCTTGACGAGGGGCGAGGCCGGGAAGAAGAAAAATCCATGCGTGAGTACATGTCCATTTCTGCCTCTCTAGATCTGTACCTGGCAGGAGAGGTCTATATAATTGTTAACCAGTCTATGTAATTTGTTCTATTTCTTGAGTCAGTGTTAAGACTACAGTGTTTTGTCCAGGAATGTCTCTATGTATCCTGGGACATCTTAAAACAGGTCAAGTACCTGAGTGTGATCTACTTGCGAAATAAATAAAAATAAATGGATGAATGAATGATTATGATGATTTTTGAAGCCTAAGGTCAGGCCTTTGTGACATTGCAGGCCTGATTGAGTTTTCTACCCGATCATGTTGTCACATAGAGAAATAAGTTGTACTATTATTTCTGTATCCAGCATTATGTTAATGATATGCTTGGCTGACACACCCTAGGAAAACATCCAGGAATTTTTGCCAATGTGTTGGTTCTTTTGACTTAGGTATCACAAAATATAGCTTGGTGAAGTAAAATAATGCTATACATACACAGTACACATATATATTGCAGACTTCATGATGACTGTTTTGGAGCAGGAAAATGGGCCAGCTGGAGATGTTCTGTTTTGTCCAGGGTTGCACTTATTACATTTAAACGCTCAATTGCATAAACAGCAAACAGTTGAACAAACTGTTGTTAGCTATTCTCTTTTATGATGTATGGCTTGAACTAAAGGCTAATCTTGATATCTACCTGCAGTACTGTATATACACCATACTTCTGGCATTTGAGCCATTCGGTGGTGAGTCAGCTTGAAACAGTGCAGGCTGTTGCTATGTAGGCATGCAGTCAGTTGACTTAAATGTTTTATATTGATTTCCAGTTTTTGCATCACGGACAAAAATTGCCTAATCTTGTTGAACCTCCTTATCTAAGATCAGATGGGCATGATTAATGTGATGAACAGTGGTTAATGTCTGAGTTATTAGATAGAGTGGTAGAAAATATTGGTGTTCAAACTTGTGAAATGCCTGCTTTTATGCCGTGCTCATGGAAGTGTTAGTCTTGAATGGCCTAAAGCAACCTGGGCACTTTGCCCTGGATGTAATATGCGATACTGCATCTGACCAGTATTATGTTCTACCTAGTATATACTTATAATGTAGAAGTACAAGAAGTACCAAAACTGGTTGTACTACTGTATGCCATATCTTCCTTGATCAAAACACTGCCTGTTTGTGATTTTCTCATGGCCCCTAAAAACAGCATTCAAATCTTTTTCTTGATTAGTGCATTACTATTATGTGTAGCGGCAAAGTGAAGTGATGGTGACAGAGCAGTTGTCTAATGCATGTGACCATTTCTGGTAGCCCCAGTGTTCAGGTACATGTGACACAGTGAATTGAGGATATGCACAATATTGTAAGTCAAGTGTAGGTAATGACAGAACAGCTAAAAGCACATTAACCCTCCCCTGCTGTCTTCTGCTGGAACAAGTGCGAATCAATTGCATGGACATACCCATGGCCTGTGGTGGGTGGGTTAGGCAACTACAATTTTAGTTGTTGTTTCTAGGATTGAAAAAAATAGTGGTAAACAGAAAGTAGCATGAAAGAAGTCTGAGTCGAAAGTCTGTACCTTTGTACAGGTAGTGATATGGTCAGGTTCAAGTTTTCCATACAAACCCTCTGTTTTCATCTCAGCCTCTTGATCAGTTTTCACACTGAAATGTCCAAAAACCAAGTAAATAATCATAATCATCAGTGTGACCTTAGTTGTAACACAGTTAGCAGTCACCTACATGTAGGTTGTCACTGATCATGTCTTCAACAGTTTCAGTTTTATCTGATTTTTACAAAAACAAGGTGTACTAATATAGTGTAATCGTTGCCAGTTTTGCATAGTTGCCATGCAGCAGTGTAGATGGCAGCAAATTGATATTCTTACATCAATTGTTGAAACTAATGATCAAAGGACTAAAATCAAAGACCATCTTGAAGTCAGTGTTGCCAAAAAGAATGCACAGAAGAAGAAGAACATACTCTTACATTTTGGGGGGGTTTGGTACCAACTATGTTTTCAATTAACTTCAGTCTCTCCATCTCAGAAATGCACGACTGTGTGACTTTGACCTTACTTATTCATTCAGTACCATGTTGTATTATGTTCTTTTGTTTCATTTCAGCCCACCATAAGCGCATAGCCAAGACCTTGCCATTCCTAAGAAAGGGAAAAGGTTTGTAAGCATATCTGGAATAGAGGAGACCATTGATAACTTCTCCCTGTCCAAGAGATGCTTACTAGACTCTGTTTGGTGACTGGAAGGGAAAAATAACACATGGACTGCATTGTACTAACTTTTGTGTATGCAAGACATCATTTAGGGCCAGCTATTTTGTCTGTGTCTGTCTTCAGGACTGTAACAATGACTACAATGATTGTGACACTTACTGATGACACACTAACAGATAGAGTGATCAGTGGTTGTTTGCAGCAGTTAAGCATGCAAAGGTACATGTAAAAGGTCATCATTATGATAGCAGTTTTTTAATGGTACCTAATGTATAGCAATCATTCCCAAGATTATTGCGCTAAACTTAATCTTTAGTAAAGTGACTTCTTTGAACTCCATATTGGTGTGCACTGCGCATTTCAGAGAAAACATCACAATTTTTGCCCTTGCATGGCAAAGTTGTTCTGTCTCGATATTTAGAGGATTGGATGGGTCCCTGCAAGATAGCAGCCATGCCATGGATCTACGTCAGATTCTACATTAACTTACTTTATAGCTTTCTAATTACAGCCCAGCATGGGGAAGTTTTGGTGTAGACTGAAGACTAATTTGGACTTGTTGTGTGCCAGCTGCAGTTTTTCTAACTCATCTAATAACATTCTGCTTAATATATTGAAATGATTTGTATGTTTTAAACCTGCTTTAACCAAGAGCTGTAGTGAATTGTGCTTGCTGGTTTGACAATTTAGACTGACATTGTCAATTTAAGATTAACTTTCTTATTGTACCAAAACATGCAATAATTTGCATTTACATGAAATAACTTAGTCCAATGTAAGTATCTTAATTGATCATTTAAAGCATGTCCTGTTTCGTTTTTTACAAGTGACCTTATTTACAATCCATTTCGATTCTTTATTGCATTTACTGCTACATTTCTTCTGATGTTTTTAATATCCCTTATAATTTTTCATCCTTCTGTGTTTCTTCTGTGTCAACTTGCTCATTCATGACCTGACAACCCGCCACCCCTTCCCATCACGTGTACATGCAGGAATAGCCCTCTTTCGTGGACGTACGTACCACTTTCCCTTTATTTCCTTTCTTTCTGTCTCAAAGTTATAAAGTGTTGCTACCTTCTTCCTTTTTTATCTTTGTTTTCCCCTCTTCTACTTTCATGTCACGTTCAAGATTACTATCAATTAGGGTTGTTGAAGAGTTGGTCTGGATTAAATAAAAGTGATTTGCAGTATAAAAGTATTTTCAGTGGCACTTTCCCATAACTTAGGACATCTGCATAAACTAAAGCCAACTTGAGCAATTTGTAGAAAGATCATTCTCCGAAAGTCACACTAATAAAATTAATGTTTGTTACTTAGCTGACACTAGAAACAGTATAATAGTAACATAAAGTTGCACCAACTCAGTACCAAATGCTCACACTATGAATTATAAGTACTACTGGTATTTAATTTTACATGTAATGTAATTGTATTTTGTTGTAAGTATAACAATTAAAGCTTAATTTGTGCATTGCTAAGATGATGGTTCCTTTACCTGTATTATAAAAATAAGTTTTCAGATGACTGAAATATTGATTATAACATTGGGATTTCTTTAGTTGCATTTTTCATTGCTTCCATTGGAGGAAAAGTTGGTGAAGAAGGTTCAAAGAAGGCCATTACGGGTGATGAAAAATTAGATGGGAAAGCACCAGGGAAAAAAATGCATGACTCAAAGTCTAAGGAAAGCCTTCAGAATTCTGGGGAAAATGGAGAAAAGACAGGTATGCTCTTGTATTGGAGGTGAAATAGAGGAGAAATCATCACTTTTAGTGGACTAAGATCACTCATATCAGTACATTGTAGTTCTTGAATGCTGAGGGGCTGTGCACAATCATTTAGCATAATGGCAAATAAGTAGCACTCAATTATATGTAGATACAGTACTGTTAGTACTTCTTTGTATTTGATATTGAATACATGTTGAAATTCTTATGCAGGTCACAAAGACAAGATAGTTTGGTTGTACTTCTCTAGATGTAGCTGTGGTGACTGTAGTCTGTCCTTCCTTCCAGGATGATGTTAAGTCAGTAGAAAACGAAAATTCATGTCATGATCATGTTAGATGTCTTACAAAGACGATACAGATCTGATGTACCGGTAAATGTGACGGGGAGATTACATAGCAATTCTGTCACTTTTATGGTGGTGTGTAGAAGGCTAACATATTGAGGTGAACATGCTGCTTTTTGTCACACATATGCGTAGTTCATGTAGATACTGGTGGTAAGAACTAGTTTAGATTTAGTAAAACTGGGTTAGTAAGGTGAAAATGGTGATGGTTAGCAAATACAAAGTTTCGTCATGGTAGCAAACCTCATGTTATGTAATCTTTTAAACTCGTATCCTATTTGTGTAAGCCACTTGAAATGTAAAATAACAATTAAAGTATTGACTATGATTAATGCTTTCTTTCAGATCAGCATAATGACATGGGTAGAGACAACTACAAATGTAATAAACCTTTAGCACACTGAAGTTGTTATTTGGCTACAATGTGACAAACCTTTTTAGCACACTGAAGTAGCCATTTGGCTACCAATTCTCTATTGGTTACAGGGTTAGGCAGCAGGGAGAAGGTTAAGTAATGCACATCTTTTTCCTTTGTTCTGCTGCAGAGGAAAAAGCCTCTGACGCTGGCTCAGCCTCGGAAGAGCTGGAAGCCGGCGAAGGCCCCATCGGTGCAGAGCCTTCCGGGTGGGCAAGGCACAAGTGAGTACACCGCTCTGACACGAATAATCTGGTCGCCACCGCCACAGATTGATAAACACTTTATCTGCTGCAAGTGCAGTAAGGTTAGGATGATGGTGATGCATAGTGACAGGGCACAAGATTGACTTTATATCATGAAAGCCTGCCACAAGCTCAGCTCTTATTTCCGGTTGGCTCGGTGCCCATGCTGGGCATCATGAAAGCTGCCAAGGTTAAAACAAGCAAGGCTTGAATGTAATTACAGTTTCTAGAATTGTCCTGATACCCAGGTGGCAGAGTAAGACTTATTCAGCCCAAACTCTTAAAGCTATGTTCTTGCGAAAAGGACCAATTTCCAGTTATCACCTTTTGATGACCTCAGGCTATGCACTATTATATGTATTGCCTGATATGATTGTCTGTTCCTGGAAGAAAGTCCAAATTCCTGGAATTTGTCCTCAGGAATTCTGCTGACCTCCACTTGCAGGATATTGAATGCAATGACCCCGACTCTTAATGTCATTCCAAATTCCTTGAATCCCTTTGATTTTGTCAACCTCAGGTCATAAACCTGCATAACTTTATGCTTAGCCTGAGACTTCCATGTTATATCCTTGTAAAAAAGAAAATCAAAATTCCTAGAAAAGATGAAACAGTGATTTTCAATGACATTAGGTTGTAGAAAATTGACTGCCACAAAACTGTATTGTTTTTAAAAGGAGTTGTCCAAACCTTTTTGCCAACCCAAGCTGCAGACTATTGACTGTCATTAAACTGAACACCTGCATGCTCCCTGAGGTACTGTACATGTATAGGATTGCCCCTTTTCGACAAGGTGTAGACCAACAGGAGACCCTGCAACAGTTGATGTGATTGTCCCAGGTATTTGGACTGTTGGACGATGTAGGCATCTGAGGGCCACTCCAACCTATTAATTCTTCTCTTTTTATGAGAGGCCTGAATTGACCTCAATTGCAGTTTCATTGGCCCATGGCAACATTTAGTGACCCTATACCAAAATTTCATGCATTGCTTGAATGTTAAATGCATTAATCTTGATTTTCTTTGTATTTGCTTGCACATGTGTACATTCTTTTTTTCACATCATTGTTCTGTGAAACCTCTGTCAATGTTGCCAGTTATTTCTAAAACAAAGAGTTGGGGTTGACATCATGTATCACTTACCAAATGGTGATGGTGGAACTGTAAAAGCACCCACTTTAATTTGAAAGGCTATATTCTACTGCAACAGATGGCTCACGTTTATGACGACCAGAATTCTGGGATAAAGAATTGACCTGGAGTCATTTATGAATTGCACTGGCTGCATTGATATATGGTCCATGGATTGATGCATAGTTTAGTAAAATGAAATAAATGTTATGAAATATAGATACAGGCAATATCGACTGTGTGGAAAAGGGTCATCATTCAAAACATGCGTGTTTAGGTCAACGGTCAGAAAAGTCACAAATCAAAAATTCATTTTCAGAGAAAGCCATTCTGGATAGTTTACATAATATATGACCCCAGACTGTTTCTGAAATGTTTTGTGATTACATTTGTGTTCAAAGAATTGTTGTCATAGGTGTATGGTCTGGATGATAATTAAAATTTGTTTTCTATGCAACAAAAAGAAATTTTCCTACCAATGTTTTGGTAGTCCTTCCTTAGAACTTTATTACCCGTTTATTGACCAACCTGATTCATTCAAGTGTGAGTTTTGTTTGATACCTACATGTATTCACAGCTTTGTATTTTTCTCTTGTTGGTCTTATTTTGATACACTTGAAGGTGTGTGCTCAACGTGTATATCACAGTTTATTGATATTGAATTCTTCAATGTGGTATCAAAAATTTCTATCATGTATTTTGGGTATTCTACATCTGAATCAACTGTGTTCATATGTCTGAAAACCTGGTGAAACCACGAGTGAAGATTTTGCCAAGTCACCATGAGCAGTACAAAATACACGAGAACAACTGTTTCCATATTATTCGCCTTTGTCATATGCATCCTTATTTTGTTTTGTGCTTTGTTCATTTTTTTCTCCATATTTGCCTGTACGTTCCACCGTGGGTGCATGCTACTTGCTGTGTTTCTTTTTCGCTGAGATAGTGCTGGTCCGACGAATTGTTTGTGAGTATGGCTCAGCAGATGCCTCCTTTTCAAATCAGTTAGATAACTGAGTGTGATCCTGATATATCTTGCACAGTGTGCAGGCTACTGATATTTCATCGCTATATTTATTTGAAAGGCTGGCTGGCTGGCTATACAATGGCTGACTCTCGCAATGAATTTTCATTTGCCACCCTAAAATGCTGGCTGTTGCAGTATGCCTGTCTCACTGTCCTGATAAACTTTTCTAACAAACAATGCTATCGGCAGTTTGACTCATTGTCTCATCTTATGTTATATTTTGATTAACATACTATTATGCCTCAACCATTTTCGTATCATCTTTTTTATATCGTCAGCAAAAAGATTATAAGGAAAATGGGGTTCTTGAATCACCACCTAAATGGCATTCAGCTGGCCAAGGTTTTGCTAACTCTTTAGCTACCTTCCTATTTTCCTACGACTTCCCAATGTGTCAGATTGTTAGCTATGCAAATGCCCTTTAACGAATCCTATGAATTACATATCTTTTATTCTACATTCAAAAAATTCACTGGATCTTTTGCCCTCTTTCCCCAGACGACGCTGGAGGAGAACAAACAGGCTAATTCGGCGGCAACTACGAGCAGCAGTGAAAACCACAGTGTTCTACTGGTTCGTGATCGTGATGGTGTTCCTGAACACCTGCACGCTGGCGTCCGAACATTACCAACAACCTCCCTGGCTGGAAGATGTTCAGAGTAAGTCACTGCATTGCTTTAAGTAGAGTGTGCTAGTCTGCTGTATATTAGATATCCTTCTTTAATTTAGACCATGAGGTCAGGTTCAAATTCTGTTGTTCTTGCACACTACTGATAGCAGTTGTAAACCTTCAGAGGGGATGTTGGGCAAATTCTTAGGCTAGCTAGTCAGCCTTAGCTGTATGTCAGCTGAACCAATTGGATAAACATGACATTCATCAGGCATAAGCATCTCACAATGTACGAAATCCAAAAATAAAAGAAAGAGCGGACAAGGTCTATCCTTGGTGCTGAAGTTCAGGTGGTGGTACCCAGCAGTTTTTGTTCTGCTTTATTTTATAGTTTCAGGAAATATGTTCACTGTTTCATGATATTCTCGACATCAACAAGTTAATGTCTTTGTATTGTTGAATAATGTTTGTTTTTTGTACGAGGCAAAGAGTGATTAATATATGGCCTGCTTCAGTCAATATTGACCATGGTAAAATCCTGATATCAGCCTTACAGCTTCGGCTATGGCTAAACAGTCCTACATGTGTACACGAGAATGACAGTCTCTGCCACATAGGACACATTTGTGAGCTGACTCAGGTCTGTTGCAGACTTCTTTTCTCCAGATCCACTTCTCTTCTGTGCAGTGCATCAGTCTAGCTTCTCCTGGTTGTGTTTAACCCATATCCATTTCTCTCCCTTGTTTTTTTTCCAGAAATCTCCAACTTGTTCTTTGTGTCCCTGTTCTCCCTGGAGATGGTGGTGAAGATGTATGCCCTGGGATGGCAAGCCTACCAGGTCTCCCTCTTCAACCGCTTCGACTGCTTCGTCGTGATTAGCAGCATCATCGAGATCATCCTGACGGAGACAGGGATAATCCAGCCGCTCGGAGTCAGTGTGCTTCGGTGCGTCAGACTTCTGAGAGTCTTCAAAGTGACAAAGTAAGTACTGTCTTGACTGCTGATGTCTTACACACCACCAATTACATGTATTTTCTGACCTTATACGTATGTTCTAGCACAGTAAAATTTAATCTACTTGTGCATTACACAATTGCACATTAACAGATGAACAATTACTCATAGACACTGGTTAGTTTAGATTTCAAAAGGCAATGGAAGTCTAGAAAATCTAACCTAACTTGAAACTCAATATTTTGATTTGTCAGTTGAAAGAGCATACATTACAGTTAAACATGACAGGTTTAAGTTCCTGCTAAATGGTAACTCATAAGTACTCTGTATACGAAGAAGGAACTAGAAGCAACATCCATACTTTTAGCATGACTTTTATCTCAACTGAGTCCACCTTGCCTTTTCCAGATACTGGCGTGCACTGAGCAACTTGGTTGCATCACTGCTAAACTCGATCCGCTCCATTGCCAGCCTGCTGCTTCTACTCTTTCTGTTCATTCTCATCTTTGCACTGCTGGGGATGCAGATCTTTGGAGGAAAATTCAATTTCGATGACACCCAGCAGAAAGATCGTAGTAACTTTGACACTTTCTGGCAATCCCTGTTGACTGTATTCCAGGTGAGAATGGGATCATACTTGTTTAACCCAGCAAAGCTGGTGGTAAAGGGCTTCTTTAGTAAGAAGGTTAAGAACTACAGTTGTTTATTAATCATATTCTGTGTTCATCCTATTCTTGGCACCAATGATAAAACTTCAGTGTAGTTGATCTGTATGGTACATAGCCACTCTGTTCATATCTGCCTTTTCTTTTGTGTATGTTAGTTACTAGATCTAGATGATACAAAGTTTAACCATTTAGATAAGAGTAACCTACCTACCTTATTCAGTTTTCTCACAAGCTTTGTTCACAATTTTTTTCACAATAGTTGTAATAAAACTTCTTTTTCAATCCACAGATCCTAACAGGTGAGGACTGGAACGAAGTAATGTACACCGGTATCCAGTCGTATGGTGGGGTCAGCAAAATTGGAATCCTCGCCTGCTTCTATTTCATCATCCTTTTCATCTGCGGCAACTGTATCCTTCTTTTGTTCTTACTCCAACTCTACCACAAGGTGTAGAGGGATCATTGGTCAAATAAAAATGCTTGATAACCAACAGTATTCAGCCTACCTGCCTTGTG
The DNA here is from genome assembly GCA_013266295.2 of Branchiostoma floridae x Branchiostoma japonicum. Classification (NCBI taxonomy): domain Eukaryota; kingdom Metazoa; phylum Chordata; class Leptocardii; order Amphioxiformes; family Branchiostomatidae; genus Branchiostoma; species Branchiostoma floridae x Branchiostoma japonicum. Next base: position 13,644,847 of record CM023825.1, read on the forward strand.
AGGTTGGAATGATTAAAATATATGCAGTTTCTGATAGTTTGTAGACTATTGATACCATGCTTAAGCAAGCAAAACAAAAGATAAAGTACACAGTCAGCAAACGTGTAACTGCAACAGTCAGAACATGCCATTTCTAGACTCAAATCATGTCTTCTTTGGATCTTCATCAATTAGTTGTGAAATGGTGAAATCAAGAAAAAATACTTAATGGCCTACTCAAATGTGCATGTATTTTCTTTACAAAGCAAACCCTTGCTTCAATTTGTCAAATAAATCTATGTACATTGTGTTGTGTCATGAGGTAGATAGATATCAGTAATATGTACTGTCATAGAGTGCATTTTGCTCCTTAACGCTTGTCCTGCCAGTCATCCTCCTGAACGTGTTCTTGGCCATTGCTGTGGACAACCTTGCTGATGCCGACGCCTTGACCGAGGCCGAGGAGGCAGCCGAGGCAGAGAAAGAGGCCAAAAAGGAGGAGGAGCTGAAGGCCCTGTCTTCAGCGGAGGAGAAGCCTGCAGAAGGAAGCCCCAAGATGAACCACACAGGAGGTGGAAAACCTAAAGGGTAAGGCAGCATGTTACTGCCAGAATAGAGAGGAGATGGGCATGTACCTTGTTCCAGAATCTGCCTGTAGAAAAGTTAGTAATCCACAGGTTGCACAAAAAGGGCAAGCTTTGTGTACAGTATAAGGATGTTCAGTGTGCCAGGGAAGTTCCTTGCTCTTTTTATTCAGTGAGAATAATCATGTCAAAATTCATGAAATCCAAAAAAGAGGGTGACAGGGTTTGTCCTTGGTGCTGAAGTTAGAGTGAATAGTACGCCAAAGCTGATAGTGCTAAACAGTTGTGTTCAGCTGTTTCATTTATACATAACTATGAGGTTTTCATGACAACCTTACATCCTGTCCCTAGGATTATATTCAGTTGGAAGAATGAAGGCAGGACTGACAATATTTACTGGGTTCAACTGGTTAGAAAGTCTCCTGGTAGTAAGCATGGTGGTGAACAACCTTAGGAGGAAATAAAACCTGTGATGTTTATGGTCAGAATAAGGCTTCCTTACCGCTAGACTATGCATGCTTCAGTTTCTGAACCCCTGAATATCAGGCATGTGCTGAGTTTTGGAGAGGGAAGCTGTAGCAGTAAAATGGTGACTCGAGAAGAAGAAGAAGTTAGTCATTAGTAGAAATCTATTGTCGGGTGGAAAATCTAATATATTATCATAACAAGTAGTATTTTTCTAACCTGTACTAATGTTACTAATGGTGTATTTGATGCAGTTGTAATGGTACTAACCCATACTAACATTTCCCGGTCTTGTCCTCATTGCTCCGTTCCTCAGCAGGTCACAAGAATCCATGGAGATGAGACCCATCTCACCGGAGAGTGCTTCCAGTCACACCAAGGTAACTACTTACTGCTGAATGTGCCAGCACGAAACTTTATCTGTATTTGATACATACAATCATGTAACAGAATAGAATGGACCAAATTTTGGACAGGACATTTAGTCTTCTCTAGATATCTGAAATTGATAACTGGTAAACTGCCCATGGGCAAATTTTTTAGCAAGTCATAGGTTCTAGTAGTGTACACCAGGTCAGTATGGTGTCTTTTCAACCTTGCCCAAGGGTTACATGGCTCTCCTTTAAAAAAAAGATGGTGTAGTGGCTTATATCAACTGCTGTGCAATGCATTGGGCTGTAGAATTGAATGATTTAAACCATGGCAGTAAGTTTAAGTTTTTGCGTTTGTTCCAGGTAAAGATAGATGTGACTGATACCACTCAGACGGATATTGACGAAGAAGCAGAAGACGAAGAAAAAGATAAAGCCGCTGGAGAAGGCGGAGGTAATGGTCGCATTTCATATTGATGTTAGACTTAAGACTTCTGGTTAAACCAGATGTTACCCAATATGTATAAATAATTTGTACATGTACATTTTCTGTGGACAGTCTTGTGTATAATTTACTGGATTAACCTTACACTCCCACTGGATCTCTACAAGAATCAATTATGGGTAACAGGACTACCCAGTTTGAATAAAGGTTATAGGTAGATTGAGTGACTGATAGAACTGTTGATGAAAGGGATCTAATACATACAGATCCGGACTTTCAGGAAATTTCTCTCTGTAGACTGTCAAAAGCCCACATTCCAGTTGGTGAACACATGGCTGTTTGAAGCAATAGACTCTGATTCTTTTGTCGTCAACATTTTTTGTTCTTATCTTTCTTTACATAATCTTGGATTTCCTATGATGTTGCTTCTTTCTGCTAAGTTTTGTGTTGTGTTGATTTTGTAGCTTCTGTTCCACTTTCTTTCATTCACCTTCTGTTGGTGTCCTTTGTTTATCTGTGTGTCCTGAAGGAGAGGAACTGTCTGATGAAGCTGCAGCTGCAGGCTTACCTTGGGATGGTAGGTCCAGTAGGAGTTCAGCAACCGAGTTGAAGCTACAGACCAACAACCCGTATTCTAAGGGCTCTCAGAATGTAGTCAAGACTTTCTTTTGCTCAAGTGGATATGCATAACAGTTAACCACCTAATAATTCTATACCAGAATAATTTGCGCTTGCAAACAATGAAGTAGTCTGCAGAAAATGTTGATCAAAAATGTACTCTCATAGTAATGAGTTCTTGCGTGTTAAGCCTTGATGTTTTAAAGAATAACTCCAAAGTACTTTCTTACAATTGCTACCCACAAGATGATGAGGGATCCGAATACTGGGACGGTAGGTCTGGATGTGAACAACCAATGCAATGATGTACTAATGGGTACCTACTAACCCTTCCAGAAACCTTTAACATGCTACTCTTTTACCATTCTCTGGTTGAAAGTAGCTGTAACAACTTACACTAGTTGTCTCTTTTCATAGGATAAGAATGTGATTACTAACCATGAATATCTTTCACAATTCCAGCTACTGTACTTTGCACCTCTGGTACTAATGACGATTTGCCTCTTACTGTTTTGTTAACATAACTAACTGTCAATTGATCCCTTTTGTGTCTTAAGACTTTTTGCTGTTGCAACCACACTACTGTAAATCCTTCTGTGTTAGAATCTGTCTTACACAATGCCATTCATTACATTAATACATTCATGATGATAGAGAATGATGTAGTGGCTTGAAAACCAAGTCTCACAGTGTGAAGCCCCCTCAATGGCTGGTAACTAGCCAATCACATGATAGCATACTGTGATAGTGGGAATACAAGTCATGATTGGCAAGTGTCAAAACCAATTATTGTGAAGGTCATTTTAATGGCTATATGTTTACTCCATACCTAAGAAGTAGGTACTGAGGTAAGTTGTTGTCTTAGCCTCTTCTTTGGTCTTGTTTCTGACATTGCAGAGGAGGATGACGACGACGAAGAGGGTTTGAAACCCACCCCAGCGGGCGCTCGACCGCGCCGTATGTCCGAAGTGTATATCCCAGACGAGAACCTTCCGATCCCAGAATATTCGGCCTTTTTCATCTTTAGTCCAACCAACCTGTAAGTACAGACTGGAGGGAAACATGGACATTTGATGTATTTGTGTCAATCGATTCTTTACTGTGGAGAGTTACAAAATGGATTTAGGGAGCTTTTCTTGCATTGTAGTTTTCTAGACCTTTATAAGTGTTATTTTTAGTTGTTCTGAACAGAAAAAAATATGCAGCCTTTATGATATGCAAGGCTTTATGATAAATCTATGGTTCAAAATCATTCGATGGACATAACAATCCAAGTGGGGTCCGGGGTCATGCTTCCCCAGGAAAATTCTGAAACCTTGACCCTCTGAAACACTATTTCCTGCATTTTGAGGGGTAAATTTTATTGGTGGACTAGGCTTAGCTTAATGTCATCTCTGTCTATATCTTTACACGCCAATTTTTGTCCGTAAAACAGGACAGAGTGGGCAAAATTTTTGTCCGTTATGAGTGGCAAAATTCTGTCAAATGATGGAAAGACGGATGCTGGCTAGAACACTGGGGCATACACAGATGTCCTCCTGACTAGTTGGCATCATCAGTTTTTCTTATACATGTACCTGGCATAGTGTTAGATGATTTATTGAGTGATTCTTCCATCTTACTCCACAGATTGAGGAAAATATGCCACATTATAATCACCCATCCCGTGTTCACCAACCTGATCCTGGCCCTTATCCTGATCAGCAGTGCTGCGCTGGCTGCAGAGGATCCACTACGGGCCGAGTCCCCCAGGAACATAGTACGCCCACACACCCTTTAGACTAGCGTTCCCGCCAGACTCCACTGGCCAGGGTGTTCACTGGGGAGGGTGGGAACCAAAGTAGGGAGTGCCAAAGATGTGAGAAATCTAAGGGGGGGCTTTCCAACTAAATTTGCATTTGTTTCTTGCTTTACCAGAGGTGTTTTTATGGAATTTTGGCACATCTTTGAAAGCTTTAAGGTAATGTTCACGTTCTGACAAAAATATATTGCACACCCCAAGCACATTTGAATTTGAAAGTGTCCCACCACAAAAAAAGGACATCCAAAGACACCAACACACCAGTCTAGCGGGAACGTTACTCCAGACTTTTCTACTGCTCTAAATCAGCTGCCTATAATGTTGCTGCTGCTGCTGCCTGCTTCAGATACTATCACTGCTAAGCTGCAACCCATATTAATTCAACTGGGTTCACCACAATCTCCCGTCAATCCAATAATGCACGACTGCAAAGTCCATTCACGGTTTGAAAATGTGATTTAAAGCATTGGTTGCAGAGAAACCAGAACAGAATTTACCTGCACTGCAAGCATGTGATACCAATCAGGCTGAGAAGTGGTTTGTTCTATGTGAAAGGATTTGAGAGAAGTTCTCTTTTTGAGACTCCGAGGTACATTTGTAGATCATAGAATTGATACCCCGAGACAGCTTAGTTTCAGCAGAATTATGATGCTGATAAAAAATGTTTTCATGGACCATAACTGTCTACATAATATACCTGGATAGTGATAGTGACTCAAAGTGTAGTTATTGGTAAATGGCCATTTCTTCACAGTTTCACAGGAGAAAGTTGAACCAGAATGTTGCTATAATGTTTCTTGGCAGTTTGAAAGAGCTTCAAATCCTGCTGTTTTTATGCCATTTTTTGTTCAAAAAGCCGTTTCAAGTCATTTTAATGTCACCAATTCATGACAATTCAAGACTTGACAGTACCACAATACTAATTTAGTTAACTCAAGACAATGTTGAATTTTAAAGATTTCATTTTGCTGTCTCCAAATTCAACCTCCACCTTCATTGCATCCATGAACAATGATTCATTCCAGTTCATACTAAGTAATGCATCCATCATGCCAGTTAATGCACATGTGGCTGAACATGCACTAAATAACTAGCTGTTGTACATGATTGCTCTAATGTACCCACCATCATGGTGCTTTCTTAATGTTTAACAGGGCTCGAAATTCATTTGCGGGAATAGGTGCACCCAATTAAAAAAAATTAGGTGCACAACATAAGTAATGCGACAAAGGTTCTATTATTTTTTATGACACAAGTGTCAAGAATATGCTGTGTACTAGTGTACTATAGTATCTTATGTACCGGTATTTGTACTTAACCCTACAGAAATATGTAGGTGCACTGCTGCACCCTCAGTAAAAGATTAGGTGCACAACTCCAATTTTGGGTGCACAAAAGTGCATATGCACCCAGTACATTTATTTTGAGCCCTGTTTAATGTAACATCACTGCTGTGTCACGTATGTTTGCCTTGCTAACAAGACTCCATACTAGATCACACCGGTTAACAAGGCACAGACGACGTCTGACCACATTTTTAAAAAATCATTCCGACTCATCATCGCCACCTGGAAGAAGAAGCCTTCTGCCAAACTCTTCTCATCGGCTGTCCACTAACATCTGTGCCGTCCTTCCTATGCCATCACAGATTCTTGGATATATGGACTATGTCTTCACCTCTGCATTTACAATTGAAATTATACTGAAGGTAAGCTTTCCATTGCTTCGTCGACGTTCGAGGTAACAAACCTCCCTTTTGTTTTCTCTCTCCCTGTGTTGCAGCATCTCAGATATATGGACTATGTTTTCACAACTGCATTCACAGTTGAAATTTTACTTAAGGTAAGCGTTAATGCAAGGTAAGTTGTACATGCAGGAAGAGCATGGCACTCCTACCCTACTACTAACTGATGATGGTTTGAAACCTTTTCTATTGCAGAGTCCTTTGTGAATATACATTGTATTTATATATTAGATATATCCATTCAGTATACTATCTTCAAATCACTGGATTTTCAATACCCCAATTACTTCCAATGATCACCTGCATTAGAAGTATTTACTCATCTTTGTTTCCATTTTATTTATATGTCCCATATGTTACAGCCTTTCTTTCTGTCTTTCTTTAAGCAGCTTCGTTGCATGTTTTTGAATTAATATATTTCAGATGATTCAGGTTTGGATGATTGAATAAATATTTGACTGCCACAAGTCTGAAGGTGGCATAGTGAAGGCTGATTGAATTTCAAGTCTCTGAAGTAATTTGCATGTACAAATGCACATTGTGTAGTACTATTAGTAGAAAGATGATTTTTATTAAGAGCAAAATTACTAGTACTGAGAATCTTGCACCCCACCCCCACTCCCATCATGTTATGGAGTTGCCAAACCTTTATGGACAGTTACAAAATTTCTGTTTACATTTTGTATGACATAGGCATTCAGATGCAGGATGAATGAAGGAATCTGTTCATTAACTGTCTTCTGTGTCTGCCTGCAGGTGATCGTGTTCGGATTCATCATGCATCCGGGGTCATTCTGCCGCAGTGCCTTCAACCTACTGGATTTGCTGGTTGTCTCCGTGTCCCTCATTTCAATTGCTTTCCCGTGAGTTGGTCTTTTTTGACATTAAATAAAAAATCTAGACATTATAGTTATATTTTATCATTTAGCATATATTGGTTTTGACCAGGGCATATTCAACTGTGTAAAAGGTTTTGCTGCTTTTTGACATGGAGAACAATGTTATTCGGTTTAATGCTCAATTCTGCTTGCCAGCACAGGAACTCAATGATATATATCTCCAAGACCATTGTATTTCTGTACTGTTTCCTGGCCAAAGTGAGCCTTACCTGAAGTTATGATTAAAATAATTTAATAGATTGTGCTCCCAAAGTTTTTAGGAATGAATTTGATTTGAAGTTTTGTTCTTTGCCCACAGGAAGGGAGGAGTATCAGTGGTTAAGATCCTCAGGGTACTGAGGGTCCTTCGACCCCTAAGAGCAATTAATCGAGCCAAAGGACTGAAAGTATGTCTCCTTTAAATCTTTCTGATTTCACATTGATTGGGGAGGGGGGTCATCTGGCTAACAGTGTTTTTTATACTCTTGGGAAATTGGGATTTATTCGAAGCATCATTTATTGCAAAAAGCAAAGTAATTTCTCGATAATTGTTTTCGGTAATGATGTCCATTATACAGAGTGACTTGGTGACTCAGTTCTATATATTACTGGGTGAAAGAGTATGATCATGTGCTTTTCTTCCAGGACCTACTGTGGGGGTATTTTCCTATCCTGAGCTTAGCTCATGTTCAAAGATACAGAAATTTGGGTCAATGTGTCCTGTTGAGACCATGCCTTCAGACATGTGGCCCAGACAATTTAGCAATGTTGAGCTACGGGACGAATAAAGTTGTAGATGAGATGAACAGCAAAAGCCCTTTATATCCTGGTTATTGATTTTCATTACTTTATCCCAATATGATAAGGTTGTCCACTCGATAATGGTTGACCCAGCTGTCGTTGAGCATATCTTTGTCTCCAAATGATGCCAAGTTGTCAGATGGTGTCAGTGCAGAAAGTTTGAGCAAATCAGACTGAATATGCAGATGAGCAGAATCTGCTACCTAAGACTGCACAAATTTGAAACTGTCACACAATAGAAAATAGTCCTTTGACAAAACAATACAATTAGCAGAAGTACTGTATATGACTTTATCATTTGATAAGTGTGTAATGTTCTAGGGATGAAGAACTGATCTTGGATTTTAGCTTGAGTAGGTTATATAATTCACTGGATGTCTGTTGCTTCAAAATCTGTATTTGAGACTGGTGGACCGTGTTTTGTACCCTATTTGTTTCATTATCATTCCTGTGATTAATAAGTGTAACTATTATGATAGGAATGATCACGATATGATAAAGAATGCTGTCTCAATTGACATGTTGACAATTTTTGTTCTCCCTATTTTCTCTTTCTACAGCATGTCGTCCAATGCGTGTTTGTTGCCATCAAATCTATCGGGAATATCATGCTCGTCACGTTCCTCCTACAATTCATCTTTGCAGTCATCGGTGTCCAACTCTTCAAGGTAACGATGTGGCTGCATGCAGTACTAGCTGGTTGTGGATTCCCTCCCACAACAGTCCACTTTTTAACTGCCAATGCTGTCACATTAATGTGGAGTCTGTCTAGTAAGTGCAAGGACATTGTTTGACCAGGGCTGTCTCCAGGACCTGTCCCTCCATCCCCGGATGGAAATTTGCTTCTTCGGATGGACAGATATTTCACCTTGTCTGTCCCAAAAATTTGAACTACGTGGTATGAAAATATATTTTTGCAAGCTTGAAATGACAGATTTAACAATGAAAATTAACAACATGAGCATCCAAATTCCAATCGAATCAAATTTCTCCTTAGTTTTCCTTTCTGAAAATTTCTGAAAATAAGATACTGTTTCAAAGGGTTTGAATTTCCGAAATTTTCTGGAGAAGCATGCCCTTGAACCCCCCTAGGTGAGTGGGATGGACAAAAATCTAAAGCTGGAGAAAGCCCTGCACGGTTTGACCAAGGTGTGACCCTGCCCCTCAACCCAAAGACGAAACCGAAAATATATCCCAACCTCGTTTGGCTTACTGAAGAGCTAATTCTCCACTGGTCATGACAAGAAGGACAGATGCTTTGTACAGTATACCAAGAAATCGTCTTTTTCACAACTAAACAGTGCAGACCACAGCTTGACTTGACCTGATGTGGTAGCATACAAGTCTGGTGAATAAGACAGCCTGGATTTGAACTTATAGTGCAGAAGCAAGGTTGCTAGCTGCTTGACCATACACACTTAAGTTTACAAATTGTTTACTTCATTCAAACTCTTTCAAATGCCTCTTTTCCAAACAACCATGGTGCCTATTGGTAATTCGTACATCAGCAAATGTTTATGAGAAAAGACCATGCATCTGTCCTTGCCTGTTGACTTGTCAAATGCTTGATATGGTTAATATCAAGAAACCAGCATGAGATAGTTCTAAGACTGAGATTTTTGGTGAACTGGCAGTCCGAAGAATGCATGGCCACCCCTCCTAGCTCAGACCTCCCGCTAAAACAAGGCACTTACTGAATGGACCACCATTGTAAAGTGTTTCACCATGTCTCCTTGTGCTGCTTGTTGTTACTGATGTGTGGCAGAAAAGAATCCTTGTCTCCTTTCTACTCACTGCTTTCCCTACCATTTTTTAATCTTCTTGACAACTCAATGGGAAACGACTTTAGTTGCTGAAAATGTTGTGATAAAAAGTGCTTTTGCACACAAGGTCTTCATACCTTGCATGCTTTTGCCTCATTTGCCAAAAAAATAAGAAAGCCAGCTCAACTCAATTGGTTAGAGTAATTGGAATTTCAAAGTTTTTTGAGCAAGATTGTGGATGACATGTAATGCGTGGCTCAAAGTGCAAAGAAAGACTTCAGTTGATCTTTTGTGGCCATGCCAGTTTCATTTTTTGATATGCCAATTGTCATTATTCATCAATAGCCATTATTTACTAAATATGTCTTATTTATCTTTTTTTTAATATATATTTTTTTCATTTCCAAGATTAGTTTTTCACCTTTTTTTGGTGATTTTTGAAATATGTAGGTCGCATGTTTTGCCTCGTGCATTTAAGGAACGAAGTTTGTGCTACATGTAGATTCAAAATCTCAGACTGAAGGATGGTAGGTGAACTGTGGTGAGTGGAAAGGAAACTCTGGTAGCAATGCCATTTGTGAGTCAAGTGTCAATGCCTTGTTGTGCTGTCCCTGTCCCTCCCCCGTCCTCTTTTTTTCCACACCAGCAAATAACACCAACCCAACATACTTCTCACCGTGAATGTCTAACTCAGCGCATCCTAGGAAACTAGGGGGCAAACCATCGCCGTGTTCTGTGGTGACACATTGCTTCAGCATGTATCCATAGCACGGAATGGTCCGTACTCTTATTTTTACAGCTGGGCTGTCGACGACTGTCATGGCATATCGCCTCGTTTGCCCTCTTTGTTTCATAGCATGCCGTTTGTTTTTGGATGTAACTAACGCCTGATTGTCGTGCACTGTTTGTCGTGGACTGCTTTACAAGTTTTGTGCTGCAGGTCAGCAAGACCAGCAGCTATCACTGGCACTTCTACAAATTAATTACCTCTACGTATTGTTAGCATGTCTAGATAATTTGAGAATGTTTTTTTGTAATCAACGGAAAGTGTAAAAGGAATGCGTAATTACGTGATCAAATCTGGCTAAGATGTTTGAACCTTTTGACCTGAGTTACCTGCACATTTTGTTTTTAGTTCTTAGTGAATTCAGAAAAGCATGCAAATAGATTTTACAACTTGGATATTTTCTGTTTTGATGGAATGCTATTTGTCCTTGTAGAATCAATTAAAATGTAAAATTACTTTTAGTGATTTATGTACTCAGAGCATGGTGGCTGTTTAATGACATGGAGTGCATATTGCTTTCTTTTAGCAGAATGAATGGTTGATTCATTACAACTGTTGGCCAGGATGCCTCAGACAGAACAAGTTTTCTCCCACTATCTCGCCTCCCTGAACAAGCAAAGTTACTTTATTACTAGTAAATTAACAAAGCTGGAATTTCATTAGAATTGTCCTGCCTAGAAAGTGCTTCAATGTCCTTGGCAATGTCAATATCACAATCATCAAGGTGGTTAACAAATATAGACTAGACTATGAAAATCAAGGATTTTAACAAATCTTTTATTCTCTAAACGCCTAAAAAAGTGATCTCGATCCAGTCAATTAGTTTGCCGAAGAGCTAATCTTCCACTGGTTGTGACAGGAAGATGCTATGTACAGTGTGTGCCAGGGAAATTCCCCTTAGCTAGCTCTTTTCAGCAAGTACCACAAGAACAGTCAACCACTGCCTCATGTCACGTCCTAAGGACTTCAACCCTTTCCAGTAGCGTATATATGTCGGGTTGAGTGACAACAGCCAGGATTCAAACTCCCAACCTCTTGGTCCAGAGGCAGGGTCACTAAGAACTACGTATACGCATGCTACATTACACACACACTACAACCGCCCAATTGCTCTTCGAAAGACAACCTTGGTCTGCTTGAAGCATCCTGACAACAACTGATTGTAACACAGACAACAACATTGTTTGCTGTTTTCTATTTCTCCACCCTTTGTTTCCCCTCCCCCTGTCACTTCACTTTGTATCCAATTTTACCCATTCCCATACAGGGCAAGTTTCAATATTGCAATGATCTGTCTAAAATGACTGAAGACGTCTGCAAGTAAGTGACTGCCACTTCTGATTTTTCCTCCCCCCTCTTCCCTGCAGGGTACATTTTTTCAATGTAATGATGAATCCAAAAAGACTGCTGCCGAGTGCAAGTAAGTTCTTGGTGCCTTTTGGCGTAAGTACAGCATGTGGGTGCGGGGTACCTCTCTTCCCACCCATGTGCGACAGGCACCTGGCAGCACTGCCAGGGGTGTTCCACTTAGCATACTTGTATGGACATGTGCAAGTTTACTTTGTCTTGTATATCATGTTTATCCTTTTTGCATACGTACCCTCTCGTTACCTATACCATCTGATGCTTCTAGACTGTCCCCCTTATGATTGTCCATCCTCATCTTCATCGCACTCTTGTAGAGACCACACCTCCCACTATCTCATTTCCTGTTTACTTCCGTGTGACTGTGTGGATCTCATGTTTTTGTTCCCCGTGTGCTTTGAATCTGTGTTCTTTGTTGCTGTTACTGTGTGTGTGTCTTCCTTATAGGAGATATGAAACACTGCAGATGAGGAAAGCCAGTTCCATATGACGTGACACAGTCCAACTCACTGTACTGTGTGTTTGTAACAAATGTGAATCCGTTACAAGGAATGTAGGCTTGTCAAGGCTTGGATTGACAGCAACATTGTCTGGTTGTCATGCTCACATTGTCATTGACTGTGTGCAAAATGTCTCATATGTGCAGGGAAAAAAACAGCACAGATAATGTGCTTTCACAAAATGAATGTGAGAGCACTTCACCATTTCCATCCAGTCCATCCAGGTGTTTCCTAACAAATAATACTTCACAGACTCTAATTCACAACTTTCAACTCTAATCTCGTGCTGCTGATGTTTTCAGCCCATTCAAGACACATCTGCTAATCAGAAATCTTTCAAACAGACACTGTGCTTTCCTTTTTTCATGCAGTTGATTCATTGATCCGAGTAGTGATATCATAGTATCCCTATTCTATGTAGTAATGTAGTGTAGCAAAGTGTTGCCAGTTAACTAACCAGTCCATATAGTAACAGTACCTATAGTGTTAAACTTGCATGAATTTTTCCCACCACCTTTGACGTACCACCAGTTTATAAGTTTGATTTTTTTAAACGGTGTACCACGGTGTGTCATAACACATTAACAGAAGCTTGATCATGAGCTTTTAGCTTCAGCCAAGCACCTTTGCTCCATCTACCCTCTCTCTGCTCATTCATGTCACTTCTCTGTTGTTCTTCTCATCCTCTTACCATCACTTCCTGACCCTTGACCTGACCTAAGACCTGACCTTTGACACTTTCATCTCTGTCCTGTCTTCTGTTCTCTGTCTGCCATCGGTTATGCTAACTGGAACAGCCCTTATTCTTCATTCCATCCTATATTTTATTAGCACCTCATCGCCTGGGACACTATCTTCATCGATTTTTCTAATTTTTCTCACGACTTTCTTTAATTTTACAGCAACATCACCAAAACTTCGATGCCCTGTAAATTTTTCACCTTTTGTCACGAAATGCAGAGATAATTATTAGATGAGTGGTGTAACTATATATCTCGTGCAATTAATTGCGGTTGAAATTGTGTAGAAATGGTAGACATGCTTTAATTTGTGTGACTTAAAAATGTTACGGTACTGTAACTTCTGTTAGTAGTAGAATTGTATTGTACAATTGTGTACATATAGATTTAGAATACTTTAAGCTGCTGAACACACTCTTTCCATAATTTGGACATTTTGCATTTTCTGTCAAAAATGCTGAGGCTAGCAGAAAATCAGTGGGTAGTGTAGCATACATACATTACATCTCAATAGTGTAGAAAAAATAGGAGTTTGGCGATGACGACTAGTTAGAACTTTTTTATGCCTTTTTCATGGCATCTTCCATTATTGGCTTACTAAAAGTTTGGTTGTTCTCTATCCTACATTCTATCATGTCTGTGGATACTTCAAAATTGAAATACGACACTTACAATACATCCATATTCTTTAGTAATTATCAATAAATAAGGTTCAGCTGCCCTACCCCTCAGGCAAGACAATTTCTCAAGGTGTTTTTACAGGGCATACCGTCATAAGATTGCACGTTGGAGATCAAAAGGGACAGCTCACAAGGATATCTATACTTATTAACTAAATATGTACATAACTGTTTCAGTACTAGATAATCTTTACCATGACTTAACATCTCTAAAGTCTTTAATTCATCATGAAATCTAATAGTGTAATTCTTTACCGTGTCTAATTTACTCAACTACACGTCATGTAAAATGTTTCCCCTAAACGACCAAACAAACACCTAAACATCTTCACTACCTCAGTCTATACTTCTTCCTGTTTCCTTTCTACGTCAGATGTTCTGATTCTGATAAGATTCTGTTTATTCTGTAATTACTATATGATGCTCAGGACGTATTGAATTTGTCTGTAGGGAAAATAAGTCCAGTACTATCATGATCAATGCAGTTAGGTATCTCTTGTATACAATACAAGAAAGTATAGTCCATAATGTAACTGAAGAATCTACTAAAAGAATTGGAATCATTAAAATGTACTCTTTGCACTTGACCATGTGAAACCAACATGGATGGAGGATTTTTTCAGGTGAACCACCTGTTCTGAGACTGTCCAACTAAAGATGGACGTCACAGCTGCTGAGGGGAACTTTCACACGTTCATCCACTTTTCACTGGCAAATTCTTACTATCCATATCTTAGTGGTGGTGGTGAAACTGCTCACTGTTATCAAAGTGTTCCTGTAAGCACTTCACCCAAGTGCAAGGAACACTTTTCCATCTTTTCCTTTTTCATACATAAAAAAAATAATGGGGAGAAAGTAATCATTATGATATCTGACATCTGGAGCCTTGTTGGTATTTGGTAGCATGGTTGTTGCTAAACCTCAATTTAGTTTGTTGGTTCTCAAATTAATACTGAACTGGAAAATCAATATGGAAACTGAATCCGACAGAAAAGTCTGTACGTACATGTACTGGTACACACAGTTTCAGGAAGTGGATATAGTCAGATTCAAGTTATCCTCCCAGCCCTCTGTTTTCATTTTACCTCATGCAGCATTTTTGCTTTTAAAAAAATGTCGGAGAACCAAGAAAATGAATTGGTGTGGCCTAAAATCTCAAATAAACTAGAATAAAAAAAGTAAAAAGCAGGTAAGTATACTTGCCAAGAGCCTGTGATTGCATGCCCTTCAATAGTGCATGTGATCAGCACTGGTAGCGGTGCTGGTAGTGTCCTAACTGCCCATGCCTGCTTTTACACTGCTCCAGGGGCTACTATATCGTTTATATCGACGGCAACGTGGAGAACGCAGAGCAGAAAGAGCGGGAGTGGGACGTGAACGTCTTCAACTTTGATGACGTTGGACAGGCCATGCTTTCCTTGTTTACAGTGTCCACCTTTGAAGGGTGGCCAAAGTGAGTACGACCAAGTAACACTAACCTATCCGTGTAAATATCCAACATCAAGCAACTGGCAGAGGAGACATTGAGCCTCAAACTTGAATGAAAGGTCTTTCGGATAATCTTTTGGGTGTGCTACAAAAAATGACTGGATTTTAAAGGACAGGATGCCTTGGTTTTGAAGAACTGACAACACTTGTAAGAAGAATTTTGCAATATGAACATGGTAATCAACTGATGTTTTGTGAAACCAAAACAACAGACCCTCAAGACACAAAGAATGAAGATGATTTATAACTCTTGTGCTAGTAGTCCCCAAGTTGTCCCTAAGCCAAGGCCTGTATACTTGCGAGTTCAACAACATTGCTTATTCTTCCTTTCTTTCAGTCTTTTGTATGTAGCCATTGACTCCCGTGCGGAGGACATGGGCCCCATCTACAACTACCGGCCTGCCGTGGCTATCTTCTTCTTTGTGTACATCATCATCATTGCTTTCTTCATGGTCAACATCTTCGTTGGCTTTGTTATCGTGACTTTCCAGAACGAGGGAGAAAAAGAATACGGAGACGAATGCGAATTAGACAAAAACCAGGTACGAGAATGAATGAATGAATGAATTAATTAATGAATGAAGCTTTTGCCAGAGCTGTAAGGGGACATGTTGTACTGGAAGCTTGGTGTATGCATTTACATGTCTTATGTGTATACCGGGTATTTTGCATAACTAGTCAATTGTCATGACAGACACTGAAGCTTGATTTACACATTACTGGTGGTAGTTGCTGTCCCAATGGGAGGATTTTCTGCTTTCAGTCCTGTGTTTAAGTAGACCAAGACCTTGAGAACAATGAAGAACCCAAGGCACTTATTGATAATAGAGGTTTGCCCGAGTGCAATAGCCATAACCTTAGTACGAGTCCAGGCTGCAACACTAGCCCTTGGCAACTCTACCCAGTTAGCTCTGACAATATTGCGAGTTTCCCAAAACAAACAAATCATTGTACTTTAGATAGAAACGATGGATGATAGTAATTTTGTCTTGTTC
The DNA here is from genome assembly GCA_013266295.2 of Branchiostoma floridae x Branchiostoma japonicum. Taxonomy (NCBI): domain Eukaryota; kingdom Metazoa; phylum Chordata; class Leptocardii; order Amphioxiformes; family Branchiostomatidae; genus Branchiostoma; species Branchiostoma floridae x Branchiostoma japonicum. Next base: position 13,660,851 of record CM023825.1, read on the forward strand.
ACCCTCTGCAGCGTCAGTGCATAGAATTTGCACTGAAAGCCAAGCCACTGCGGCGGTATGTGCCAAAGAACCCCATACAGTACAAATTCTGGTACGTGGTGAACTCCCAGACGTTTGAGTACACCATGTTTATCCTCATCATGCTCAACACTGTCTCCTTAGCAATGAAGGTGGGTCCTTATTCACTTGAAAATACATTGAAATGCTTTAATTACTGCTGTAGAGGAGATTCTTAACAAGCTTGTACATGTAACGTGCTCTTAAATGTTTTGTTAAGCATCTATATCAAAGAAAATGTTGTAGTTATCTATGTATTGTATTTTATTCTCTCTACTTGGCTAAATTTTACTGTTTTTGAACCTGCGTTGTTAGCCTGGTGGAGACTATAGGAAGGCCTACGTGTACATAGACTGATCATAATAATTGACCGAGTGTGTCATGTTCATGTTGAGCTAACATATTCACCTGTTACAATGCTGCCAGTTCCATGGACAACCAGATGAATATAGCGAAGCCATGGACTACCTGAACTATTTCTTCACCACTGTGTTTACTATTGAATGTATATTGAAAATTCTGGCATATAAACCCAAGGTGAGTGATGGTTGAGAAGTCAGTTCCCTACCGTGGCCCTAAGGGTTGATCTATGGAAATCTCTCACCATTTTTCATCCTGTCAAAAGAACGAAAACGGAGTCGGGCACTTTACCGTCATTGCAGAGATCTCTTTGATCTACTGTAATGTATCACTAGTAGATCTCTTTGATTGCAGAGATTGGTTTATAATAAGTTGCAAAAGAACTGGATTTTGTATACCTCAATGTCTTACCTGACTTAAACAGTGAACAGCTTTTTCCATAGGTCACCCCTCCATGTTATAACAAAAGCTTCTTACAAACATCTGGCATTTAATTTCTTTACCATTCTTTTTTTTTGTCATCTGTAGCATTATGGCCAGTCAGAAACCTACGAATATGCGTTGGATTTCATGAACTTGATTTTTACGGCATTGTTCACCCTTGAAGCCATATTGAAGTTGATTGGATTTGGACCGAAGGTGGGTGGAAGTGGTCACGCCTTGTTTCTTTTGTTTGATTCAAGTTCTTTGTCAATTTTGTTACTTTAAATGTTATATCCATACTGATGCTTGATTTGAGACATTTTCACTACTTGAATTGGTTTCAATCTTGTTTGTTACTAGTTGGTAAGATTATGTTGTATGCATGCTGTTAATTTTGAGAAAAGGAACTCTGTTTCTAACTGCTAGATTTGATTTCTCATTATTTGTCGTTCATTCTAACAGTTATGTTGTTATGTCTCCCTTTGTAAGAAGAAAGGTGTATTATTTGAAGTGTTTTTTTGTTGATACCTTTTGAATAATGTTCGTTTCTTTCAGTATTATTTCAAAGATGCGTGGAATACGTTCGATTTCCTCATCGTTGTCGGAAGTCTTGTTGATATCATTGTGTCTCAAATGAACGTAAGTATCCCCCCGCCCACCCACCTTCAGCTCTCGTGTGACGGTACACCATCTTCTACAGTGTTCCATTCCTCTCTTCAACCTTCAGACTTAAGAAATTGATTTCAAAAGCAATGCAACTATCTTTTGACGCTTTCCCCTCTTTAAAGAAACCTAACATCAACTCTCATAATGCCTCCAGGTACCCTAAGACCACCATATCAGAAGACAATGCTATCAAGGCGTTCTGAAGAATGTCTTGAATACATGAATATCCAAAGTGTGCATATGTTAGGAATTACTGAGCCTGCACTAGTAGTTTTCTTTGAATTCATCATTTTTCAATGTGGCAATCTCAGGGTGCCTGGCAAAATTATGCAACTTGATGTTATAACAATTTCTGGATTGAACGTAAGTCTTCTCCCTAGATGGAAGTAAACACTGTGTGAGATGGTTACCAAGCAAAATGCTAACGCTACGTCCGTGCCAATGTACTTACTGTGCTATCTATCCACCAATGCCTTCTGGGAACGACAGAACTATTTTGCCGATGCGTGGAACTCCTTTGACTTCATCATTGTTTTGGGCAGCATAGTTGATATCTTGGTGTCAGCTCTACTTCAGGTAGATACATCACATTTTGCTGCATACCTGTGCTCACAGTTTCCCTGTCAATTAGTGTATCCTTCCCTAGCTGACGAAGTTTGATACAACTGTGTAGATGAGTTTGTTTCTTTACTTGAGTAAGTGAGTGAATAGCTGTATCAGTACAGGATACATGAGTATCCAGCAAGTAAAACAACTGATTCTGCATACCTAATAACCAGTAGTGAATCATACAATATCATGAGAAATGGAAATAAATGAATTCTTAGGGAGACAATTGACTCACTGATGGTCACTGGTATTAACTTATAACTGAGAATGATTGGCTTGTGATTCATGATAGCAAATAATGTACAGTTAAAGTGATGAAAATGTGACCCTAATGTGCATCATTTACCACAATGTCTCTCCTGGATGTATTTTGAGCCTCTCTCCCTCCTTATTCCCCCAGCCTGGAGCCGAGGTGCCCAGCATAAACTTCTTCCGACTTTTCCGAGTCATGAGGTTGATCAAACTGCTGAGCCGAGGCGAGGGGATCCGCACCCTGCTTTGGACCTTCATCAAGTCCTTCCAGGTAGGGCCTCGACACCGCCAGTTGTGTCACTCAGATAGGGCAATCATCCATCAGGTCGGGGTTTTCCGGTCCCAGACCCTCTCCCTCCAGTCCGCTTTATCCGTCATGGCACTCGCCAGGTAGTCCTTTGGTAGTCCCACATCACCCACCAGGAAAGGGCAATAGACTGGCACAATAGGACAACATCAGATGCTGTGGATTGTTAAGTATTTAAAAAAACTGTAAAAAAATGTCATTGACTCCTGGTGCTGAAATGACATCCATTAAAGTGTGTGGTTGCTCTCCTTGGTGCTGAAAGACGGAGTGTTCTGTAATAGTGACATCAACAGAAAATGGGACGAACACCAACATTTGCACATAACTCTCTTAGTCACAGTGCTTCCTGATTCATCACTTAAAGTGTAAAAGTTACCAGTTGTATCTTCCACAAATTTACTTTAATCAACTTTTGTTTTGAATTGTACAGACATTTGTTTCATATGGGATTTACCCTCTGTCCTGTCATGTAATGTCAGTATCAGTATGTTTGACTCTGCAATAGACTCATGACAAAATAAAGGAAAAAAACACTACATTTTAAACTGACCTTGGTACTGAAAGACAGAGGGTTGTAAACTTTTTCTTTTTCTCCAGGCCTTGCCATATGTTGCCTTACTCATCCTAATGCTGTTCTTCATTTATGCTGTGGTTGGTATGCAGGTAAGTCAGTACACACAGAAATTCTTAAAATCATGACTGAATCTTTTAAAGAAAACTACAGTTTTGTGTGATAACTGTAAATAGAGTTGCTGTCAAATTTCCTTGATTCCCTTTTTACACAGAACTGTGCCATTTTCCCACATTTTCTGCATTTGTGTGTGACCCATATTAATGTAATTTTTACAGTGATTAACAGATGATTACATGATTCCAACTGAGTCATAGTCCTTTTGATCTGTATTCCAGTACTATAAACATCAATAATAAACTCCCTTACTGATGTTGTAAAAAATGCATGTCTTAACTGTTTGACCCTCCCTCTTTATAAACTTTGAATGCTGGTAGTAACTTCACACTTGAATTTTTGACAATTAACTGGGTTCAAGTTTACAGTACATCTTCCTTACATGGTACCTGTAGTCACATTTTTATCACGAATCCTCTCAGCATTATCCAGCCCTCTGTTCTCCTTTACATTTTCCTGGTTTCAATTTTCCACTATCGTAGTAGGGTTTTCTAATGAAACTTGGTGAAGAGACTATTCTGTGGCTGCGATGTGTAGTCTCCTCTTTCTCTTCTCGCTCATCTTGTCTCAGAAACTCACATCTGTCCAGACTAACAAGGTTAAAAACCTTCATCTCAGCACCTCATCTGAGACAAATTCTTCTAAGACCCTTCTATAAGTTTGAACTTTTCAGAAAACTTACAAGAAGATTTAATCTGCAGCTAAATCTTTTAATCAGTTCAATTTTTTTATTTCATGCCATTTATGTCAGCTGATGATCTTCATAACTCTTATATCTGATTTTAGTGGTATGTACAAAATCTAATGTTTGTGTAGATGAAAATGCAGGTAAAGGAAATTTTGAAAATATATTTGTATATTTAATATAATAGCAATCAGCATGAATCACGGTGGTAATTCACAATTTGTAATTTTCAAAATTCATCCTCATTTGTTGTAATATTTTTACAATTACAAACTTATTTACAAATTCATAAATACATGACATAAATCTAAGAAACACAGATATATTCTCACCTGCTGTGGAGATGAAGGTACATGAACTAACTATGAAGTTGTAGAATAGCGTTGATCTTCCTGTCGATCTAGCTGTCCTGCTCTGTTACAATATCTGTCCTCCCGTCATCATTCCTGTCCTTCTAACGACTGTTTTCCTTGTGGAACGTCAACATCTTTATCTCTGTCTGTCCCTGTCCATTACTAATTACTGTGTACCTTAATCTTATGGACAGAAGTAACTTGATAAGCGTCTAAAAATGATTTGGGCAGAGAAGTGTTGCCACACACCTTTGCAACATTCCATTCATGGATTTTATAATAAAAACAGTATCATTCTATAAACTACTAAATTTATGAATTTATACTTCTTCATGCTAATATTGGTATATTAATGAACATTTATGCACAACATAATTATACCTCAAAACTTAATTAATAAGCTCTAAATTTTCAACAAGTACAGACATGACCAGAACATACCTGTAAACATACCTGACTGGTATTTACTAGAAGGTCTGACATGCATACAAGTACTACTGTGAATGAGGTCTTTGATATTTCATACCCTCCCATAACAAAAGCCATTTATATCCAATATAAAAAAGCGGATAGACTCAACTTCAAAAATTGTTGTTCTTGCACCTAATACAACCATTCATTAATGATTGCAATATGACGTTATAAGTGCAGAATATTTGGAGACATTTGTGCTGTTACAAATCTGTACAGCTTATGAATGTACCCTGTGCCCATGTGCCCCTATGTCAATACTGACCAAGTGAACCTGTTCAATCTGCTTGATAACAATTGTTGATGAGCAAAGCACGAGTCCTTCTGGAGACAATAGGACGTAGTTGGATCATAAGAGATATTTGCTTGATTTTTACTGTCAAATCACTGCGGAAATTAAATAGTAAAGAGTTTATCACTCTTTGTATCATTTACATTGTTTGCAACGAAAATCTAAAATCTATTTTTGGAAATCAAGATCAACTTGGAGTTGTTTCTTACCTGTAAAATCTTTATCTTGGAGACTATCAGTCACCATTTACTATTTTATTTCTGAAGGCATGTAAAGCATCCAAAACATTTATTTGGGATTGACATAAACAAAGCCTTTTCTAGAACTAGAGCTCATTTGGGTTATCATGGGAGCATATGGATAAAAATTAATGTGATTATTTTTTACAAAATCAAGCAAATGCATCTATTGTGATGCAACACAGTTACTATTGTTGTCAGAATTGTATGCTCACTTTTCAGAATGGGTCAGAAATTGTGTTGTGGCTGTCAGGAGATATATTGCTGTACGGTAGTGTTCTGAGGCCTTTGTTAGAAAATTTGATAGCATTACACAGAGAATTGACCGTGTAGATCTCTCTCTACCTGTTCACTATTGATTCAGAGAAGTCATCGAATCATGTGCACTTGATTCAATGATATCATTACACGGATACTTTTTATTTTGCATCCTTTGATGATCAATAATTTACTAGTAAATCAATATCCAAAATATCAATGAGAGTAAGATTCAAACAACAGGAATATAACAGATAAAAACAGGATTATAACATATAAAGACACCTCAAAGCAAATTTAGTTGACATCAGACTTACTGATCTATATCAAAAGCTTCAGAAGACCACATTGTATGCCAATAAATCTTTTACCTCCGAGCCACTCACAATTTTTCGTCCCTTCATGTTGTGTTTTCTGTTGCATGACGATTCTCGAGGCTTAACCTGTGTCTGTCTGTGCCCCTTTGTGTCTGTCAGATGTTTGGGAAGATAGAGTTGAACGACGACACAGCCATCCACAGGAACAACAACTTCCAGACCTTCCCCCAGGCAGTGCTCCTCCTATTCAGGTAGTAACGTGCGCAAAGACGAGTCAGTCTTGAGATCAAACCAGCTGTTTTCATGCCCTCTTACTCCTCAGATGTTCGGGGCGATAGACTTGAACGGTGGTGGAGCGATCCACCGGAACAACAACTTCCAGAGTTTTCCCCAAGCTGTGCTGGTTCTCTTCAGGTCAGATGGTGTGGCACCTGGTTTCCTGGTCCAACCCCACAAGGACCCTATCAATCTATCTATCAATCAATCAATCAATAATTATCACTAAGTCATTGATTTTGCTCAGGTTTTTGTTTTGGAGTCCGTCACTCTCTCATTTGAAGAATTTTTGCTGCTCATGATGAACAAAAATCTTTGCTATCTAGATCTGTCGTGATATAATATGGGAGACTTGAAGCCATATGAAATATATCCCTTAAACAGTCATGTACCCCTTAACCCACACTAGATTCCTTGGGCCTTCAGTGCTTGACACCCTGACACCCATCAAACAAAATTGAGATGATAAGAGGAAAGCAGTATAGAGCTGGTAAAAATTCATGCAAAAGGCTATGAAAACAAAGCACATTGGGTTCAAACAAGCCATCCAACAAAAAACAGTCCTTGTTTCTTGTTTCAAGATCACGCTTTAAGTTAGTAAATATCTTAGCCTTTTTTTGTGAAAACATTTTTACGATTTTTGGCTGGTCTTTATTTTCGCATCTAGCTGAAAGCTGCACATTTTCATGATTTGGTCAGAGCTCTTGTCACATCAATCTGAAAGCAGTTTTAGTTCTTTGGATATTGGGTTTTCCTTATACACAACCAGAGATTCTCTTACCTTGCTTATGTTGCGATGTCTATCAGACACCTTCCTCACAGCTTCTGACTGGAGTACTGCTTCTCGCCGCTATTTTATTTTCGGAAGTTTCAGTTGTCCTTTGTGGGGAATATGGAAACCAGGTGCAAAAGACTTGCACCATGTGCTGTGCCTCTGCTTTAAGCTCAACAAAGGAGAAAAACAACATCCGCTGCAACTGGATTATTGTGGTTATGCTGAAATTGTGTGTGGATGTAGATAGACCTGAAGTGGTAAGGTGTGACTGTGATTGTAGTACTGTAGGATCAAGATAATGCCATGGTCCTAATTATGTCCCAGGTTTTTCAATATGTGTTTTTTGTGACTACCATGTGGTCAAGTATCAAGTGGTGCAACCCTGGAGTTGTAAGTACTTTGTGCAGTTTCCCTATGTACATCTAGCTGCTCTTAAAGCTCGTGTAACATAGCCCCTTGTTTGGAGGCACACCTTTTTCTCTGCACAAATGGTATAGTTCAAAATAATGCACCAGCTCAAATAATAAAGAGTGACCTGCCACCCAAAGATTGGATGGTCCTCGATCTTCTTTCCCACAAGACTCGTTGCTGACTTTTTCTGCCGCTGACCTTTGCCCCTATAGGTCGGCCACCGGAGAGGCATGGCAGGAGATCATGATGTCGTGCACCGCGGGGTCGGGCGCCATGTGCGATGAGAACTCCGACAGCCAGGGGGAACTGTGTGGAAGCAACGTCGCCTATCCCTACTTCCTTTCTTTCTACATGCTGTGTGCTTTCCTGGTGAGTTATAAGCAGTTGTGTGATTGTGAAAACTAAAAGTACATGTAGATTTAAGCAAAAGTTCTGACACTAATTCTTATTACAATGTATTGAATACAAGAGGACCAGTGCAAAGAATATTGAATTCTCATGTATAAGATCTGTGAACCACAAAAACTGTTGAATACTCTAAGACTTGAATGTATAATATCTGTGATCACAACTTGACCTGCCTCCTATCTACCCTAAGGTTTGAATCAATTTTATTTAATAATCATGTCAATTTGATATTTGAAGTTATAGTTTTCAACTCTGCTATTATATCTATGGAGCATTGCTATATATGGTATGGATAGTACAGGTACTACTCATTAAACACCCACCCTTTCTTGTGTTACAGATTATCAACCTTTTCGTTGCTGTCATCATGGACAACTTTGACTACCTGACCAGGGACTGGTCCATCCTGGGCCCCCATCATCTGGACGAGTTTGTCCGGGTCTGGTCAGAGTACGACCCCGACGCAAAGTGAGTCCCCAGTTGTCTGGAACAGACAGGCTGGATTTGTGTGCTGTGCTGTGGTGTAATGTGATGTAGCATAATCCACAAGTATGAGCGTGTATAGGGTCTACTTGATTAAGTGAAATACACACTCAGACAAATGCAGGTCTTTGTTTTACAAGAATAACTGTTACAGAGTTTGAATCTGGCTGGGCTCAGTTTCCAATGTATGTGCTTGCAGCTGGAAAGGGTTGCAGTTATTATAACTTCAGCTCTGGTCCACTGTTCATTGTGAAAAAGAGCAGGGGACCTCCTGTACATTGAACAATATATAAAAATTATATATTATATATTGTATGTAGCATCTGAGTGTTCTTCTTCTCACAAAGAGAGCAAAAGGAACGTTTTTAGTAAGCTTTTGATGAGTGATACACATTCTTTACCCCAGGGATGGTATCAAGCATCTGCATTATTAATATAATATATTATACTGTTAGGACTTCTTGATAATGATGTTATGCTGTATGCAGCATTCTGTCCTTTTTTCACAAACACAGAAAATAAGCTTTTCGGCAAATTAAATCAAGACACAATGTCATTTCCTCTTTCTTTTTTTTTTACCCCAGGGGCCGTATCAAGCATCTGGATGTGGTGACCCTGCTCAGGCGCATCTCCCCACCACTGGGTTTTGGCAAGCTGTGTCCACACCGTGTGGCTTGCAAGGTCAGTACCACCCTGGGTACCAGTGGTGCAACATAACAGCTAACGCCTCCACACCCACACCCAATCTATACCACTGTTTGTGTGTCTGTTTGTTTGTGTGTCTGTTTGTTTGTTTGTTTGTTTGTTTGTTTGTGTATCTGTTTGTTTGTTTGTGGGCTACAATGTGTTGTAATGGCTTGGTTCGTACACAAACCTTCAGTCAGGTGCAAGTAATCATTCCAAACCTGTGAATCCCCCCCAAAAAAGAAAATAACAAGTCAGACTTCTGTTACATTTAAATATAAAGAAAATATGCTTTTCATCTGCATATTTTTCCATGTGCATTTTGTTATGCTTTCAGGACATTATGTAGCTCACAAAGTGTGTATGCACAATTGGAGTATCATTTTTTTCAAACAAGGAAATTAAGACTTGAAAGACTTGTGAAGTACTTCCAATTCAACATGAGTACAAACCTTGCAACTGCTATCAGTCTAGACGTCTAACAGGATGTCCAGTTCTAACACACTTGTGCTTTTCAGTGTTCTTTTATTTTCTCTTGTTTTCTAACTACATTTAATAACTATTCAGTTTCTGTCTCAGTCTGACATTTGAGTGAAAACTGTCGTTAGCATTTAACATTAACAGCAGGAACAGTCCATGTTGTGTCATTACTGATAATTTCCTTACCTTTTGCTGGCAGAGCACTAGAAGTAAATTACAGCTAACAACCTAATGCTTGTGTCGTAGTGTGTGTAAGGCCACATCAACTTGTTTCCTTGGTTCTTGGAAGTTTTTAGTAGAATTTTAGCAAAAGGTCAAGATGAAACAAGAGAACTGACAGAAAAATTTGAATCTACGTTCCTTATTTGATACCATGTGTACCAAAGTACAGACTTTCCCCTCAGACTCATGTTAGTCTTCTAGTTCAGCATTATGTTTTAAACCGAGAACCAAGTAACATAATTGGTGTGGCCTTAGATGATAACCAATGAGTAACAACCCAATGTTTGTGATATTTCTCCCCCTCCCACACTCGCCCCTTTCCTGTGAGAGGAGCCTTTTGTGCACTTCTGGGCACTAGTACCCAGGGGAGGTCTGAGCTTGTAGTGCATGTGGCTTGAAAGGTCCCTTATAACGGGAGCAAATGGCTGCCATTGCATGGTCATAATAGATTTAAAATTTGTTTTCACAAGGACGGAATCAGTAAAGATTGTAGAATATGTGGTGTTGCATGCCAAAGGCTGATTTCAATTTTGAGTTGAGGTATGATGGAGAAGGCTGCATGGTTTAGATTATTTTTGTTGCTTCCTCACACTCTACTTAATGACATATTCACAAATACTTTTCTTCATACCTACATTTTACTGGAAGAAATTTGAAACTTGAACTAAATTTGTCTCATTTGAACTTTTATTTAGCCTTAACATGTTTAAGGAAAACAACTACAGGATAGTACACAAGGAATTGTATATAAGTTGCATGCAATTTCAACAAATAAGAAACTTGAATGGTTCTGGGACAGTATGCCAGCTCATGTGGTTTCAGGGAGTGCCAGCAATCTTGTATCGTTCCAGAGAAGAAACTCCATCAAGTTCGGAGCTAACATTGACTCTTTAAGCTCACAGCTACATTTGTATATGATGTATATTTTGAAGACCCCCTTTAACTGGCTTTTATCATAATAAATTTAAAAAAAATGTTTATTACACCAAAAATGCTTTTATTCTGTAGTCTACATTTCAATTATAACTTCAAGAATGAGGAACTTAACAGATACACTGTCATGATGTTGTTCTGTTCACTGCATGCTCATTGCAAGTTCCAAAGAACCATGATAGCTTTATGGTAGCATGTGTATGTGAACTGATTCATGAGTTCTGTACTGTGCCTGCGTGAAACCCATTTTTCACGATTTTTGTTGGATGTTTGGTCAATGGTGCATTGGAATTTTGCCCGTTGCAGAGGATATCTTTTCAACTCAACATTTGAAAACTATAGGCTGGATGCCATTCTTAAATATGCAAATGCGACCTTAAACGAGATGTTCTGCCAAAGTGCTATGCACAATACATTACCGGTTTTGCGCATGTGCAGTACATTCTGCTGACATACTGGTGCACGGAGGGTTGAGCCCCGCCCAGGACACCTGTACATGTAACAGTGTTTGTCCCCCTGCAGCGTCTGGTCTCCATGAACATGCCGCTGAACAGCGACGGCACCGTCATGTTCAATGCAACCTTGTTTGCCCTGGTAAGAACCGGGCTGAAGATCAAGACAGAAGGTGAGGGCTGGGGTGCAGGTCATGTGACAAAACAGGTTTCTATGTTGTATAAAATGTGTGAAGACTAGATCAATTAAAAGTTTCTCCTGAACAGTTTCTGTGTTTGGACCTATCCTCCCTGGTGCTGAAAAGCTATCCAGTCAGGCAACACTGACAACTTTCGCATGAAACACACATTCCTATGTGTCTGTATCTTTATTAGGCTGTTTCTAAATCTCACTGCCACCAATTACTGTAAATTTGCTCAGTAATCTGTGGAGATCATCCAGAAACTTCAGGGTATTCCAGCTATGGTGCTGAAAGCAGACAGGCCATGGTACTCATAGTTGTTACACAACTCCCACTGGAAGAGGGTTTATTTTTGTACAAGCTGAGGGTATCCCAGCTGTAGAGTGTTCAGGCCGCGATACTCACCACCCTTACACACCTCCCACCAGGCAACATTGACCAGGCAAACGAGGAGCTCAGGGCCATCATCAAGAAGATCTGGAAGAGGACAAACCCCAAAGTTCTGGACCAGGTCTGCCCACCGGCTGGAGGTAGGTTGTTTGTTTGTTTGCTTGTTTGTTTGTTTGTTTGCTTGTTTGTTTGCTCGTTTATTTGATTATTTTATTTACTGTTTGCATCAGACTCAATGCCCATATTAAGATACAACATCAACAGCATACATAAAAATTTCTACCGCTATTAAACATTGCATACATGTATATGCATGACAGTTGGGAGGGGGTGTTTGAGCTTACGTTAATCTACATTTTTTTGCGCACAAAGATAAGCTATTCTTACTGGAAACTTCAATATTCATAGACTAAGTAAATAACAAAAGTCACAGCTAAGAATCTTTAAAAAGTGTAGCCAATTAGATAATGATTTTAACTGCTAAGTAATCTTGGTTTTGTTCAACTTGAAGATGATTGTCTGCATGCTTATATGCATATTATGGAGAACTTTGTAGTTCATTAGTAGTTCAGTTGTCAGCTGTATCTTGTTCAATTGCAATTTGTTATGCTTTGGTTTCTTTGCTTCTCATATGTTGCATTTTGATAGCATACATTTGTGTGAGAGTGCATTAGGTACATGTAGTTCTTACAATGTTTTATTCCTGCACGATGCATTTTGAGTACATTTTTCACACAGGTGGCTGACCTAATGCAATTGTAAACTGCAATCATTAAGTTTGTTATTGTTTTAGAGTATGTTTTGATTTGGTGAATGACTTGATATTTTTCCAGTTAGAGGATGGCTGCTGTGTCCCTGATGACATGATAGTGTGCCTGCTGTGTAGTGCATGTAACTACTGATTTTGTTGTAGCTTTGTTACGTTTCAAGGAAATCAACTTTTATGCTAGAACTTATTTGCATGACAGCATATTGATAATCATATCATTAACATTTGGATTTCTTTTTCAAGTTAGTTCAACAGTTATGAAAGCTGATAACCCTAACTTGCTCTGTCATCCATGCTACAGTGATTTCATGGAAACCTATTGGTTCCACAATCAAATCTACTTTCTAACTTTATTTAAAGCTTAAAGACATTCATGATGAAGTAAATGGCTGCAACATTCCTCATTTTCACTACAATCATGTAGACAGTCGCATTTTGTTAACCCTTCAATTTTTTACAAATGGCAAAAGTTGTAGCCCGGTATCCATCCTATTGTATGCCCAGGTTGCTCCTCCAATCGCTTCCCTTCCAACTAGTCTGGCATCCCATTACACTCAGCTCCTATAAAATGTTCCATACCTAAATCAATCAACCTAATTAATAACTTAGCTCGTAAGAGCATAAACGTGCAATAAAGGTCTTTCATTCATTAATGATGTAAGGGCCATACATTTGAATGATGATGTGTGAAAGACTATTTATTCTGCAGGTATAAGCAATCAGAGGAACAGACTGGAGCTAGAATAGGATGGATATTAGGCTTCCTTGTACATTTTGTAATAGAGCTGTGATCCTGTAAAAGAAATCACACTTTAAGGAACAAGTAAATGATTATGAAGCAAGTTTAAATTGTAATTTCCAACACTAGTTTTACCCAAATTTTCGACTGTACAACTCCAGTCTTTGTCAAGGAATGAGAGATCCACCGCTTCTGTGAAGTCACGTTATGCAGATGGCACATGTGACTCGTAAGTCCAATTTCTTGTGTTGGAAATTACAGTTTAAACTTGCTTCATAATGACTTCTACCAACACAGATGAACCTTCAAAATAGCTAGTAAATGACACTTCTTTTCCCTCTCCCTCCCCCCTTCTCCAAGATGATGAGATCACGGTGGGTAAGTTTTATGCCACGTTCCTGATCCAAGACTACTTCCGCAAGTTCAAGCGCCGACAGGAGGAAGACGAGGGCGAAGAACAGTACAATAAAGACGCCATCAGGTTGCAGGTATGATGAGACGGGTGGCAGCCGGCAGTTAGACCAGCACTAACCGTTGTTATTCCACCTTTCAGATGATATGAAGACCCACGGCATTGTGTACAGTAAAATGGGTCTCACTTTAGCTATGCAGCAATTTGAGTACTGTATCACTGTGGGAGACCTTACCTTTGAGTATTACAAAGGATGCCACTAGGCATGAATTTTTTACAACCATCACATTGCTGAAAATGTACTTTTTTAATACAGCTACACTGATTTTATTTATTACTTGTTGATGTAAAATACTCTGAGATGTAAAATTGTCTTCATCCAATGATGTCATGAACTTCAGAGTTGTTACTGATACGAAACTCAGCCATAGTATAGGTCCAACATGCACATAAATTGGGTTTACCAAATATTCAACCTATCCTTTGGTAAAGTCAGTTTCTTTGTGTAGTCTGGACCTGATGTTTAACTATATATCATGACACTCATTGACAAAGATGAGCTTTTTTGCTTGAAAATTCATCGGTCTCAGTGAAGAGATTATTTCGAGTGTTAGTGGTGGAAAAATGTTGCTGCAGATTAGACAGATTCCCCTGCAGTGGGAAAGCTGGCCAAAGTGAGGCCCACAACCTGTATGATGCCATGATGGTCGCTACCCTAACATGTGACGACTAACAGGCTGGTGTGACGCAGTGACCATAGTGCATGCACGCTTGATTTGTCTTCCGCTGTCTTAATTTGCATGACCGTTTCTGTTTTGCATGAAGAGGATGAAATAACCGTTGGCAAATTCTACGCCACGTACCTCATCCAAGACTACTTCAGACGGTTCAGAAAGAGAAAGGAGGAGGAGAGGAAACGGGGATTGCACCGGGAAAAATCAGTACGCAAAGTGAAAAAGATGAGCTTTACTGAAGCCGTGCAGCTGAAGGTACGAGAGAAACAGAAAAGGATGTCCAGGAAACCTGCCTGGAGTTCTGTGAACAGTATCGGTCCGTCTGTCCAACCTTTTGTGGGCATCAGCTCGGTTGCTTGAATGTTGAGTTGCTTTCTGTGTTCTTGCAATGTCACGCACTGTCTCTAGGAGCACCATCTCATCTTCTGCTTCTGTCAGTCCATATATTTTTTCAAATAAACCTCAGACTCTGGAAGACTGAAGCTATGGGTTGATTTTTAATGATTTTTTAATTTTCCTCCACTCTAAGCACATATTTTACACATTCAAATTTGCATTTGCCACAATCTTCAGATTTTGTTTTTCATACATTTTACTATAATTCCACCTCCACTATAATGACATGCCCACAAAAGAGTTCATGGGACTGATGTCTAGGCCAAAGGCAACAAGTAGGAACCTGGCTTCGGTTGGGCAGGTAAAAGATGGTGGAAGGACAGGGATGGGCTCTGCTTCCCAATACCATGCCCAAAACACAGTTGGTTAACAACGCACTGTCCCTATGGCCTCCAAAAAGCTGTACCTTTTCCACAAGTACAGTTACAAAACTAACACTACAGACACTGAAGATTTCTTCAGAAACTAGTCTTTACAAATCAAAATATATTGCTCTTTTTTCCTGAGCTGTTACCCAGCAAAGATTTTTCCTATCAAACCTGACAATGTATTGTTTCTCTGTCTCTGTTACTCGACGTTTGTTCAAACAAGGTAACTATTTGTCATGTTTGTGCCTCCTCTTCTCTCTCTGGCTGTGGGCAGTGTTGGACGTTGTAACGTGGCTTTTCTTGTTCTTCGATTTACCTCAAACTTTAAGCTTGTCTGTCTGTGTGATGTTTAAAGATCCTTATAGATAGCCTGTACTGTTTGTGAGGCTGCTCTGTTTGCAAGTTGACACTAAATACAAAGTCATGTTGATATGTTAATGTTGTAAGCAAGGAATATTTACATGACAAGGTTAAAATGGTGAAAAATAGTAAAAAAAGTGGCAAACACAGTGCTAGTCTGTAATATATTGTGCTAAGTTGCTTTAATTTCTTAAAAATAAACATGGTAACATACCTAATGGAAAACAGGTTGAAATTTTCTTCAGTTTGTAACAACTTCTAAAAACTGTTCCACTGTTTGTTCCTGGTTTTCATGATTTCCTGTAATGTTTCTGACCACCTGAACTCTCTCCTGCCAATATACAGGCTGGCCTTCGTACTCTTCACGACATTGGCCCAGAGATTCGCCGTGCGATCTCGGGTAACTTAGAGGAGCAGTTAGCTGCAGAGGGTATCGATATTGGCGATTCCGAAGAGCCATCTCATAGGGTAGGTGTTTTGTAGAACAATGAAGGTAAAGGTAAAGCAGGCAGTCTCAACTGAGGTGAAGCACGATGCTTTTTCGAGTAGCTTATAGTGCAGTGTGGCTTTGCTACATCTCGCATTTTTAGGCAACCACGAGATGATTGCATTATGATGATAATACAGTCAAACCTGTTCTAGTGACTACCTAGGTCATATGAACAGCCTATTAGCCATTGTGGCAATATTTTAGGGGGCCCTTAGATTATAACTACCTTGTTTTCTTGTATATATAGAAAGCGAGATGTTGGGATATTTTCTTTTAGAAGTTACAAAAATTAAAGCTTGTTTTGTCTACCTAAGTATAACATCAACAGTTTACCTGTATAGAAAGTCAAGACCTTTTTTCATCCCAAATATTCTATTCCCTCTGCAGAGAAATCATTCATTATTCGGAAATCACACGGAGTCCCCTGTCAGGAGTAGCAACTCCCTCAGGAAGACGTCTCCGGTGAATTCCTACATGCCCAACTCCCTGGACACAAACACTAACGCCAACGCTAACGTCAACACCAATGCTAATTCCATCAAGCCCGCGGAGGCTGACAAAAATCCAACAGACAAAGGCAAGAAGGACACAGCTGAATCCAACAAGTAGGTGCTCCATCTTATCGCTCTGGATAATATGCTGCTAGGAAACACAGTAACTGTTGTCAGCTTCCTTCAATATCTTTTTTGCCATTCAGGATATATGAACATTATGAGAACTTGTGAGTTTCTTAATTGATTTTGGGAGCAAGGTTGTCACGGGTAATGTTGGATGGTATTCATTCCCTTGATTTTGTTCTAAGTAGGAGTCCAGCAACTGAGTAGAAACTGCACTTGTTGAACACCATTGATGGACCCCTTTTCCCCCTCATATAATATATCTTTCGCTGTGTATATCTTGATGTTGAATGTGTGACACATTATGACTGAAAGAGCCCTTTTGAAAAAAAATTGAGAATTGCAGAACATGCAAGTTTTGTTTAAAACATTCACATCCATTTGATGCAAAAATTCAATTCTAATTTTCCTATGCCTAATTGCCATTCCAACAGGAATCATAATCTACCTTGTGGTCTTCATTTTCATCTAAAGAAAATTAGTCATTTGGCAAGAAGGATTTTTTGTTTCATGATGTCGAGGTTTGACAATATCAGGGAACCTCTGGTCGGCAACACAGGTGAAGTTGGCGCCGTCGTCCCACTTGGATTATACAAATGTCATGTAAACTGAATCAGCTCATTATATATATATATATATATTGCTTTTGATTATAACTGTTGAAATTGCTCATTTGTGCACCTTAAGGCAGATTATTACCCATGGTTCCTTCTACCAGAAGGATCCATCTTTTTGGGCAAAGTATTTTCAACATAAAGCCATGCAGTCATGGGAACAGACATGCTGGACACTTGTACTGTAGTCTTGTAGCTTCGTCACTCCGACAAAAACGTCCATACCATATATGCATTTGAAGCCAAGCCAGTTCAGTCTCCAGGATGCCAAAATTTACCAAATTTTGTAACACGTTCTCTAATCAGCTTTTGGGTTTAGTCATTTTGCACGACTATGATTCTGTCAACTGTTACCAAACTCAGTAACAAATGACGTTAGAAGTTTGTTACCGGAAAAAGGAAGTTTTAGTAGCCTATTGTAATTGGTCACATTTTACTTGGTGAAATGTTTTGCTCTGGAAATTGGAATGGCGTGGCTTTACCATGAACCATATATATCAAACTCTGTATTATTCTCCTTCTACATACTGTTGCTGTATATCCTTTGTTTTGCCGTTTCCTTTTAAGAGTCGGTTCTCTGCCTCTCATTGTTCCTGTATCTTGATATACTGCTTTCCATCAGATGAACATTCAGTATATAGACTCTGCTCGAAGAGCACATCCTATGAATCTCATGAACATTTGGTTCAACATTTACAAGAGAGCGATAGACTTTCCCGGTCACCATATCTGTCAGAATTCAGAGCGTTTCCCCCAGTATGCTGCAAGTCTCACAAAGGCACACTTGGTGCTGATGCAAGCACCACAATCGCTCCAATAAGTAACGGTGAATGCTGCTGATTCAGAAGCACCAGTGAAATACTACAAACAGGCCATTCTGGAGGAATGTACCAACCTCCTGTGTCAAAGATGGCAGGAGTGTCTAAAAAAAGACCACTAACTACACAACGACAACTCATGTCATGTTTAATATTGTGCATGGAATCTAACCTGTAACACCTCTGTAATTGAATAGAATTGAACTAAAAAGAAAATGTTTTTAACAAGTTTGCCAAACATGTCTTAGAGACCTAACCCAGCTACTTTCATTGGAACGGTTTTGTAAAGAATACTCGTCTGTCATAACCTACATTGAGTGTAGGGCCATCATTGAGCTATTGATGCATCTCCACTAGCTTGTGTGTTCTGAAGTATGTCAATGTCCTGCCAAAGATGAAAGGTCTTAGGACCAAACTGGACAAGGACTTTATCCTCCTGACAATTTGATACCAATACAGTGTACATGTAAATTAGTCTTCTAAAAAAACTACTAAGTTCAGTCCACAAAGTCATGAGGAGCTAGTAAGAATAGATTTCGTAAGAATGTTCACAATTGCCAGAAAAATGGTTCTACTTTTTTTCAATTCTACATTCTGGAGACACACAAAGAACCTTACGATTTCTCTCTGCAGACTCTGTGTTGTTAAGAGCCAGAACTACAACGTCAGAGTTGCCCGTGCTGTAAGGTAGTTAGAGTATTCACATGGAAAAAGCATCTAAAATGTGATGAACATGCTCAAATAATGCTTTCACAGCTGCATATTTTGACAGAACCCAACAGCACCAAAAGAATTTTAACTTTTATTATGTTGCCCTATTATGATGAGAAGCAAACTAGGCTACCAGACAATTGGGGGGCTCTTTGCTCCTTCCTTACCCATCTACAAATATCACCAGCACCATCTTTTTTCTATATCTAACCTGCAAAGAATGGCCTGCTGCAACTACACTGCCGCATATCGTAGAGCATGATTTCCGTCCAACTCCACTTGTTCATCTTAGGTCCATTCCACCACCTCATCTTTACACACAGTCAAAGTTGTTCCTCCATAGTTCTCTCCATTGGTGTGTACTCACTGTGACATGTCGTGTTTGTTAATTGTGTGGTTTGCCGGTCTGTTTTGCACGCTTCCACAGAGAGCAGGCTGCTAGCGATGCAGGCTTGGTTGGGTATGTCTGTCTGTTAGGTGTTGTCTGTCCTCTCGTACCATCATTTCCTCATCCAGCTACTTTTAAAGCCTTTGTTTGATACAACTGCTTTGAGATTTAACAAAAAAAAGACTGTAACTAACACAGACTCCCACTCTGATATGTACTCGTGAGGCCACACCAATTTAGGTACTTGTTTCTGTTGAGCTTTTTATAATGAAAAAGATAGACATGGAAGCAAATTAAATGCAAAGGAAAAGATACCTTTTGCATAGATAGATATAGCAAAACTGTAGATTAAAGCCCTTTAAAAAAACTCATAAAAACAGTATTTTTTTCTACTTTTCTCTGCAAACTATGAAAGCTTGCAGGTTTGAGAAACAAGTAGCTGGATTGGTGTGGCCCCAGTGACAAGGAAACTATGCGTGCATGGCTTTGTGTAAAAGATGGTAACATACTGAGTAATCAAACCATCTGTAATACAGGGAGAAATAATGCATCCAAATGACATTCTGAGTATGTAATGCCACCAGCTGACTTCTTCAGACCCTTCTCTGCACGATAGATAACCTGGATGATGCTCTTATTGATATGTCACACACCCCTGTCTCTTCCGACTGATGCATGCCTGCATGCCCTGTGCTGAACGTGTCCCAGTCGATATCTAGTGACGTTGATTGTCGGCACTTATGATTGCACCTCTTCTTATCGTTTTGTTGTAGCACCGTCACCTCCAAACTCAAGGGATTTTTGGAGCCTGCCGCAGGGTCCGGATTAGTCTCGTCCGTAACCTCGGGCTTTAGTAGCTTCACAGGCTCCTTTACCAGCTCCTTTTTTTCGGGTTCAAAACAACCGGAGCCGCCAAACAAAACCGACCCAAAGACCACTGCTCCCAAGCAACAACAGCAGGCCCAGAACAAGCAGCAAGCTTCGCAACAACAACAACAGCAACCACAACAACAAACTGACAATACACCCAAGGCCAATGGGCAGCCTCCCAAGCAAACTTCCAACCCTCAGCAGCCACCAAACGTGCAACAACAAAATGTCAATAATGCACCTACTGCGACTAATAACTCACCATCCAAAAACATGGCTGCCTCTACTTCATTAAACACTAGCACTGCTACTACTACCACTACCACAACCGCAGGGGTGGCAGATAATCCCAGCAGGAACCACGTGGAAAATATCGATAATGTCAAGCACGTTGGGAATCATTCCCTGCCCAATGCAAACCAGGAGCTTAACAATAACATCCAGCCCATAGACAACAGAATTGACATGAGACGGTAAAAGCACCTTTCATTGCTTTCTGTTTCTTCTAGAGGCTTGAATGCAGGATCAGGCAAGCGTCTTTGCAAACTGGGCTGTAGAATTCTGTTGTGTGAAACGTTGCACAATGCAAACACTTAACACATGTAGATGAATTTTGCACCTTTTGTGATCCCTTTGCAGTTTTGCACTCAACTCAGCATGTTGATGCTTGCCTGCTTTGGTGTCCAAGTCTCCAGAAGTGTGTCAATTTACTCAATTTTCATCATGCAACATTTTTAACCCAGGGCCTACTAACTAACTGTGTCTTGCTTGTTTCGAGTACTAATGTCTGTCGTCATGATGTGATCTCTTGTGCATACACACACCTTCCTGTCTTGTGACAAAGCCTCTCGTTAAAAAATTTTCACACTCCTCTTCTTTACTCCTGTTGCCCTGTAATTCCTCCATACCCCACTTGATGGCCTAATCCGATAAAAAAAATTGTTTCGGTCTGCTCACGATTTGTCTTGTATATATATCAGCAGCATACACCAGAACCCAGACCGGATCCATTCGCCCGAGCTCGTGCGGTCTCCTGAAGACATGCGCCAGCTGGGGAACATGAGGTCGTCTGGGGGCATCTTGCGATCACCACCAGGGAACATGCACTCACCCGGCACCATACGTTCTCCTATGGGAATGCGATCCCCTTCGGGAGAAATCCGCTCCCCCGTCGAATACGAAGAATACGATGACGACGAAGACCCGGAGGTTGAAGTCGTGCATCCCGATGATGTTGATGAACCTTTCTTTACCGCCGCGACAATGGACGCTCCTTACTGGCGACAGCCGTCAAGTGAAACTGAGGACGAGAGGAAGCCCCTGCGTCCAAAAGAGCACCCTAAGAGGCACAGGCGCGGCGAGCGTGATTTGTACAGGGACTCCTCTCGTGACTCCGATTACTATTCGCGGGATTATGATTATGGTTATGGTTATGGTTATACTGACAGGGAGAGAGGCCCAGATCCATGGATGCAGAGAAGAGAAGCCGGGCAGCCGCACTACCCCAGCCCCAGCAGACGGTCTCCCAGCAGGAGAAAATACAGGGGGGAGGACCAGCTACCCATGCCCAAAAGGGGCGCTGGGACAACCAGATATACTCAGCAACAGGTGGGACTAGTGCAGACTTCAGTGATGCTCGAAAATATGTTTGGTATTGGTTGTTGTCGTGGTATATTTACCTTTCCATGTTGAACTTGTCTTCCTTGCACAAAGGACGTTATAGGAGGCATATATAACCTCCTTACTTGCACACTGTAATCGGGGCTTGAAATACCACCTGCATAAGTAGGCTAGTGCAGATAAAATTGGAACTGTGTAAGTATTTCTGTCTACCTGTTTCACAGGAGGTTACAGTATTTAAGATGGCAGCCTTCCAGTCTTGTTTTTCAATGGACTGAAAGATAATGAAAGTACATGAAGTTGAGTTTGGTGCAGGTGATTTTGATGTTACCTTCACCTGTGCAGGTATGCAGGAAAAAGTATTTCGAGCCCTTAAGATGCTATGATCATGAATGAAGGTCGGAAATTGAAAGATCTTTACAGGGCACATATAATGGTAATCACTGCATGACAGCCTCATCCAAACACCGTAAACTCACGCATAAAGCACTGAACGGAAAGTACCACACAGATATTTTTTGCATACATCAAACAAATCCTAATATTTCACATCACTTTTTATGTTTGTTTGCTACAATTTTGTTTGTTTTTAATGCTATACATGCATTTGCAAAAAGTTTTATTGTAAATTTTTTTTAGAATTTTTCCAGTGATTTTCTGCAAGATGTCATTTATTTTTGTTTACTAACCAGGCCAAACCATTTATGTAACTGTCTGCTGCTAAGCTTACCCTTGTTTACACAACTAACACTAACTTCCTTCTTATTTATTTATTTACTCCTCCGTCATGGAACAGCCGGTAAGTTGACGAGACAAAACATCGGAACTTACAAAGTTTGAACAGAAACTCCTAGTGTTGGGCAGATGTAACACATTTTTGAATTGCATTTTTGTCCCAATCTTTTTGAACTGCCTGAAATGATCACAATTGCTATAAAATAAGTTTTCCTTCCGTTACAAAAGGAAGATGCAGATGGCATGAACATGATCAGCACCTGCCATGTTTAATGTATTGACTCCGACATACTGGACACATTAAGCATGCACATCAACAGGCTCAGTCAGACTGAGAGTCAGTTGTAAACGAAACAACATCCTGAAGGGACTGCACAATGCATCAAAAGATGTCCTGCAGTTCCTGCTACATAGAAAATATGTCTTCTCTTTGTTCTATGTTTGCATTTTGCTAAATCAATGTTTTTTTTACAGCAAAATCGTTCAAAAGTCTGCGTCAATCTAACTTCTGCACCCCTCCTCCCCAGGCAATAGCGATTGCTGGCCAGCCGCCGTCGGGAGGCTATGACATCACAGAGAACAACTGGCGCACACCTCCCTCCTCCCCTGGGCGGGTGAGGTCGTCCTACCCCACCCCCGCGGGGAGGCCCCAGTCTGTCATCAGCACGTCCTCTACACCAGCCCGGGGAAACGGCGGCGTGCGCCCCAGCCGGTCGGGGTGGGACTACAACAATATACCCAAAAGGGATCCCGCAACCGCCTTCTACGAGGGTCTCAAAACGGGCTCCCTGGGGCCCAACAGCGAGAGGCAGCACTCGAGGAGGAATAGTAGATACGACAGTCATGCAATGAATCTGGTAGAGCAGGTAATCTTTCTGGTGACACGTCAACTGTCTGGTAGATGTGTGGTACACGTCACGTGATTGAAGTTGTTTAGAATTGTACTGTGTCTCCTATATTATAAGATTTTGCTTTATATGTGAGATCTTATGAGATCTGGCTATGTATGTGGTTTGCATTGTTTGGTGTTGCTTTGCCAGGTATATTACATGTGTTGGCGATATTTCAAATACAGTCAAATCTGTCCATGGTGACCACTATAGACAGGTGGCCACTATAGACAGGATTCTTAATGCTTCAGTCAATGGGAAAGATAATGTTGTAAGGGACCATCAAAAAGTGACCAGAAGGACTAGGTGGTCCTTATGCAGTGGTTGTCACTGGTAGAAGTTTGACTGTAATGGAACTGTAGGCCCACCCCCCGCTCACTCGGAAGACCTTTTTACATACATGTAATACACACCACTATCCTTTCCACTGTGCCTTTATAGCCGTAACGTAAATTGAGTTTTGGTAGCACCAGTGTTAAGGGCACTGTAGATAGGACAGTGACGTGTAGTATATAGGGTGTGTGATGTACTGTGTAGGCTACATTGTGTAGGCTGGATGTTATAAGTGTTATTGGGGCATACTAACAGCAGCATCTGTTAATGTTGGCCATGCAATTGTTGAGAATTTTTGTTTACGAGTATAGCATTCCGATGATTTCTGCCTGTTGTGTTCCCAGGTGCTTGTACAGGAGGGTCTGGGACGTTACGCTGACGACCACCTTGTAAATGTAGCCAAACACGAACTCGCCGAGGCATGCGACATGACCCCCGCCGAGCTCGATTACGCCGCACAGGAGATGATGCGGGAGCAGGGCTACGACATGACCGAGAGCAGCTATCACTTCGACTATCCCTACCTGGAACACATGGGCGGGAGCTACGACCTGCCAGACTACCCGCCCGCAAACCACGGCAACAACCCACGCCGCCTGCCCGAGGAGAACTATGTGCGGCACCCGCCGGAGGGGGACAGAGACCACCCGATGCACAGGCGACCTGCAGGTGACTATGCAGAAGATGTGGAGGATTTGGATGACGAAATGGTCTACGTCACTACATTATAGCAAGATGGTGTGCATGGGGAAAAATACACCACCTTTTGTACCAGATTCTTATATCTTTGTTCGGATTTGAAGACCGATTTACCACGTTCGTAACCTGAAGACGTTTAATGAAGGGCAGAATTGTTGCGATCTTGTAAAATGTTCCCTGCCCCATATCTATTTCAAGGATGCCATCATGCTTCTACAGGTCCCCTATCCTCATCGTCACACGAAGCATCAATGGTCACCCTCTAAAAACAATTGCTACCTCGATGAAAGGACGGCTGACGGTCGAGGTCGCAGGCATAGCTTTGCAGAAGTGAGTCCGAGGTTGAAGACCAGTGAGACAAGAAGAATGCCATTGTTTTGGCCCAGTGCGTCAAACAGACTGGCGAGGCCCAGCAGTTTCAAACTTACAGGTGGAGAGAGGCACATTAAGGCAATATTGGCTGCTTATCTTGCCTTTGTTACTACAAGGATAGCATTTAATAACTTGCATTATGCAGTCAACTAAGGACTTTGAATATCCATGACAGAAAATATGACATTTCCTGCAATACCATATAGCTAGCAGACGTAGTAGTCAACAAAAAAAGCTGATCTTCCTGGCAACCTTGGAAAGTGATGAATAGTAAGAGATAAAGGAGATCGTGAGTTTATTGTACACAAATGTATTAAACTTCAGCAGAGTAACATGCACCACCTCCAAACATGTCATCTAAATAAACTGATGATGACAAGCATAGGAAAACTGTAAATGCCACTTGTTCTTGAGTTTATTTTTATATACTTGCATTTGAGGATTGTGGTGCTCCCCTTTTGGGCTAAGACTAGCCCAAAGGATCCTGTTGAATTTCTTTGGAATTCATGGTTGCATGTATTTGATACTGACAAGGTATCCTGATTGGATTTATTTATTTATTTACCTTTTACTGAAGAGTCTGAAGATCTACGGCATTATTATCAGGAAGTTGGGCATGAGACTGTATGTAAAGGGCGCCGTGGCCAAGGGGTGCTCGTTTCGAATGTGAAGTAAGCTTGGAAGCTATTAGAAGTAAAATTGTAAAATAGTAACAGAAAAGTAACTGTACATGTCTGTTAATTTTACTACATCCATCCTGTTTGAAATATCGTGGGCAGTGTGTTGGGTACAACATCACTTAACTGTTTCTCCTACTATAAACAGCATCATTGAACTTATTCTTTACCCAAGGTGGCGTCTTTAACTTTATAAAACTCGAAAATAGCGAGAATATTTTCCTTCACGATCCCTGAGAATGGACTATTAAGTCCACATGTTTGTACAACTTGGAAATATTTCCATATCTTCCTCAATATCCTCAACGGTTGGACTAAAGTTGAAACGAATGTGTGCATTCTGCTTTTTTCTCTCTCTTTTTCGTGGCATCCCTGTCCTTGAACAAACAAGTAGATGGGTCGAGCCAGACGCTTGCGCTGGCCGGCCCAAGCACAGAAGTGCAGGCAAGGATGCCAGCCGAGTCTTGCAATGAACAAAGTAATCTGAGTATCACCATCGGTAGTAGCTTGAAAAAAAAGCTCAACCATGGTGAAATCAGGATAAGTGTGTGCAAAAGAAGGACGAACAAAAGCTTGTCCTTTGATCAGCTTTGCCAATACTGCTTTAAGAAAGTAGTAGTTTTTGATAAAACACGCTTCGCTCAGTGATCAGCTTTCGATCAAACCTGTGCCCTGGGCCCTGAAGTTTATGTTTCTTATGATGCTCATGATGTGAAAAAGGGTTGTTTGGAATACGGAATTACTTTATTCTGATTCAGACAGGAAACAGGATTTTGCTGTTGTTCCAGGACCTGCCTAGAGTTGGAAGGGAATTCTAAGGGTATATTAGCGATGGATACTGGGTGATAATTTCCTGAAAACGGGAACCTACTGAAGATAGAGATAAAAACTGATGCTGTGTGATAGAAATGATGTGAAAAATTACTGCGTGTGGAGTGTGTATAGAGTATTTCAATATAGCTACGATGATCTACGGCATTGCATTTACACCTGTGTCTATGATTGTAATATTACAATGGCCTTAACCGAGCAGAAGATCAGGGTCAACCTGTACGATATAAAGACTGACGAAAGAAGAGGCTCAAACAAGCTAGATTGGAAAGACTGGTGCATGAACTGTACAAAAGTAAAACAATGCATGTTCCCTTTGTAAACTGATATTTTCCGTAGAGGAAAAAAGACTTGTTGTCGAAACCTTTGCAATAATGCACAGTACGTGATATAGAGGTCAATTTGAAATCATGCCAAAGGTATGCATGACATTGTACGAGAATTTAACTCCATGCATTGCAGTTTTGAAATAAGCTTTCCGTTCGGGCATCGTATTTTCTGCGCTTCTCTTACTTGCGGGGCAACTAGTGCGATTCATATGAAGAATATTTCTCTGATATTGCAAAGCTAGATATACGTTATGATTGCTCTCAAAATTTTTATATGAAAAGTATTTTCCAAAACTTGCCAATTTTGCAATGTTCCAGTTCTGCTGCTTTAATAAGGTTTGGCATTTGTGAAGAGATGCATACAATATAAACAGCTGCACGGTCCGAATCTAACTGTAGCCAGAGAAATTTCCTAACTGCACATATTTAAGGAATTTTTAACACAATGCGGTTTGTACTCCACACTTGTAAATTAAAAAGTTAACAAACCTTTTGTATTACTTTGGCATTTGCGTTGTTGCCATGTAAGAATTGATAGTTAGACTGTAGATAGAGTTAGGAAGAGACTATAGAATAAATAGGGCATACTGCAATTTGACTTTCAGTACATATATGTAATATATTCATTTGCAAGGAATGTTATGGAAGTGCAATAAACAATTTGATTCTTAGATCGAGTCGTCGTTCATGATTCTGAGTTTATTCTTTCCGTAGAAGCAGAGGATGGTTCAGATCAGCGACAAGCCAGCAGTTAAAGTTATAAGTTGTATGTAAACATCCTGGGAGTCGGTCGCACGTATATTTTGGTACATTTGTGCATTTCGTCTGGCTGCCATGTTAACTCATAGATATGCACGCGTTTACTAAAGTTGAGAATTATTCAATAGTTTGCCGCAAACTGTACTCCTTAAGCGGACTAACTCCCCTGGCATGTTAGCTGTCTATTTGGCAAATTTCCAGTCGCCTCTGAAGCTTGGTAGAGGCTAGCCTAATTGTCTTTATGGGGAGAAAGTTTTCGTTTCGGGGTCTGAATCAGTTAAATATTAAAACATTCCGTTTCACTCATGTCCTCGCGTACCTCAAATTACATCACAGAGGAACTAATTGTCTGGAAAAGGCCATTCACCTGTCGACAGGTAGGTAGGTGCCAGACCATACTATAACACATTATACGGAATCATAACAAGTATTGTCGCTGACGATAACAATCATTTGTCTAAGGACGCACACGCTTAATTAGGTTTAAATACTTGTTGTCACAACACAGCTATTATTTGCCGTCGGACCGGTCTTTTCTGACCTGGATACTTTCGTCACTTGGAATCATTACTTGCAGATGATATTTTTTTTTTAGGTAAGAAGATTTTAGGTTTGAAAACCCAAACATGAAAAGATCCCAACAGGAGTACTACAGCAGTTCATGAAACTCGCATTGATCACGAGTATATGAAAACTACTAGTATATCACACAGGAGTTCGGATTTTTAGAAGAAGAGCAAAACAAACTGAGCAACCCTTGACCTTTGAACTTTACCACACCTGCGCGTGTGTCAGACATCAAAGCCGCCGCCTGTGACACGTACCCCAGCTGGCAGCGTGCCAACAACAAATATGGCAGCCGTGCGGAGCAGCGTCCACCCTGCGTCCATTGGTGAGCTTTATTGTATTCAGCGACACTTTCACTCACATATAGTAAGCATTGACGGCACAGGTGATGTCCATAGAACTCGAAGACAGTCTCGCCCGCAGATGGTGATTTCTTTGGTCTGTGGTTTCGGAACCGATCGTTTCTTATGCCACGTAACAATAGACAATATTACCCCTGTATTGTTTTGGGTCATACACTGTTGCCACAGGCAAATTACCTTAGAATATTTCTATCCACAGAGCTTTTTTTCTGTAAATGATTATTGGGTGTCCTTTATTAAGCCAATCTCTGGCGTAAGACAAGTGAGTCAAAGATGTATATATTGTCAGAGAGCCAGTTTGACATGTTACGTATATTCTAGCCGTACTGTTGGTACTTCCATCAATTTTGTCTATTATGTCAATATAATAAGGCCAATAGCCTTGGGCGTTGACCTTTTCCCTACAGACTACTACGTACATAATATGGACAACCCTTGCTTTGAAATGCTGATGATTATCAAAAAGGTTCACGTCGGAAGCGAGTCATATGATTCATATCCCTGAGCTATTACTTCTACTAGATTTGTTCATATCTGTAGTCTGTTAGTGTACATGCAAAAGCGCACGCACGGAATCAATGAAAGGTGGTAAATCATTAAACGGAAATCAAAATGGCCGCGAGTTGAAGTTGTCGATCGTGTTTGCCTGCCGTATATATCCATGATTTAAAACTGTTGCCTCTCAGCGGCAAACATGGCCCAGGAGGAGTGGATGCCGGCGTCCCTGGAGGAGCTACAGCTGGAGGTGGTGAGGCTGCGGCAGGAGCTGGACCAGGCCACGCAGGAGAAAATCCAGGCTGCCGAGTACGGGCTGCAAATGTTGGAGGAGAGACGACTGACGTCACAGCAATACGAAGAACTGGAATCCGTTTACGAGTCGACCAACAGGGAGCTAGATTTCGCCAAGAAGGTGAGGATGTGCGCAAAATTACTGAACAAGTCTACGGACAAATATTGATGTTAATGCTGTACATATGTTACATGCAGCTATTCAATATTGTATCACCAATCGCCCCTCCCCGTTTGAAAATAAAGGTATTCGTGTTGATACTACATAGGTCCATATACCATTGAATTTGTTACAACGATGTTGTACACAATAATCGACAAAATTGCATATTAGTTGATGATTACGGATATTACTACCAGGAATCAAGGGTTAATTATGTATTTTATTATGTAAACATGTAAAAAGGATATGAACGAGACAATATATTTGCCTGTTCCTGTTTTATTTAGCCACGGTTGCTACTTATCAAACATTTGATCAACGTAAAGGAAGTTGAGTAATGCCAAGGAAGGTCCAATGTTAAACACCATACCGTAAATCAACCCAAATTGAAAGTAATAAAAATGATGACATAGAATGCTGGTCCAATTAACAGTCACCAGTCCATGATACACTCCAAACCCACGCGATAAATATCGCTTGACTTTTAAAGATGGAATACTAAGTGAATGAATGAATGAATGAATGAGACCTTTATTGTACGTTTATGCTCTTACAAGCTAAATACCGGTCATTGACTACTTATAAAGCAGAAGTAAAATACAGTAATATTAGAACGTGATATCTTACTACATCTGTAGTCTGTACAGACTAATGTAAACTACTATGTACAGGTCCAATTTCTTTTCGCTTCTAAAGACAGTTGTAGATGTATGTGAGAAATGATGAGGAATTCGTTGTCCTGTAGACTATAGTCAGTCAATATATGCGGCAAATAGTGCCAAATAACATGAACAGCAACACCCGGCGTACGACCGCAATCAGGTAAATGCTACTGGAAAGGTCAAAGTCTAGATAGTCATGCGGTCATGCCACGTACAAAGGGCGCTGTGTACCGTAATGACCGACGAATTTACGGCGTCGCATTTCTCTCGCTTTCACTCGCCAGTTTTCTATCTAATGGTTATCTATCCCGAGGAATCTCATTTAGATACGATAGTAATGGGATGATTGCGCGGAGAGCTCTACCGGGGCCACTCAGGACTGCTGAGTACTGCTGCTGTTAAATGCCGATAATTGGCAGTGGCGCCCTTTGCCTCGTTTAACCCCACCGATCGATGAAACACCAGACAATAAATGTTGCATAAGAGGCGTCAGAGGTCTGATGGTCATGGATACGCTGAGAACTTTACCAAAACATAATATACACCATCGACAGTTCTTAAAGGTCATCGCGACCGAATTAAACAAAAACATGCATCGTCATGCCTACATGGACAGAACGTATGATTTGCTTGGTATTGCTCCATTTGCTGCTTTTTTGTTTGTTCATAAACCGTTTTGTTTGTTTATATGGTGTGTATTGATACGGGAGCAGTGTTTATTTGGGAATTGACCTCATCACATATGCTGTTCACCGAGCACAACAAGTATGTATGCGCACAGGACCCTGTGATTAGTGGTTGCAATTGAATGGCAAAACGAGTTTCGCCGAGTCAAATTGTTGGCACACATTTGATGCTTGCATCTGCACACACCCTGTTACGGAAAAGTTGTAGAATCATCAATTTACATGATGCACACTGTACGAAAATTGGAATTTACCAATGATGATAAATGCCAGATATATAAGTCCGGTAAAGGTCGCTTTGGGTGATAAATGGCGACAGTATATAGGTACATCCCATATTTGGATAAATCCCGCTTTATTTTGTACACATACCGGTGTTGTCACCCAAAAAATCTTGTCATCAGATACGGTAGGAACATAATCGTAGGTAACACCTGGAGTTAGATACGTAGGGCTTAATACTCCACAAAAGCAAGATTTACCAAAAGCCACAAATTTCAGGTAAGTCTGCTTTGTACATCCGGTAATGTCTGCCTAGATAATAGCAATAGATGCCAGGTAAGTCTGATGATGGGACAAGGTGAGAGGTTAAGTCTGATAATTTTTTACCTAAAGCATCAAAGGCCAAAACCAACCATTATAAGACTTATCTGGCATTTATCACCATGGTTACATCCCACATTTCGTACAGTGTCAATCGCAGCAAAGACCGCAACGTGTAAACAAACTAAATACCAGTTAGGAGTTAGTGAACAAAGTAGTGACAAAATATGTATCTGTATAGCCGGTATATACGCCCCTCGGCGTAACACACCAGCTTCGCAGGCAGGTGGCGCGGCGGCAGCTGGCTACATTACACCGAACGACTTGTTACATCTAGCTTGCGCGAAAAGCAGCACTCTTTCATGCTGTGGCGTTATACTTTCATTAGCATTACTGACTCTATTGCTCTTCTATCTTTTTTCTTCAGAGCCTTGAAGATTTGCACCTGAGATATCAGAAGCTGTCTCAGGACAGCCAGGAGCGCGAGGAGACACTACTGAAGGAGACTGCCACCAGAGAGGCGGGGTTTGTCAACAAGATAGCCAACATGGAGGAGGAAGTCAGGCACTCCAAACAGGTAAGATATTTTGTCCGAATATTCTAATATTTTTCCATTGGCTATCTATCAGTTATCTGTAACCACAAGAAAGTAAAGTACAAATAAAATTGGTGATAAAGGACAAAGTACATGAAAATGCCAAAAAAAGTATTGATGATACAAAAGAAATAAACGTTGACAATCCTACTTTTGTACATGATATTCATTTTGATAACGATCTACACGAATTGATTATTGCGCTGACATCGCCTTGACTATCTTCTCTCTTCAGGCGTTAACCAACATCAAGTCTGAAAACGACAGACTTGCAAGATTGAAGGTTGAAAGTGACCAGACCATGGACTCCCTGGAAAACCAGAGGAAAGAACTGAAAGAGAACATTAAGGAACACAAACAGCGCGAGACCAGGCTGATGCAGGACTACAGACAGCTGGAAGAAGACAACCTGTTGCTTAAGAAGCAGGTAAGTTTTGACAAACTTTTTCATCGGACAATGAAACGATAAGATAAAGACAATGAACTTGCAATAAAGATTATTATTATTGTTATTAGAAGTAGCATAAGTTGACGATTAATTCTCAATTTACTTTATGCTCTTTTTTGTTTATTTCCAATATACTTAGCCATCAGGCATGAATTTGCAATAAAGTTTGATTTTATGAAACAACATTGTTGACTTTGAAATGTATTTTCATGTTCTGTCTTTTGTATGTGGGAGGGCAACTTGTAAAGGTGCATATGCACATGTTTTGCCCTACCTTTCACCTGTGTGAAAATCCAAATAAACAAACAAAGGCAATCACTCTACTGTACAGTGTACTACATTTCGTTGATTTTACACTTACATATTGTCTTCTTTCCCGAAGATGTCAGTCCTTAAATCCTCCCAAGTGGAGCAGGGTGCCTTGAAGATTGAGAACAAGCGTCTCCTTGAGGACATTGAGCTGGTTAACAGCCAACTGAAGGAAGAGAGCAGAGTCAAACAGGTCGCACAGAAGCAGGTACACAATACGACATTTTACTGTTGCTATAAAACCGTATGGACGGCATTGTATACAGGTACATATCACTATAGAAAGTGAGGTATTGTTTATTGCTAAACTGGAGTCTTTGCGAACAGCAGTTTCTAGTTTCATCACATGTAGTCGATGTAGATTTTGAGGAAAGCAGGTTTAAAGGCCACAAACGAGGCCACCAAAGCTGTATTGACTGCCGAGGCTGTACAGGTTTTTCTGTTACAGCTAGAGGAGGCCCTGAACACCTTAGACGAGGAACGAGAGCAGAAGATGGTCTTGCAGCAGCAGGTCGACTCATTAACGAGTAACCACAAGATTCCAACTACTCCTGACGAACCCAAGATCTTCCCTTCACCAAGACAGTCTCCCACTCAGGTCACCGACTTCCTCAGCGAGTTTCGGACGTCAGAGATTGAAATGCTCAACGAACAACTGGAAAAGGTACATGAATCGTTTTTTCTCGTAGTTTATTTGATGGTTGATACAGAATGGACTGGAAAAAACTCTAGTCGCCTGCAACTAGCAGTCGACAGAAGACGAAGATCATTTTTAGTGATATCAATAAATAACTTTTGGCCGCGTCAGATAAAGTATTAAACTTGTATATGAAGAAACTCTTTGAGGCTGTTAACTTTATTTGTGCCATTTAGATCAAGACTGAGAAAGAGACGTTGTTGAAGACGCTAGAAGAGGCAAACGGGAAAGTGTCACAGACTGAAAACTACAACAAAAAGGTAAAGTTGGTTACATGCGTTTTTCTCCTAATACACTCTACGAAACGCCGACAGGAATAGGCATAATACCATGTACGTTATGCCTTTGCTTTTTATCATTCTCGATATATCCATACATCTCCATTTCAATTGTAACATTTCTTGTTGTGATTCTGTTTTTTCTGTATATTGTGGCTACAGTTGGAGGCTGAGAAGCTGCGATATCAGGACAGCAACAACACGATACACAAGGAGCTGCAAGCGATGACAGAGGAGCTGAAACATATCTACAGGACCGCGCTGATGGTCAACGGCAAACGGCTGAGCAGAATAAAAGAGGCTGGGAGGTGAGACATATTTGTACTACCGTGTGATAACCTTGCGTGCCCTTGCATTCAACTTTCAACTGAAAAAGTACGTCACGCTTCTTGCATTTTATTTCAATCGCTTCTTTGATTCGGCAATAATGATAAAGACAGTTTGTAGTCGTTCGCTTAAATCTCACAACACGCAATGTCCATTTGGGGACAGACCAGCAGCAGAATAAAGTAGCTTTCCGATCATTTTTACCACATTGTACATGACACTTTTTTTGTTTTCTCGTCCACAGGACTCCTACGAGAGAGAAGCAACCGACTAGGAAGAGAAGTGGAAGTAAACTTGAAGCCAAGACAAAACAACATTTAAGACCCTCCGGCACAAATAACCAAGAGTCCTCTGAGATAGACAGAAAATCTCCCAAGAACAAAGCAAAGTCTTTATCAGGGGACCATGTAGAGGGAAAAACGCATAAGCCAGACAGTAAAGTTACGGATCCAATAACTTGCCACGTGCTGCTCCACACGACTAAGGATCAGATCAAACAAGTGAGACGTACAGTAGATAGAACACTCGACATCACCAGCCAGCTGTCGTACGTCGACTCATCAATGGCCGCCGAACGGCTGGAACTTCAGGAGCAGGTGCAGAAACTGAAAACTCTGCTCAACTCCAAGAGAGAACAGGTCGCGTCTTTGCGAACCGTGCTGAAAGTCAGCAAAGCAGCGGCGGAGACCGAAATCACGACGCTGCAGCAAAACTTCGACACGTCAAGAGTCAGAGATCAGGAAGAACTAGGTTCGCTGTGGGAGGAGGTACAAGAACTTCGGGACGAGGTGGCAAACTTCCACACGCTGCGCACGGGCTGGGCAAGTCGCTGCGATGATCTAGTAGCGCAGGTAGAAGAGATGCAGGATCACGTCGCCGCGTTAGAGACAGAAAAGAACGACGTTCAGAAAAGACAAGAGGCCGCTGAGAAGGAGAGAAAAGAACTGGAGGCCGCCTTAATGGCGGCTGTGCAACAGAAAGTAGAGTTGGAACAAAAACTAGAAGATTACCTCGACCAGTTCAATCGTTTGAAAAGATCCAATTCCCGGCTATCGTCGACAATCAATGTTGTATGATGTAAACCAACTCCCGTATCTGTATACATTTATTTCTTCACCTATTGATGTAATAAACTATTACAAGAGCGAGATATGGTCATTATGTTTTATCAATGAATGATTTTTGTTTTCCATCGCAGATTCCTGTCTTTTTAGATGCGTCAAATTTTGTTTTACCCCGATGTATGAATACAACATTAAATTTTGTTTCTATGTTATATACGAAATGTCACATCCTGTGTTCCTTTCATTCGTTCATTACTCAGCTTTGTGTGTGTGTGTGGTGTGTGTGTGTGTGTGTTTGTGTGTGTGTGTAAAAATGAATGGATAAGTGAATGAATGGTTTGTTGATGTCCTCTGAAATTATTGTACCATGGCAGCCCTTCTTAGATAAAAAGATAAGATTGCAATTCACACCGAAAATAGACAGTTCAAGATTAGCTAAGTTCCACAAACAGCAATTTCATACTGATTCATCTATGAGCATCTACAAATTTCAGACAGTTGATTTGTTTGAATCAGTGGTCGATGATGGTATATGGAAAAGCTGATGCAACAGAAGAAAAATCTGACGATTTAGCCTCGGTTACGGAAATTTTTGATAAGATGATTCTACCAACATTACTTTGCGGTGTAGTATACATGGGTAGGTGGTGGTGGTGCAACCAAGAGCGGTGGTAATAAACGTGCAACGCCTTATGTATGCTCTGTAATAACTGCAAGCCTGCAAAATAGAAAATAGCCCAGTTTAAATGTAAAAGTAGTGGATGTAGGGACCTTTCGTAGTAGATATAAGATTTAAACTGATTCTTTAATACTAGTATTTTCTTCTCGATTGCGATCCATATGAAAGTAGTGTTCAAGTGAAGTACAAAACTTTGTATAAGGCCACAGCAAGTAAATTTTATGGATGACATCCTCCCCAGACTCCAAATCTAATGCGAGAGGGCGAAAAAAAAACAAGGCAGGCAAAAAAAAACAAGATTTCTACATTTTTAAATTTTGAGATCGTTAACCTTGTTAAACAAGAATTGTGGCGACAAAACATGATATCACAAACCAACCGGTCTTTTATACCTGTATCTAACAGTATTACCGTCCTTGTACATATGTATAAATCTCAATTAACAAGAACAATTGTAGAAAAGAGCCTGTACCATCATAGGTAGCTACTACATGGTAGTAGCTACTGGGTATTTGTTTGCAATGCAACAACTTAAACTGTCAACGGTTGCCATCAAACGTAAGTAATTGTGCCCCATTAAGTTTGTTGGATCCCTGATCATGACGGTCTCTTCGATTAGACACTGCCTACCGGAAATTGGGGCTCAATAACTGACAGAGTTCATTTATAATCTGAACTGTCCAGAAAGCCATACTCTACTTATATTGTGCCAACTATTACAACATCAATTTGTCTCTGAAACAACTTTGAAAAAAAATAATTACTAAATAAAAGCTTTCAATCTTTGTATAAATGGTTTTGATTCATTGGCAACATCACTTATAACACTGTATGAAAGTAAAAATGAAATACTAAACAATAAATCAGAGCCTTGCCTTGCCCATGGCCGTTTATGACATATTTTTGGCATGTTGACCACAGTTGGTTGGCATCAAAATTTCTTGTTTTTTTTTCCGAAATCGAGCGAAAATCAATGCGCGCGCGGATGTCATCCATAAAAATTACTTGCTGTGGCCTAACTCAGATTTTACCGAACCATTAGTCAGCAGCGTCCTCTAGAAGCGCTCTAGTGCTCTGCAGTTTCTAATATGCACCACGTGACACCAGCCAACCAATCGCGTCTCCCGGTGAATCCTGCTAGCTGTCTCCACATTTCCACGTTTGACCGTCTGCTATTGCCACATTCAGGTAGGGAAAACAAGGGAGCCGGGTCCCGTCAGTAGCTTCTGAGATCGTAACTGGGTAGTTAAAGTGCTTTAGCTTCGGTGGGACCCACACATTAACGTTGTTTTCGTTTTATGACAGTACGGAGAGTTCTGACACCTTACGCCCCCCTCCCACTCTCAACCTGTTCAGCTGATCCTATATAATACTGTATGTAAGACACTACAGTTTTGTGGCACTCATAGATAATTTTGTTGCATGATAGGAGAATACTAAATAGAGGATATTATGGGAATGAGTTGAGGGGACCAGATCCTCACGTTCAAACGAATATACGAACTACATGTATTCCAAACAGTTCAGATCAGGGAGTCTTCTAAATTTCTTGCACTGTAACGTTACTAAGTTGCAACTGTTTTGTACTATTAATTTATTAATTAACGATCAGCAATGATACTGGAAGTAGAATTTATAATGTAGTGTGATTGTTTATGAATATGTAATTGTAAATTATTTGTTTCAATGGTGTCTATCATAGATTTTAGATTATTTGTAATTTTTTTAAAGTGAATAATGGATAAGTGAATTAGTTGAAGCACTTACTGACCATTTTCTGAGAACAACGCAATTCAGACTCAGAATGTCTGCAAGTTGTTTAAATAAAGATTGAATTGAAGTGTAACCCTTATTTGTGTAGGATGCCTGAGAATAGGAGCTACAACGATGAGCTGAACTTCCTGGACAAGATCGATGCAAACACATGGAGGATCAAGAAAGGATTCGTTCCCAATATGAAGGTATTGTATCAGCATTTCTTGTGTCCATGGAACAGTGGCCAGGGTTCTGTTTGCAACATGTACCAGTAGGTGTGATGGTGTGTGTGCACCAGTGCCTCCTGTAGGCTGAGATGGGTATGACAGGCAGGGCCAGTGTATAAAGAATCTGGTCTTGGGCAGGACATGTCTGTATAATGATGACCAAACTTGACGGTGTAACAGATCCAGAAGAGGTTTAGAGTCTTTGATTTGTTCAGTTCAGTTCACCACTTACAGAATAGGTGTAGGTTTAGGTCATGGTTTCTCTTACTGAAGGTGGCAATATCAACATTAACAACAAGAAATCAGAGATTTCAGGCTGCCAAGGAAGTATTTTCAATTGTCATGACCTTCCAGTTTACCACATTTCCTGTATCTAACCTTTTGACCAGCATTCTGCCTGTCAATCTTCCCTCCATCCATGTCAATCTACTCTGTCCTGACAGGCACATATAACTTATAAGCCCACAGCTCAGCCACCCAAAACAATACTGCAGTAATGATACCTCTGTTGGAGCCTCAAACCCCTTACATTAATTACACAATGACATCCCCTTACTCCAGGTGGATGGGTTCTTCTATGTGAACGACCTGCTGGAGAAACTGATGTTTGATGAGCTGAGGCAGCATAGCAGGGCAGCAGGTAAGTCTGGCAAGAAATAATAACAATGTATCATCACAGAGAATGACATACATGCTTATAATATATACACTGCTGAGATTTAAAATGGGAGCACAGACGTTAAGCTGTGTTTGTACACACATAGTAGAGAATCTGATACATGTATGTTGAAATGCCAATTTGTCTTTATAATATTGTTCTGCAAGCAGTCAACTTTTTGGCAGTTACAGGAATGATTTGAATAATTTTAGCAAGGAAAGCATTCATATTCATACATGAAATAGGTATGTATATTTCAAATGTCAATGTCTTTTTTTTGTTTGGCAGGTTTTGGTGGTTTTTTGCCAGCCATGAAGCAGATAGCCAATGTGGCAGCTCTTCCAGGGATTGTGAAGGTACAATTGTCTTTATGTTCCTACTTTCTGTAGTTAATTTGAAGTAATCATCCCTATAACTTAATTTTCAACTGGATTCAGTGTGACTTTCAGCTTTTGAACCTGTGTATTGAAGCTGTTGTTCTTGTTCTACAGAAATCTGTAGGATTGCCAGATGTCCATGCTGGGTATGGGTTTGCAATTGGTAAGTCTTTAAATGCATTTATTTATTTCAATGTACATGCATGTATTTGACTAAAATCAGTTAATACAGTGCAGCACTAAGTAATCCATCTTGTGAAATTGTATGTACATCTTATAGTAGAAAGCTGTTTCAAGGAAATCTTCACCTTTGCAAACATGTAACATTTCTCCTTGCTGCCTAACCCTATAACTAAATGGCTACTGCAGTGTGCTAAAGGTTAAAGGTATCCAATAAAATTTCAGAGCAGCAAAACTGGATTTTCAAAGTCAAATTTTCAACATTCTTTT
Source organism: Branchiostoma floridae x Branchiostoma japonicum (assembly GCA_013266295.2). Classification (NCBI taxonomy): domain Eukaryota; kingdom Metazoa; phylum Chordata; class Leptocardii; order Amphioxiformes; family Branchiostomatidae; genus Branchiostoma; species Branchiostoma floridae x Branchiostoma japonicum. The sequence goes on from CM023825.1 coordinate 13,699,691, forward strand.
AATGTAGTAAGTTGAATCAATCCTATCCCACAGCATACTGATATTTGTGAGGCAAAAATGTAATGCCGGAAAATACTTGTTTTGTATCGTAGGTTGCTTCTAGCTACCTATGGACGGACGGTACCCAAAAAATAAAGAGATGCCTCACGTAGATTGTTTTCAAGCCTTAAGTATCAAATGTGCTAAGAAATGACAGTATATGTCAATATCAGACAGATTTCCTCATCCAGAATATTTTTTGTTTTGCCAAGTGAAATTGGATGCCTTTAAAGCTGTACAAATTAGTGACGTGTCTAACTCCTATCCCAGGTAACCTTGCTGCCTTTGACATGAGTAACCCCGAGGCTGTGGTGTCGCCGGGCGGGGTCGGCTTCGACATCAACTGCGGCGTCCGGCTGCTCAGGACCAACCTGGACGAGCGGGACGTCCAGCCAGTCAAGGACGAGCTGGCTCAGGCCATGTTTGACCACATCCCTGTTGGCGTGGGGTCAAAGGGGGTCATCCCCATGGGAGCTAGGTGAGTTTTAAAGAAAGTTCTGTTTGCAAGAATTGTGCTGATCTAAACCTGTCTGAAGTAGGATAGAACACATTTTCAGTCAAAGCTGAGACATTCAGGTATGCTGACACATCAACACATATAAAACCATGGTTTACAACACAGTTGTTCACGTATGTTCACTTTCCTTTCCAGAGACTTAGAGGAGGCTTTAGAGATGGGTGTGGACTGGTCCCTCCGGGAAGGTTAGCCATGAATCTATCCAAATTTACAAACAAATGGGAGTTTGTTTAAATGGAATGAAGCTCAGTCAAAGTACATTGTAATGTGTGGTGCATGATACCAGCAATCGTTGCCTGTGCTCCATGTAAGAAAATCAAATCAATGAAGAATCTTTTCTGTTCACAGCAAAGTTTAGATGTGAATGTACATGACTTGAAACTATATTTTCCAGGATATGCTTGGGCAGAAGACAAGGAACACTGTGAAGAATACGGACGCATGCTTAATGCAGACCAGAGTGCTGTGGGCTCTAAGGCCAAGAAACGAGGACTACCCCAGGTTAGACACGAGAAGTCTTCCACATAATTTTCTTCTGTGAAAACTTTCTATTGATCTATGATAGGCCCATTAGATGACACAAAGCAGAAAACCTCCCAATTACTTTGTTGCTCACGCATAAACACTCACTATCTGGTTTAACATCTGTTGATCCCCATCTTCCGAGGGTTAGACGTGCTTGCACACTGATGCTGAGGCTTGATGGCAGCCGGCCATTTGCCTCTGTTGTATGGGTTGCTCTTGTTACAAAATATATGATTGATAACAAGAAACAAACTGCCGTGAGCACAGTCTGTCTGGTGTCTTTTTTTGTTGTGAAGCTAATAATTGCCTGAGCACTCTAGAGACATTTTTAGTTAAAGAAGGCCTGATGACTGATTGTTGCTGTCCTCCTGTGTCCCAGCTGGGGACCCTGGGTGCAGGGAACCACTATGCAGAGATCCAGGTGGTGGATGAGATCTTTGATGACTACGCCTCCAGGAGGATGGGCATCGACCACAAGGGACAGGTCAGGGATGGAGCATAGGTTACTTGTAAAGTAGCAACAGTCAAGAAGTTATGGTGATCTACAGTTCTGCTAAAGTTCATCTTTCTCTCTGCTGTCAAACTCTGTAACATAAACAAGTTTTATGCAAAGGGTGATGCTTGGCTTTTTACATTTTCTTAACACACATCTTCTTTTCTTATTTTGGTATCCGCTCCTTTGCATTTGTAGGTTGTTGTGATGATCCACAGTGGAAGTAGAGGATTTGGGCATCAAGTGGCAACAGGTAGGATCTCTTTTAATATTCTGTAGTATGATATAATACACAAAACAAGACTGACAATTGGTCCTTTGCATTTTGTCATTTGGTTCACTGAAGTGTGTCTCACAGCTTTCTTACAACCTCCCTTTGCATCATATTCCAATTATTATCAAATCAAGGGTCAAACAAATCCAATTTTGGTCGCTGTATGGTTGCTCAGCAATTGCTGTCTAGTAGAAAGGGGGCATTACTAATATTGTAAGACTTCACATTAATCAATTTAGAACAATAGCCTGAATGCAGCTGCCATGTTGTTTCTATGTCTAGATGCTCTTGTTGCCATGGAGAAGGCGATGAACAGAGACAAAGTTCTGACCAATAACAGGCAGCTGTATTTGTATATGAACCCAGTACATGCACCAGTGCAGGTTAGGTTAGATGCAGGTAGACATCAGAAATACCTGCACAGCTCCAATTTTCCCTGCACTAACCTGCATATGCAGGTGGTATTTCGAGCTCTGGGTTTATTCAAGGTGGATTGTTTCTATTTCTAGATGCTCTAGTTGCCATGGAGAAGGCGATGAAGAGAGACAAGGTTCTGACCAATGACAGACAGCTGGCGTGTGCACGGATCAACTCCCCGGAGGGACAGGAGTACCTGAAGGGCATGGCGTGTGCCGCCAACTTTGCCTGGGTCAACAGGTCCTCCATGACCTTCCTCTCCAGACAGGTACACCTGGGCTTCTTCTGTTTTTAGCAGCTTGTCTTAAAGGTAGTCCCATAGCCTTTTTTTGAGGCCGTAGGGGCAGTGGGTTGTTAATCCACTGTGTCTAGGAAACGGTATTGGAAGGCGGAAACCAACCTTTACCTGCCACTGCCTTTTACCTCCTCAACTGAAGTCAGGTACCTATTTTTACACCAGCAGATTTGCTATGGTAACCCCCTCCACCCAAAAAAAAGCATTCCTAGATGCAGGCAAAATGTAATCTGTAGTTCCATAGATCAAGACCTATTTTTTTCCTTTGATTGAAAAAATCTGCTGATATACACATTAACGTTTTGCCAGGTAAGGGTCCACAGTACATGTTTATGAAACAGGTGGTTGCTTCTCTCCTTTCTCCAGGCTTTTGCCAAGGTTTTCAACACGACCCCAGATGACCTTGACATGCAGCTCATCTACGACGTGTCACACAACATAGCCAAGATGGAGGAACACATATCCTTCCAGATTTGTCCCAGAACTAGACTTGGGAGGGACCACTACTTTAGTTGAAGCTCAGGCTTGAGGGAGGGCTTTTGTAAGTGATGAGATTGAAGCACAAGGGTCTAGTCAAAGCAATTGCCATTTGGTGATAAGACATGCAACCTCCATGCAACAGTAATTTCCCATGGTGAAACTATGAGACTGAAGTTTTTGTTATCCATTCTGACAGAATTTGTTCAGATGTTTTGATAGAATAAACATAAAAGACAATTTTCCTCTGGCTGACAAAAATATGACATGGCTGACAGCACTGTTGGAGCTTGTCCCTCAAAATTCTGAGACTTCTGTGTGTTTGCTGACCAACTTTCAAACATTGTCTCAGTAAACACAGTTGTTTTTTATCTACAGATCTTTTTCCAGTGTTTACAAATCGTTTTCCACTGTTGCTAAGCAATTAGACGTGTTTAAGCAACCTAAAGATTGTGTTTCCTCATTCTTAATTGTATGACCTCATTTCTTCATGTTTTGTTCGTAGCCCTTATGTCTAAAGTGAAATTTCTTTTGTCCCCATTCAACTCTGTAACTTTTACTCACTCAATGTCCAGCTTATTATCTGTTGTTCCCTGTCTTGTGAGGGTTAGATGTACTTACACTGAGATGGCAGGCCTCCAGCTACTTTTGTCCTGTCTGTTGACATCACTGAGGTTGAGAGAATGGATGTTCTCCCAGGAGCCTCCCACTATCCTATACTTACGGCCATTAGTGTAATTAGCTTAATTCTAGGATTTCTTGGAATAAGAGGGTCTAGCCTGACTAAATCACGCTTCTGGCAGCACTTACACTGGTGAGGCTAATCAGTGTGACAGTGAGAGATTGTGTAACTCTGGCTGAAGTAGACTGACTACATCACGTTACTAGCAGCTCGTCCACTGGTCAGGGATGAGGTCCACTGGTCAGGGATGAGGTCCAACAGCTCTTCCCGGTAGTAGCGAGAGTTTGTGTAGCACAGGCTAAGGCAAAAGGAGGGTCAATCGCTGATACGTTAGTCTACTTTTAGAATCTGTTCTTTGTCTACTAACAAGAGTCCAACAGTGGGCACAAACTACTATCCTTAACCTGTGTTTACATGGTGGATGGGAAACAGACAACACTATTAGTGCACAGAAAGGGTTCCACAAGGGCCTTCCCTCCCCACCATCCACTTATACCTGTGGACTATCAGGTAAAGTATCCCTGAATACTTAAAACTTTAATTTGCAGTCTGACCTGTCAAATTAGCATTTGATTAGTAGATATCATTTGGTGCCTCATGGCACTGGTACAGTGCAAAAGGTATTAAGTAAGTTGTACAAAGAGATACTGGAATGAACAATTATTCATTTTACTTCACTCTGAAGAGGTGAAGTTTTGTATTAATTTGTCATGTGGTTGGTATCTATAATTAAGATTGAAAGGTACCTTTTACTTTGAACAATTATTACAAAAAAACAGAATGCATTTTATGCATCAACTGTAACCTTGAGTCAGATCCATGTAGCAAATTTTCTGGCACCACCTGTTTTACACACACTTCTGCTTTCATCTCTTTTTACAGTTGTCAGGGCAACCAGTGTTGATTGGCGGGACCATGGGAACGTGTAGTTATGTATTGACAGGGACGGAGAAGGGCATGGAACAAACGTTTGGAACAACCTGCCACGGAGCAGTAAGGACACTCAGAATGCGTTTACTGCCATCCTAACTGTAATATTATCAAGTTATCATCTAGGATTTAAATTTAGGATCCTGTATACAAAAGTATGGCTCTGTTTTTGTACATCTTCAGAAGGTTTTATCAATGACCTGCAAGTTCTGTTGACTTAATCAGGTAATATATCCCTGAGCACTTTCCCTCAGTCTATGGTTAATGTAGATATACAATAGAATTAAGAAATAGACACACGTAACAATTGTTATGATTTATCTACTTGTATTTGAAAATTAAAGCAATTCAATCTCAAGATATCTATATTGTAACCAGGGTCTTACAGAAATTTTTTGTTGCTAGGGTCGGGCGTGGTCTCGAGCCAAGTCCCGGCGTAACCTTGACTACCAGGAGGTTCTGGACAGACTAGCAGAGATGGGCATCTCCATCCGTGTGGCGTCGCCAAAACTGGTCATGGAGGAGGTCTGTATATGCAAGGGGGGTTAAAAACTTACTGATATATGAAAAATAATTAGGGCTCAAAATACCTGTAGCTGTATGTAATCTGTAATGATGCTGCATTATAATTAGTTCAGTGGCAAGAAGTGGTCCATATGGCCTTGCACTGAGCAAAGTTGTTAAAAAAACTGAAAAAAGTCTGAAATTGTGTAAAACTTTGAGGAGCAGTGTTATTATGAACCACCATTGTGTCAAGATCTGGAAATGATGCGTTAGGGTAAGAAGATTTGTTGCATTTTTAATGTCGCACAAAAAAAGATTCATTGCTTCATTTTGAGCCCTATTACTTAGAATGGTTTTATATTTTATGATTTGGGGTTATTACAAATTCAACATTGCAGGTATAATTTCTGGCAGCTGGTAATGTTACAGATCACTGAAGAAAAGTATTTGATGCCCTGATCATGACAGTGTTCTTCCATATCTGATCTATTGTCCCAGCTGTTCAACACAGCTGTTTTATTTACAGTACAGTTTTCTATGGGAATATCCCACATATGGTTAGAGAGTGTTCTTGTTTCAAAACCATCTGTTCAGCTTACTTTGAAAATGTGCTTGGAATGATTTTGATTTTTTGATTCAACAGAAAGTTGAGTGTTGAGATGACAATGCTGTATAAAGTGTAGTTGATGATCTGTGTTGTTATTCTTTCTCTATTCTTACATTCATGTTTCTTCCTTTTGTTACTTTCACAGGCTCCAGAGTCCTACAAAAACGTTACAGATGTTGTAAACACATGTAAGTTGTGACAGTCATTTCTTGAGCTGCAGCATACAATGGATTATGCTAACGTGATGTTTTATTAGCCCGCAGACTTAACCCACTTATAAAAACATTGGTGCAAAAATGCATTACATCGTCTGTGTTGTTTTTTCTTCTTCTGAACTGTAGTAAAAGTATTTTATGTATTGGTGACAATTTGTAGAATACTGATCAAAGTAGATGTGGAAACTTATTTTGGAAACTTAGTGCAAAAGTTAAGCTGTTTTGTTAACCAGTGTTGCAGCTCCCTTTTACAGTATGCTATAGTCAGTATCATAGTCTGTCCAGATAATACACTTCTCACACATGTACACAGGACACTGATGATTGCTTAGTATGTAATAGTTATCCTCTTTGTCCCAGGAGGGACCTGCTTATGATTCCTTTTGTGTTTCCATGACTAGGTCATGCAGTTGGAATTAGCAAGAAAGCAATCAAGCTGAGACCAATCGCCGTCATTAAGGGCTGATTCTACAGTTTACCGGCAGCCTGCATGGGAGTCCACTGACATCATGCTACCATCGTGGGCAGACCTGTCGTCATCAGCAACAACTGCGATATTATCTAACAAGAGCTGACATGTCTGCTTTAGCCACAACTTCACAGCAACAGGACATATGCATTTAGCAGCCTTGAATAGACTTGGAAAAATTGAAGTAAGCAGGACTTTCTTAAAAATGCCTTGCGAGCTCTCCCTCACAACATTCAGATGATGGTGCAGCTATTTCTGCAAACCTATGACACCCACAGTATGCACCACCGTGAAACAGAAATGCTCAAACCAAGGAGGTCCTTGCTCAAATCTAAAAAAAAGAACCACAGAAAAGGGCAAAAGACAGTCCATTGTCATGGCTATGATCCTATGAATGGAAAAAAATGTAGACTAAGAGCAACCATATTTACATGTAAATGCATAATCCAAACCACTGAGGATCAAATTTCTTGCTCCATTAGTTATCAATATGTTGTCTGCTGGGAAGGATTAATTGTGTGAGACTCAGACTGCAGGGGGTGTCTGCTCTGACAAGGCCACATTTCTAATGTTTTTCCAGTGCTCCTAGTGCCTATTGTGCCATAATGTGACATAACAAATCTTGTGAGAAGTAGTTGCCCATGAATACTGGGTATTCTAATTGTGGGAGCTACCACTGTTCTCAGCGAGGAAGTTGAAAGCTCCATGGTTTAGGCAAGGAGGTTAACGTCCTTGGTTAGAATATGAATAACAGTAAGCATTACATTGTATGCAATATGCTGGTGACCTTGTTGAAGTTAGCCTGGGATGCCAGACCCATAACATGCCAGAGCCTGCATGCAGAGCATTATAACTGAGGGGGGAGCTGTGGTGTAATTTCCTTGGGGGAATGTTGGTCCTGGAGCCAAGGAACTGGCCTGTGTAGGCCTTGGAAACAGTCTGGCACCCAGGCTATTTTGAAGTGAAAAATTTGAGTACAAGTATGACTCATTTTTTTTTTCATTGGCATGGGAGCAGTTCTGTTACAAACATGTAGGCTGTTGACTATTCAATTTGTTTACAGTGAATTATCTTATCTGAAGGTACATTGTGTTGTACTTAGTATATGGAAACGAACGGGGAAATATTAAAGGAATATTGATTACCACTTCAAATGATACCAGTAAACTGGTATTTTTCAAACAGGGTGTGTCTTCGTAACATGTACATATTATTTCCCACAACTTTGATAAGCTGTTTAGTGAAAAAGATATGGTCATGGCTGATAATAGCAACAACCAAACTTTCTGTTAATATTCAAACCATACAGTCATGCTCATGTCAAGGATACTTGTAATATATCAAGAGTCGGTTAGTGTGTACACCCGGGCAACTAGCCAACATTTTTCTCGCAATAAAGCATATGAAGCCTAGAATGGGAGGTGGCTGCTTTTCGCACCTGTGCTATAGCTATGGACACCGGTACATACTACAGGTAATGCAACCAGTACCTTCTTACTATGATAATTTCATGTCTCCATTCTTAGATGCTGTATGACAGCACATTTCTCATGCATTAACCATCATAGACATAGAATTGGTCAAGTGTTTTGCTATATCATTATGCCATGCTCCTAACTGTTGGGTGTAGGTCCATTTTAAGCTGTGTAAGACCAAGGTTTTGAATAGAACCTCCTTGGTTAGACATAATCAAACCACTTGATCTTAACATAAATATGGTCTGCAAACAATGATGTGATGAAAGAGTGTACAAAGTTAGCTCCCTGTCATGTTTGTTAACGATTTGGTCAGCCTCTGTTCAGCTGTGCCTGGACAGCCATGGGAGATCTGCAATATGTCATCCAAATCAGTTGCCAAGGAACCACACTCTAGCCTGGAAGCCAGACTCTTTCCAGGGCCTACACAGACCAGCTCCTTGGCTCCAGGGCCAACATGCCCAAAAGGAAATTGCCTGGAGCTGAGGAGCATCTGGAGCCAAGGCCAGTGTAGGCCCTAGAAATAATCTGGCTTCTAGGCTGATATCTGCTGGTAGTTGTTGTGAGGGTTTATGGCCATGTAATTGACCAATTGGCTAGAACATTATGGCCATAGTGGTCTGAAGGGCCATATTAAAAAATTATTATGTTTGATGTTGAAGATTTATGTTTTGATGATAGGAGCAGGTTGGATAATTTCACAGTCCAGCAACATTTGCAAAAGGCAAGGAAAAATATCAGTATACCTGGGTCAAAATGTCACAGTATACCAGTGTCAAAATGTCCAAACAAATACTAGTAGCAAGGACATTATGCAAATGTCTTTTCTAGAAGGAGATTGGATGACTGTCCCAACAGAAAATTGGGCAGACCAAGGGCAGACAGAAAAAAAGTAGCAAATCGTACTTGTATACTTTCGACTCGGCAAAGGGCTACCAACAAGAAGTATCAATTATAGGATTTGAATAAGGGATTTTCCTTAATTTACCTTTTGACATGGCTATTACAGTATCAGAAGGTTTTTACCCATCCCCAACACTTTTACATTACAATGTATGTAGAAACCATCATCATCAAAAGAGTTGATGACTCATACCTTATCCTTTCATTGTCATGGCATAATGTTTAATCTATGATTGTTATTCCAGGCAAAACTGATTCTATAATTCATGACATGGATCATTCAGTATTGTGCATAAATCTCTTTATACTAAGGCAATCCAGACCTTTTTAGAGTGTTTGAAATTTGATACATTGGAGATATAGATGGATGGAGGAAGCAGTGTTGACATGACGTCATGAGGGCCTGATGAGGGCCAACCCGAGCGTTTGAATGCATTATCATAAATTAAAAATGGCGGGGCTGAGGAGTAGTTGCTGTCTGCGGACCGCTGCAGGCAAAACGAACGCTTTTTTACCGTTTAGCTAGCTTTGATGTCGAAACTTTTAGCTCAGAAGTAGCGGAGATGGAGAGGGGGGAGGGCTTACCGACGTCGGTAGAAGGGTTACGGGTTGAGGTGCTCCGACTGCGGCAGGAATTGGAACAGACGAGCCAGGAGAAAATCCAAGCGGCCGAGTACGGACTGCAAGTGCTAGAGGAGAAACAGCTCATCATCCAGCAGTATGAGGAACTGGAGGCGCTGTTCGAAGTCACCAACAGGGAGCTGGATCTAGCCAAAGAGGTAGGAAATATTATAGCTGTGGTGTCGGTTTAAGGTATATGAATATGTGTATCGTAAAGGGCGGAAGTGAGACGACGCTTTGGTGCACCCATGCGCCGGACGGCTGACGCGTACCAGCCCTCCCCACAAACTGACGTAGAAAAAAATTGTCAGTCCTGATATATAATCTCTGTCTAGTATCCAGGAAAAGCTGAATACACGCTTATTGACGGCCCAGGTTACGTCAGTTCCGTAGCTTTTGCCACGCTGGCATTTTTATGCAAATCCGAGAAATATTTTTCCTACGCGATGTTATTAACCCCTCATCCCCGCCCTCCCCCCTTTACGCGCACTGCACTGCAGAACGATTTTATGATTCAGAAATTGGATTAGGACAAAAACTGCAGCATTGGATACTGAACACACATAAATCACAAGGGAGCCATTTTACTATGATTGAATTAGCCGGGCATGTTAGCCGCGAAGCGCAGACCCAAGTGCTTGAAAATTGCGATTATCAGATCTGCTAGTAACAATTATTCTGGACGGAATTTTGTCCTCAGTACGACCTTCAAAATTTCCAATGGCAAGTTCAAGGAAATGAACGTTTTAACTGACAAAACATGTACATGATAATGTGCAAGGAGCATGCAAAAATCTATTTATGGGACGGTAATTTTAGACGGTTGTTAAACAAGTAAATACTGCTAGTTTGGCTTGAAGTGTAGATTGAATGTTAGGGTCATGTCTTGTGGGGTGCACATAGGTTTTGCAAGAATCCATCTAACATACTTTTAGAAATAGTTCAAGTTGAATTGAGATGAGAAAAAAAGATTGTTAGTTATTTAATGATTTGTCAAGAACAACATCTGACTTACACTGGTTAATTTTCCTCAAACTCAAAGTTTAACATTCAAACAATCTGATTAAGTATTTGGAACTCTTCTCTACGTTTGACACTTTTCACTCAGACCGGAAGACAGCTATGATTTCCATGTTTCAGAAGTTCCGCTTTTAAGTGTAGCCTTGGTGCACTTGGCATGGTCACTAAAAGCGGGCGCCGACATTGTACATACAAATTTTGGCGGGCATGTAATGAAAAACAGATTGTCAAGTTGGGTAAAATAGTAACTTATTTGTACACGCCCCAAACAATAGATGCACACCACTTCACACATCCAAAAGGCTGGCGTTGCCACCTGAATAGGGTTTGAATGGATGTCATACTTGAAATACCAGTCAGCTACTTTTCAAAACCCATCGTCTCTGCTTCAGTTGTTTTAGTTTTATTCCAAATCACTGCAGTTATCCGACTAGTTTCTCGCCTGAAAATGTGAACAAACTACAAAGGCTGCCTAGTGTGACAAAGGTATTCATTACGCAGTGGTAATGCAGACTTATTGTTTGACCTATACAAGGAGGTTTATCTATATAAGCTTTGTGGGTTTTTTTTGTTGTTTTTTTGCTGTCTACCTCTCCAATCAACCCATACCAAAGCAGTGTGCTTGGGTATCCTTAGTGTACAACAGATTAAAGTATTAACCTAGTGAGTCTGCCCGTTAAATTGAGCTGAATCAAAGGGCAGCCTTGAAGGAAGAATAGAACTCAGTATAATGAAGTTGACCTAGTTTCCCCCCATCTGACCTGATATGGGGGAAATTATATGGGAGGAGGAGGCATAAATTTAAAATAGATTGGGAAACTTCAAAGACATAAGAGGAAAATAGGGCTTGGCGAAGTCTTTACACAGTGCCAAATGATTTCCCTAGATTTCATGCTGGGCGCTCTCTGTGAGGCGTAAAGCTGTGTAAAGAAAAGGGTAAAACCATCAGACTCAAGCATCATTGAACAGTATTTGTAATACATCCTCCCCAATTGCATTAAAGCTCTCTACTAAAATTTTAGTAAGCCCTGCTAAAGAATAGTGAACATATGGTATAAATAACTATAATGTACTTATTTTATACCAATAACTGAATAAGGATTGATTTATAGAATGCAGACAACCAAGTCTACTGTTGACAGGGTATGACAGCTGATATTAAGTTGTCATCAGACTTCCATATGTGTAATATTCAGCCAGATGTTTGTCTTAGCCAGTCCTTTTTTTTCAGCTCACTTTGGGCGGCATCTTCCTTGTTTTGGACATCGTTGAAGTGGCGTGCAGAGCAAAAATTCCTTTTAAAAGCTGCAGCACTGGAAACATGAGCAAAAGAAGCATAAACATGTCCCAAAGAAGTATATAAACAGTCAGAGCTTATACATCAGATAGAAGATTACCACATGTCAGGTTGCATATCGAAAGCAATGATGTCCCGATCACTCCGTTTCCTACAAACCCTTGTCACTAACAATGGGAAGATTTGTCTCTCACCAGGGATTGAAAGAAAGGCGACAATTGGACTTTCTGAATGCAAGGAATTTGAAGCATGCTTTGTCTAAAAATGGGCCATTCTGGTGTTAATTTGCAATTATCATGATCCTGGGTGATGAATACAACAGCTCCCATTTATTGCCTAGGTGATAATTAAAGGAGAGGCGGAGCAAGTTTACCTGTATTTAGTACAGCTCCGCCTTTTAGAGGAGTTTGTAGGAACTCACACTAGTCTCAGGGTGGATGGTTGTGTTCCACACAAGAGGAAATTTCCATTTTTAAACACTGTGTAAATTATCACAAAATGGTGTTATGATTTATTAATTCCTTCATCTATCAACTAATAATCAAGCCATGCAGATCTGAACAGTGTGGTACTGGTACTGGTAGGAAATGTTGTTACAGAAGAGAAATTTTGCTGACTACGTACATTATTCAAGTGGAACACAGTTGTTATTAAGATCCCATAAAAACGTCATGTTTTATCAGTCCGGTGAAAGCAAACACCCAGTCCTTTTGATGCAGTCTGTTGTCCATTTTATTGGGAGTCTAGTAGTAAACTGTTATACACTGATGACTTCCATAAGAAGCAATCTGTGGTCCATATGGGAGACAAGTAGACTGGCTAGTATCACTATCAGAACAGAGGAACTGCTGTAATTTAGACGAATGGTTTTTCGTGACAGCTGTGGCAAGGAACCCTAGAAGGGTTACATGTATATCACTGTTCTGTGCAGTTTGATGGGAAGTACCTTGAGTGTGGCGTAGCAAATCAGTTTTCCAACCTGTCAGTTTGGAGGATAGGGTAGGGAGTGATACACAAATGACTAATGGCAATGCGGATTTGCCACATGATGTTATTCTTGGAAGGCCTCCATTACAGTGGCAGTATGTGTGTGTCCTGAGTGTAATCCTGGCTAGTTTTATGGCTACTCCAATACATTTGCTACAACTAGGTGGTAAGTAGCCCAGAGCAAGCATTTAACCAAAGAGGGCCCTGACTGTTGGAAACTTGGGTTATATATATATATATAAACACAGGTGTGAGAATGAAAAGGGAAATGTTGAAATTTATCGTGCAGGAGTTGCAGTGTGCACACCATGAGTACGCCAGCTGCAGTGATGGTTAGTTTTATGACTGTTCCAGTTGTTGCTACCACTGGGCTGATGTAATTTAAGTGGAGAAGAACCCAGGAAACATTAAACTAACTGGTATGTCACCCAGGCCGTTATGTAAGGGTGCCCTGGTGGAAATGTGGGTTATATATAAACACGAGTCTGGCAGTGAACATGGAAATGATTGTTATGTACACCGTGCAAAAATGGGAGTGAGTTCAGAGGATTTGTTGTATTCGTATGTTGATTTGCAGTACAAAAATTTAGACATTTTGTAGTAAAGATCATCTGTTAATTACTAGTATAAACATCATATTGTTAGGTTACAAAAATGTATTCCAGAGATAACATACTACACTATACTCACAGAAAAATAGAGCCAAGAAGTACAAAATTCATCTTTGTTACCTACACTTGTGTTGAAACTTTAAAGGATACAACATGTATTCATAAAGCATGTTTATATTCCTTTGTTTGAGCATCCCTTCAATTGAAGTTCAAGCAAGGGCATTGCTTCAAACTTAGTGTGTAGAGCTTCAAACTTAGTGTGTAGAGCATAAGGAGAAATGTTCTGCACTACAGAGTGGTTTCAATGCTAAGATGTGTCCTTGGGAGGTGAACAAAACCAAAGGGAGGTGTTGATGCCTGCTGTCAGCTTGTGTTGAACTAAACAGAGCTTTGCCAGAACTTGCTGCTGGCCTGAACTCGGCCCATTTACAGCTTTTGTGCCCAGTTGTTTGCACAAGTTCGCCCAGCATATCCAGTATCTGGTTTCTTGTCAACACCGTCATGCTTACAAGTTGGCAAAACAAGGACAGCCACATGCCACCAGAGATGGTTTTCAACCCCTCAGTGAGGCTGTTAAAAGACTGTGACATTTGTTCATATTAGTTGTACAAATTTCATTCTTTCTGCAGCCTCTGCAATGATACACCTAGCTACCTCTGTCAAGTGCAATCAACCTATGTTCAATCTTAAGTTGCTTGGCAAGAAGTGACTACAAAGCCCCTCTGAGTACAGTATTTGTTCGAAGTCCCTTTCTTTGTTATTTTGAACTTGCCATATCCCTCCTATGACCTTGTGACATTTACCCAACATGACCCATGAAGGTGTGCTCACCGTTGGCCCATTAGGTATTTGTACCTGTTTACCTCAGAAATCTGGTCTCTCCTTACTCCCACGTACTACAGGCTATATAGTGCACGATATACTACACCTGTATAGTACTGTAATCTCCAAGTAGATCCTACAGTGGTAGGCTGTAACCATTGGCCAAAGAAGTGACCATTACCGGCAGAAGACTATCGGTCACTCCTTTGGCCAATAGTTACAGCCTTGCCACTGTAGGATCTGCTTGGAGATTATAGTACAGGTGCTACACCTGTATAGTACTTACGTTATACTTACTATTTGCAATAGACATTCACATTGCAATGCAAGCCTTTCCTTTTTTATCCAATCTTTTCACTTTATCATGCTGGGTTTTTTTTTCATGTGCCCCATACTTAGTATATTGTATAGTGACAGCAATGTGTATATTATATATATGGACACATGCAGCTGAAAGAAAAAAGAGAAATAGTGAAATTGGAAGGGTTTTGTTTACCATAGGTGGTTCTAACTAAGGTGACGTTGATTAACATATATAGTAATTATAGCAACCTATGTACAGACATGCTTCAACATGTCCCAATGGTATTAAAATATGTTTTTAGCCCGGGAAGGATTGATAGATGGTCTTCACAGTCTTGCCTTCAGGTGCATGTGGGTGTTTTCCATGTCTATTGTATGAATTAATAGGGTTGAAAGCAGTTTCAACCTTGTATATTTGCCTAGATTATGTCCCTACCTAAGTTATACTGCACTAACTGAAGAGTTTAAATGTTAGAAAATGTTTAGCATATGAATTATGATATTAAACAATAGTATGGTGTAAGGGTTTTTTGAGTGACGTGTACAACCCAAAATAGGAAAAGTAAACATTTTAGTGAGATCAAGTCAAACCCACAGTTTGTTCGTGTTTGTACATCTGAAGTGTTTGTTCACTTAGTTAATTTTTAACCGAATCTTGTAAACTGCCATTAAGACATAAACTTCCCCTAGCCACACTGCCATTGCGTAATGTTACATGTAGCAGCCATTGTCCATAGTTTCCTAGCTTTATAACTAAATTATGTCTAGCCATCACCAATAAAGATAGGACGGTGGAAAGTAATTTTGCTGTTTTATCTGCCATTATATCACCACAAGTCAGCAGTACAGTTGTACATGTAAGGGAACCATTACCGCGTTTCGATCGGAAGTTCACTGTTATGGTAATAAAAGTTAAATCCTGAAAATAGCTCTGTAAATATTAGGCTGCTGGAGATGTATCACGATTGGAGTACACGGTATGAGAGTACATCTGAGTCTCTCCTACTAGTCCAAGTCTTATTGTGGCCACACATTATCTTGGCGACGCAGGCCTGATTTCATCTACAGGAGCATGGGTGGAAGCATGAGATATGCAACAACATAAAAGCTCTTGTAACTTTAAAAGATCAGATATTGTATCCTACTTCCTCATCAGGAACTCTAGACTGACAGGAACCAGGAAGGAAGAGTTTGGGACTTCCGGAGGTTGAGATCACTTCCTTTAACTTAGCTTTTTCTATTGTCAAAAACATTCATCTCCAAGCAGATGTTTGGGGTAGAAAATCGTAAGGTGTTCTGTCCAATGAACTCTTCTGACCAGGGGTAGAGGACTGCCAGGAGAGCTGGCCAGTCAGAAAAAATTACAATTTTCTACCCCAAGATCTGCTTGGAGACTTGGGAAAAAAACAACATGTATCTTGAAACATAAGATACCTCCAAATGCATTAATAGTCTGAATCAAATCTGGTCCTGTCCTGGCATTATGTTATCAAACCAATTGTATATAGCCCGGAATATCCCAAACACTTGGTTTAGTACAAAATCCGATGCAATATGTATTTTGCAGCGTGTGAAATACTAGGTTGCCCAGTTGCACCGTGCAGCCATATTTTGCTTGGTGCAACCTATTTCTACACCCAGGTAGCTCAGTGCACTACCTACATTTTGTGGTAAGGATGCCCCTTTCTTCCATTGGGAACTGTTTATTGAGAAGTTTCCATGGAAGAGATCATCACTTCAGATAAGGGGAAACAACTGTGTGTCAGAAATGTATTAATGCACATTGCATTCTAACAAAGTTAATCATAATGTAGAAGAGTTTGGATTTGGGGCAACCTGGAATTTTGATGGGCAACCTAGCTGTCATCCTTGGTTTCCACTGGGCAACCTGGCTCAAAAAAGTATTTCGTACACTGATTTTGGGATTTTTTTTTCCAAGAACTGATAATTATATATGAACTTGGCACAAATGAAAGAATTGCTACAACCAGAATTTTAAAATTAAAGTGTCATGATCAGCTTGAAAAAGTCGTTGGCATCAGAAATCTTTTGGCAAGATTCCCAGAAACATAGAATAGCAGAAATAACATAGATAAAATATTGAACCAAATTGATAATGCCAGCAAGGGCAGAAACCTGGCGACCTTGTTCATTCCCGCTACGTTATGTCATATTGCGTAAAATGTTGGAAAGGGTACTGACTTAAACCATCAGTGAAAGCCATCTTGGAATGTTATCAAAAATTGGGGAAAATCTGCACTATCAGCACTACACAGTGGGAAGAATGATACTGTCGGTTCATTGATTTTGTCAGGGCAGAGTTTGTAGATTTCTCGCTCCAGGCACAACAGGGATTTTGAAGAGGCCAGTCTACCAACAGGGTGGTCCCGTAGGGTAGTTAAGATGCTACAAATAGAATTTGAGGAATTTTTTTGGCAAATTCCGACTGTGATAATCGTGTTGTAGCAAAACTGGAAGGTGGGTTGATGAGTTTGTATTGTAATGCCACAGTACACACTGTACTACTGCTACACATGTATTTCCTTGAAAAATTACCAACCTTAGTACAGGATGACTACTATGATCTTTTTAAGTTTTAGAAAGAAAATAGTCACTTTTACTGTAAAAGTTCACATTTACCATAACAGTATCAGAAGTAGTATTATACATACACTTAATAGCACCCAGCAGTTTTATAATTTCATATGA
This sequence comes from Branchiostoma floridae x Branchiostoma japonicum, assembly GCA_013266295.2. Classification (NCBI taxonomy): domain Eukaryota; kingdom Metazoa; phylum Chordata; class Leptocardii; order Amphioxiformes; family Branchiostomatidae; genus Branchiostoma; species Branchiostoma floridae x Branchiostoma japonicum. Next base: position 13,716,883 of record CM023825.1, read on the forward strand.
AACGATCTTATCTCAAATTTTCTCCAACTCTCTTGGAATGGATTCCCCAGGGCAGGGGCTTTGAACAGATTGCAATTGATTTTTAGGGCTGGTATCTTTGCAGCCCGTCTTTGTATTGATTTCCAATATATAAGGCATTTATTATGGTGCCATGAATATGTCGTATGCTTTATGACCTTGATTTTCAAGAAGGAGAAAATGGAGCACCATTTGCCGGGTGCTCAATCTAAGTTCAAGTCCAGCTGTTTGATGAATGAATGCCTTATATAATAACCCATATGGGAAGTACTCACAGCTAGTAATGTCTGTTTATATGGATAGACACTGAAATTTATTCAGAAATCCTTACTGGGTATTTTCAGTGGGTTTTGCCCATATTTCATATACTGACTGAATGGCATCAGGCAGAAAAATCAATCTAGTTCACTAAATTGTTGATCAGTATAAAGAACGAGATAATTAATAGATTTTGAAAAACCTTAAGAGTTACTTAGCCATTCCCACTAAAACCATCATTCATATAAAAATTAAAAGACCTTAAACATGCCTTTAATTTTGTCCTTTCTTTAGACATAAGCACACTCTTATAATCATTTTATTCAGAAGTCGGTGGAATAAATATTTCCAATTCTTGATATACATCACGTCGTTATATTGTTCCTCTTTGTGATGATAAAATCACATGTACTGTTTGTGCCTAGTAGGGAAGCATATCGTATATCATGCCGGAATGATAATAAAATGCCTCACATGCTGAGCACTGGTCAAGGGTTAAAGTAAAAAGGAAAGATAAGTCTGACACCGCTCTCTCACCAATTTCATATATGCGAAACGCCAGTTACGAGACACTAGCACCAAAACAAGGCATTACCTTTTATATGCTGGCATAAAAAGGACATGCAACAATTCTCTGCCCACTGCTAATTTATGAAAGGCTCTCATTGAGAAAGTTCTTGTGATACCTAAAGGGCCGTTGGCTTACATGGATGCTTCTCTAAATGACTTGGATGTTTTCTCAGTTGCAGGTCCCTGCAGCAGTATTAGGTATCATGTCTCGGTGGCCGAAGCCGGAAATAACCAAGATATTTGAAATACTAGTTCTAAGATATAACTTGATACATCAATATATGAATTTAAGGAGGCACAGATTGTGACAGAAGCTTACAGGATTGTCATACAATATTCCTCATCAAATGGATGGACACAGGACTAGTATATCAAATTTGTTTTTTGTTCTTGTTATTACTTACTATGTGCTAAATACAGGGGACACAAAAATGTGCACTAATCATTGAATGATATTAATTTGACATGACAATATTGTGTCATGTATAATTAAAGAATGCAGTAGTCCTGAAATATCAAAATAATTTCTATGAAGTCTGTAGTTTGTACGACAGTCCTGTGTACGCAAACATTCGAAAGGCAAGTGCTTCACAATCACATGGCCGATGCTCAAGATTAGTAGCCATACAGGCAAACTGGTCCTTCTATGAAACTCCCCCTGGCCAATTATATCCCTTTTTTGGCCGATTTCAACTATTTATCCAGCCGGCAAAGGAGTCTGGTTGAGACTAGCTCAAGATGCTTTATTTCATAGCACCCATTTTGTACCAACCCTGCCAAGTGACATGGTCAGAATGCTCCCCAGTGTTGAGATTGCTCCTGACGTGTGTAGGGATGTTTTGTAGTCTGTTACCCCTGCCCCCATCTAGAACTCATGGCATGTGTCCAGAGTAATCTCCTCACTGGGAGAAATGTGTTCGGCAGCATCAACCACGTGGAGTTTGAGTTTACCGTTGAAAGCATTGTAGACAGTGTAGTGACGTGAACTAGCCTGGGTACCATCCTGGTTAGTTTACGTCCGTTCCGATAGTCGTTACTCACCAACCATTGGAACAGACGTAAACTAACCAAGATGGTACCCAGGATAGACATGAACCCCATTTAAAAAAACATGTACAATGTGGAAGGAACGAGTAGTATTTCCATTGACTAGGGTGCCACCATTTATAAGTCCTAAGATGAGCGGATGTATACAGATATTAATATAAGATTGAAATTGGAGAATCCTAAGAATAAAGAAAGATGCAGTTTTCTTGGCACTTAATTTTAAGGTTATTCTTCCACGACCCTCTATAGAAGACCCAATACCACACACAACAGCCCATCATAATGGTATGCATAAGAAATGGCTTTGTTGTAAATCAGCTAAAATAGGTCACACCTTTCCTTGGCTTTGGCCTGTTAGGTATTGATCATAATATACTTATGAAGGTTCCCGCTGTTTGGAAAATGGGCCACCTGCTGTCACGAACCAAGATTGCCCACCAATCATGTGTCGTCCAATAGGAGATGGGGCATTGGGTGTTAACAAATTGACTTTTCAACTGGAGAGGATCCTGGATAAATGGCAGGAAATTACAGCCACAGGTAATGAGAACGGAGGAACCACAGTCTGTAACTGTACCATTTGGTGCATGGGACATATTTCACAAAACTATAATCACGTCATGAAACGTGAAAGCAGAGACCGCAGAGTTAGAAACAGATAAGGTTTTTATGTAGGAAAATTTGTGATCTGCCTGTCTATAGCTAACAATCTATCAAATGCCGTCTTCAAGCAAAAATTACTTTTTTTTTTTGTTCAGAATTGTAACATGACAATACAAAGTGTGCACTAGGCAGCAAGTATGCTGATAGCGTGCACACCTAACACATGATACTCATTTACACCTGAGTCAAGTGAGGAAAGTCGTGTAAAGTGCCTTTCCCAAGGGCACAAGGTCGGTGGCATGTCAGGACTCGACTTTTACTTGTGTGTTCCCACAATGTGCCTATGTAGCACGTCGGCAGAACGTACTGCGCCTGCGCAAAATCTGGATTTTCGCTGGATTTTTGGTCAACGTTGCATCAGAATTTTGCCTGTTGCAGACCATATCTTTTTCTACACAACATTTGAAAACTACAGACGGGATGTCACCTTTATATACGCGAATTCGACCTTATATGAGACGTTCTGCCGAAGTGCTATGCACAATACATTACGGGTTTCGCGCAGGCGCAGTACGTTCTGCCGACGTGCTTGCCTATGTGCCTATGATATATAGCCAAGGTTACCTATTATCAATAAATAAACATGATAATCTATAGAGTCAATAAAAATGGTAGCAAAGTGTAAGCTATACTGAAATAGCTACAGTAGTGTTTCTCTTATCATATTAGATGTGCTATGATAGTTTGACATGGTGTTATTGCCAACTTAAGTGTTCATCCATCTCTAGTAAACCAGTAATATCAAGTTATCAACATCTGACCCAGTTTGAGTAGAAGACAGACATATACACACATACACATGTGTACTGTACCGTAGAAAGGTACTTTAATTTCCATGCACCACATGGTCACCACCTAGAAATTACATTAACCTGTCACACTGTATCTGTTCGTCCATCTGTTACCTCCTCAATCCTAGAGTTCCCAATCTACGTGGTTTGGGGGGAGGTGAAAACCCATCTAATCAACAATTCATCAAGATTAGCTTCACCAACACGTCCTAGAATTCGTTGACCTAGATGGGCATTGGAAACAACATGTCCATGCCGGGCCAGCGCTGGGCTGGACTCTATAACGTATAAAAATTTTAAATGTAATATAGATAGGGTTATTAAACTTGGACAGAACAGTGTCACAGTGATTTGTATGTTTGTAGATTACAATTAGTTTGGAAAAATAGTTGTATTGTGATCATAAACTAAGGTAAGAGTTGTAAGTTCAAAGACTTTGAAGTCATACGGTACCCCCCCCCCAAAAAAATAGATAATTATTGTTGTTTTATTATATGTACCAAAGAATATGGTACTGTATTTAAGAAAGGTCTTGCTACTTCACCCTTGTTCAGTGACTGCGCCCTACAACAAGATTTATCCTGACATTTGTCCGAATGAGTCTGACTGATTTTCCCTCTCAATTAGATTCCCTCTCCTGCCTCTCTTCTGATTAGATTTTACTGCTGCCTGTCCTGTCCTTGTTTATTATTCATGCCAATAAATGAAAATAGCTACCTGACTCATCCATGGGCCTGACGACTTAGTTCAACCACTTTTGTTATTAGGGCTAGTTTCAGATTTAATGGTTAACACATTTATCACAGTTTGTCGCAATAAGCTAAGAACTGACTCATTGGTAGTTAAGCTATTGAGGCATACAGTAATCTTAATACTTAATGATTGAAGTGTTTGGAATGGTCTGTCAAAAGATATTTGAAATTACATACTGTAAACTCCTATGCCATATCAAAAGCAGCAAGGGATGAAATGGGAAAGAGATATAAAAAATATAACAGGGGTCGAAATAGATTTTGGTGCCAACTTGCACTGGTGCAATTGGAAAAAAAAATACTTGCACCAGAAGAAAAATAGTTGCACCCCCAAAAATAAAACGTACACAACCAAAAGTACATGTAGTAACTTTAATAAAAACTTCATGGATTCTGGTTTTCTTCCCTTTCCAGTTCTTTATTGGGTATTTCTACAGGTACTGGTAGTAACAGCGGATAAAGCAAACTTGCACCGGGGTGCATACCGGCAAAAAATTAGTTGCACGACACCAAATTTACTTGCACCAAGTTGCACACAGAGGGGTATTTCGACCCCTGATATAATATATATATTTCTATACCCTCGTGTACATTTATATAGAGGATATTTCATGAAGGCAATGTATGTGTAGCTACAATATGTGTGAGAGTCACATACGTGTCACCAAAGTACACTATAGAATGATTGTAGTGTTGCTGTATTGCAAGCTAGAGACTGCTATCATAGTTTCTGTGTCACGGTGAGCAGCCAGGATAAAATAAAATGGAAGATGATGTAATCGAATGAAGAAGTGTTGTTACTTCTAGATGCGTTCCCAAACGCAAATGATTTACAAAGTAGCAGCAACACCTGCATGCTGTGCTGTGCAATGTGAACCAGTCAGAATTGCCCTGAGGATGGTGACAGACGGTCACCGGCACATTGACTGAATAAAATACTTGATTGCAAAAAAAAGACTCTCTTTATTCAGTGACTTACCAACTGGATGAAACTATTCACAGAAGATACAATCTTTTGTTGTCTCCTGTTATTTCATATCTGTACCTTTGCTGATGTGTAATGTTGTACATGTATGTTGCAGACTCTGGGAAAGGTGCACCAGACCCACAAGAAGGTGTCCCAGGATGGGGAGGATCGGGAGGAGACCCTGCTGAAGGAAACAGCCACCAGGGAGGCCGACCTCATCACCAGGATAGCCGACCTGGAGGAGGATCTCAAACATGCCAAACAGGTGGGGTAGTTATACATTTGGTAATGTGTATGCATGTAATGCATAAGTTAGAATATGCAAATTAAAAAAGGCATTATAGGTTTCACAAACATGATATAAGTCAAACCAGAATTGCTTGACAGTTATGGCATACTAACTTTCATTTTGACACAAAAATGAACACCCAAACTTAAATGCAAGAAAAGGAAACAGTGACATAGTGATACATGTACCAAAGTTTCAACCATACCTGCATCCTTCATCAGGATGACTGACCCAACCTTCTGGACATGGGACTCCTCTAATGGGTCAAAGGTGCCTTGTTGGAATGTTCTAGTAAACCGGATCATTCAGGGCCATTTTATTGAAAAAAAAAGTCAACATTACCACCAGAATCCTCAGAAACATTACTATGAGTTCTGTACAGAGCTTTTCTCCTGTCCTACCTCAGTCTTCCCTGGAATTCAAGTGACTAGATCACAAATAGACCTTACAGACAACCAAATCAACATAAATCAGTAAATGGTGAAAAGTGCCAGGAAGTTTATACTCCCTGCAGTCACAGTTGACTACCAACACAGATGAAGTTTCATGCTTCAATCGTCTTTCCTGCAGGTCCTGAGTAACGTGCAGTCGGAGAACGAGAGGCTGGGGGGGCTGAACCATGAGTACTGCCAGGCCATCGAGACGCTGGAGAAGCAGAGGAAAGGTCTGCGCGACGAGATCAAGGAGTACAAGTTCCGGGAGGCGCGGCTCATGCAGGACTACGGTGAGCTGGAGGACGAAAACATCACACTACAGAAACAGGTAAGGAGAAAAGCATGAGGAGTAGTAAATCATAGGCTAGCCATCATAGTTTGATACCGAAGGCAAGATGTGTTACCAGGCGTAGCACCCTTATACTTACAAATAGTAGGACATTTAAACAGATTGATAACTAGGTTAGATACACTCCCACCAGGGCATTACTTTACTCTTTATGGTAAGCATGGTGGTACATTTTTTATTGTACTCGAGGCATGGCTCTCCTCAGACATGGAACCTCTGGGTTAACACCTCCTCCAAATGACTGTATCCCTTTTAAGCATACTATTGAGGTGAGCAACAAAGGTCGGGATTCAAACCCTCAACCTCCAGGTCCAGAGGTAGGGTTACTCACCCCTCGGCCAAACATGCTGCTTACCAACAGCAGTGTTGTGCAGTTGATCAGTGTTGTTGTTTAGGGTCTCAGTGCCACAAGTGCCTTTTTTGTCTTCCCCTTCGAGCATTTCTCCCTACTCCACTCCCTCTATCTCCATTAGTGCTATGCTCTTACTTCTCTTTGCTAAAGAAAACAACCTCTGATCAATGTTTGTTTGTTTATTTGTTTGTTGCAGGTGTCGTTGCTTAAGTCCTCGCAGGTTGAGTATGAGGCGCTGAAACACGAGAACAAGCGTCTGATGGAGGAGACGGAGTTGCTGAACAGCCAGATGGAGGAGGCTATGAAGCTGAAACAGATCGCAGAGAAGCAGGTAACTGGGCGGATATTGGGATTTTCTTATATTAGATAACCAGTAATTCTCTCACCTTACTTACGTTTGAATGTCTATCAGACACCTTCCTCAGAGCTTCTGACTGGAGAACTGCTTCTCACTGCTTTATGTAGCCAATGTAAGTGGCTAGCGCTTTTTGCGACTAAAACAATGTCAAAAGTGCCACCTACATTGGCTACATATGGCGGTGAGAAGCAGTACTCCAGTCAGAAGCTCTCAGGAAGGTGTCTGATAGACATTGAAACGTAAGCAAGGTGAGAAAATTACTGGTTATCTATAAGAAAATCCCAATAGCCTATGTTCTACCAACCTGACGAAATCATTTTCGGAGGTAACTGGGTGGTCTGCTCACAACACAAGGAGCTATCCACCGTAGCAGACTCTGCAGTCAGCATTTTAGATACTACCAAAAAAATAACAGTGTCCCAAAATGTCATCTGCAGAGTCTACTTTGGGGGCTAACAAGGCCCAATGCACAGACTAGACCTAAACTCAGCCATCTGTGAAACATAGCTGCAAGTTGCCTTGTGAAAAGTCCACTAGATTGTCACTGTCTAGAGTGTCACTGTTAGAAAGAGACCCTACCATTTCACTAAAACAATACTGCTAACTTGTATGCACTGACAGTAATATTGAGATCCCTTCATCATCTGAAATAGTTGCTGGACATTTTTTCACTTTTTTCAAAGTAGCTTTAGCCCCTCCTTCCCATTCTTAAAGAGATCTCCCCCTTCCCTGAGCAAATCCTTGCTTGTTGCAGTAACTGTGCATGTTCTGTGTTTCTGTCCCGTTTGGCGCCTGGATTCCACAATAACAGGGAATCCCCCATGCAGCTGGCAGCCCACCTGCAAATGTATGTAGATCAGGAGTTTTCCATTCGGCTCCTTCAGTTGCTGTGGCCGCTGTACAGTCAGGACTCAAAATGCTCACCTGCATCCTGCAAGGTTGTGGTAATAGGGAATGAACGAAGGCTTGGATAGCCTGACTAAATGGCACTCCTAGTGGCCACCCAACTGACCAGCCCCCTTGGAGAAGGGGTCAACTAGCCCCTGGCAGCGAGAGATCGTGTACACAGGCTACGGCTTTGCAGAAAAATTTTCCAAATTGCAGATCGTGTATTTTGAGCCCTGATCGTGTGTGCACTCCTTGTCCCAACCAATTACAATCTTTTGTTACAAAGAGTTTAAAAAAACATCCTACCCTACTAGCCTATTCCTGATGATGCTTGCAAAGCACAACCTGTGTGGCTTTTTTGTCCTATGTGGAAAATCAAATTGGTGTAAGCTTGAATCTGAGACAAGCACTCGTTTTTTGTTGCTTTATGCAGTTTGTGCAGCCTTTCATCTTGCTGTGTGAATCCATTTGATGATGCAGCTTCTACATGCAGGCTCAACTTAGGTCATACTTCTGCATGGATTAGCTTCCAGCTTGATTGAAGTATTACACATCTTTAATCTGTCCCTTCAGAATGGGCCTTGCCCCTTTCACCCTCATGCTATCCTTCCTCACTGCTCTTAGAACCACCCAAGTTAAATGATAGTTAGTCTTACCTGTCTTATCTTGTCTGTTTTGTGTGTATGTTGGGGTTGACAGGACATTTATGTTACATTGTAGTTACTACTACTACTAGTACTAACCAGTGGAGTTGAACAGTCATGCTCCTCCACATTGACTCTTTTCGGTGACAATTGACAGCTCTCATGCTCAACATTGAAGATAGCTGCAAAATTCAACTGTATGACACATACAGTTGCACACAGAAAATTAGGTGCTAGTATGAAAAAAAAGTAGTGAAATGCATGTAAATTTACAAACTTTACAAAGAAAACTATAAAAAGCTGAGTCGTGATTTTGGACAGATTTTGGGGAAATCAGCCGCATTTGTTCACTTTGTAGTTGTAGTTTACATGGAAAGTATTTACAGTTCGTAGACTGATTGTCCGTGTTACAAACTTGTTGGTGGCGCACAGCAAGAGTTAATCTTGGAAGCTGTCTGTCTTTGTCACCTACTTGGGTCAACGACCACTCCCGAATTCTTCCATCGCTCATTCCATGCATGCTCTCTTTGGGACGGTGAGGTTTTGCCGAAGGTGGGTGGAGCCTGTCTTCCCACTAGCAGGGAAACTTTTTTTCTGCCTTCCTTCCTTCCGTGGACAATAAAAATGCTTTGCAGTCGCACCATGGCATGCTGAAGGCAGATGTATATTCTGCTGGGGATGCCTGCAAATGTGGGGCTTAAATCTAAGACAGCATGTTTGCTCCCTTAAATCTGTGTCTGTATTAGGAAGCAGGTGTAACCGCCCTTCGACGTAACACACAAGCTTCACACACCGAGCTGCAAACAACCTGTCACACCTAACCTTTGCACATCTAACTCCAGGCTTCCTTAATTGTGTCACATTGTTGCAATAGAGGGTTTCAAACCATCATCTGTTTTATTGATAAAACACAAACTTCAAACTGTAAGAAAATATATGGTACAATTTGAATTTCCTCATTCCAACTTAGACTTTTTATCATTAACCTTTTGCTGCCCCAACAGGGCTCAAAATACGAAAATAATTTCCATTTTCTATAATTACGATTACAACAGTCTCATAGTTAGCTTCATACGTACATGAAAAGATTTTTTAATGTGTCTAGATCGTTCCTAGCCTTCGTACAATGGAGATCTGTCATAACGACTACTTTGTGTAGTGCAGTGAGCATTTGGGATCATATGCATGTGCTGCTTGTGACTTGCTTGCTGCTGGCTGAAAGTTGGTGGGCACATTACAGTGCATGGCTGCATAGGACTTTTCTCTCCTGTAACAATGCTGTATGGACAACTAAGTAGGTACAGGGTTGGCAATGGGTAGAAAAGAGATAATTTATTTCTCAGGGTACGCGGCGTCACCACACATATGTACAGCTGTCAAATTTACACTTGCATGTTCAGATTAATCTCAAAAATCTCCAGAGTTGTGGCTAAGAAAAAGAAGTATGAAAGCCATCTTGTTTGTGTTGTTTATTGTTCTTCCCCTTGACATCCTGTCCCATCGCCTTCCCTGCACACACAAACACTTACAGTACAAGACTTGGAAGTGTTTATGACACTATAATGTTCCACATGAGGTAACTCCTTGTCTTTTCTTTTCTTCCACAGCTTGAAGAAGCCCTGACCACCCTGAAGGAGGAGAGGGAGCAGAAGCTGAGCCTGCGACGCGAGCTCAACTCCCTCATGAGCATCGACTCCTTCTCCAGCTGGAGTCACGACACTCTCGGTGCCCTCAATCTCACCTACGACAATGACAAGGCCGCTGCCGCCGCCGCTGCGGGCAGCCGGGACAACGGCCATGAGGAGACCAACGGTGCCAAGCCAGGGCCGAGCCTCGTCTCAGACCTCCTCAGCGAACTTCACATGTCGGAGATCCAGAAGCTGAAGCAGCAGTTGAAGCAGGTGAGGCAGACAGGTCGAGGGTTAGGGTTAGGGTTTGGGTTTGGGTTTTGGGATTAGCGTTAGGGTTAGGGTTAAGGTTAAGGTTTGGGTTTGGGTTTGGGTTTGGGTTTGGGTTTGGGTTTGGGTTAGGGTTTGGGTTAGTGTTAGGGTTAAGGTTAGTGTTAGGGTTAAGGTTAGGGTTAGGGTTGTCCAGCCTTTTAAGGAAACCAGATCTTTTCAGGCAAACAAATTTACGTTGTGTAGTGTGTTTACATGCCATGTCAGTAACTTAATTTCTTTCAGAGTTGAAACTGATATGGATACACAATTTACATTTTCTTTGACTATCCCAATTTCGTCAAAGAGTTTTTGTGCAACTGATGAGTAACAGCAAGAGAAATGGTTACCAATGATTCACTGCTGCACACAGGTTGAGATGGAGAAGGCGGCCCTGATGAAGACTTTGCAGGAGTCTCAGCAGAAACTGTCCGAGCAGGACTTAAAGATGTCTGAGATGACTGCGGAGATCGAAGGCACCAAGAAGAAGGCAGGACGCTTGCACTTACAAGCAATGAGAACTCTATATAGTAACACGAAAGTCTTATGCGCTTTAGTAAACGTAAAGCTGTCATCCTCTATGTAGGTGAAGTACAACTCTTTTTTGTAGTGCAGTGTAGCTTCACCATGCCACCCCTACTCATATGTATTAGGCTTTGACATATTTAACTCTTGTACTATCACAGTACTGTACAGAATTGTTCCTGCCAGTGCATTATGTGCAATGCTAACAGTTGTCCCTTCACAACAACGCAGGTTGACCACAAGAGCAAAGAAATATTGCAGGCGAAATTGAGGACCTTTAACAATGGTTTCTTACTCTTGTACAATCACAGTACTGTACATTTTTAATAATTGTTCCTGCCAATGCTAACAGTTGTCCCTCCACAACCGCGCAGGTTGACCGTGAGAGCAAGGAAATGTTGCAGGCGAAATTGAGGACCATGGAGTCGGAGCTGAAGATGTTTCAGGAGAGCCAGGAGGATGAGGACAGGAGACACAAGTCCAGGTTCAGCGAGATGCAAGCTCAGATGTCCGCTCTGAACAAGAGAAACATCGAAGCAAGACAGGTTAGGCTTCCTTCTTCATTTTTCTATATTGATAATAATATATGTAGCTTACTGGTTCATAATGTCTCCTGAGTACCCGACAAACTTCACCAAACTGAAAGAAGCAGTCTCTGCCCTAAGAATACTTGCTTTTACCAGCATATACACATCTAAGTACATGCACTATTGCCATAATGCCTACTGTAATAGTTGTTGTCTACAGTTCGACTGAGATGCAACTCTGCACAGCACTGGACACAACACAGTGCACTCTCCTTAGCCGTTTCTGTTTGTTTTAATATATATACCTTGCACTTGTAGATGACAAATGCACTGCTTGCAAGCTCTGCCACTACTCTATATTTTCTTTGTATGAAACAGCTGCACGACCTCAGAGAAGCTGTAGTCAGCATTTTGGACCTTTTTCTCCCCTCTGTGTCATACAAAAACCAAAAAGATTTAAATACAAATTTACCCAATGCCACAAAAAAAGCCAAAAATTTAATAAGACAGGAGTAAGGACATCAAACTGGTCTGTAAAGATTCCTTGAGGGGTTTCTCTCTTGTCCTTTATCAGGAGTGGGGTTTGAGGCAGTCCGCATCCGTCATTCTTGGGTTGGAGGCTCAAGTCTCGCAACTCCACAGACTATTGCTTGAAAGATTACAGGTCAGGACCATTAATATAGCTGTCATGGAAGATGCTTTGAACATTAAAGAGCTTTTTCATCCAGTATCTTGGCTTTTGTTAGTATATCACCGCCGCCGCTTCCACACAGCCCTCGCACCACAGGTAGAAACGCTGAGCCTTGCTTTGGTAAAGAGAATGCTGACTCCTCACTGCAATAACGTCAATCCATGTGGCTGAATATTTGCCTACAGCAAAACTATGATGACAGGGCACAAGCCATTTGCTGGCCGATGTTGCTTTTCAATCTGCGTACAAGTGCCTTGTACACTTACAAATGTATCTACCTTCTTGCTTGACCTATTCCATGAATGCATTAATCTTTCTATCAAGCTATAACATGTAAGCAAGGCAGCCTGAGCTTTGAATGTGGGCTACTGACATGTGCATTCCTGCTGTGATAATTTTTGTCTTGCATCCACAGAAGGCTCTATCATCTAAAAACGTCAAGCTTTCCTAACTATTCACTGTGCTCCACCACTGCTATTAACATCAAAGCAGAGACATGTCTGATCCTGCTGGCCGTACCAAATTTGGACCCTTTTCTGTGACGTGTGGTGTTTATGAACAGGGTTTACCTGTCCTGCCCCTGCCTGTACCTTTTGTTTACCGTTGAGCCTTTCCTTGTCTTACCGTGAGCAAGAAAGCTGTCGGGCTACCTTGCAATCAGTTTGCCCTTCTGTCAAGCAGAATATATTGCATACACACAATGCATCACATGCTCAGTGAAGGATAATTTTACCTTTTCTTTTTGTTCTCAGTTTGTTGCCTAGCACATTTGAATTGGATACCAGTACCTGTGGTTGGATGGCATGATGCTCATTGCACCTATGGTTTAGTAAGACTCTGGCTGACCTGTGCTGTATTTATCCAAGAACCATGGTTTTCTCTTGCACTTATTACAAACCCTCTTTCGACAACTGGTCTCACTGCATTTCTTGATGCTTTATGCTCATCATGAAACAATCACAGAAAGAAATCATGGCGGAGAAACAGCAACATTTTCAGTGAACGCATCTTGCAAATGAGTTGATAGATACAGTACAACCTCGATTATCTAAGTCCTCAAGTTATCTGGAAGCCATTGTTGCAGGCAGAAAATTCAGTTTTACTTCTTGTAAGACAGTCTTGTAGATTTAGGGAACAAAGAAAAACTTACTATTTTGCTTCTTATTCTTCTTTCTTCTTCTTCCTTCACAATTCAACATGGTTCCTTGATATTTTAAGTACATGTACTATACTGTCCTAAACGTGAATGATAAAAACAGCTTTGAATTTTTGATCATTTTCATTGGTTGGATAATTACGCTATACATAATTTGACACTGATGCTTGGTTTTGCAAACGTGTGCACAATTGGTTGTAAAAAGAGGAGACCACAAGTTGATGGACTTGTCTCTCCAATTTAAGCCTGGTCACTAACAAGGTTAATCCATTAATTTTACTTAATTAAAGACTATCTTAGGCACAAGAGACTTTGTAACTACATGTAATACAGTTCATTGAACAAATTCAATATTTTAATATTTTGCCAAAAACATCTGCTAGGTTTACCGGTAATTTCTTTAATTGTCACCGGCTTGTAAGCAAGTATTCGTCTTGGTTATCTGAAGAAGAAAAAACACAATGATGCAAATGCTGTGTGATAACCGAGGTTCTACTGTAAATGGTGAGTCCTAATCTCCAAGCAGATGTATCCGTCAGTTAGTTTTGCAAGTCTTTTGTGGCCTTTTCTGCATTTTTGCATCTCTCAATTTTTGCATCTCTACCATTTCACTTTTTTTTCTGTTCGTAGAAACCCAGAAAAGACCACAAAATACGCACAAAACAAGCATTACTGGTAGATCTGCTTGGAGATTAAGTGATTCCAGTGGCTGCATTTCATACGGATCAGTCCCCAGCCATCCCCCAGACTGGCATACGTGCATGTTGGCTCCTGTTGTATGATACAGCAACAACAGTCCTGAAATCATGACAAATCTGAACAGTTTGTCGCTTCTCGTTTTACGAACAGACCATCCGACAGTTGGAGGACAGGCTGTATTCGACGAGCGAGCTGGCGAGCGAGGGCCAGAGCAGCATCAACATGACACAGGATGAGCTGGTGACGGTGAGCGAGGAGCTCGCCCAGCTGTACCACCACATCTGCATGGTGAACGGCGAGACGCCCAGCAGGATCATGCTGGATCACATGAGAACTGCCAAGGGTGCCAGAAGGTACGGTGTTCTGCTTCAATCTGTATATACATGTATATAACACACCAGTTTTGCAGGTAGCAGCTAGCTATATTACACCAAACGACCTGTTACACCCAACCTTTGCACATCTAACTGCAGGCGTTGTTTAAAGCTATCTAGTGATGATGACCCAATTGTACTTGGTTCCACTCTACGATAGTTCTACATGTAGTTCTGTATGTACAATGTATAGCCCTTCCTAGAAATTTATTTGTGCATGTGTTGTGAGAGAGAGAGAGAGAGAGAAAGAGAGAATCTATCATTATAGCTTTATGGCTGATATCCTTTTTGTTTAATATTTGTCCTGAAGGAATAGTATGAAGAAGGACAGGAAAAGTCACGGTCACAGGTTGAGAGCGGGGTCTATGCCCATCCTCTCATCCCGTAACGGTCACAGCCGGCAGGCCAGCCCCACGCTGGCCCGCAGGAACAGCATGGCGGAGATCCGGCCTTCCAGCCTCAGCACGCCCGACACAGCAGCGCAACAGAGAAAAGGCACCGACTCCCCTCCGTCCAGCCCCGAGAGCCCCACCTCCGAGACAGGACCTGCCGAAGGGGCCGCCGCACAGAACGGGGAGGTCTGTATCTGTATAGCCGGCATAACCGCCCTTCGGTGTAACACTAGCTTCGCAGGCATGCGGTGCGGCGGCAGCTAGCTATAGTACATTGAACGACCTGTTACACTCAATCTTTGCACATCTAACTGCAGGAGTTGTTTAAAGCTTTAAAGTGTTGATGAACCCAACTGTGCTTGGTGGCAGTGAGTTCCACTCTATGATAGTTCTTGGAAAATACGAGTTTCTGAACACCTGAATCCTTGCTTGATAACTCTGATATTTGAAGGCATGACTATTTCTTGTTCTTTTATGGGCTGATTTTAGATACTTAGTAGTTGGCACGTACACCAGTTTATTAGTCATTTTGTACATCATGCATAGTCTGGACATTTTTCGTCTGTCTTCCAGTGACACCCACTGTAGGTTTCTTTTCATTTCTTTTCAGGTCAAGGGAGACCCCACCACATGCTACAACTTGCTGCAAACCGTCAGGGACCAGATTAGGCACCTCAAGCGTGCAATCGACCACATGGTGGAGGTTGCGCGCCAGCGGTCGCCAGTGGATTCTGCGGATGCGATGGACAAGGCCGAGCTGCAGGAACAAGTGCTGAAGCTGAAATCCCTCCTCAGCGCGAAACGCGAACAGATCGCCACACTACGCACGGTGCTGAAGGCCAACAAACAGACTGCCGAGGTGGCGCTGGCCAACCTCAAGAGCAAATACGAGTCGGAGAAGTCCATGGTCCACGAGACCATGATGAAGCTTCGTCAGGAACTCAAGGCCCTCAAGGAAGATGCCGCCACTTTCTCTTCCTTGCGAGCAATGTTTGCGAGTCGCTGTGACGAGTACGTGAGCCAGCTGGACGAGATGCAGAGGCAGCTGGCGGCAGCAGAGGACGAGAAGAAGACACTCAACTCCCTCCTTCGCATGGCCATACAGCAGAAACTGGCGCTGACGCAGAGACTGGAGGACCTGGAGTTCGACAGGGAGCAGACCAATCGCGTCAAGAGGTCCAGTTCCATGCGGATGTCGTCGCGATATGGCGGCACCACTACCAAAGTAAGTCCGAGGGGCAGGCAACCCTCCATGAGGCATAGAGACCACTACCGCGACGGTGGGGCGGGGGCAGGGTTGGGGGGTTCGGGTTCTCACCACTTTGGAGGGGCTACATACCGGCCAGGAGGGGCCACAAACCACTAGAACTGCCCTCTCCACTGTTCTGTGCTCTTACTTAGCATGGAGGCAGCAACAGCAGTGACACACGTGTAGGTCCACTGTGCAAATAGCTGCTTGGGGCTAGGCGGAGGGAGGGGTGCTGAGTTTAATCTCCAGTAATCTCGGCTCACAACTTCCTTTCAAAGTTTGTTCCCTGAAGCTCGGTGTGTCCTGTCGGTGGCAGGACTGAGACTGTGCATGCAGAGGCAATGGGCTCTGTACCGTGGGATTCGCTAATGCTTGTACCACAGGGTATTAGCCTTCAGAGTAAGGGAAAATTATGTCAACCCCCAAGCCCCCAAAGTGAACTGTGTAACAGGTTGGCCACGTCGGGGTGAGCTAGTGAGTGTCTGCCTATCTTCCTCCTGGCCAGCACCAAAAGGAAGTTGACGTGTAAAAATAACAACTACAAAAGTTTGAAAATGCCAAACATGCAACAAGGTGAAATAGCCATCTATAAGGAACAGCTTTTGCAATTAGATTGTCACACCTTTTTTGATAGGGGGACAGCCCGTCCACGGACATTCTACCTTGTAAATGTATGGTCTCTCAGGGTAGTAGAAGCCATTAGAATGCCTTTTCACTGTGCATCATCATCTGATTCACCTTTCCTGTTACTGTACATTATCTGTACTTTGTGAAAGCTAACCCTCTTCCTGCTGAGGTAACTCCTTTCTGTACCAGATTTGTATCAGTTTCAGGGTTAAGTAGCAGGGAGAAGGTTAAGCAAACCTTTTGTACCTGATGATCTGTACTAACAGCATGGCCTTCTTCCCAAGAATGAGCACCTAAAAAAGTCACTGGTTTTGCAGTCGATTTGCAGTTCTTGAAAAGAAGTGTAACAGATTTTATACAAAATACATCAATCTTAATAATTGCAAACAGAAACAATATCAAAACAAAATGATGTACTTGGTAATTTCGAAATCTACTCTAATACATTGTTATCAAATCCAACTTTGGCAACATCTTGGCAAGAAGCTGCTATGACAATGTACTATCCAGCATTCATTCAAAATACCTCACAATGTTAATATCTTGTCAGCATGCAAGGGAAATGAGTGGACAAGGTATGAGATTGACCTCATCATTTGTGTTTCTAGTCTTGGTAATCCTAAAACTTGAGTTGCAAGCAACTTGAAAGCAGCCATATTTTGAGCCATTGGTCTGATCCTGTACCTAGTCCCCACGTTCCCTACTATATCGACATACGGTCTCTGCACGAACATGTACCCTGTCTGTCCACCTCTCTGTCTTCAATCTTGTGTCAGCATGGACAAAATAGTGAGCATGTCATAGGCATGCCTCTCGGACTTGAAGTGGGAAGGTAGGGAAAGTCTCTGAACAATTGTTGAAGTGATATGTTGAGGTATGATATTTATGGCATTGTACTTAGCCCTCTATCAGTTCAGCTATCAGTAAATGTACCTTGTCAAGTACATGCATCTTCTGTCAAACTTGTTTCACTCTGACAAATTTCAACCAATTTTTGACTTGCTGCTTTTGAAAGAGACTTGGGTGTCATTGACTGACAAGCATGACAATAACAGCTCATTTTATGTAAGTTGCTACTTGTGATAACAATTTGTGAAGCTCACATAACACATTCAGATTCTAGTAAGCACTTCTACTTAAGGCATATCTAAACAGTTACAATGGCCTGACTTTTAACATCAGCAAAGTTTCAGTGTGTGTTAGCATGAAAGCTGATCCTTGGTGGTACATAACAGTGTCTTGGACTTAGCTTTGTTCCAACACCACCAACCAGCAAACTGTCAACTCACCAACTTCCTGGTCATGTCTTAAACGTGACATCTAAGACTTGCCTGCTTTCAGAGCCACCGCCGGGAGTCCGAGTCCCGCGCCAGGCGCCACAGAGACAAAACCTGAAGCACAAGCCCCATGCTGCATATATAGGAGAACTCTCTCTCTCTAGCGCTACTGTGCCAAAGCTAGGGGAGGAGGCCTGACCCGCCAGAAGGAAGGAATAGAAAGGAGTCAGCGGAAGTGTTGCACGTTGACATGTGTTCTCAGTACTGCTAGGTGTTAGCACTGCATTACCTGCCACAGTATCAAGGTACATACAGAGTGAGGACACAACCGTGACTGCACTGTGCAACGCAAAACAAAATGGACAATTTCCAGTCTTCAGAAATCAGTGTGTCGATGATGACAAAAAGTGTTCTTGGAGACCCAGAAGACGGTAGACGTTTCAACAAACTGGCAACAGCAAGTTCCTTGAAGTCAAACCTTTAGCTACATGTAGCTTGTGGCATGTGTGGTGTTGTCGTCACTATAGGTGCAATCAAAGTAACTCTGTTATATGACCTGCTTTTTAATGTTCAGCCTCATGTGTTATTACCTACACAGTGCTCCCAAAGAATTCATCACGGTGGTATTGGTTAGGTTATTCCTGTCCATGTTTGCCATACAAATACTTGATGTATATTGGAAACTCCTGATGCCATATTGCCAAGGATGTCACTGTGCACACTGCATGTTTCGATGAGGATTCAAACCTGTACCTTAGCTGCTAGAATGGCCCTCAATGTGAGGTGTTAATATGCATGTTGTGCATCTATGCAAGATGGTGGACTCAAGTCATTCCCAATGTGGCATAGCAATATAATGTGCAATTTTCATTTGCAACTTTTTTATGCAATTTGTTTTTACTCAATATAAGTCTTCTCTAAGTTTAACAACATTCTACGGTCATTTCTTCTCTTCTGTTCTTTCTTTTTACCACATTTTGGACACACCTGTCTTTGCATTCCTTTGCAACTACGTTATTCCATTATGCAGGTATATTGCCTCTTGTTTAACTGTGGTTTCTTTCTATGATTTTCTTCTTTTCCACAGTGTTAGAAGTCATGCATGCCTGCAGCCATCTTTGCATGTGCATGGGCCCAGTGGATCCATCCACTTGCTGGTCTCCCCCCTCATCTATGATGGTTTCTTCCAAGTGGGAGGGGGGCAAGGGAAAGTACTAAAGCATTGAATTTCGTGACTCTAACTAACACTTTTGGTGGTATTGTATTACTGTATAAACTCTTAACTACAATAGTGCGTTTGTTCATGTATCGTAACATACTAATGGACAGAGTAGGCTTTAGAGTAAGTCATATTCACATTCCAGTATACGTATGTGATAGTATGATAGACACACATATGGACAGCATGTTTTTGAGAGTGTGCTGGTCTGTTATACATTATTGAACGGCTGGTTTTGCTTGGCAATAGTAATCAATAATCAAACGTTAAGTTTGTGTGTTCGGTGAGTTGAATGTAACAGCTCAAGCTATTCCGGCCAAACAGATCTTGATCCCACCAATTAACTTGTAAATGAATTAATTATTTTCTTTCAAAGCTTGTATTCATATTTTTACACATATATTCGAGGCAATCTATGTTTTGTATTATTTTTAAAGAAATGAGCAATTTACATTATTCCATATATGCATTGCTTACGGTATCAAAATGTCCATTGATGAGCCAATATTTATTTATGTGAAGTACAACACTTCTTGCAAAAAATTATGCAGTAATATGTTGCAGTTATTTATTGTTCATACTACAGCAACTATGTAACACGCTAGTCTCCTATTAATGTTTATTCTACATCTGTATACTGCTGACACTCAGAATTGTGAGCACATTCTTATTCTTCATTATAAGCAGTTAAAGGAGTTGAAAAGCCTAGTTCATATATCTTACGTGTATTGCTTGAGAACAGTCCTTTTGGTATAGACAATTCTTGCTGCGTGTATTATATCTAGATCTTCCATGTTACATTGTATAAGTACAGTATCAGGGGCACTGGTAAAATATATCAGTCACTATTACTTTGGGTGTCTTTGGATAACGTAGATCAGATTGATATAAGATTAAGTGAATCAGATGTTTACCATCGTAGCATGCATGGTAAACTGTGTGATTAAGATGCCAGTATATTTTATGTAGAATATTTCCATCATTGCACAGTGTTGCCACATAGGACACTGGTGATGATGGAGTAGGCAGAAGACACAGAGACATTTTCTGGATGGATAACGAGTGATGTAACCTGTTATGGTTACCAGAGTAGGCAATAGTTTCTATGAAATGTCTTGAGGAAGAATAGCGAGTGTCGGTGTATTGCCAGACTGGTGATTATGAATGTATTCTAAGTCTATAGCCATTGTGTTCTTATTCTAACATCTAATGTCATTCTATTTTTAAAGAAAGTGAAGTACTAAATGCTTGTGTAACAAGACTTGGACAGGTAAGTGGTCAGTGAGTGGACTATGTTGTTGGCATGGGTTTTAAACAGGAGCGGTCACCATAGTGGTGTTTGTCTTCTGTTAGAGTTCAGATTGCAATAATAATTATGATATATTCTGTAGCTTATTGTTTATGGATACTCCAGTATACCTCTTGTGCCATAGCTATGTAATGGTTGGTCTGACATGATTTTAAACCTCCTCCCTGCTGAAGCAGCCTTTTGGCACCAAATTTGTATTGGTAACAGGGTCAGGCAGCAGGGAGAAGGTTGAGGTCTTATCCAGTAAAGGTTTACGTATATGACGTTATTGAATGACTTAGTAGGCTAATCCAGGTGAAATATGTAATGATTGTATACGGTGAGCTGATGCACAGATCATGTACATTGTATGATGCTGCCACAAAGACTATTATTTCCCATTATAGTTTTATTTACATGTGATTGTGTCTGTGGTGACCCTTTGAGAGACTTGCTTGCTGTCAACATGTCTGGTATGGTAAAGAAACACTGTAGGTAAAGACTCCTTTACTATACAGTAGTAGGCTTCAGGGCTTGACTTTGGGGCTTATTGTATGTTGTTTACTGATTTTATATAAGTATTCAAGGTGGCTATCAAAACGGTACAAATCAGAATACTGATATATGACCAGAAAACATAACAAATTCCCCCGAAATTCAAACCCTGATGCCTGCTATGAAGAAGAGGTGACTACAATTATATTGCTTGCCTACTAACTTGATATTTTTGAGCTTGCAGTGCTTTTCTGATAAGTGTTATTGAAGTACTGGCAGCTGTAGAGGAAGCAATGATGCATTAGGTAGAAACCGTTCACCACTGACTGACGTCTGACAGAAATGATGTCACACTTGCAAGTGTTTGTTATACATTAGTAAAGGCCGTAGACAAATGTTGCCAAAAGTGATGGAATAGAGAGCAATTGCTCACATGTACATGGCCCAATTGACTAACAGAAGAAAAAAAAAGATTGAAACCTGTATGTTACCCAGTATCGGAGTGCATACTCTGGGACTTGTGCCTTGTAATATGTTTCACTGCATGCCATATATGTATAAACAAGATTAAGACCGATCTTGGTCAATACTTGGACTTTATGGGAACAGAAAATAATGCAATTTTGAAGTTGCAAGTGCTCGTTTTCGTAACCAATAGTGGCGTCAGGAATTTGGCCATGTACAGGGGGAGCTACATGTATAGGGTCATATGAGCATCAGAGTTGCCATATTTGCTGTTTGTTGCACGGACATGGTGTTCAGTAGACTTAAAGAAATATGATTTTGCACAATCCCCTATACGTAACACTGCAACGTCGGCAAGCATGCACACAATCCAAACATTTTCAAGAACCTGGGGTAAAAGATAGGATGCTTAGCAAAGCTTATTTATGTAAAGAAAACATCCAATGAAACGTGTATGAGATATTTATTACATAGACTGGCATTATAGAGACAAAGCATTTTTATATTTCCACTGCGAAAGTTATTGATGGGTAAATCAAGGCACAATTTGTATCAAAGTACCACTGAACCATGCCTTTCTAGTCCTTTTAATGTCACAAGAGACATGGAGGACGCACAAGAACCTCCTATGTAGAGAACTCCGTAACGTGTTCCTACCAAAAATTTTGATAAACAAAAAAAAAAAATAAAGGAATATTAGAGGTGTATTTCTTGTGTGTGTCTTCCTTTTCAAGTCAGAATCGTTGAAGTGATATAAGCGGAAACCCAGGTCTTGCTATTTGCATTGCATTGCCATTGACTCTGTTTCTATATAGCATGAAGGAAAAATACACAACGCCTAGCAGATACATGTACCTACGACAGAAAACTTTTGTTTAAGTTTTGAAGTCTAGGAAGCTGACTCTTTTACTGCCCATAGCATTTACTTTATTCTTTGGACATCACACCATCGTGGTCATGTAGTTAACACAAGCCACGAAGACCAAGACCGCGAATATGTAACCAGACGAGCTACCACTCGGAGAGCCAGAGACGCAGTCGTCCCACTTCGGCTCTGTAGGATCCGGGTCTGTCAGCTTCAGGCCCCGTTCGAACAGTGCAGCCGGTTCAGGGGGAGTGGGTTGTAGGGACAGTGAGAAGATTTTACCATCTTTCTCTTCTACATCAGCAATAACGAGTGGGAGATATGCTAACGGCCCTTGGTAGCGGAGGAGAATGCGGTTGGGAGAGTCGGAAGGGAGAACTAGACCCCGTCCGATCAGTCCAACACTGAAGTATAAGTTGCCGTCAGTTGTGTTCAGGCTGATGGTCAAGTTGCCTGTCGGATGGTTGCCGTAGACGCCCTCGTAGTCGCGTTTGTCTCGCGGGAAGTTGTCCGAGATCTCGGGGGGGACGGTGCTGTTGGGCTGTGGTAGCAGTGGTCCCGACCAAGGCTCGGGATACGTGCAGCCTGTGGTGTCGTTCAGCCAGTGGGCCTTACCTATTAGTGAGCAAAAAGATCACAGACATTAGAATTCAGGCCTTTTCCTGTCCGGTTGAAATATTGTCTATGGCTTTGCGATGGATTCTGTTCTCCAAGAATGGAGATCCTGAACTTTGTAATCTTCTCAAGCAAGGACATTACACACATTGTTGTATAATGTCCTTGCTTCAAGCATAAGGGAGGCAGTTAGTGACAGAAACGAGCAGCAAGGAAAACCCGACAGTTTTTTTCGTCCCGACTCCCAACATCTGCTTGGAGATTAGAAACATTGTACCTACCATGAAAGTTTATCTGAGTTGGTGAATTACATAACTTAAACTGTTCTCCAACTCAATAGAATTGACTCACCAAAAAGCCTACATCAGGGCACACCGTCCTTCCCTCAGCCAGGACGGAGGGCGGTACTGACTTCCGAACTTTGACCCAGTGCTGACGTCACACTTGCGGAAAAATCACGTGTCTATAGCACTTGGGTCAGATAGCTGATGAAGACCGAGCTCGAGAGTCTAGTGAGTCAATTCTGTAATCTCCAAGCAGATCTTTGGGTGGCTGCAAAGACAGTATCCATTGGCCAGACAGTAACCACTTCGGTGGCCAATGGTTACTGTCTGGCCAATGGATACTGTATTTGCAGCCACCCAAAGATCTACTTGGAGATTATCAATTATGTTGAGTTGGAGAAGAGGACATCAAATGTTGTACCTGTTAGGATATCCCCGACCATGGCGTGGATGACCTCGTGGATGTCAAGGCCCGCCCCATTTATGACGGGACCGTTGTCGGAGGTGTAAACTCCTCCCGAAGCGGTAGGGAACAGGGATAGAAGAGAGCTAAATCCTGCCCAAAAGCCGCTGTGTTGTAGTCGTCTGTATCCTGGTGGAGGGCAAGAGGTTTTTTTTTAATCAATGCTGGTTCACAGCTTTGAAATAGTAACAGTTAAATAGATAGTGATGTGCCAACAACATAACAGTGATAGCTTTAACAACAAGAGTCCACTTGTAACATTCTCACATGAATTGTCAGAGTTAGAGTAAGGGCGTACAAGTTATTCTTGCTAAATACTGTGGATTTTCGATTTTTACCAATCAGCACTTTCGTTGATTGAAAAGTTACCATATCATTTGTAGCCTTGCCTTCAAAGCTAGCAGTTTAGCTCTAACTTCTAAGAAGGTCAGCATTTCAACCCAGCAAATTCTGGAAGACAACTGTCCAAAATTATATTACACACAGTCGACGTACGCATGGAAGTCCAAGCGTGGACGACATCATTTAACATCAGTTTACTATTTTTACCTCGGTAAGTGCCAACAAACCACGCCATCCCGTAGCCTTGCTCCGTCCCCGCCTCTACCGGCCAGTCCGGCTCAAGCTTGTCGGCCAAATAGCTCGAGATGAAGTCTGCGTCGTGGGTCTGACGTAAGGTGTCCTCCGGCACCACCACGCGGCCGGCCGCGTCCCTCCCCCCGCTCAGGTGGAAGTTCATGTACCGGGCCATGTCCAAGGCGTTGGCCACCACACCTCCTGCAGGAAGGTGTAACTTGATGTTCCTACAAAGGAAAGAATACCACATGTTTTTAATGCATTTTCCCTCCATATGGCAAATCATTTTGAAAGATCATCATAAGATATTGTCAAATTTAATAGATGATTTATACATAGCATCTTATATGATACTAGTAATATTTCCATTGCCATGTGTTACAGTCGACATTATAGTGTATCTAAAGAGACAATTTTGTGTTGCATCTGGACCAGGGCTGTCTCCTGGACCCGTCCTCCGTTAGCTTCTACATGTACTTACTTACTTAGGCCTACTGCCCATCCATGGGCAAAGGCTGCGGACTACATGTAGGTCCCTCCATCCCTTTGCTTGTTGTGGGGTAGGGAAAAATATTTCACCCGATTTACTCACTGAAAATTACTTTATGAAAATGAGTGAAATAACGTTTGCAGATCGAATGTTTTATGGCCTTGCAGCGGTCAACCCCTAAAAAGGCTGGGGTCGGGATACCAGGTTTTTGGTAAGGTTGGTCGGGAAACCTGAAACACAACATTTTTTTCCTAGGCCTTACCAGGCAGCACTTACCTGAACTCTTCTTGGCTGTACGCCACCCACTGATCTGTTCTGTTATAAGTCACGTACGTCTGGGGAACATTGGGGAGACCAATTGCGTCGGCCATGTACACTGTGTCGTCCATGCCCAGCGGTTGTAATATTCGTTCCCGCAAGAGGGCCTCGTAGGACTTCCCTGATAGCTTCTCGGCTACGTGCCCAGCAAGGGTGTACAGCTCGTTGTTGTAATGCCAGACGGTACGGAATGGGTAGATCTGTCTGTAGTACCGTATACGTCTGCAAGAGGAATTAATTATCGACGTCAAATCACCAAAAACTATTACGGGGCCCCACTGAAAAGCAGTGTTGTCACTGAGTGGGCAACCCTGTATAAATATGACGGAAATAGATAAATTAAAAAGGCATCCAAAAATAATTTCATCCGGTTGGTAGAACATGGGCATATATAGGATATCAGGATTTTCTTTTACACAACCAACAATGTCTCTTGCCTTGCTATCAGACACCTTCCTCAGAGCAGAACTCCAGTCAGAAGCTCCGATGAAGGTGTCTGATAGGCACCGAAACGTAAGCAAGGTAAGAGACATTACTAGTTGTGTAAAAGAAAATCCCAATATACTAAAAAGGCAACTATTATATAGAGTGTATACATAAAAGGCAACGTAGGAAGCAAGTTTAATCATTAAAATACAGTAAATAGCACGCAACACAGCCATTTGATGATGAATGGCTTATTCAAATATAAATCACTCGCAGCCCAAAGGCTGAATTGCTGATTCATTGCAAACGTGCTCAAATACTTGTTCTAACATGAGATATAAAACATTAGTATCAGCATATTCCGATTTGTTTGACACATTTAAATTCTTTACATTCGAAATGGGATGGATTTAGCTCACCTTGCCAGCTCCGATCTGTCGATATCTTGTCCCACGGTTAAAGCAATCTCCTGGTTTTGCAGACCGGTTTTGTGCGCTAGGATATCTCTCAGGGTCGCCTCTTTGGTGCGGAACTGGTCCCTGAACCTGAAGGCCGGCCCCAGGATGTCCGTCAGGACGGTGTCCCAGCTCACGTCTTCCCTCTCCCCGAGAAGGGCCGCTAACAGGGCTGAGGTGAAGGACTTGGAGATGGAGCCGACTGCGAACAGAGTCGTGTTGTCCACGGCTTGTCCCGTCCGCAGGTCCCTTTGGCCGTATCCCTTGGCGAAAATGGTCTGGCCGTCCTGGACGACGGACACGGTCAGTCCGACTACAGGCTTGGACTCACATGTCATCATGTTCTGGATGAAAGTGTCGAGGTCCTGTAGCCTCTGCTGCAGATCCGGGCTAGAAACGGTTAAGGTTTGCCCGACTAGCATAACGCAGACCACAAGGACCGCGTTCACGGTAGTTTCCATATGCATCTTGCGCGGCAAAATGTACTACAGGCCTTTTCACCAAAAATGAATCAATAACTTTTAACGCGGTTTATCGACTCACGAGTTTATGAGTCATGTGCCTTCATGGGTGTGTCTTGGTGGACTTTGAAACTTGGACTCCCCATGGTTTACCCACAATTCGAGAAGCTAGAGCGGGCACATGCTGGAAAGGAGAGCCTAACTATGGACCAACATTAAACTTGTATTTCGGGTTATCTCATGTGTATTTATATATACAACACACTGAAGTCTTGGTATAGTTTTTATAAGATACTAGTTTTATTGCCTGGCAATGTATACAGACAAATCATCTATTTTTATTACGCCGACATGATATCAGAGGGAGAACGATATTGTATACTCCTAGGTACACAATATTTTCATCCAACAGATTCCATTTTAGTGTCACCTGGTACAACACATAGATTTTTATCGTCATATTTCTCTGTAAAATCATTGATAGCCTGGTTGATTTTTAAAAAGTCATGTTTTCGTCCAGTTCAACAGTCCTGTGATGTTGTTTGACTAGAATATAAGTGCAGTGACTATACAGGCGTCATTAGCACATATGAAAATATCATTATGACATGTGATTTAGTGACTTAAGAAACATAACACATTAACCAGCTTTTGTGAATCAGATTAGACAGTAAACGTACGCCAGACAGAGCAAGATCATGAATGTGTTACTCGAAGCTGCGCGGTCCGGAGAACCAGAGGCCCCGGTACAGTCGTCCCACTTCGGCTCTGTAGGGTCCGGGTCTGTCAGCTTCAGGCCCCGTTCGAACACGATAGGCGGTTCAGGAGGATAGCTTTCTAGTGATAGAGAGAAGACGTCACCATCTTTGTCTTCTACATCTACAACAATGGTGGGGATATATACTAACGGTTCGCCAGCCCGGAGGAGAATGCGGTTAGGAGAGTCGGAAGGGAGAACTAGACCCTGCCCGATCAGACCAAGCCTAAAGTATAACTTGTTGTCAGTAGTGTTCAGGCTGATGGTCAAGTTGCCTGTCGGATGGTTGCCGTAGACGCCCTCGTAGTCCCGTTTGTCTCGCTGGAAGTTGTCCGAGATTTCAGGGACGACTGTCCTCATGGTCTGTCGTCTCGTCCACCAAGTCCCAGGATACGTGCAGGCCGTTGTAGAATTCAACCAGTGGTCCTTTCCTATCAATGAACAGAAAGGTCATGATCATTGCTGCCAAAACTAGCTCTATGTCTTGCCTTGTCTCGTGAGATCTCTTATTTATTTTTAGTATTTGTCTAGTTTCAAAACCTTGTTGAGAACTATGTGATAGATTCTTTTTTTCTTTTACCAACAACAAAAGAAAATTTGTACCTGTTAGAATGTCTGCGACCTGGTAGTGAATGGTATCGTGGACGTCATTGGCCGCTGTGTTGGCACCGCTATTAATGGCTGTGAAGACACCACCTGACGTGGCAGGATACAGGGACAGTAGAGAGGTAAAGCCTACCATAGATCCACGGTGATGAACTCGCCTGTAGCCTGCATAAAACATACCGGAAATTTGTGGCTTGAAAGCAGTATCCCAGTAGATAGCTAGGCTATGCCCATGCCACATACAGACCGTGACACCATGATGTCGTTGGGAATAAGAAGTCACAGTGGGGACAGTATACGATGTGCTGCCATCATATCGACCGCAACAACAATTCCTTTGTGGACTTTGTCTTTTACCAATCGGCGCTTGAGTCAATTGAAGATTTGTCATATTATTAGAAGATTTAGTTTTGAAACAAATCACAGTAAGTATTTTGTTCACCGTTTCTCCAGAAGCCACAGGGAACCACACATATGTACATGTGGTTTTTATAGACAGCTTCCTTGCATGGTATGTCTGAACTTTGACAACATCACTCAAAACACTAACTTGATGAAAACATCAAATACCTCTGTAGGAGCCGGTAACCCAGCCCAACCCATAGCCTTGCGTCAGCCACGCTTCTACTGGCCAGTACGGTTCGACTTTGTCGCTGTATTGGGGTATGATGGCGTCTGCCGTGTGGGTCTGACGCAAGATATCCTCCGGCACCACCACGCGGCTGGCCGCGTCCCTCCCCCCGCTCAGGTGGAAGTTCATGTACCGGGCCATGTCCAAGGCGTTGGACACCACACCCGCTGCCGGAAGATGTAACTTGACAGACCTAGGACATGCGCCAAAATATATAGTTATATTCAATTGCCATCATAGGATGTCAAAATTGACAAGTTAATTTTAGGGGTGGTGCACCTTGTCTACCAGTGTAAATAAGTGCCATTTGACCAGCATATCATCTCTGATAACCACGTTTCGGATATTGAATTGATTCAGACGTTGACTCTCTGAAGTAGAATTTGCCCGGCAACGCACATGTACACATATACCTGTACTCCTCGCGACTGCGAGCCTCCGACTCGCCACTTCTGTTGTAGGTCAAGTATGTTTGGGCAAAGTTTCCGAAGTCTCCGGCTTCAAGTGCCTCAGCTAAGTACACTGTGCCATCCATGCCCAGCGGCTGTAGGAGACGTTCTCGCAGGAGGTTCTCGTAGGACTTTCCGGCAAGCATTTCCGCGACGTGCCCGACAAGTGTGTACATGACGTCGTTGTAACGCCAGATGGTGCGGAATGGGTACACCTGCCTGTAGTACCGCATTCGTCTGCAAGGGAAATGCGAATCATTTTTTACTACTTCTTGGGTAACTTTGCTGTGTTTTGCTGCGTCGCACCACTGGAACACAAGAAGATGAGAACGAGTCCATAAAATGATGTTACAGCTTCCACTGTATCAACTAGAAACATGACCAGTTAGAAATCTTTACAAACTAGCTACAAGAGACAACTTCGCCTTGACAACTTTTTCTTATGAGATTTCCTCATATGCCAAAGTCATTGAGAGATAAAAGTTCATTACCCTATCAAACCTCGACCTGTCCGGATCCGGCCTCTATATATTCCACAACAATCTTCACCAGTGTCGCCTTTGCAATTGCCCAGTCATGGGAATGTGAGCCAGTGTCAAGCAAAGCTTTCCATCCCTACTTTATCTCCATGGGCACAGGAAGGGCACTAAAAGCAAAAGGCTAAAGCAATTGTATGCAAACACTTCAAACAGGTAGCTGAAGTCCTTCAGAAAGAAACAAACACGAACTTTGCTATATACGAGAGTCAATGACTTCCCCTGGTCAAGGGACCGGTAAGGAGTCAATGCCAACGTTCTTTTCTACAGATTTCATCAACATTCTATTCATCGGACCAAAAATACGGCTTGATGGTCGCTATCGTGAAATTTTAACGGATACCAGTTCGACAATGCATGACTACTAATATGCCATTACAATGAAAACGGAAACCCACCGTGCAAACTCTGATCTGCTGATGTCTTGTCCCATCACTACAGCGACATACCAAGGGTTCTCCAGCGCGATTTTGTGGGCTAGCAGGTCCCTCAAACTGGCCTCTTTGGTGCGGAACTGGTCCCTGAACCTGAAGGCCGGCCCCAGGATGTCCGTCAGGATGGTGTCCCAGCTCACGTCTTCCCTCTCCCCGAGAAGGGCCGCTAACAGGGCTGAGGTGAAGGACTTGGAGATGGAGCCGACTCCGAACAGAGTCGTGTTGTCCACGGCTTGTCCCGTCCGCAGGTCCCTTTGGCCGTACCCCTTGGCAAAAATGGTCTGGCCGTCCTTGACGACGGACACGGTCAGTCCGACTACAGGCCTGGACTCACATGTCATCTGGTTCTGGATGAAAGTGTCGAGGTCCTGTAGCCTCTGCTGCATATCTGGGCTGGCAGTGGCTAACGCCAGGACGGTAAACAGGCACCAGAAGGTCGTGGCAATCATCCTTCTGAAGTCCTCGAATCGGATATACAGGCCAGGCAAAGTACCTTCATGCAGTTAGAAGCAGGCAGTTAGTTGCCCAGGTAGGGAAAGAAAGAAGCTTACAGTAGACTCGGTGAGCCTGGTGACATGGTCAGCAGAATAGAGTTTTACTGCATGTGCACCTCGCTGCCCTGCACCTCTGGGCGACTATCAATGGTAAATACTAGTAGTAAACTTTGCTGCTATGGTAGTACCATAGCAGCAGGTTTACAAGAAATAAAAACAAACCATAAATCACACTAATCTAATCGGAATTCAACTTTTCATAGATAAGACATGCAGTGAAGATATCGGCCTTTTGAAGCAACCCAGGATCAAAAATGACCTGAAGACCACAACCAGTGGTAGTATGTTTTAAATATCATCAACGGAGAAGGTTGAGGTCTTCCCTACTTACGCATAACCATAAAACATTTGCCAAGCTCTTCAGCCTGCGCCTAGCTTGGTACGTATGTCCCGCAACAGTGAAATTGATTTATTACTAGATTATTAACCAATGTGTGTACATTATCTCTAAGGAGGTTTAAATAGGGACTTGGTATCCAGGTCAGTTTGCCCAATGGCCGCCTGAGTCCAAAGTACTAGTATTTTCACCTAGCGGAATCTAGACAAACGACAGGACCATTTAGCCATCCGTTCACTAACTTTATTTGGTGCCGCAGATTCATCACAACCAAGTATACCAAAATTACATTAAGTAGCAACCACTTTCAGTCAAATGTTACCACGATGGGAAACTGGATTATCTTGAACTGAGATTTATGTGGATATAAAAGCGAAATCCTTTCCTAAAATAGCTTCGATTCGTTTGGCACAGTTGGCACACTATTTGTCTCTGCTCATTCAATGAAGCAAACCGGTCCGCAAAGGAAGAAGGAATCTTTTGCACTTTTCACTTCTGTGATCTTCTGCTACTACTACATGTAGTACAACCACGGACAGATCAAACTACGTATGGGAGAGGAGTTCGACATGGATCGACAGGAGAATGAAGGGAGCGATCAAGACCAGGAGACGGAAATCACAGGCAAGTTCTACCCAGAAAGTTTGGGGGAGGGGGGCTTTGGTATATCAACTCCTCAGAATTAAAAATACTAAAACTCAAAACTGTGCGATTTTACTGCTAAACTCCATGTCAAAAATAAGGTGTACATGTAGGTGTCACACTTAGCTGGATTAACTTCTCATTGAAAGTGTTGATTGAACCTCATTGAAAGATGTTGTTCCAGATTTTTTGAAAGACAGTAAAGTTCAAGGTAACGTCAACACTTATATGTCGCTCACTAGTGCCAGGAGTGCCTACGCATCCACGATGTTGTTGTTGTTGTTGTTACTTTGTGATTTTTAATGTGCACTATAAAATGTGGGTAAAACTATATGACAAGGAAGTTTGTCTGACAGACTGACACGTATCTGAAACAGTATAATATGTAATAAATAATGTTAAATAAACAAGCAAACAAACAAACAGTATATTACATTAAAAAAGAATTTTGTTTTAATTTTCATAGCACACAATCATCAATGTAAACATTATGTGTTTATTAGCCTGGTTTGGCCTCGGTTCAATATAAGATCTTGCCATAGGATATACATTGCTTTGTGTCAACAAGGTCATAATACCTCCATATAACCTCCATGAAAAATGGAGATATTGTTTTTTCAGTTGCATTAGTCTGTCTGTCATTCTGTCTGTCTGTCATTCTGTCTGTCTGTCATTCTGTCTGTCTGTTGGTCAACAAGACGGCTGGATGGATTGGTTTCATACTTCATACTTGGTGCATTGACAGAAAGAACTGTAACTTAACATATTAGTTGACTCCTCAAGTCTCATTGTGTTCCTTACAGCTCCTCAAGAAGGTGTCAAGACATTTGCCTGGAGGAATATTCTTGCCTTCTGGTCAGTATCCTTGTTTGAAGAAAAAAAACTACATTTCTGTTACCACAAATTAATCACGATATGGATGTTGTGGTCATATGTTTTTTAAGTTACATGTTCAGATCCACATTTGGTATATGTGTTGCCTACAATTTTTGTATTTGCAGTGTCTTATACAACATATAACATAATCAATAAAACAAAAAAATGTGGAATCTTTTACCTAACTGTCCCGCTTTTCTCTGGGAAAATGCCTTTAGAGTATCTTCCTCTGCTGAATTTTATGTACACACTTTTTTAAACTTAAGCTATTTGTACATGTATCATCCTCAGGTTCCTTGGTCTGTGTAA
Source organism: Branchiostoma floridae x Branchiostoma japonicum (assembly GCA_013266295.2). Classification (NCBI taxonomy): domain Eukaryota; kingdom Metazoa; phylum Chordata; class Leptocardii; order Amphioxiformes; family Branchiostomatidae; genus Branchiostoma; species Branchiostoma floridae x Branchiostoma japonicum. The sequence continues at coordinate 13,749,268 of CM023825.1, forward strand.
CAACTTTGGCTATGTGGTGATGTTAAGTGCCGCTCACGACATCCTCAAACAAGAAGAACACCAGGTCAGTATGGTCAGTATGGCACCAGAATACCAGATAAGTCAAGGGGAGCTACAAAATCCTTTATATTTTATAATTATAATGTGGATATTGGAAGTTATTAACCTGGTTACCTATTTTAGCTGCCGAGTCTATTTGCGGAGAGGATGAAAGAGACTCGGCAGCTAAAATAGGTTTGGTAACCAGGCTAGGAAGTTATGCTGTACAATCATGGTATGCAAAAACTGTTGGCTGTTTACAGATCCTGGAGCGAGTTGTACTGTTTTAAACTAAAGGGACTGATTAAGAAATACTTTCATTCACACAGGGAAACTCCACTGTAGCCCAGAGTGGCTTGAACAAGTCCAACCAGTATGACTGCAACCCTATATCAACAGGGGTATGTGGTGTTTCTGTATTAACCTTAATTGTACTGCATTGTTTCAATCTTGTACTGTGTTTACTAGTGCCAATCTGATGCACTAGTGTATTTGAATTGGATATCTAGTTAAAGGTACAAATGACAGCAGTACAAGTTGTTTACATAGAGACATTTATAACCAACCATGACCCAGATATTTTTGGTAATTGACCCAAATGTTTTTGGAACAATGTAATCCACACTATCGACAACATGCACCAGCATTTGCAACAAGAAAAGGCAATGCAACATGCATTAAATTAATTTAATGCTAATAATATACACAGATTATGATATGATATTACTAATTTGTATGGTAGCATGCTGCAACAAAGGTACAAAATGTACATATATAAAAATGTGTATGTACTACATTTGTACTGACTTTTTTCTTTCCACTTCAGGCTATACTTCTTGCAGACATCTTACCTGCACTAACAGTAAAGATGACTGCTCCTTACTTCATTCAGTCCATACATTACAGGTGATTGTTTAATTTCATCTTACTGGGCTTCTTGCTCTACAGTGGGACTATATTTTTGCTTAAATTTCTTCTTGTTAAAGTGAAAGAAGCTGATAAAGTAGATTGATGTTGATACATGTAACGTTACATGTAACTTTTTTGGTTAACCCTCCCTTCTCATATATATCCTTTGAGCATAAAGTATGCATTGGTTACACAGTCAGAGAAAGGTTAAACATAGTCATACTAGTATATAATTCTAACTGTCCTGAATTTGTTTCATACAGCATAAAAGTAGCAGCTGTCGTGCTGTTTGGTGCTGCTAGTTTTCTCATCGTGGCCTTCTCTCACACTGTGGAAGTTAGTGTTCTAGGTAAGTAAGGTAAAGTCTTAACAATCTAGCCTCCAGTCTTCTGTATTCAAAAATCGAATATGGTATACTTAGTAGAAAATGCCTGTAAATGTCTGCAATCTGAAATGATTATAGGTTTTTTGCTTGAAAGTCAACTCAAAATCGTGCACTGGTAAGATAGATATCATTCATGACACTGCTGCAGCAAAAGTGTAGAAATGATTTTTTTCTGGTATTTCCTGACCAGGTGTTGCCTGTGCCAGTATAGCATCAGGTCTAGGAGAGCTGACGTTTTTAGGACTGACATCCTTTTATCACAGGTAACATAGCTACATGTATTATATGATCTGAGGGCTAGTCTTGTTTTGAACCTAAGGGAAAACGACAGTAAATGTTTTTTTGATGCTCACTACTGACCCCTCTGCCTGTCATAGATGAGAAGTTGTAGCTTCTGTTGTAGATACAGTCAAGTTGTGTCAATGTCATGGGTCATCTGTTTTATTTCCTGTGTGTCATAGGTCATCTGTGTCTGCTTGGTCATCAGGAACAGGTGGGTTATGCCATTTTCACACATAAATGACTACAGCATACTTAGAATTAATGTCACAGTAGGAGCTGTGCCTTTTTGTTAAGCCCCTGTCACACATTCAGAACCTTCCCCCCCAACCAGCCGACCAAGGGCTTTAGAATTGAATTGAATTGAATTGAATTTTATTGCTCGACAGTTGCACAGGGTACAATGTTTGGCAACAATGACAATGTGATCATTACAATAATACTACTCTACTCCTAGGAACTATTAACTACTTGAGTATTAACTTAGGTAGGTGGCGTATTTACATGATGACGTTAAACGTTTCCATCTATCACAATTTTTCTCTCTTTTCTAAGGCGTTACATACATATTGTAACGCCTTAGAAAAGAGAGAAAAATAGCTTTTAACAACACTAGCAATTTAATATGCAGGGCCTACGTCTTCTGTTTGTCCATACTGTTGCTTGTATTTGTGACGTTTTGATCCGTCCCCACCCCCAGGTGGTGCAGGAGTGGGAGGTGCTCTCTCATATGCCGGTCTGCTACAGATTGGGGTCTCAGCAAGGAACTCCCTTCTTATCATGCTCACCGTGCCTTTTACTCTCTCAGTTAGGTAAAGAACTTTTTTTAACTGCTTCTAGATTTTTATAACGACATTCTGAAATCATGTAGAAGTATATGAAACTAAAAAGGTAACATTTGCAAAACAAATGCATAATGTTTACCTTCACATGGTCTAGCCTAACAAACTACTGATCTGTTTATTCTTACTCAAACACATTCATATATATATATATATATATATATATATATATATATATATATATATGGTGACCAGTCCCTCCAACTTGCTACATAATGTAATCCAATACCACATGGTGTCTGCTACAGCACCTGTTTAGTGTTACCATGGTGACAGCTGTCAGTACAGGTCATTGACCTTACGTGTTTGGAGAAAAAGAAACAGCAAAAACAATATGTTTTCCTTCTGTGAAGGTAAACATAAAAGTCTTATGAGAATCCAGATATGATTCTTTTGGTCTGTTTGTCTGCAGCTTTTGGTTAATTCTGGAGAAAAGATGGGCCAAACCTGCAAGTTCCATCCTGGCGGCAGACAGAGCACCTCTGTTAGCTGAATCTGATGGGAGACCACCTCCATCCAGACAGTCAGGTAGGAACACATTTATTCTATCACCTTCTGAACATTTCAGTCCATTTGCAGTATATACAGTATAAATGCTTCATTGCTTAGAAAAGTCATAAGTATGACTAAAAGCAACTTTGATTTTTTTTCCAGGTCCAAACCTTTCTCTTGTACAGAAATTTCAACTTGTAAAGGTAAATTGTCTACTAATACATGTATGAAAATGTGATAATGCTGGACTTACATTTTATTTTTATTGTCCTCTTGAATAATACTGCATGTACTAAAGTAACTATTACACTCATATCTCACCATAAAGAATCTATAGGTGCATGTCACTACACATTGAGATTTTGAAGAATGTTTGACCAAGGAGGTTTAAAATATTGGTTTGACCTTTTAATAGTACATAATTGTCTTTTATGATATTATGTTTTTATTTTCCAGCCACTAGTATGTAAGTACATGGCTCCCCTGTTCCTGGTGTATGTAGCCGAGTACTTTATAAACCAGGGGCTGTTTGAACTCATCTTCTTCAGAAACATCTGGCTCAGCCACTCTGAGCAGTACAGATGGTAGGTTATGTTATTTGTTATAGCCACAATTCACAGACTATTCTGAAAGTGGCTAATATATGTAGAAGCCCCTACTGTTTTTCATGATGATAACCTCCTATCTACAACAGTTGTAGGTAATGCCTTTTAGGCACCTTCATTCTGAGAACATTCTACATTCTTTGCAGAATGAAGGGAACAACCCCAAGAAAATTACCCACCTAGCTACCTCCCTTGATCCTGAGTTTTAAGAAATGGAAACTGTCTATGCAGTCAAGGTTATAGAATAAAGTAGCAGTGGTACATCATGTATTGTGTACTGTACACAGCAGATATCAACCACAACTGTTGTTTGTTCCAGGTTCCAGGTGATATACCAGATCGGAGTGTTCATCTCCCGTTCCTCCGTCAGCATTGTGCAGATCCACGCGCTGTGGCTCCTCGCCTTCTTCCAGGTGAGGCCAATGACTCCTGTGTCACCAACATGTCTAATTGGATAACACTATTATCTTTGTGTCTTATCTTACACAAAGCTTTTAGTAAGAAAAATTATGACAAATAGCGCTACACAGCTGTGGAAGGGGCTAGTCCACTGGTAGTGACATGTGTTCAACTTTCTTACTCATTCTCCTATACTGAGTGAGAAGTAGACAAAGCAGTATGCACAGTTCTTAAGTCTTTGGTGTGACTAGATAGGTCAGGGGATCTAATCCGCAACCTATCACATGCAAGGCAAGCACTCTTCGCATTGGCATTGCAGTGGTCCTCAAAATGCCCTGAATAGTGATAACTAGTAACTATCTAAACTTCTGTCCCAGTTTGTGAATGTTGGCCTGTTCCTGCTGGAAGTACTGCACCCCTTCCTGCCCTCCATCTGGATAGTCTTCGCCATGATCCTGTGGGAGGGTCTTCTGGGGGGAGCCGCCTACGTCAACACCTTCTACAAAATGTCAAATGAGGTATGCTATCCCGTTTCTTGAACATCTACAAAATGTCACATGACGTACGCTATCCTGTTTCCTTTTATGAAATACTTGAAGAGGTGGGTTATTCTGTTTTGAAAAGCCCAAATGAGGTCTGTCACAATAAGTGGGTTCACGAATCCAACTGCACGTGTGCAGTGTGATGCATTGTGGATAATATACAGAAACAAATAGATTTGTACATGTATAACAATAAAGCATGGTCCAGACAAGAACTGTTTGCAACTTAGGAGCCTTCACTTTTGACCTTGTGCTTGCAGAGTTGGCACCATGAACCTGCATATTGTAAGCCTTATATAGACATGACTGAACTAGCATTGTTCTAATGTCTGTATCCAGATTGAAGAAGAGCACAGGGAGTTCTCCCTCGGAGTGACGTCCCAGGCCGACAGCTGTGGGATAGCCGTCGCCGGGGCAATAGCCATTCCTGTCCACAATGTACTCTGTTCTATGTAAGGAGAAGATACATGTTCTCAGCCTAAATCCAATTAAATTACCTTTCATCTATTTTTTACACAACCAGTATACTAGTAGTCTCTTGCCTGCTTACGTTTTGATCTGTCGGACATCTTCCTCAGAGCTTCTGACTGGAGTACTGCTTCTTGCCATTAAATAAAAGCAGGTGAGAGACTATACCAGCTGTGTAAAAAAAACACAACCCCAATAATCGATGTTCAACCAACCAGATGAAATTATTTTTGGAAGATTTAACCTTTCAATTGAACGTTCATTGCACATTTTCACTGAGAAAAGAAGGGAATATTTACAGTTGAACCTGTACTAGTGACCATCTCTGCATTAGGACCACCTGTTAAATTTCTTTTTAACAAAGATATATGTTAATATATATGATTGTTTTAAGTATGTAGTTAAAAAAGATTTGTTAACGTCCACTCAATGTGAATGTGCTGGCAATACCTGTACATTCAGACATGCTATCCTATTACTACTATGTGTTGAAAAGTTAACTCATTGCAATACTATATTGGCAATTTGCTCTTGCCAGTGAGTACTTTATTACAGACTGACTTGTCATTAAATGTAATAAGAACATGATGTTAAGAGTCGCATGACAGTTCACAAACCACAGCCCATATACAAAGAACAGTGAATGTAGTTTTGTCCCATTTATGTCAAATAAAAGACATGATATACAATTTCTTTGTAAGAGTTCGTTGGTACTTATTCACTAAATCACCCCTGCAATGATGTCAACTTATTCTGAAGCAGGATCAAACTAAAAATTCTAACACAAAAAAGAAATTTCAGGACTTGTGTAATTTTAAGAGTCCTCTTTATCGATCTATGTAAGTTCAGGGACATTGAATGGGGCCGATGAACGAGTTTGGCAGTTCTTGGTCCGTTTTTGACCGTACGGTGACTGACCTTACGGTTACTGACCGTGCGGTGATCAATTCTGCAGCATCATGTTTTGATTGCAGCAAGAGGTCCTTGATTGCAGGTAGAAAATCAGGTGGCAAATATTTTTGTTTGTTAAAGTCTTTTTATCTCTTTTGTTTGCATGGGAAAGATACGGATGGAAAACAATCAGTCAAATGATTAATTCTGCTTTATTTTTTAGATTAGAAAGTTCTGCATTAATTTTATTGCGTAACTTTCAAAGTCTTTGTCGTCAGTTTGGTTCAACGCATGACTATTCACGTGGTAGTAAACCCCGTTAGTATAGATCCGAATGTTAGGTGGGACATGTGCAAATACTTGTGCAATGTGATCCATTTGGCATTTGGGAGCGTTGAAAGCGCCTGGGTTTGTTCTCAGGGCAGCAGTGGGGGTTACAACACGTCTGTCTGTTTACCACGACAGGGGCGGACCGGGGATCATGGTGGGCGCGTGAAAAAAAAGCTTCGCCGTGACAAAGCAAATTGTACAAAAAGTTACGCAGACTGGAATGCGGAACGACATTCATAGAAAAATAAACGACCTATTACCATGAAAAGATGCCAATGAATGATAATTAGCTCCTACAATGTTACACACACTCTACCACCATGTAACATTGGTTCGTCCGTGCAGTCCATGGCTGGTTCTGACCTTGACATTTAAGGACTTGAAATGCGTTCTATTAGTAGCAAGGCACGCTAAAAAAAAGTAAAAACTAGAGAAAGCAAGGCCCGAGAGCGCAAATCCCCGCCAGCTGTCTATAAACAATGTTGTTTTTTTTTAATCTACGCGCAGGCTCACCTGAGAAACAGGTCGACTTGAGTGTATACTCTGCTGTAAAACAAATATACCAAACTAATCAGTCCGAATTCTTACTTTAACATCTTTCTATATCAGCCCGCTATGGAAATGAACTGTGTAATGCACACCGTGGCTTCCTGAACAAGCACCGTTGTTTTATGAATATACAAGTTGCTACGGAAGGACATATAATTTTAGTATAAGAGACGCCTAGCATTGACAGAACGGTATCAAGGACGTGACCTCCTGACCTGTGTGGATTGTTGACTCAGACTCGGGTCGGATGGCTCTGGTATGGCACAGTAGGAGCATACCAGGACAAACTGCACAGGGAGGGGGCGAGGGAAAGTAGATTAAATCTAAGTCTGGAGGTATTTCTGCTAGGAAAAATTCAATCGTCAAGAATTTGTACCAACTGTTGACCTGCCAAATACAAGAATATGCTCGATTTACCGCCTTCTTAATAGACGACTCGTGACACTACACAGATGCCCCCTTGCCCTCAGACGTTTTTGGTCCGCCCCTGGGGGGGCGTATCCTCTCAGTTTCCAGTGGTGACGACGTGACTCCAATCAGCTGAGAGACCTTGAAAGTTTAGGGGTCTAGTCGTTACTCAGCAAAACGCCCGGGTACAAAAACCAACAGGTCGACTAGAAACAACACTACCGGTCTTTCCACCGAGGGCTGCTTAAGAAGCTTTGCGAGACAGAACGCAGCTGCGTTGAAAGGAGTTCCTGAAGCGTGACCTCCTTAAAGACTCGCCATGTCGCTCCTTCTGCACGTCGCGTCTGGAGCCAAGGCGTTTCTAGACTTGCACACCATCCTTGTCCTGTTGGTGTCCTTCCTTGGTGTTCTATGGTTCGTCCGCAGGGGGAGGAACTACCCGCCCGGGCACTGGAAATGGCCAATACTCGGCAACATTCCTCATATTTACAAGGTGAGTGAATCAACAACTCATTTCTTCTTCAAAACTCTGCCGTAACCTTGCCCTTAAATTAAATGCGACCATACGCATGTAGTAGCAGTGGTGAACGTAAGTTGGTTCATTGTGTAGCGTACACCGTATGGACACGACCTCTGGACATTTATAGAAGGGATCGATTGACCATATGTGCGTGTACAGTTTCGATGGCATCATTTTCTGCACGAGCGGTCATTTTAGGCCCCTGTCACACATTCACGCCTCCCGAACACTATCCGAACGCCCCCCCCCCCCCCAACTATGGTTAGGAGTAGGTCGGCGCAAGGTCGGCTGATGTTCGGCGAATTCAGCAACTATTCAGGTGCGTTGCAAAATGTTTGAAACATTCGGGGGTTGGTGAGGAGGTTCGACCATGGTTGGCTGGGATTATGCCATTAAGTCAGCAGAACACTAATCAACCATTCAGGAGTAAGTCAGTAGTGTTCGGGACGTGTTGGGGGGAGGGGTCAAATCTGACTCAAATTTAACTCAAATTTCGATTCGTATAGAAAGGTCGGCGTGCCCTAAATCTGGTCAGAGTGCTCCCCGAACGTCAGCCGATCGTGGTCGGCTGGTGTTCGGGAGCAAATTCTGGGAAGGTCGTGAATGTGTGACTGGGGTATTAGCTATGGCTAACACAGCCGTATCAGTCACGAATTAACGCCCCTCAAAACACACGAGACTCCTTGAAGGAAAACAGGCGTAACAATTAGATAAATATGGGCGCTCACAGCGGCGTCGTTAATCATTACAGGATTCTCACCTAGTTTAGTAGTGTACACTATCCTTTAGTGCTTCGAGACTAGTTTGTATTGTACGTGGTTCGTACGCGTGTAGTAACGCCCCTCTAAACACACTAGGACATATAATGGCCAATAATGAGACAGGTATATACGGCATTGTTAATCATTGCAGAATTTTGGCTCATGTTGGAGGGGGCTAGCCTGGTTACCAAACCTATTTTAGCTCCCAAGTCTCTTTGCGGAGAGGACCAAAGAGACTCGGGAGCTAAAATAGGTTTGGTAACCGGGCTAGGAGGCCCCCCACACACGAGCGCTCACAAAAAAACAACAACAACACTGAACACCCTCGTAAACACTTAAGTTAACTCTGAGAACGTTGTAAATGGCTTTTCAGAGGGTTAAATTTAGAATCTCCCTGGGTATGACCCTGCCTCCTCCCTCGTCTCATATCATATCAAATCAAAGCACATCAAATCAAACTTTATTGCACAACAGTTTTTAACAGGTACAATGTATAGCAAGTTCTTGACCAGTACTAGACTCTAATTACCAAACTAATAATATCTATGCTATTGCCTACAGCAATGCTAAGGAGTTCTATATAATTGAAGACTAAAACCTGCGCTATTTCTAATATGATTGGTACAATATATGAAACATGGATTGCATGATAATACACAGGAGTGCTATATAACTTAAGACTAAACACTACGCTATTTTAATTTCTTCCCGGCGCCTCTGTAGGATCCCCACCTGGTGTACACGCGGTGGGCGCAGGAGTACGGCCCGGTCCTGCACGTGCGGCTCGGCCAGAAGGACGCCGTGGTGCTGAACGGGTACGAGACCGTGCACAAGGCCTTCGTGGGGAAGGCCGAGGACTTCTCCGGCAGGCCAACCTTCATCTACTTCATCGACAAGATTTCTGACGGCGGCAAAGGTGAGTGTTGGTACCATTATTACCAATAAGAACGTAAGTCCATATTTTATTTTGTGTTGGAAATTACAGTTCAAACTTGCTTCTTAAAATCTCAAATTGGATTACTGCCCATGCTTCTAGGTGTGATCTTCGCCCCGTACGGCCCCTTCTGGAAGGAACAGCGGAAGTTTACTCTCATGAGCCTGCGCGACTTCGGCTTCGGCAAGCGGAGCATAGAGGGGAAAATTATCGAGGAGTCCCAGGCGCTACAGGTGGGGAGAGACTAGCCTCTACTAGGCTTTGGGAGGCGACTGGAAAGTTTGAGGCAAACTGTACTCCCTCGCGGACCAACTCCCCTGGCGTGTTATCTGTTTATTTGGCTAATTTCCACTCTTTCTAGCCGCCTCCCGATGTCTGGTAAAGACTAGGGAGAGACTCGTGTCACACAGATGAACCTTGTAGAACAATCTTCCACAACGGATACAGCATATAGCCAACCGGACTGCAGATAGTTTATCATTGACGAAAGACTGCTTAACATTTAAAAAAACTCAGGAAAATCAAAATTTGACACATTTTTTTGCTGACTGTGCTGTAAAGTTGAACATGCCAATGGCCTGTGTAGACGTCTGTCTATATTTCTGTATGTCTTTATTTCTTTTCTAATGTCTGAAACACCACGGCATAAGGACATAGCGTGCACGTTCTTCTGCACCGCTGTTTTCCGGAAGAGTTATTCAGCACCAAGGACAGGGGTGGTACTGATATCTGACTCCTTCGATTCCCGTTATTGTCAGTATGTGTTACATTCTAAGGTAATCAATGTCAATGAGCTCCTTTTTAAAAACATAACCTCTTAAAGAGTAGCTATATATAGTTTAGTCTCCTAGAATTGTTAAGTACATTATACAATTGTTGTGCAATAAAGTTACCATTACCATTGCTGTGTTTTCACAGTCAGAAATCGCTAGGTTCGACGGACAGCCGTTCAGCACACACCGACTCCTGCAGAACGCCGTCGCTAACGTTATCTGCAACATAGTGTTCGGCGACAGGTGAGACGTGCGGGGATCTTGTGTGTTTTTTGTTTAAAGAATCCGTTTCCCCATAACCATAAACTCGTTTGAGGAGACACGTGATGTTAGACGTGACGCAGTCAAACCTGTACTAGTGCCCACTTCTACACAAGGACCAACGTCCTAATTGCCAATCTAGCGCTTGTCCTTAGCGCCATTTTCGTTTTTTTCGGGAACCCTACTTCGGTGTTTTTTTGGAACCAAGTACTCTGTCTCTGTACAGGTGGGAGTATGACGACCCGCTGTTCCAGCGCATGATGGACGCCCTCGACTACATGGTGTCCACCAACGTGTTCGCAGTTCCACAGAACTTCATTCCTTTTACCAGGTATCTAAACTTTTGTCTAGTCTTTCTTCTCATAAACATATCTACAGATCACATACGTGACAGATCTTAAGTGTAGGGTTGATAGCACACTAATTAAGGTTAATCTGTTACGGTTAGGTTACATTCGTCATAGGACGTCGTACGATGTTAATGCAGTAAAATTTTCAAGCAGGATATGAGGATCTGACAGCTGCTAGCATTTTCCTTAACAAGGCAGCTGAATTTGAAGGACACATGCATGACTATCCCAAGAATGTTTATCGATATCGTACGACGTATGGTCAAAATGGGTCAAAAGAGCAACCGGACTATAATTGAGTTTAGTCGATGAGGGTTTTTTCAACCCTTTATTCCTTCCCCCGACCCCAGGTACATTCCCGGCTGGGAGGGTCGGCTGAAGCCCTGGATGAAGAAGTTCCTGTCCATCATGGGTTACCTGCGGGAGGAGCTGGACAAACACAAGGCCAGCTTCGACCCCAACGACCTGAGGGACTTCATCGACGCCTACCTGCTGGAGATACAGAGGCAGAAGGACGTGGAGGCGACCAGGTTTGTTTGTTTGTTTGTTTATTTGCACAATAAAATTTAAACAGAATAAGTAGAGAATTATGTAAAAGAAAACAATGTGCAGGAGGGGGTGAGAAGCCCATAGGGCTTGTACAAGACCCCCGGGCCCCCTCCTTCCAAAGTTGCTTAACAAATGATGATCATGAAATTGATATAATGATTGAAAAGGAATTAACGGAAAACAAAGATGTAGCAAAGAAAACTAATACATATAAATTAATATCATGAAACTGATATAATAATTGGAAATGAATCAACGGAAACAAAGATATAGTATAAAAAGGAAACTGATACATTTAGATGGTTTAGCAAAGCAGCTCACTAATGACAAAGAAAATTTTACAGGACCGATATACTAGAAATTAATACAACTGAAAGATTACTCAAATGATAAAAAAAGGTTCAAGGAGGACCAGCTGCTGCAGATCATGAGGGACATGTTCTTCGCCGGAGCAGAGACGACCGCCACGACTATCCGCTGGGTCCTGTTCTACATGGTGGTGTATCCCGACGTGCAACGCAAGGTAGGGGGGTCACAGTGAGAAATACACATACTAGTAACCTTTTTTTGACTGGATAGCCTTGTCGGTCTAACAATTGGCCGCTCTTCCCAGAGGTCCAGTTGAGGGGGATCAATTAATGCAAAAATTTATAAACAACTGCCAGCTATAATAGTAACAACATGTCCAAAATCACGATCCGCAAATTTCTATCATGATTCATTCCACACTACCATAACCTTTCTTTGAGTGCATAAAGCAATTTTTAGCCTGGAATCCAGTCTTGTAAGCCACTGGAGGCGGACTAAAGCTAACGTAGCGCCTAGATTCCAGGCTAACGTAACTGCTCCTCCCGCTCCAGGTGTACGAGGAGATAGACGGGGTTCTCGGGAAGGGCCCGCCGTCCGTGTCGCACCGCAGCCAGCTGCCGTACACGGACGCCGTGCTGGCCGAGGTGCAGCGGATAGCAACCGTGGTGCCGCTCGGGATACCCCGCGCCACCACCAACGATACGACCCTGAACGGGTACAAGTGAGTCCGAATTCTGTGTTATTCATTAAATTTTGTCGAAATTTATGTCTTACGAGACATTGGCACATGGCTGAAAGATCTCAAAAGAAAATGGTTTTATGGATGAGATAACGATATTTTATTTAAAACATATTGTTTTTGCTCAGTTTCTTCTTCCTCTTCTTCTTCGTCTTCTCCAAACAAATTAAGTCAATGACCTGGGCCAGACATCTGTCACCATGGTAACTGGTGCTGTAGCAGACATGCTGTGGTATTGGGTTACATTTTGTAGCAGGACAGAGTTGGAGGGGCCGTTCACCATATATATTAAGTGGTTCACCATATATATATATATATATATATGTATATGAATGTGTTTGAGTAAGAATAAACAGAGCAGTTTGGCTAGACCATGTAAAGGTAAATATTATGCATTTCCTTTGCAAATATTACCTGTCTAGTTTTATTTTATTTCTTAATTTTTACAGTATTCCCAAAGACTGGATCCTGTTTGTGAACTTGTGGTCCGTGCATCACGACCCCCAGCGCTGGCCTGAACCCGACAAGTTTGACCCTGGCAGGTTCTTGGACGACAGCGGCAAGTTCCAGAAACCGGAGGGGTTCATTCCGTTCTCCACGGGTAGGTCAGCCATCGTTTCAGTGACCTGGGCCAGACGTCACCATGGTAACTGGTGCTGTAGCAGACACCCTGTGGTTTCGGGTTACATTATGTAGCAATGGCCCGACACCATATGCTAGTATATGAATGTGATTGAGTAAGAATAAACAGAGCAGTAGTTTGTTAGGCCAGACCATGCGAAGGTAAACATTATGCAGTTGCTTTGCAAATGTTGCCTTTCTAGTATCAGTTCATTTTTTGTGATTTTTTGGGAGGAAAGGTCGAGTAGAATTCGGAATAGAAATAAATGACAAACGACAAGCTTGATAAGCTCTGTTATAGAAACTAGAGTATAAATGTACACAGATAAGGCACAAAAATACGAAAACGCAGGTAACTGGATTGCCATTAGAATCCCCATGCAAAACTCAACGTTAACGTTCGCGGGTACACTGGAGACCTTTTTTTACTTTGGCCAGATCGGCATAGATATGACTACGTGGTGAATTTTGTGAACCAGAACCAAAAGAAGACTTTTTTACTCAAATGTGATTTTTCAGTACGTTGATGGATGGACGACTTCAATGTTGAGTGGAAGTTGACTCTGATATTTTCTTCCACCAGGCCACCGAGTGTGTTTGGGTGAGCAGTTGGCGAGGGTGGAGATTTTCATCTTTGTCATCACCCTGCTGCAGCACTTCGAGCTCAAGCTGCCAGAGGGCGCTCCTGCGCCATCACGTAAAGGAAGGATGGGCGTGACCCACGCACCCGAGCCTCACGATATTGTGGCAATTCCACGAGATTAGATTTGAAGACATCGATAGTCCACAAAAAGCAGGGAAAATATTTTTTTGTATACATTAACTATGTACGTTAAATATTAGCATACTAACTAGTAGACAATAGAATGTTTTCTACTTTATTAGGATTTAATGATAGGCAGTACGTTATGCAATACTTTGCGATTTTGGCAATTCATTTCGATCATATCCTAAGGTACTTTATACTTGTCTGGTGTATGAATTAATAGTTAAACGTGCGTGGATAAACCTGATATAACATCGGGCATCCAACTTACGACATATTGTGTTGTTCAGTCAACATGAACTTGTCTGAAATGTGATATGAAGTTGAATTTCTTTAATCATAAAAAAATAAGTTACTATTATTTGATATTGTAGAACTCCGTTACTAACAAATTGGTATTACTCTTGTTGAATACTAGTATGCTACGGCTGCTTGATGAGCTTTGAAGCGCACAACAAACAATATCAAACTGTAACAGTCTATTTTTGTATAACCAAGTACATGTACAAGTGAAGTGTTGTAACTTAACCGCTACGCAAGTCGTACAATTAAATTCACTACTGCGTCCCTAAAACACCTCATGAAAGTAAACACCTATCTTTAAGTGGCACTATAAAACCCCTGGCTACAAAGAAAGTGTGAAGTCTTTTGTGAACACCTGTTGTGAAGTGCAGCAAGTGGAGTGTGGGTCGTGTGGCGTCATGGTTAGGGTGTTTGGCCCAGAACCCAGAGGTACTGGGTTCGAATCCCCTGGCAAGTCCCGACGTTATGCCCTCGGGAAAGGTACTTAGTACTTTACACGACTTTCCTCACTTCCCTCAGGTGAAGTGACTTGGAGTACCTAGCTTCGTTTAGGGATGTCCCTCGGATAGAGGTCCCGTGTTTGGGGAGAGCCACACCCCACGCACATTAAAGAACCCACCACACCTTGTTTTGGCGAACCTCTGTCTCGTATCAGCCATGCCAGAATGATCATCGTCATGATCGGGGGCATCAAAGGAAGGAAAAGAAAGAAACAACACTAAAGGAATCATATGGGCTCGTTGGCAGTCGCGTGTCCATGACGTCATGACGATGTAGGGTCCCCTAATATAGTGATGAGTCATAGCCGCCTGCGAAGTCGCCATCACGTGATCAATGCTCTACCATGAACATCTCAAATATACTCCGGGATCCATCAATATAGCGACCGCAAGGAATACTGCATAAGTTATGACTAGCATCGGCGTAACCAGTATTTCATAATCAGTTCTAATAGTTACTGATTCAGTAGAAAGTACAAATGTAATGTACAGTAAGTCGCATTCCTTGAATATCTAAATTAACAGCCTTGTCTATCTTGCACTGCTGCATACTGTTGAAGGTTATTTTCGCGTTTACTATGTGTAGCAAGGATCTTGTGGTTTGTAGATGTGTGGCCAAAAAAGAACGGATATTTCACCTATTACAGGTAACACTGCCCTGTAGGACCTTTTAATGGCATACCACTTTACGCTATCACACTTATAGAATCAAACCCAGCACTGAATGGATTATAGGATGGGCTTTAGTATGGAAAATACATTTTCGAGTCAAGGTCTAGCAGTTATTTCGCCGGGTTATGACGTACTTTATGCCCCAGAGCGAGCAATATTTCACGCATGCGTCAGAGGTTATCTATGGGGTCTTGTCATCAGTATGCTAAGAGCTCGGGGGCCTTGGTGGATTCAAAATGGCGGCTTAGCAGAGATCGGATGACTAAACCCCGAAACATTTGTGAATATTCCTGCTCTAAGAATCAGTCCTGACCACAGTAGATATCTTGTTTCGCACCAGGAGGAACCTCCAACCACAGAACTAGAAGATGGATCCTGCAGAGGTAGGTTACTTAGGCTTTCAGGACGCTTTCCTTGGCCACGATTACGACGGCTGCATACGAAAATGCTTGATGATTCGGTGATCGTCATAAGATGGGGCGGGGGCGGGTGGCAGAATAGGTCGATACGAACCCGCCTAAACAACGGTAATTACGTTGCCTCAGTCAAAAATGATACTCAAGGGGAACAAATGCAATTTTCCACGTTATGTGGTGATATTAAGTTATCACTCGGCCATGCAGGGCGACGGAATGGGGATATTTTATGGGGAGGGGGGTATAAATTGAGGTTAATTTTTTCCACTAACATCACATGAAGAGGATGTTGTCGGTTTTAAGGACCTACAACTTGTTCTAACCAGAATTTTAAGGAGACTGATTTTGTAAGAAGTCTTAGTCAACAATGACGGGCTAACAGTAAGGTGTTTACATGCTTGGTGACGCTACATGCACAAAATACCTTTAGATCGAGGTCGAGTAACATCAAAACTGACCAGGCAGTGGTGATTTTTGTCAGTCGACCGGCGTAGCATAAACATATTTTGACAGCGTGCTAGCAGTGGCCTTACTATTTGTACCAGAAACACGGCAAAAATCAACATTGTAACGAAATCTATTTTGCTGTGGAGACCACGAGTTTTCCATATGTTGTGCGATCCCAAATTTGTCTGTTTGCATAGGCCACAAACAAATTTGCAGTACAGAGCTACATGTATCTAGCATGTATCTTGTGGTCACATGAACCCTCCTCCGCCCAGCATCAGATACTCCGAAGATTGACGTGAATTATTAAGTAGCAGCTCAGATGTGCACAGCGTCACGTATACAGGACGTCACAGCCACACTGGACTCTGATGTTTTCCAGCCAGGCATGGTCTTATCTCTAAGTAGTTGCCAGCTAAGAATGATCAGGGCAGTCCCACTTACTTAAGTTAAAACCCAAATCTACGATAGCTGCTTGGTGGAAAGAAAATATTTTGGAAGTGAGTAAGTACACAGAAAAACAAATGCAGTTGGAAATCCATTGCTTTCCACAGATATAAAAGATGTTTATCTAAATCCATTCTAATTTATGTACATTCACGCAAGATCAGAGAACCCCGTCATACTTATTTTGTCATTTCTAAAGGGAGGTCAAACATGTTTTTTTTTAATCTGTTTGAACCACTTGACTTGCATTATCCAAGGAAAGTTAAAGATCTATGCTGACATCTATTGTTGCAGTAATTTTCTTACTGTACATCACAAAAAACTCTATGCTTTTGTGTTTCAATTTCAAACGTCCATAAAATGACTCCAGGTCTGGCATTGCAAAACAGCTCCCTATCTATGCCATGATGTAATTTGAATTTCAAGGCCTCCCCCAAGATCAATCCCTGCAGAACTAATGGGTTTTCCCACCTACCTGTGGAGCATTAGGGACAAATCATTTAATCCCTGTCTGGGGTCCTATAAACATGGATGCATAGGTGGCCCTTCACCCCTCCCTCCTTGAGCAAAAACATGAATTTATTTTCCCTTATAGTTTTTGCAGGAGCTTTATTAACAAGTTCAAAACAAAACTGCCATGATGTCGTATGTCACTGTCAAACAGCGACTGTAAATGTGATTGCCTTCAGTGCTTGGATAGTGGGACATATTTGTGGAGACAGGATTTATACTGTTGTCACTGCAATTACATGGTAGAAGCCCTACTTCAGCCCAAAGGGGCTGGAGTACATTGTAATTCAAATAATGTACCTCAGATTTATTATGTACATTGTCAAGCAAGAAAAGACTGTTCACTCAAGTCATCAATCAAAACACCCATGCTGTAGGCTTTATCTGCCATGTACTGTAAACTTATAATACTACAAGTATGATGTCCCTGTGAATTACCTTGTACATACGTCAAAAGACATCTTGTTGTTTTCTCAATACAGTAACTCAGATAATGTAAACCTCATGATCAGTCAATCCACAGTGGGTACTGTACCATGATACATGTACTCCAAAAAGACAAATCACCCATTTGAAAAATCACCAGAAATGAACAATTTCCTTTCATAAGCTACTGGTTTCCCCGAAATTTGAGAAAAGTGCAAAAGCACATTTGTAGTGGATGGAAAAATGCAATAAAAGCATGTGGAAGCTGCTCGTAAGTGTGTGTCGCCCACATTATAAGCCTGCCCTTTCCTGTGATATGGACATCCTGCCAGTGCACCTTGGTTATTTCTGCTGATTTCCTGTCTCCAGAAATGTCCAAATATAGTCATACTCCTCCTATCCTGAGGTAGAAGTCGTATTATGGAAACATCATGTCCATCATGTCTCCATCCTGCTTGTGGAACATTCCCATATCTGTAATTGCCATACTATATTGCTGCCTGCAGGTTTCAGTCAATCAGCATGCCTGAAACGCATCCTGTCAACACAAATAAACTGGCATCATAAAGACTTAACCAGACCAGACTTTTAGTGCTGATGCAAAAGCCATATGATTATAGAAGCTAGATTTGGAAGATATGCACATGACATTGACGTAGTATATGTCTCAACGCATCTGCATAAAAACAAATCAGATTTATCAGATTCAAATTGGATTTTATAGCAAATGTGGCTTAAATGTCCCGCCCAACTCTCTCGTGGATGAGCCATAGAGACATATCTGGTTTATCTGCCTTCAGAATCAGAGATGCTTCTTTTGCAGTAATACTAATACATAAAATGTACATGTAATATGTATGAATCACTACATGTGTGCTTGAAAATTTATATGGTTTCTGTGGAAGGAAACAAATTGACATTTGATCAGATGCCAAGGGAGATCTGCAAGATACGTGTACATGTAATTAGTCGTGGATGTCTAGAATACTACCAGGTTTTCATCACCAGAACATACATGGAATTTCTGACATGTTGTTTATGTACATGCATATCATACTCAATTAGAATCCAAATGGTGAGACAAAAACATTTTAGCTGGCATTATAACTTCTTACTACTAGTTGCCCTTTTTTTCTATATCTGAACATGGTCTTTTCTTGGTAACATGTTCTTTTAGAGATGGCAACACTTTAGGTATACTATAACCTCATTCATAATTAAAAAGAATTTCCAGCAACTACAAAAGAATATATAGCAGATCTCATGTCCCAGGTACTTTTAAAGGACCTTTTTTGTTTTTATGCAAAGAGATGTGTTAGAATTAGGATGGATAAAAGAAATACTTGATGATGAATGCATGCTTTTTTACACTTGCCAATGCATGTTCTATCTGGAAGAACTGTTTGAGTGTATGATCTATGACTAATCCGAGTGTCTTTACATCTGAACTGTCCTGTGGCCTGTCCTAATGTAGGCATCTTCCATGATTAACCAGGTAGTATTCTTTCTACCGTATAACCTTCGCACATGAGTGGAGTAACTACTGTATGTACACGTATTTGTACGTCATGTACTGTACATGTACTGCATGAAATTTTAATGCATGGTTATATTGCAAGCAAGCCAAGCATGTATATATACTATATACCAAAGCACTGTATACCATGACTTCATGTTGCATGCCCTAAAGAAATTGGAAAGGTACACCCATATCTAACATAAAATTTGATTACAGTAAGCAATTTGATAAGAAATTTGCTCCAATGTATTGTAATACTAATATACTGATAGAAAGATACACTATTTACTGATAGAAAGATACACTGTCCTTTGGTCGATTTTTTTTCTCTTGCACAATTTTTGACAGCCTATGAGGCCAAGGTATGGTCCTTATCGTAGACATTTGGCAGAGCACATACAGATCATGTACAGCGAAGAACTTCTTTCAATTCTTTGGTCTAAAACATATACATGTCACAATAAACCCCACATGAAAGCTATCACTGCTTGTCTTTCTTTATAGTATTGCACAGAACATCTTATAAGTTATATCATTTATTTCATAAATTTTCTCCCATTTGCGTTGTCACAACAAACAACTTTTTATTCGTTATCTTTAAATCCTAGATATAAAATGTGTGATTCCCATAGTCTTAAAATACAGATTAGGATGCTAAATACACAAGGTCTTGGAACTATTAAGAGTAAGACATTCAAACAAAAGTTTGCTTTTGTTTTTATGATAACAACGATTAAATAATTAAATACTTGTACATTTTTAGGATTGAGTGAGATTTAACCTTCTCCCTGCTGCCTATCATTGTAACCAATTTGTAAACTTGGTGCTGAAAGGCTACCTTAGCAGGGAAAGGGTTATCCCTATGTATCTGAATAATGTAGCATCTAATTGTAAAGAAAATGTTGTTCTAATCTGTTTGTTTGCCTGTTAACTGGTCAAGAAAAACTATTAGATGGTATGATGAACAGTAAAACTTTGATGGTCACTCTAAGATGTAAACTGCCAGCTGCATGCTAGTTTGACTTCATAGTGCATGTGTAGACTCTGTAAACCTCTCTCTGTGTGGTGTGATGACATGAACTAATCGTAGTTCCCAAACTTGCTTCTTCACGAGGGCGCGGGAACGCCTGGGTCCCCCGTGGGCCTGGCTCAACCCCAGGTAAGCGGTGCTAGCGTCCAGACGGTAAGGAACTCGCCTACGACTCTAGATCTTGACTTCCCCTGCAATCTGCTCCTGCTCTTTAGGTTTAACTGCCACCTTTGTCATGATAACAGGGCTGTGCCAAGCTTCAGGGGATGGGAAGTACACACAATATGAAGAATATTAATGAATCATAATACTGTACTTAAATCCACGAAATAGTTTTTGCCCTAGGTTCCACATTGGGCAACCTGAGTCAAAAAAAGGATTTTGAACACTGCAATTAAGAATGATTTTTAAACTGCAAGGGGTTCATATGAAGAAGTATTTTTAGACTGCAGTTGAATTTGACTTACTGGGTACCCCAATTTTCGAAATATGGGTAAGTCCATTTTTTGGCATTGGCAGTTGCAGTCTAAAAATACTTCTCCATACTATGAATTCTACCAACACTGATGAATTTGCATTTTGCAAGCTAAGGGTTGATATTATTATTACAATATTCCTTTCTAGTTTTACTGGGTTTTTTCTTTGACTCAAAATGGTACAACAGGTAACAGCAACAAGAGGTATAGTGACTAATAATCCTCCTAAAGAAAACTTGCAGAAGTCCAGATCCTGGTATATAAAACCATATCATTTAGCTATAGCAAGAAGAGGTTTATGGTTTTATTGATAATCATACTACATCCCCTGAACTGCTTGGTTTGCCATACTAAAAGCTACAGGATAAAGCATTTAATTAATTTTACCCTTAGTGCTGTGTGTATGACAGCAACATTGTACTTGCACCTACATGTATCATTAGGGCAGAGCTATATGTAAATGTGAATGCATGATCCCCTAACACCCTCAATACTCCCCAAATATCACAACCCAACTTTATGTGCAATAACCTGGATACCAGGATTTTAAATCATAGTATTTAGCATACGACATATGCAAAGTATAATCTTGATATGGCTTGAGTGTTTTCTCATACATGGTACAGTGTGAAAAGATGTGGTTGCTGTACATACCCTCTATTTGTGTTCCTATTAAGTGTTATTAAGACTTTGTCCCTTTTGTGTTTCAGATGATGACCAACTCCAACATGAGAGTAGTGAAGGAACCCAGAGGTTTCCTCAAGTTGTTGCAGTTTGTGAGTCCTTCCTTTTGTTCTCACTTATACTACATTGTACTACTGTGTCATTTGCTGAAATAATGGATAAAGAATTAATGCCAGCTAAAGAATTTTAGATTACAGACATTGTCATGACTGCCTTACTCACATGTTAATTGTACTGATATTGATAACAGTAGTAACTTGTTTTTTTTGGTCCAGAGGAGTCATAGATCACATGCATTTAGATCACTTTAGTCTTTTCATGACTTCCTTACTCACTCATTCTAAGGTCATTATATTGATTTTGATTTTTTGTGTTCCAGATATTTGCAATCTTTGCATTTGCCACTGCGAGTGGAGGAGGGAGCAATTTCCAGTTCAGTGTGACTTGCAATGGCAGCGATCCCAAGCTGGTGGACGTTTATTACTCCTATCCATACAAGTAGGTCTTTTGTTTTTTACCAACTACACATTTCTTGGATGAAATCTTTAGAACTTGTTTTCCTTATTAGTATTAGCTGATAAGCACAGTACCATCCATGGCTCATTGCCTATTCATTATCCACTGCCTTTAAAGAAGAAGTCAAACCCCATTATACTTATTAATAGCAAACTAAGTAGTAGTATAAGTTGATCAGACAATACTTGTATGTTCTCTATTGCTTTACTTTACTTCTTTGACACTGTACATGCAGTTAGCCTTCGGGCGTGATAGTGCAAACAATAAAGATACCATTGTCTTGCTACAGGCTAGAAGATGTCCCAGTGATGGACAAGTTTTGTGAAAACACCACCCAGACTGTCTACCCTCTGGTCGGGAACGAAAACTCATCAGCAGAGTACTTTGTGACCATTGGGGTCTTTGCCTTCCTGTACTCACTAGTAGCCCTAACGATCTATGTTTTCGTGGAAGGTCAATTTGGAGACAAGAACCTGTGGTCTAAAGCAGTAAGTAGAATAGTAAAATTTGTTATGCCAGATACTAATTAGTTTCTACTGTTGGTCATTTTGTATTGTATTTTGAAAGTATCTCAAGTAATGATGTTCAAATGGTAACTGCCTGGCAATTGAATACTGCCTGGCCAATTTGATGCTGTCTTTGCAGCCACCAAAAGATCTGCTTGGAGATTACCTTTTGCGAAAGTAAACCTGATGACTGAGTAAGTTGATTGAGCTTGCAGGGCTCGAAATATTGGGTGCACATGCACCTTAGTGCAGGTAAAATTTGGGCTGTGCAGGTATTTCTGATGTCTACCTGCACCTAACCTGCACTGGGCCATGTACTGGGCTTACACAAATGTAGGTGTATGTGTATTTTCATTAGATGTATTGACTGTTATCACCTATGAAGTGTAATGGCAGTGGTTTCTGAATTTTAGTGTGATCCAGACTTCCTACATTCTGAGTGATGCAGGTAAAATTTGTCTGGTGCAGGTAAATTTTCAATGTTACCTGCACCAGTGCAAATAAGCAGAAAAAAGTATTTCAAGCCCTGGCTTGTATGTAATGTTGGATGATCTCCCCCTCCTCCCCAGGACCTGTTCATCACCACAGCGTTCGCCATCTTCTGGTTCACCAGCTCCTCAGCGTGGGCCGCCGCCGTGGCCGACATCAAGTGGTCGACGTACGCCCCGAACGTGTACACGCACGGCGACATCGTGAAGCTGTGTCAGAAAAAAAACACGGTGTGCACCGACGGGGGGCATAACTCCTCCTACGCCAACCTCAACGTCTCCATCGTAAGTAGCAAAATCACAGTCTGAAAACAAAAACAAGTCTGTAGACAATATTCCAAATAGCGAAGTTATGGGTAAGTCAGGGATAAGGTACGCATTGCCATGGCAACATGTTTGCAGTCTATGTTGCCATGGTAATGGCTTGCCCACTGCGTTACCAGAGTTTAAAATTTTTCTGGCATGCAAAGGGATCTGGCATATGAGCTATAGTGAGTGCTCAAGCCAAGGGATTTGCAGCAAGTGGTTCACAGTAGACAGGTGGCCACTTCAGGCAGGGTTCTTAGTGTTTGGGTCAATGGGAAAAATAATTTTCAGTAGGTTATTTTTTTAGAAATCTTTTGTACTTGTCTTAAGAGGCTATGAGAATAGTACATTGCAGCTGTACATTGTATGGTGATGATGATGATGATGATACATGTATTGTTTTGTATTTGTCACAACCACACTATACAGACAGCTTGTAAAAAAAAAAAACTGATTTTTTTTCGCTTTTCATTTCAGCTCTTTGGATTCCTGAACTTCATCCTGTGGGCCGGCAACATCTGGTTCACCTACAAGGAGACCCCGTGGCACGCACAGCGCAACGAGCCCGCCGAGAAAAAGTACCCCAGCCCCGCCCTGGGCACTCCCACCGGCATGGAGGGGGGCACCCTGTCCTCCCCCAGCCAGATATGAGCCGGTCCACTCGAGCCACGCCCAATGCTAAGTTAACAGTGGTTGCAATGCACCATACAAATGTTGGTACTGACTCTGCATGAGACAGCATTTGAACTTAACCTTCTGTCTGCTAAGGTAGCCTTTTGGCAGAGACAGCAGGGAAAAAGTTGTTGTTCAAATGTCCTGTGGCATTGTAAATTATAATTTGTCAGGTGAATTGTTAATCAAATGCTGCTGAAGTTGTTATATGTGTAGACACTGCCTTGTGTTGCTTTGTATTGATTCCACATACTTTACTTTACATTATGGCTTCATTTAAACTAACACTCTATGAAACATTTGTATGGTGCATTCAGGGCTGTTGCATGTGCTTTTCTGTAGTATGTAAAATTTTTCTATTTCAATATATATTTCAGCATTAAGTTTTGGTTTCTTAGAATGTAAGTTTTCCTTTCAGTTATGTTATGTAAAGTTAAGGCCAGACCTAAAAATCATGGTCTTGTTTTAGTTGGCTTAAATTAGGTTGAACAAAATCACGCATGTCAGACATACAACATTTTCTCTTGGTAAGAACAAAAATTCCATGCAGAACTAAGTTACAGTTGCAGCTGTGGAATAGTTCCAGAGTTTGAGTAGCTGCAGATATATTATACTCTCTTAGTGAGCATTCCCCTTAAAGTTATTCTTAGTATAAGCAAGGGCTGTGTTGTAGTGTTTTGTTGGCATAGTTATCACAATGTGATATGTAAAGTGTACCTACTTTGCAGTTTTCCTGTGTTCTACACTAAAATCTGCTATTCCTCTTCTTTTCAATATGAATACTTACAATCTGATTCAACACTGATGAAAATGCAGAATTATAGGGAAAAGTACCAATAGGGAACAAATGCAGTTTTTGTGACACAGCTACTAAGTACTTCGTGTGGTAATACAGATGTAAAGTAGGTGTTACATTTCTTCAAAAGCACTAGTACTGTTCAAAAATTTGAGTAGAAGCGAGTTACACTAACAGTTTACCAATTGTATAGAGTAAGTGTATCTAAAGGGCCAGGGAAAAAAAAGGAAACTGAATGGGCATTACGTTTATCTTTAAATGTTACATTTAAAGACTGGATACTACTTTGGTGGTGGATTTTGTGAGGCAGCAAGTTTTCTGTATGACAATACACCAAGATGAAGAGGCAAAATGTGGTGTGTTTGTGTACGTACTATGTTTAAAAGAAGAGACATTGCATGTTGATTCACAGTTAACATTAATCAAGGACAAGACATCAACCATCTACCTGCACCAGTCAGTCAAGTTCGTATGAAATATAGTGTAAGAGTGCCCCCTATCTATAGCCCTGTGAATTACACCCATGTTATTCAAGGCAACACTAAAAGACATAGGACTGTAGCCACACTTAACACTAAGTAGGCAAGATGTATGACTAGTAGTTCTGACAGATTTGTACTGTGTTACAATTTACAAATAACGTCACACTTTCATACCTGTGAGCATCAGACCATTTGAAGTGATGGTGTACATTGTTACTGTTCAGTGGTGTAATGTGCCTACCTGAGTGTTACAGTGTTGAATATATATAAACCATGTTCCCTATTCATCATTTTGTACAGGCAAGGTTGAATGTCTTTTTGGTATATATCACAAATTGTTGAATGTACTTACGATAAAATAGTGCATCTTGTAGCCCCAGAGACTGGAAAGAAATTCACTTGTACCTACTCTTCATTCAAGCACCTGCCACATAACCAAGCCATTCGCTGTTGTGTATCCTACCTATGAGAACATGATGACTGTTGTGGAACTAGGCTCTGTTCACCTACTGCTGGTATCGATGAGTTGCAGTGTGGTGTTTTCATGTAGCCAGGTTGCAGTTCCTGCAATTTATACCAGCTCCTGTCTTGTGTACATTACATGCACTCTGCACTTACTGTACTATGCCAAGTCCCGTTGCACTTTTGTAGTAGTTGCTGTTACTACTTAAACTACTCTGCACTTTCGGTATTGCCCTTAGAAAAGTGTGCTGGTTTAAAGTGTACCAATCATGCTGCTTATGACGCCCTTTCTGAATAAGCCAACACATGATTTGGGACACTTATTAGATTGTATGCTAGGATAAAAGTTGGTGTAAAAAAGTCATCTTAAGAGGACCACATGTGAACAGTGTTTTGTGAAGGCAAAACTGCTATTAGGAAGGCACGATACAGACTTCAATGTGCTATCAATAACATTTTCTATACATCTTGTGTAAGTGACTACACATGTATATGTACTGTGTTTGTAAAGAACAGTAGAGAAAGTCTTGATAGTAGCACCAGCTTTTGTAACAAAGACGACAACATTAGTACAAAAATGGTTCACACTGCTGATGACTGTAGTTGTAAAAAGGTATATTAGTCCCAGCCTGTATGGTATATACCTTGATTATACTAATAGCCATTGTACACAGGAAATACTGTTAAGGATATAGATGTAATGTTCTGTGTTAAGGTATAAACAATTATATAATGTAGGACCTATTAAAACAGTTCGAGCAGATTTCTCACTACATCATTACGGGCAGTGTTGAAAAAAAAAGAAGATGTTTGGATCCCAAAATAAGAAAACCTTAAGAACATTGCACTTTCCTCTTCATTGGAAAGATAATTACCTTATTTGGTTGTGTTCTTGTTGTACCATTATTATAAGTGTTCAGTGAAAAGTTTATCAAGCTACTATGAAAAAAAATTAGATTGTGATTTACACGAAGGTAAAGTTAAACATGTATTCTTGAGTGTGAAATCTGCTCTTCCTCATCAAACGTGTATGTAAAGAGAGAACTTAGTCTTGTACGTTGCGATAAGGATTTAGTGTTGCGAAACACGGAGTAACTTTAACTTACTGTTAACACATTGTGCAGTGGACATACAGCTGGTAGTAGTTTGAACTTTCTAGTTGCTTGTGTGGTGAGAATGCAGTATTGCTAACCGTGAATATCTACTTGTATATTCACCAGAAAACCACTAGCTTCGCAGTAAACTCTGTACGCTTGACAGTTCTGAAGGCGTGTCGTCATTTGTCGAGCTTGCTCTCCTTCGATGATATCGGTTATATTGTGTTGCGTTTGTATTATTCGGATTGTCAGGGCATAAAAGTGACCTTTTCAAGCTACCCGAGGAACCGAAGGTTTAAGTTGAAACTGCCCTGATTGTCCAAATGATACAACACAGCATGACCGCTTGTCGATCTAAAACCACTATACTAAAGACTTACTTTTGATCGATAACTCGCTTCTCTGCATAAAGAAGAGGGTTAGATGCAGTATCTTGGACCTATGTGAGTATTAGCGTCAGTTTGAGGCACTGTAACGTTATAAATGAACGAGTATGGACAGAGCATTGGCTGTAGTACTTTGGTCAGCCGTACGATGTCTCTTTTGAACCGTGCCGAGTGCGTAGCGTTAGCTTTGCATTGTGAACAGCTGGAAACGAGTATGGAAACAGGCTTCAACAGTAAATAGATAGTTCGTGACTGCTTCAGAATAAGTTTCAGGTAGGTAGCTACCATTGAGATTACGTAGAGATCCGTTTCCGAGGAGGTGCTTTGCTGTACATGTATTTCGCTGGTTCCTTAGAATCGCTTCCAATTCTACATTACCTATTCCTTGTGATCAGAGATCTTTCAGAGAGCGACTCCAGACCTTAGGCATAACGATTTTGGGGTGCGTTGTTCCTATAGAATAACAGACATAATATACAAGACATACTATAAGCCTGGCAAGATGCCGCTTATAGTCTAGCCGGGGACGTAAAACAACATTTGCTCAAGGCATTTGCAGAGAGCCTCGAAACAAGATCTGATCTGGAAACTCGACCTCAGCACGAGAATGGTGAGCACTGTAACACATTTACAATTGAAATTTTATACGTTTTTTTCTCATTAAGACAGAAGTAAAGAAGCTTACAGACAAGATGACGACGCACTCAAGTTACATCGAACTTATATCAGCACCGCCATCAAACACAACAAGAATTACACAAAGATACGATGGTACAAACTGTCAAATAAATATACGCAATCAAAACAACAAAATGGGGTTAATTATCAATCTTATTTTATAAACACTACGTTTTTGCTTCCCGAAAATTTATGATCCGCTCAGATACGGCATCGACCGGTCAGTGACATGGCAACGACCGTTTTAAATGTCATCGACCGTTTACGAGACGGAAATTTCCGTCGTCGCGCGCGGCACTTGTGTTCTGGCCAGTTCATATCCGCTCCGTTACCCAGGTGACGATGTCCCGCCGCACCGTCTCGGCGTCCGGCTCCAGCTCGAACAGAAGTTCGTGGTACAGCCCGGGGTAGATCTACGAAAGTGAGGGGGAAAATATTGGTTGTCTTCATTCTAACGGGACGGGGGACAATACAAACTTCCGGGTACATTTGATCCATTATTGACATATTGAAATGTTGGTTTTTGTATCCAGAGCAGTGCTTCATCCAGAACCATGCTCATGCACGGTTCTGGATAGTTCACGTGCACGAACATCCAGAATCGTGCCTACATTCTTGGATACACGGAACCGTGCCTGATCCTAACCCTAAGCCTAACCCATTCAAGCATAGAACTACATAGGCAAGGTTCTGGATAAAATAATGGGTTTGGGTTAGTATTAGGCACGGTTCTGGATAGTCTCTGCGTATCCAAGAACGTCGATTTGTCCCAGAAAAAGTTCTGCATACACGTGGACTATGCAGAACCGTGCCTAATAATCATGGTTTTGGATAAAGAACGGTTCTGTCCACTCTAACGGGACGGGGGACGATACAAACTTCCGGGTACATTTGATCCATTAATGATATCACGTGCTCATAAGGTCGCTGCCCTAATTATGCCGTCATTACAAAGTTGAAAGAACGCAGGACAAAAATAGTAACAGGAGATTTGTACACAAGCAGTCAAAGGCTAGACGAAAACATTTAAAATACCTTGCAACACGTAAAACCCACTCAGTGTTATTCGTTCGCCAAGGAAATGCAAGAACAGAATAACAAAGTCTACAAAACATGTGCACATCAGATTAACATTATATTCCTGTTTCAAGTAATACATTGAAGAGTTACAAAAGAAAAAAAATTCTACCTATACCTTCAACTGTTTATCCGCCGCTGCGGCATGCTCATACAGAAACTTGGTTCCGTCAAGAAGTGACAGCTTATCCTGGTCGCCGTGCAGGGCCAGAAGAGGCGTCCGGAAGGTGGACGCCTGGCGCTGGACCCGCTCCATGGCGTCCATCATCTGCACCGCCCAACGGGCGCAGACCTCACCGTGCCAGAATAACGGGTCCTCTTCCGCCGCCTTCACCTGTGAGTTCGGAGACCTCATACCTCCATGAAATATCTAGAGCTTCTGCTTTTGTTTTAGTTTCTCTCATTGATTATGCAAAACTCATGTCACCAGTATGAAATTCCGATCATTTGCCTCAAAAGAATCGCGGCATTGGCTATGCAAATTAGCCCAGGAGAGGCCCTTAATTGACCGTGGCCTTCGTCTTCCCAAGACCTACCCACATACCAAATATCATCACAATCCATCCAGACCTTCTTAAGTTATGCTGACCACAAATATCCGGAAACACACAGAAACACACACACACACAGACACAGACACACACACACACACACACACAGACACACACACAAACACAAACACACACACACACACACACACACACACACACACAAACAAACAAACGATATCTCCATTTTTAACGGGGATAACAACAGAATATCTATAAGATCTACATTCATAACAACTTTTGTCATTCTAATCATTCCCAAGTTAAATGGACGCAACTACAGATCTTTAGATGGGGTGGCAATAATAAAGTGCCCTTATAATAGGTTGACGTGAGTCACAGACAAGAGCCCGTTGTCTCTCACCTTATCGGGGTCCCGGCTGAGCAAACTTGTTTCAATCTTCGCAACCCCAAACCGCGGTGCGAAGAAGGCCAACACTTTGGCTATAACCTGTGAGTTCGTGAAGAAATACTAGTAGTTACCGATGCAGCTGAGGGGCAGTACAAAAGAAGATATTGGAGTATTACAAAACAAATCAAGCAACTGGACAAATTCTCTAAAGAGTTCAGAGAATGAGTCTGAAGACAACCTTACGGTGTCACAAGGTAAGTATTACTCCGATCAGCTCACACTTGTCTTCAGGCCCATTCTCAGTCACTGATGAATAGTGGATGCTCTCTGAAACGCTAGACTCTTTAGATAATGTTTAACCTGGGTGTCTCACCTTCATCGGCGTATGATATGGAAATAAGAAAGACTTTCATGACCATAACAGAGTCAGTTACAAATTTACACTATGATGACCAGCTATAAGGGCAAGCATCCCCTGGGAAGAAAGAGACGTGGAAACTCGCTGCCCGATGTGTTAGGTACAGGAGGAAATAAGGCCTAAGGTAAGGAACAGCTATCAAAAGCCATCCTTGCCAGTGTCAGAATTTGACTCACCCCCCATCTAGTAGCAACCTCTGGTGCGGGGATGATCCCTGGGGCCGATAGAATCACCCCTGCAAACAGAGTGGGACGTTCCAGGGCTGCCAGGGTGGTGACGGCTCCTCCCTATATGTATGAAAACGGGGTTTGTGATGAAACTAGTGCGGTCGTTTTGTCATGATATCCGCTACGGAGGGTTTGTAAGAGTTACTTTTAAGTATTTAAAAATCGTTTGATAGTGAACAGGAGAAATGTAAACGTTTCCAGTATACTAGCAAGGAGGTATAACCTTCTTGATACTAGTAAGCACTACAACAAGGTTTATTCGGGACGTAAAAGGCGCTGTTGTCCTAACATTACGTGCACATTAAGTGATTTTCATGTTGTTGTTTTTCGTTCGCAGTTATAGCTCATGGCCAAACGACAACACCAGTTCATCATGCTATTTAGTGCCTGTAATGTGTCTCATGTTTACATCCTCACCATAGAATGTCCGAGGATGAAGAGCGGAATGCCCGGATGTGCGCCCCGCATCTTGTCGGCGTGCTGCAGCACGTCCTGAACGTACTCATCGAAACTCTTGATGTCGGTAGGGTAACCCTGGCTCTGTCCGTGGCCAACTGGGAGGAAAGACGTCATCTTCTGTTCTGTCTCAATATTAGACTTTGAACTTAGCTTAAGATGTGTGTATGTGTGTGTGTGTGTGTGTGTGTGTGGGTGTGTGTGTGTGTGTGTGTGTGTGTGTGTCTGCATATTTGTGGTCAACATAACTTAAGGAGGCCTTTGTGTATTGTGATGATATTTGGTATGTCGATAGGTCTTAGGCAGTCAAAGGTTAAGGTCAAATGTGGGACTCCTGGTGTCAAACTATAAGCGTGGGTTGTGTTGAACATTCCCTCTCCCACATACTGTGTACTCACCGTGGTCGTGTGCAAAGACCAGGATTCCCTCTTTGTTCAGTTCTGTGGCGATTTCCTCATATCTCTGACAGTGTCCGGCCAAACCGTGGACAATCATGAACAGTGCCCTGAGGACGGAAACAGCGTAAGCAGCATATATTGGGCCTTCATTGCATACAAGTAGCCTGTGAAGCACCTGTCACACATTGGAAACATTATAACCCTCTTGGCGGACGTAACCAGTTCTGAAGATCCCTGTGAGAGAATTGTCCCGTGTGTAGGTGTGTGAGTGGGTACGTGTTGCTTTACAGGCGCCACAGAAAGGTTTGTCTCAAGCCCCTGTCACACATTCAGAACCTTCCCCCGAACACCAGCCGACCAAGGTTGGCTGAAGTTCGGGAGCAGTCAGATTTAAGGGGGCACACCCCAGTTTTTTTCGGGTTTCTATTCGAGTCTGCACACCCTCGAGTCTAGCGACTGTCTCTTCCAGGGAATAATTCGGAAGCCAAATAACTGTATATGGGATAGAAGGATATCCCTTCAGCTACAAGACTGACTGAGTTTTGTTTCTTCAAACTCTTTAATTTTTGTGAAATTAACAGAAAAATCATGATTTTCATGCCAAAATTAATGCACAAAATTGGGACTTTTCGCGTAGGATAAACCAAGACAAAAAGAATTTTCCGGCAGAAACGACTGGTGTTGGCAGAAAGATACAAACCTCGAGTATACTTGATTCAATTATACAGAAAATCCTAGTACTGCAGTTTTTGTAATCATCCACGGCGCGAGGGGTCTCAAATCCGCCCACACCACGCATAAGTGGAGAATCTGGGTCAAATGGGCGGATCACGCTCGGGGCGCAAGAATACCCGGAAGTGAGGATCCAGGCCGAAATCATTCTTCACCCCAAAAACACCACTTCGTATACTTTTCAGCCATATTCGTATCTGGTATCATTTCACAGCAGATTAGGAAAAATGTGAACTCAACTTGACCACTCAAAACCCTTTCGTCACTTTTTTACCGCCGACTACCACGGAAAATTGAGCCCAACATCTCAAGTCGCGGAAGAACTGGGGTGTGCACCGTTCAGCCACTCCTATCTTTCTATACGAATCGAAAAGAATGTCAGTTAAATTAGAGTCAAGTTTCACTGCCAACCGTGCCACGACCTACTTCCGAACACCAGCCAACCACCATTTTGAAACATTCGGCTGGCGCAGCCGAACAGTAGCCGACCTGGCCGACCTTGTTCCCGAGTTCCTCCTAACCATGGTTTGGGGGACCATTGTCATATTATTAACATTATGTTTGTGTCTGCGCCAATATCCCAACAACATTATAATACAAACCCGTTTGAGTGTTTCAGGACTATCGTTACCTCGGTGATGGCTCCCAGTACTTGCAGAACAGGTACTTTCCTCTAGAGTTCACCAGGTGAGGCAATGTGGAGTAGAACACGCCCTGTGGAGTCTTAGGCCCGTCCTCGCTGCTTCCCGACATTTCGAGATCTATCTCACTAGTAGTCCTGGTGGCCATAACTAACGTCTCGGCTCTTCCTTGGTTGCGATTAGCGTCAGTTGTTTTGACCGATGATATTTACCTGTAGGTCTATTTACGGTTTGACACAGATTCAGTCCTGTTTGACACAGATTCAGTCCTGTTGACAACTGTCTGGACTGTCCAACCGGCCGATCCAGTCACCTTTGACTGCAGGCCCTTTTTCCCCGATGGTAAAATTGTCCGGATCGAGCCAAATAGACTGGCGACCGACTTCGGTCCGTTCAACTTTACCCCAGTGGGTACGCTCCCGATCAGGCTCGGTTCGACTTGATATGGCTCAGTAACGATCCAACCTTTGCCAGATGAGTCGTTGCTGAGCCGGAAGGGGCCTCCCCAGTGGGGTACCCGCGTAAACTTGAGTGGACCGAAGCAGGTAGCCAGTCTATTCGGCTCGATTCGGACAATTTTATCCTCGTGGGAAAAGGGCCCATAGATTTATAAATATATATTTATTTATATTTATATACATATATATATATACCTTTCGGTAGCCAAGAAATACAATACGGAAGGCTTCGGTAGCAAGGTAGCCTACATGTTTAATTCTATGCTGTCTTGCCTATTGGATACTATCTTGGCTACTGGAAAATGTGCTTGAGGATTACCCAGCGCCACGAAGAAGCCACAAGCTTAAGCTTGCCACCTCAAGCTCAACAAAATAAAGTCTCTGGAATTCACTGCTGTCAATTTTCTAATGTTGTGTGCTGGTCCTAATAACATTGGATCCTTAGATGAGTGTGCGCGTATGGGCCTTTCTTCTAACATACGTTACTGAGTGAGGCCTAAAAAGAGACACGCTTAATATTTCTGGACTGGCTTTAAAATTATTTCAAACCCTGTTATTTTTTGCTAAAGTTATGGCCCTCGAAAATAATGCTACAACGCAAAAGAATTAGACGACAATTTCAATTCGACCCAACCCCTAAATTCTGTAGCTAAATTCAGTAAGTAAATTAGCCCTAAGTAACAGCAATATGTGACAAAAATACTTAAAAATCTATAACACCAGGTAATAGATACAAAAATAGCAGCCCGTATACCATTCTGATAAATACAAATATATACGTGACACTGGATACATATACTTTTCTTAAGTACAATGGTGCATCTAGCAGTTTGATAAATCGAGGATCGTTCAGAACGTATTGAAAGAAATACATATATATATATATATATCTGTATATATATATATACCTAGTATTCATTGCAGTTTAGGATACTTTTTTGCACAACCGCAATCTTACAGCAGCTCATTTCATTTCATGCAGTACCATATAGACACATAACCTCATGTGACGCTCTTGTTTGGGGAAAATAATTTAAAATACATTGGTACAGTATGTAAAATGTCTGAGAACACAGTCGGTAGAGAGTTAGTTATGAGTATGTGCCGAAACATTGGCCATCATCAAGTTGCGCTATACTGAAAATATTCTCCAGAACAAAATTGTTTCGATTTGTAACAACTTCCTGACTCAACCCTCCAGACTGCGACCGTTTTGGTCGCATATGCGACCAAAAATTACGAAATGCGACTAAACTTTTTACTCTGGTCGCGCACTGCGCGACCGGCAGAGAATCCGCTGTGCGCCAAAATTATTGGCTGCCAAATCTCGCCCCGGTCTGCTTGCGGTAACAACGACCCATTTTCCATTGAGAAATGTTCCTTGAGAAGTTTCATCCGTAGTCAAGTTGCTTTAATGCGCCTATAAACGCAAAAATTCATCCGAAACGCGCGGCAGTGATGATCATACCGGGACGAAAACATTAGCGGCCATCTTAACAAACTACGTGAATTCAAACCCACGCTGATCTCGGCACGTAAACTTCCGGGTAGATTGGGCGTCAAAATTACGCAAATTACTCCATAAATCCGCAAAGAAATATCTAGTTTCCCCAAAGACTCTTTGAATTGTGCATTTCTTCACTAGAATATCGTTATGTATTCGTAGAAACAGCATTTTTGGCGCGTATTTTGAAACAAAGAAAATTGTTTACACGCCCGTAGCCACACTTTGTGAATTGCCGCCCGCGCTGCGCGGTGAAGCATCGACCAATCGGAGGCGCGTATCGCGGTCACGTTATGCAATATTTGCATATGACCTCGAGGTCATGCAGGCACGTCCCGCGCGGCGGCTGGCTCGCGCGGCACAACAAACACATTTTCAGCGCCGTATTTTTTAGAAAATAAATGCCGGGACACGAACGATTATTTTTGAAAATGTATTTTACAAGTTCATCTTTGAATAGCCTAGTAGAAATCAAACCGTTCGACGTCTGGTCCTTCGATACGATACAAATCCGCTCATTCAAAGCGCGAGCCACTACATGTCAGTTTGGTGTGAATTTTTAACTGCAAAATAACGATGTATACCATCAAATTTTGGTGACGTTTTGCCGAAAATTCCGTGGCCGGCGATTTGGTATGACAAAAGAAAAACATTGGGACTTCATCAAAGAGTGCGGTGCGATCAAATATCGGGAATTCGCGGGGTGCGTCGCAGGGAAAACTCCTGAAAAAGGGGTGCGCACTTTATTCAGGTTTTTCTGTTGACTATCTCAGCTGGCATGAAGGGGCTTGCGATGAAGCCCAAATCGGGGGTGCGCACTTTATTTGGGGTGCGTCCTTTAGAAATACGGTACATGTTTGCCAACAGTTGAACATGCAATTTTTTATACATGTATGACATGGTTTTAGGTCCAGA
Source organism: Branchiostoma floridae x Branchiostoma japonicum (assembly GCA_013266295.2). NCBI lineage: Eukaryota > Metazoa > Chordata > Leptocardii > Amphioxiformes > Branchiostomatidae > Branchiostoma > Branchiostoma floridae x Branchiostoma japonicum. The sequence goes on from CM023825.1 coordinate 13,784,534, forward strand.
TATAGAATTAGACTGCAAGTGACATACACTACTAGACATACACCTCAATGACCTGAAAGAATGCGCATTTTAAATGAACGTTGTTGTCAACTTGGTCATTTTCCAGGGGGTACGTTTATTCCAGGGGGTATGTTTATTAGATTTTGAAGATTTCTCCGGGGGGTACGTTTATTCCGGGGGGTATGTTTATTCGGCAGATGAGAGTAATTGTCTGTTTAGGTACATTATTCCGTTGGCTTGTAAATTAAAAAGTACTTTGCGCGACCAGATTTTTCGTTTGCGCGCCTAAATATTTGCCTGCGCGCCTAACTTTTTGAGGCTAGGAGCGCATGCGCGCCTAAGCTAAAAATTTAGTCTGGAGGGTTGCAGCCTGTACATATTTCTTGCCATTCTGTCACATTTCAAGTGTTCATCTATGGCCAAAATACTCAGAACCAAACAAGCCAATCTTCAACACGTTCGTTGTCGGATTTGTACTCGCTGAATACCGCTAGGAAGTGTGATTTCGGCTTATCTTATAAATTACCAAAACATTGACTTTTGGTCGTCCTGATCCTGCAATAGGGGCAACTTAAGAAGAACGGGCTCGATATGTACGCAGGCATGGCAAGGGGTGACTATTAGCAAGCTCTAGTTTTCCGGGAAGTTAAGACATGGCACTGTTGTTGTCTATCCGCTCCGTTACCCAGGTGACGATGTCCCGCCGCACCGTCTCGGCGTCCGGCTCCAGCTCGTGCAGAAGCTCGTGGTACAGCCCGGGGTAGATCTAAGAAAGCGAGGAGAAAAGAAATGACGTTTACTTCAAATCAGCACTTAGACGACATACCATAGGCGTCATAACTTCTGTCTCGGCGTATTTTAACGGAGTTGTTCCTCTTTGAGTTTATTTTGCTTTGAAGCAAACTTCACTATTACTTACTTACTTGGGCCCTTGGCCCCATGTGGAGCATAGGTCACCGATGGCCGTCCTCCATCCAGTTCGCCAGTCTCCAAGCTTCACTATGTTTGCCAATGTTTTGATAACAATTACCATGACTGTAGATGCCAACATAATCTACACTTTTGAATAGAGATTGAAAAAAAATCTAGGTAAGGTTAGATCTCCTTGGTCAATAATATTACAGACTAACCAATAATCCCAATCCCATCCAATCCAATAACCCAATGTAACCTCGACTGTCAATGATGTATTGTATAGAAATTGAAAAATTCTTGGTGAGATAAGATCTTCTTGGTCAGATACAGATACCCCACCACCACCGTGTTTTTGCTATGCTATTGCCAAGACCTCAGCTTAGCAGCTGTACTGAATAACGTTTGCTATACAGGACGCTGACGAGTGACGCTGAGGTGGGCGTTAACTGTACGTTTTCTGTAAGTCCCTGGTATTCACAATGTCCTGTGGGAGGCAGTTCCACAACTTGACTGTAGCAGGGATAAAGGTTCTTTTGTGACAGGAGGATGACGACTTGTCTGGTTCTAGGGCCGCACTGTTGCCTACCTTCATCTGATTATCCACCCCTGGCGCATTGTCGTACAGGAACTGGGTTCCCTCGGGCAGGGAGAGTTTGTCGTGGTCGCCATGCAGAGCGAGGAACGGCGGCTGGAAGGAGGGCGCCTGCTGCCTGATCCGGTCCATGGCGTCCAGCGTCTGCACCGCCCAGCGCGCGCGCAGACCGCCGTGGTAGACCAGCGGGTCCTCTTGGTACGCCTTCACCTGGAGCAGGGGAGAAAAAGATGAAAATTTTATTTCGAAGGTTCATCTGTGTTGGTAGAAGTCATTGTGAAGCAAGTTTAAACTGTAATTTCCAACGCAACACAATAAATTGGACTTACGCAAATTTTCGCTTGTACAACTACTTCAGTCTTTGTCAAGGCAATTACAGTTTAAACTTGCTTCATAAAGCTTGAAATTTGATGAGGTGAAAGAGCATCGCTCACTCTGTGTTATTGTATCAAGGAATATCGACAGAAACTGCTGTTATATTACAGAAAATATCAGCAAAAACTGGTCGAAAAGGTGCCAGTACAATCTGCAATAACAAAGCCAAGAACCTTTACGCCAAGCATATCCCAATGCCGTATTACTAGTCTCTACAACTTGATGTAGCCAAACTTCCTGTAGTTTGGTGTAAGTTCTGGTCTCTTACCTTCGCGGGGTCCCGGCTGACGAAACTTGCGTCCACTTTCCCCACCTCGAACCGCGGAAGGATAGAGGCGAGCATCCTGGCGGCAAACACCTGTGGATTATTATGGAGCTGTTATTGTGATACATAATGAATCTTTATTGGATATTCATGCCCAAATAGGCTAAATGCACATGTGACCATATTATGGTCTATAATTAGTATAAAACAGGGAGTATTGAATACTGAAATACTACATTCTAATGCTAAGTCCTAAAAGTCTGAATTACAATTTCAAAGCGCATGGTAGCGTGACAAAAGCTGCTAAGCGACGAAAAGGATCAATTTTCCTAACATCAGACTTGGATAGTTTGAGAACTCACCCTCCATCTAGTAGCTGTCTCTGGTGCAGGAATGATGGCAGGGGCCGTCATCACCACCCCTGCAAACATAGTGGGCCGTTCCATGGCCGCCAGGGTGGCAACGGCGCCTCCCTGGGAGAACAGGTTGGTGTGATGAAACACTTGTCAATGTCAGATTCTCAGACCTTCACGATCACTTCCGTAAATAATTTCATCAGGTTGGTGAATGATTGAATAGCAAAGCTATTTATTCATCACCACTTGTTTTGCAAGAGCCAACGTTTCGATGACCAATTACACCGAGCTTCAGTGCACATTGAACCAGTCATATTAGCTGATGAAGATGACAGACAGTCATCGAAACGTTGGGTCTTGTAAAACAAGTGGTTTTTAAGAAAGAATTTTGTTTTGTTTTGTTATTCATTCACGATCACTGCCTCTCACATTCTGCCTGTTAATCTTCCACCCACGTGCTGTCAACCTACTTTGTCCGGACAAACAGATACACAAACCCACAGCCCAGTCACTCAAAACAATACTGGTAAAGCGTCGGTGAAGGTTAGGCATCCAGGTAATAAGATTCGCCAAAAAACAGTTACTCAAGCAACTGGATATGAATTTGATTCCAAAATCATATCCAGTTGCATGAGTCACTGTTTTTTTTGCGAATACTTGTAAGCAATGCTGGGAAACAAAAACCCGTCCCTCACCATAGAGTGTCCGAGGATGAAGAGCGGAATGCCCGGATGTGCGCCCCGCATCTTGTCGGCGTGCTGCAGCACGTCCTGAACGTACTCATCGAAACTCTTGATGTCGGCAGGGTAGCCCTGGCTCTGTCCGTGGCCAACTGGAGGGAAACAGCACACCATTGTTTGTTTATTTGCACACACAAAAAAAAGTCAACATGTAGTAAGTATGGATAGGAAGAATGTGCCGGACAAACCAGAAACCCAAAAGGTCACTATATCTAGGGTTTCCCCTTCAATGCGATAACTGTGTAATTACTTATTATGTCGATTTCTGCTAATTTTAACACAGTATCATACATTGTGAATAAGATGTATGTAATAAAAGTAAAAAAAAAAAGTACAGGACCTAGAAATAATCGCAATTGTGAGCATTAAACCGATCCTGTAGGGCCACTCTCGCTTCCTCGTGCGCTAAACATGTATGTATGGCGTAAAAGTAAACCAACGCAAATGTCCCCCCTCCCCCTACCTGCTGTGTACTCACCGTGGTCGTGTGCAAAGACCAGGATTCCCTCTTTGTTCAGTTCCGTGGCGATTTCCTCATATCTCTGACAGTGTTCAGCTATCCCGTGGACAATCATCAACAGTGCCCTGGAGGTATACACAAGATAAAACACATGGTTCATGCTGGAGAAGAGTACAAACTCTTTGTTTTTTCACACAAAGTGCTGAAGCTAAAGGTATTTGTCTACGCCCACAAAAGGCTAATTTACCCCCCCCCCCAACTTTTCTACACAAATTTGTTCCTATAATCCCTTGGGCTAATGACCTGGCAACACGCTAGCGATCTCACCAATATTAAACGTCTGAACATGATCATACTGGTCTGGAAAAGTCATTTACGACAAATAGCCGTACATACATATTTGTACTACTGAAAAGCCCGAGTGCTCTTGTGTCTTTCAAAACTGCGCACTTCAAATCAATTACATCTGTGTGTCGTCAACTCAGTGATATCTGTGTGTAACGGGATAGTAAATTTTTCTTTGGGATGTGTACATTCGAGGTTTATCATAAGTTTAGTTCCAGCAAAGGCATTATAATGTCTTTGGTCCCGGTAAAACGTTAACGTTAAAACTTGGGGATGATCCCCTTGGGAATTCGCTACGGTGGTTCACTACATTGATCACCATCGCTTTATGGGCATTGACACACTTCTACGTAGTCGGGGCGATGTCTGGCTAGTGTCAGAAGAGTGACATGTCGTTATATATGGTGAACGTCTAAAGAATCAACATGGCGGAATCACTTTAAAATTTTCGGTATCATCGCATCTCCTATGTATTTGCGGTGCATTATATTCAATAAAACATGGATTTTAATTTCACTAATTAGACGATTTCGTAACGCTACAGTTACTGTTCTAAATCTTTCACTAAATCGCACACTTTTGTGAGTACATCCCGAGTATATATTGCTTTTATGATAGATGCTATCTCATAAATATTGCAGTAAGCGGGAAATGAAGCTTTGAGTCTCAGGGTGAGATATTAATAATGCATTAAGTAACACTAGATGCCGGTACTAACAACACGAACTTCCAATAAGAACAACATGCTGGAGATACAGGCAACTCAGTGATATCTGGGTGTAATGTTTGCAGGGGTGGCGATGACGGCCCCTGCCATCATCCCCGCACCAGAGACAGTACTAGATGGAGGGTTAGTTTTCCAGCTATCCATACGGATGATCATAGTTGAGGAAGATCTTGGTCAGTACTACACACCAGTATTCTTCTCAAAAGACAAACAGACGGTATATAATGTGGGCCGACATGAAATCTTTACCTGTTCAACCTCCACGAAAAACGGAGGTTGTTTTTGGTATGTCTGTCTGTGTGTGTGTGTGTGTGTGTGTGTGTGTGTGTGTGTGTGTGTGTGTGTGTGTGTGTGTGTGTGTGTGTGTGTGTGTAGGTGTGTGTGTGTGTGTATGTGTGTGTGTGTGTGTGTGTGTGTGTGTGTGTGTGTATCCGTGTGTGTGTGTGTGTGTTTGTGTGTTTCCGCAAATCTGTTTTCAGCATAACTTAAAAATGCCTTTATGAATTGTGAGCAATGACTATTACGTTGAATCTAGATTACAAATGTATGAGATAAGCTAGAATAGAAGAGGCCCAGCGTTACTGAGCGACTGTATCTATGTTGCCCTCAGTTGTCGTTACGCATTTCTTTTGTTATCAATAAATCACACACCATGGCCCTAATGGTAATAACGCCTAGGCACGCCATGGATACAGCTTTTGTTCGCCCTCCCAAGTCAAGGTCGCTGCTTAATGTTTTGTACACAGACCTCACGATGGTTCACTTAAAAGCAGAAAAATATAAACATGGCCGTGGAGAGGCTTGTGTTGTGTCATCGTTGACAGAGCTACTTAGGACAACCCGACGGAAACATTTTTTGAAGTACCTCCATACTACTCAGGCCTTCCCAGAAAAGATATTTATTCTTGGCCAACAAAACGGGCAGTCCCTACACCTTTTGTGTTCGGTGTTTTCGGCGCCGCACCTGTCCGTCAATCAGTCGAGTAAAAACTCTGCACCTCAGTGTAGAGTACCTAATGCAGGATTAATCGATCTCGCAAAGTAACTAAAATATTCGTAAATTGCAGCGAAACCACCGATAGTAATTGTGCTTCCGGGTGAAGGGAGGTGAATGGAACCTGTCCTGCCACGATGACACGGCACGGTGCCGCCATTTTGAACTGGCCGCCCTAGGCAAAGGCTTGGGGATCAAAAACTTGTGTATATAAATTTGTGACAGACGCACGTTCCCAAAACATGACTATGAAAGCCGATAAGGCTTTTCCCAACTGTTGTTAGTTGCTGTTGTTTTTGTATATATATATGTATATGTCTGACGATTTTGTAACTACATGTACTATGTGCCAGAGGCCAAAGTGATGAACACGCAGACAAGAGCAGACAAGAGCGAGTCTGAGAACCAACCTCTCCAGACGTGCCACGTGGTACATGTACTTACACCTCAGGCTGTGGAGCTATAGATAACTCTGGTGTGCCAGGGCATGTCTTATTTATGTAACACACACTCGGAATGACGCACAATGTGCCCTATATAGCTAACACTGCCAGGGTAACGCTATAAACGGGATAGATCAAAATCAGATCAATCCAGGACATCACACAACGTATTATGCGGAGGGTGGGGGGGACTTTGAAGGTGACATTAGCCAAAGACGTCCTCGGGAGAGGGTTGTCCGAAGACTAGGCTAGCAAAATCAAGTAACTTTTTTTCAAGTACAATTTGCATGTGTAGTTAAAAGGAAGGAGGGGGACAAATCACTGTTTCGAGAAGGTTAGCCAACTGTTGGCACTGCCTCTACATTGGGTAGTCCAGCAATTTTTATTACCTAATAAAAGTTTGTGTATTTCCCTAACCGTGGTGACTCTTAAGGGCATCTATTGCTTGTAGCAGGGGCTACATAGTGCCCTTGCTTGTAGCAAGGAGGTTAAAAATCTAGTACAAGTTTACTGTATACACATACTACAAGCAAACGTCATTCGAGGGGAGCTACCTCTAATATTTCCCCCATTTTAAATTGTACTACCACCACCGGTATCCACACTCAATCTGGTGTTCCACCAAGTGGAATGTTGCACGTCACTGCCGCTGCCCAGTAGTCGCCTCAATCACTCACACAGCATGCCTGGCACCGGACACGCCTACATGTACATAGCTGGCACTCCGGCGTGATTGCCTGTAATGTCTACCCCTGGGCTGGTCTCCATAGCAGGCTACTATAAGCGTAGTAGCCATGGTAGTAGCCATGCTAGCAGCACAGTTGTGTCTTTGTTGTCTTTGGTCATTTCTCATCGAGTGACGGGAGAGAAGCGACATGATCATGTGAATTACTAGTACGTTCCCAACAATATGACCAAGCACACCGGGACACCCTTATCAGCTTATGGTTGCTAGCTACCTTCTTTTCATCGCGTTGTTTTCGGTCATTTTTAAACGCACTGTCTGTATTCTGGTTGCGAATGTTTTGTAAACGACAGTTTATTCAAACCGGAATATAGTAATCAATAAAAGAAAAACGTCAATATAAAAAGTCCAAGAACCCAGCCCGATGCCTGGTTTGGGGGCTAACCTGGGTAGCCTGGGGGGCGGGAAGGGGGCAGGGTCACCGAAAACAAATCAAGAGCCGCCATCCTGTAACCCGAGAAGTAGCAACACCAACAGAGGTCGGGGAGCCGTCCTTCTGCTTTGCCCAAACCAAACAAACCCGGCCTAGAATTGTCTGTAACTCACTTCGCTACATAGCAGTGTGATTGGAAGCGAAAGGATCAGAAAAGCAGAGGGGGGAATAGGACGACCTCCTTGCCCAAACAAGGCGTTCGATTTTGTTAACCTCTTTGCCCCAAACTTGTCTGCTGCACCTGACGCCATGCATATGTTTGACAACAAAGCTCACAAAACAAGCCCACGGCGATTCAGGGATACCGCTCTCAGACAATACGACACAAATTGTATACATCAAACAGTATGATATATCTACTACCTACATAAACCATAGCAGAGATACAGATTATCTTTAACCCTATCAATGTCACCGGCCATTGGTAAAACCTGATTTTGGTTAAACTCTCAGCACTTGAAGGTTAGTTAAGGACTGACACGTTGCTGTTTTAGGACTAGCGTTACCTTGGTGCTTGCCCCTGTGGCTCCCAGTACTTGCAGTACAGATACTGTCCCGTAGAGTTCACCAGGTGGGGCACCTTGCAGTAGAACACACCCTGTGGAGTCTTCGGCCCGTCCACGCTGGATCCGGAATCGCCCGACATTTCCCGAGTAGCTCAGGTGACCTTCGGCGGAACGTCGAACCTTCCCTCCGTTCAATTTTGGCGCCAGTCGCCTCGAAGTTAATATGCACCCAGTCACCGTGGTTAATAAACAAGCTGTTGGAGATAAAGTTGCGTAGAGAGGGAGAGTATAGGACTGTGACCCCAGCGCGTGGAGCTACTACACAACCGGCCCGTCGAGTTTGACCCCCAAAGGACAAACATTCATTGAAGCGTGCATCAGACTACGTCATCTCTCGTCACGCGCGGCCGGCGGATCAGTCCATTCTTGACAACCGTGGAGGGGGGGGGAGGTATTTTATACTCTTTACACGGAGGATGTACATAGATTCTTATTGCCTAAATGATGAGCATTTGAAAAGTTCAGCCAAAGAAGAGTAGGTCACAACGAACTTTGAGTTCTTTATAGAACTTTAACATTATATCATTTCCATTATGAATGTACTATGCCCCTGGACCCGCGTCCCGAGATTGTGAAACCAGACACGGAAATAGTGAGACGGAAATATAAAGTGCACCAAGTCATCATGACGCGAGATCATATTGTACTCCATGTGGCTCTCACGAAAGTTTCACGAGATCAGCTTCAATTTATTTTAAGGCATTACATACAGGAAACTTCCTTTAACCTACCTAGTTAGTAGTTACACATTGGCGTCTAAGGAACACGGAAATAAGGGAAGGATATATTGAGTGACTGCTTAAGAATTTAAGTTCCATACACATTTCGTGATAACACTGGATTATGACATACATGTATACATGTGTCTACAAGTTAGTTATGCGTACATATTTTACGCCGCTTACAACCTAAGACTTAACATGACGACTTTAAAAATATGTTTCATAATTATGCTGAAATAGAGAGAAGTGGGGTCGTGTCGACTGTTCGACTCGGAATGTTCGACTCGGAACCAAGAGGTCCCGGGTTCGAGTCCTGCCATGCCACCGATCTTGTGCCCTTGGGAAAGGCACTTTATATAATAACACGACTTTCCTCACTTCGCTCAGGTGATAATGAGCATTGTATTATCCTCTGTGTTGGTGGCAGCATAAAAATAAGTTGGAAAAACTTGAGTGTACGTGCGTCACCACGTCTTGTGATTATATGTTGGAATAAAAAAAATAAAAGATAAAAAATAGAGGGAAGGAAAAATTACTACATTCAGTGAATAATTATAACCTAATATAAACAAATCTTACAATCTTATAGTGTAAGGAAATCTTTAACGTTTCTAGCAGTTCAAAGATCACGACATAGGATTAAGTGATGTTTGGTGAAATTTTGTTAAAGTAAAACACGGAACTCTATCGATACGTTGAACCAGTGTTCTGTATGTTTAACTTTACAACAAGATAACACATGACATGTATGTATAGTAGAGTTGTCACGGGCTGTTCAAAAGAGCAGCGTCTCCTATCGGAACCTATGGGGATGGCAGCCTGTCGACGATCCAGTCGATGATGTCTTGGCGGACCACAGCTGCGTCCTCCGGTAACTCGAAGATTATTTCGTGGTACAGACCGGGATACACCTGCAAACAACATATCAAGATACTGCCACAACTATATGTTTAACCGACCGACGACCGACCAACCAACCAACCAACCAACCAACCAACCAACCAACCAACCAACCAACCAACCACGAGGCCCATTTTCGAACTTGATCTTGGTCTTCTCAACGGTAACTTGCCTACCAAAAATCATGAACATCCTGCTACACAAAAAAAAAACACAACAAACACAAAAGTTCCATTGCAGTGACGTAGGGGCCCCCCATGAGGCCCTTTTTGAACTTGTCTCCCCAACGGTAACCTGCCTGCCAAAAATCATGAACATCGATTCATGCCTTCAAGAGTTATGCCACATAAATCTCCCACACTATATAGCAAACCGATTTCATAGCCTTCTGACGAAGGCATGCGCAAAAAACACCGTAAAGCAACCTTCATCTGTTTGTCTTCGCTGCCGATGTTTTCGCAGAAGGCTGTTGGCCCTGACGGGGGGACTAGGGCGTCGTCTCCTCCATGTAACATCAGCACAGGTGCCGTGAAGGAGGCCGCTCCGCCCGGCGCCATCACCCGCTCGGCTGAAGCGAAGCCCTCAGCAGTGATGCGCAAACGGTTGCCGAGCTGATGGAGATTCAACGGGTCTCTTAGGTCATCGTCCTCCTTTTATGAGAGAAGAGGATACAAACATAAGTGAGTTACACGTTATGAATCCAAAAAGAAAACAGAATGTTTGAGCGGAAATGTAAAACATGCACATTTCAGTGATGTTTAAACGGTTAAAAGCCCTGTTACACATAGCCGAATATGGCCTCCCAAACACAGGCTGCTAACCTCCCCCCAAGCATGGTTAGGAGTAGGTTGGGAGCAAGGTCGGCTGGTGTTTGGCCAGGTTGGCTACTGTTCAGCTGCGCCAGTCGAATATTTCAAAATGTTTAAACGTTCGGTTGTGGACGGTAGGTTCGACCATGGTTGGCTGGTGGTTGGCTGGTGTTCGAGGCGTGGTTGTGGCAGTCAAGTTTGACTCAAATTCAACTAAAGATAGACGTGGCCTAAATCTGGTCATACTGTTCCAGAACTTCAGCCGACCTTGGTCGGCTGGTGTTCGCGGGAAGGTTCTGAATGTCTGACAGGGGCTTAAACGGTTTCCAAACTGATTGCGATTCAACGGGTCCTTTTCGTCTGTGTCCAAGTAGACATAGAGTTTGGCTGTGTTTTACGCGTTTTTTAAATGCATTTTCTTCGTCTTTCTATTGTTCCGTGGTTTTCTTTATTCACCTCATACATCAGAATGCGAACCACCAGAAAGACGTAGAAAGACCGCCACAAAAACACACGTAAAAGCCTGCATCTGCTTGGACAATAACGATGAACCCCAGTGTTACCTCGTTAGCGTTTCTGGTCATGGGAAGTCGCCCTTCTGCAGGAGTACTGGCTGCCGTACCAGGTATGGTCCACAGCGGGAAAAAGCGCGCCAGGAACTTGAAACACGAGAGCTACAGAACAAAACAACAAATCAAAGATTTCACGCAAGTTAAGTGTTTAAAGTTGTGCAAACATACGTAAACAGCCTGGCAAATGGATCTTGGTTGGCGAATTTGATACTGTCTTTGCAGCCACCAAAAGATCTGCTTGGAGATTATATCAGCCTCCAGTTATAGACTATCGATACAGACGTACTTTCCAGCCGGTAGGTCCACCGTTGACTCCGAGACAAGCACCAGTACAGACCAGCCCAGCCAGCAGGTCGGGACGTTTCAGGGCCATAAGAATGGTAACCAGCGCCCCCTGGCGGATATAATGTAATAGTACATGTAACAACTTTATTACCTTAGAAGGTAGCGTTTGTATGTATGTACGTATGTGTGTTTATTCTGTAGGTGTGTGTGTGTGTGTGTGTGTGTGTGTGAGCACAATAACTCAAGAAGCTATGGATGGATTGTCATGAAACTTGGTGGGTGGGTGGGTCTTGATGAGATGATTAGATTTTGGGCTCTCTAGCTGATTACCTTCGCCAAGAAGGTTATGTTTTCGGGGGCGTTCGTGTGTGTGTGTATCTGTGTTTCTGTGTATCTGTGTGTGTGTGTGTGTGTCTGTAAACACGATAACTCGAGAAGTCTTAAATGGATTGTCTTCATATTTGGTAGGTGGGTAGGTCTTGATGAGACCTCGAAATGATTAGATTTTGGGCCCCCTGGCGGCTTGTTATGGTACTGCAGCGGAACTTCCGGTTTTGGTATCTCATGATCTAGACATGCTAGGGTCACGAAATTTGAATGGGGAAGAAGTGACGTGAGTTTGGGGCCCATAGTGTCTTTCCCTGGAACTGCAGGGGTGTTTGTTGAAAAATATTCAAAGGAGGATAACTCAAGAACTGGTTGACGGATCGTCATGATTTTTGGTATGTAGGTAGCTTAAGTGATGCTTGACATTATTATGTGACAATTATGCAAATCAGGATATAATTTGCATAATTAATGAGGAAATTTTATAAATCAGCTGCATTCCATGATAGGACTATTCAAGATTGTGACATATGTAATTGAGAGCGAGAGAAACATATGTAGATATTGATTATGTAAATGAAGACCTAATTTGCAAAATGAATGAGAAAATGTTATAGTTCCATAGTGGTAACTGCTACTTGGGGTATTTAAAATTAAATGAAGGTGAAGAACGTGGGGCGAACGTTGAATACAGGCGGCCAATGGATACAAGACTGGCCAATATAAAGTCCCCTTGCCCCACTGAATCTGCTTGGAGATTAGGGTGTGCGCCCGTCACCGTGTGCCCCCTTAAGTGACAAAGACGTCCTCACCATGGAGTGTCCCACAGAGAAGACAGGAATGCCCGGATGTTGGCGGCGTACTTGGCAGACATGTTGGATGACGTCATCCACGAAGACGTCGAAAGACTGGACGTCAGCGCGATAGCCCTGGCTCTGTCCGTGCCCAACTGTCAGGGAAATGGACAGGCGCATAAGTTGATTTCAAAATCAAATCATATTTTAATAAATTATAAATCAGTAAGTGCACCCACATAATCATCGGGGGTATACCCACTTAGGGCTTGCCATAACGTCAACGGTTCATAAAATTTGAGTGGGAGGGATGGAAGGTTGGGCCATGGTCGGGGCGTGGTTGGCAGTCAACTTTGACTCAAATTTAACTCAAATTCGATTCGATTCGAATAGAAAGGTACGTGTGGCCTCAATCTGGTCAGACTAAATCTGCTCCCGAACTTCAGCCAACCTTAGGGAAGGTTCTAAATGTGTGACAGGGGCTTAACACAACGAAACTCACCGTGGTCGTGAGAGAACACCTTCAGTCTGTATGTAGTCATTTGTTTGGCGAACTCATCATACCGTAAACAGTTTTCCTTGTAGCCATGTGCCAGAAATACAAGCGCCCTACGAGAGACACAGAATCACCAACATTATCCCAGATACTGAATCGCAGAAATTCTGTAGCACTAAGCAGAGAAAAAAAGCAACTTAAAGTAGAGTGGATTCATTCCTCAAGCTAACCGGCATCTCGCACACAGCAGTCGTCCCTCAGTAAGACTTCTGGAGCCGCATAGTTCCCGTTTAGAACTTTTATTCAGCCTGTCTTGACCCGTTTGGGTTTCTTCAAGTGTACAGGGGCTAAATGACACAAGTTTAATATTAGGTGATATCACACTGAACCTTTCCATAAACCACCTGTAACACCGGGCTATCACGCAAGACGTATCAAAACTAAGTAGTGCATAGCAGAACGTCCCTTTAGGAAAACAAATGGAATGTATTTGTTTAGAGTTATCCTTTGCGTGGGACTGTTGAGGCATGGTCTGACCAGCGGCCAAACTTTGTTATGATACTAGGCTTCCTGGCTGGGCTTTGTGTTCTGTTTACGTACTGGTTTCTCATTGTACATCCGTTCTGATTGTACCCGCGGCCGGTTTCTGGCAGTACAGGCTGGGAACTGTTAGAAACTGGCTAATATACAATCAGCAAACGGCCCTAGCACACGATAAACAAACAAGCCGAAGCTCTTGCAATTGGTTCCTCAGGGGCAAACACTCCCAATACAACCATAACGCCACAAAATGTACGAGTACAAGGAGAGTAGTTCTCGTACCTGGGTCTCTGGTCAGGCTGCAGGTTCGACGCCCAGTCCTTACGGAACAGGTACTGCCCGTGCGCGTTCACCAGGTGAGGCAAGGTGGCGTAAGGCACGCCCTGGGGAGTCTGTGCCCCGCTGGACTGAGCCATCGCGCACGTACTGACGCTGGGAACAAACCCAGCTCTAGATGGAGATGTTATTCCTTTAAACCGCAGAGCGCTAAGCGCATCTATTCCACACAACGTTCTCTAAGATCAATTTGTTTAGTTTATCTGTTTTATAAGCTAGATGTTATTACTGTCAGTATAAAGTCCACTGTAACACGTCGGTCACGTGTTTGAGGAAATCCACGTGCCTCTTGAGTACATTTTAGAAAGAGATAACGCTTCCTTCCTTCCTCCCTCCCTCCCTCCCTCCCTCCCTCCCTCCCTCCCTCCCTCCCTCCCTCCCTCCCTCCCTCCCTCCCTCCCTCCCTCCCTCCCTCCCTCCCTCCCTCCCTCCCTCCCTCCCTCCCTCCCTCCCTCCCTCCCTCCCTCCCTCCCTCCCTCCCTCCCTCCCTCCCTCCCTCCCTCCCTCCCTCCCTTCTTCCATCCTTCCTCCCTTCTTCCTTCCCTTAATTCTTCCATCCTTCCTTCCTTCCTTCCATTCTTTCTTCCTTTCTTTCTGTCGAGGAATTATGATTGCCAAACCGAGAGAAGACCAACAAGATTATGAAGGTGGCATTCCCCTCGGCACTTATCTTGGAAAGAGAACAAACTCAGTTCGAACGTTGCGTCGTTTATGCGTCGTTTATGCGTTGTTCTAGAACAACCAACCCGCCCTTTTCCATCCGACACGTAGTTAGTTACCAAACAGATTTGCAACGCAGTCTCCAAACCAGTTTAGTACAAGTCTATCACACACTGGCGATAGCAGCGTAGCGACGCCTCGGAAACGTCTCCTGTGGGAGTTTCGTAGTACTGCAGCGACCGCCTAGTGAAGCAAGTCGTCGGCCTCCCTGGAGGATTGGGTGTCACCATTAATGCATGCCTGGATGGGCCCTTGAGTAACACACTACCATCGTCACGTACCCACCCGCGCGTCACCAACGAACCATGGCGACATCTTGAGGAGAAACTTTCAAGACTTTGGCGACTTGACGAGGGAACTGGGCAGACGTGGTGCTCTGGTTTAGAAGTTTGCCGTCTTTAGATTTGTACTTGACAGTTTCTCCTTGTCGGCGGCGACAACTACCTGTGGAAGCAGGCTGGGGCCGTGTTTATGCTAGCATTCTACAACACGATGGTGCACACAAGTGATTCAAGAACACAAGATGATGACTAGGAGTTTCTTCCGGTGTCTGCTACTTCTAATCTTGACGACAGTATGCTCAGGTAAGACATTAACGACCTACTTGTATATCATATACACCCCTTAAGGTTATCTAGAATAAGTACAGGTAGACGGATTATACAAAAGTCAGACTGGAGTGACCTGAGGAATTTCTATGGACTCTGCAGGAGGTGCTAGTATTTCTGCTGCAAGGACCAAACAGGTGTCTAGTTCTGTATGATAGTGTTCCTGTCAGCGCATCAGGCCACGGCCTTGGGCACCTGTGGACAGGTGTGGTGTTGTACATTCGACTTGTCTGTGAGGCAAAAATATCAAATCATCTGTAACAAAATTGTACCTTTTTCGCAAAACGCAGGTGCAATGTGTAGGGTTTTCAGACTATGTTGTTGTTCTATCAGGGAATTCTTTGGACATTTTCATCATGATAACGGATAATTCTACTGTATTCACCAGTGAATACGATATAATATATAATTTATGTACTTTTATCGTATTCATCAGTGGATACGATCGTCATGCCGTTTGAAGTAACTTATAATGTCAGGGTAGAGATTGCATTTAGGGATCCCTAGTGGGGTCGGTAAATTTTAAGATATTCCCCTATATTAAAAGACAGGCAGAACTTTTCAACTTCAACGATTCATGTCACTTTAGATCGACGGCTTGACTTGAAATTTAGGATTTATAGATGGGAGACCACCCTAGCATATCCCTAGCATCCTGATCGGAGTCTGTTGACAGAGACTCCAATCGGGCGGGATCTCCACTGGTCGTAATATCTACCCTGGGATAAAAAAATATACATAAACTTTATTGCACAACAAGGCTGTATAACGACAAACATATATACCTTACAAAAGGCTATAAAATGAGACTAGAATGTGCTTTTACAATCATTGGTGGAATTTGCAGCTTTGTAGGCACTTTTTACAATGCATGGGTTGTCACGTCTAACTGCATCATTACGAAGCTGGCATGGGTTAATTTGTGAGGAGATTTCGCTAATGAAGTGGAAACACAGACAGGCACTGAGGCAGAGAACACGAGAAGGAACGTCAGCACTCAAGAACGTCAAGTTTAACTTGCTAACCGTCACTTCTAAAGGTTCCCTCCGGAATGACTCAACTTCAAACAGGTAGTTCAAGGGGGCCGCTTGTTGGAACACCCGTCCACACGGAGGCCCTTACACCACTTTTTCTCGCCGCCCTGGTCTGTGTGAGTCTCTGTTCCCTTAGCAATATCTCAACGTTGTGTACAGACTCTGTGTTGTGTTGCATGTCTATCTGTGCACTCACATACGGTCACTCCTTTCCACTGGATGGAGACCGTTGAGCCACCGAAATTGGATGAATATAATTCGAATATGATCCGTGATATAAAAGTATGACTTGAAGGACAACAAAACACATAAAACCTATAAAATACACTTCTTTATCAATAAAATTCGTTTGAACTACTGATGGTGGTTTAGGTCGCCGCCTCTGTGAAAGGGGTATCTACAATGTAATGTTAGCTACCAAACAAGTGGCTTATGGAATGTCCAAAATAGTTCACTTGTGTCTTGTGCTTAGCTAGCACTACTCTCCAAGCAGAGATTTGGGTTTTGGGCTTATTTTTGGCGTGTTTTTAGGCTTTTTTATCGGGCTTTCTTTTTTAACTGAAATTTTGTTTCTACCCAACCCTTGGAATAAGCCCCAAACCCAAACCTCTGCTTGGAGAGTAAGGTAGCACTGGCACACTCATGTCCGACATCCACAGTCTCTACATCACACATGTGACCTTCAGAATGACTCATGACTTTGATGCTCTTGTTTGTCTAACCTGATGTCGGTGCGTGTTTACGTTGCAATTTAGAAGTGTTTATCTTCTGTATCACCTTTGTGGAAATGCAACAGTGTTGCCATCTCCCAACAACGACATACTCACATACAGGAACCAGACGTGTTTGTGTGTGGGGGGGGGGGGGGGGTACTGAGAGTGACATACAGTTGTCGTCTGTGCAAACAAAAGTTGTATATCACCTTTCTGGACATTCTTTCTCACTTTTCGGGTTGTTTGTATTGTAACGTTAGCCGTTCCGATTGTGGTCGCTCGGTGGAGAGACACCGATTTCTCTGTTTGTGTTTAAGAAAAGAGAACAGAACAAGGCGTGTCGGGTGTCTTGTATAAGTTACTGTCGTTGTTGCAAAAGGCGCCTTATGAGTAACAGTCTCCTTTCAGCAAGAGCTTGTAACGTTTGCCTTTTTAACGAAAATCGCAGTTGAATTGCTGTGGCTGAAAGTAAACCGACGGTCTGTCATTTGCGTGTTTCTGCTACATGTATACGAACGTTTACCGAAGTGATATAGAACAGCAGTTCTGTTGTGTGGTAAAAAACAAAGCTTTTCGTATGCCCGAATGACATCTTAAGAAGCTTTTCAATGGATGTTCAATTGCGGGTGGTCGGCAAGTTTGTCTGGTATCCATGGAAACAGGACTGGGTACAAAAAGGACAGATATCAGACTACTATGGATGTCTTTGTGTCCTCTCGGACGTTTCAGCACCCTTTATAGATAGAAGTCAATCACCTCTGTCTTGTTGGGGTGAGACTACAGCCCGTTTTCATGGCGACAGTTCGCTTTCTTTATGGTAGGTACTTTATTTGTGGCCCTACAATGCATGGTGCTTTTTGTTGCGTTGGTGGGTGGAGTGAGGGACGATACTTGACTATAAAGGTTTTGAGACATTTTGAAACAGTAGCTCTGATGGCAGTTGCGACCATCAGACCGCTAGTCAGCCGAAGTCCGCATTGTTTATCTTTGATAGCCTCAACAGTTTTAGTCATTGGTAGTTTTCAGTTATTGCTGTCGATTTTAATAGAACAATTACTGAAAGCAAAGAAACAGCACTTAAACTTGCACAAAACGACTGAAATCAGGAACTATTTTCTTTCATTTAGATTCGTGCAAAACTGTCGAGAATTGTAACGTATATAATATTAAGAAGAACGGACCACAAATACATTTTCTGTCCCCTCAGCGGTGACGTTCACCTACAGCAGTGCGTCCTACAGCGTGAGCGAGGACGCCTCGGCTGGCGATTACGTCATCGCGTCTGGTGACGTCACAGTGACGTGGGTAACCAGCGGCGGGACCACGCCGTTCGAGATCATCAGTCCCGTCGGCTCACCTTTTCAAGTGGACTCCACGGGGGCGGTGAGATTCAAACAAACAAACAAACAAACAAACAAACAAACAACACACGAACAAACACACAAACAAACAAACAAACAGTCGAAAAAAACAGATAAGCACACCACCACATTCCTAGCCTCTATTATATACATAGCAAAATGTACGGGAAAATAAGATCTAAGAACACTACTGTCATACGTAATAAAAGGCAGGCGAGGGCTCTGATTAGCTCCGATCCGCACGGCCCTGGCAACCGCATGGCAACCGGGTTCGAACAGGCATTCGGAAGTTCGATCTCCGTTACACTGCTTCTGAGAAACGTTCGATACCAGAAGTAATGCCGGACACAAGGTTTAAAAACTGGCCTGGTGTTACACAATTCTGTTGTGAAGCGATCTGAGGAGCGAACCGGAGTTACAATAGGATGGAAACCAGGCTAGATCAAACAGGATCAACATTGGCATGTTCTGTGTCCCCAGGTGACCGTCGCGTCGTCCTCCAGCCTGGATTACGAGACTACCAGCATGTACGTGGTGACTGTACGGGCGAACGACAACAGCGGAGTCACAGGTCAAACTGCTCTCTTCAATTCTTGTACCTACACAAACATTTTCTTAAGATTAATTCAAGTCTAGTTAAGCTCTATAACGAATGAGTGAATGAAAGACCTTTATTGTACATGTATGCCCTTACGAGCTAAGTACAGGTCATGCTGATAAAATTCTATGTACAAACAGTGATACAAGTCTGGTATCTTACTACATCTATAGCATATTAATATGTACAGGTTTAGATTCTTCTCGCTTCTGAAGACAGTTGTAAGTGTAAAAACAGATGGAGTTCATAATACGTGGTTTATCTAGTTGCATGAGAAATCTGAATTTTTCTTTGCTATCTAAATATCTAAAACTAGGGAACTTATCTTGTATACAACGTTACTACATGAAAATCTTACTGTAATTAAGATGCTTGTTTGTATCTCCACCCCACAGACCAGGCTACCGTGACCATCAGGGTGACCGACGCTGCCGAGGCGCCGACCTTCTCCAACCTGCCCGCCTCCCGGGCCGTCCCAGAGGACGTGGCGGTCGGTACGGCGGTCTTCACGCTGAGCGCCGCCGACCAGGACCTACCGGCCCAGACCCTGGCGTACACCATCGTCAGCCAGACCCCGTCAGACAAGTTCCAGCTGAGCGGCGGCGTGGTGCAGGTGGGGACGGCGCTGGACTACGAGAGCGAACAGACGTACACGCTAACTCTCAGGTGAGAACACCCGTCAAGTCCAGAAACATTGTTGCTAAAATCTATACACATCAGCATACACACTAATAACGAGTATACGATATCTCCTTCCACAGTTGAGGGCGGCACTAGAATAGGATGGATACCAGGCTACGTCCAGAAGCATTACTGTTGCTAAAACTATATATAGACATCAGCATACACGCTAAAGGTAAGGTAAGGGTTGTTGATCCACTCAGACTGTGTCTAGACTAGGCACGGTAATGGAAGGCAGAGCCTATCCCTCTCCTTCCTCTGCCTTTTACCTCCACAACCGAAGACAGGTACCCATTTTACACCTGGGTGGAGTGAGGAGAGTCGTGTAAAGTGCCTTTCCTAAGGACACAGCGTCTAGCCAGGAATGCAAGGAATCGAACCCCTGACCTCTCAATCTCGTATCGGCCATTCGACGCCACGTACACACTACTAAGAACTATACCCACATTATCTCCTTCCAGAGTTGAGGACGACACGTCAGGCACCCCCCTGACGGCAGAGTCCACGCTGACCGTCACCGTCAACGACGTCATCGACGAGCTGCCGACGTTCTCGTCGTCGGTGTACTCCGCCAGCGTGGCCGAGAACCAGGCGTTCGGCACCACGGTGACGTGGGACGCCGCCGTAAGCGCCACAGACGGGGACGATGAAGACGTCATCTCATATTCTCTCTCAGGTAACGTGTTCCACGTAACGGTACCTTGTGTTAAGCCCCTGTTGCCACTTATTTCCCACGCACCGTCATCGAGTGGAACAACCTACCAGGTACACTCGTATCATGCACATCTCTTCATTGTCACTTTGGCCTCCCCGGTGGCTGTTAGGAGTAGATCAAATTTGACCCAAAATTTAACTCAAATTCGATTCGCATAGAAAGGTAGGGGTGACCTAAATCTGGTCAGACTGCTCCCGAACTTCAGCCAACCTTGGTTGGTTGGTTGGTGGCCGGAGGAAGATTCTGACTGTGTGACAGGGGCTTTACTCGGCAAACGAGTCGAAAGTCTTTTCTGTCTATGGGAAAACGATACGGACCAACTGGTTGCTGTCTCGTGTCTGCGAAGCTGGTATATCACACCGAAGGACGGTTATAAATCATACCGGCTATACAGATTTATTTGTAGACATTTGAAACATTTTTCTCCTGTTCCCCCCACCAATGCAGGGACGAACAACGACCACTTCGCCGTGGACAGCAACACGGGTGCGGTGACGACCGCCAATGTGCTGGAGCGGGACGGAGCCGACGGCGTGTCGGGCTACACGCTGGTCCTCACCGCCACGGACACGGCCGGCAACACGGGCACCGCCACGCTCTCCGTCACGGTCAGCGACGTGAACGACAACAGCGCCACCTGCGATCCTGACGTGTACTACAGTTCGGTGGAGGAGAACACTGCAGCAGGTGTGAGGGACACGTTAATCTCCAAGCAGATGTGTAGATGGCTTAGGCTTTTGACGTCTTCCTATTCATTTTGTGGATTCTTTATCCACTTCTATAGAGCACGTCGGCAGAACGTACTACGCCTACGCGAAATCCGTAATGTATCGTGCATAGCACTTCAGCAGAAGGTCTCATTTAAGGTCTTATTCGTGTATTTAAGGATGACATTCCGTTTGTAGTCTCCAAATGTTATGTCGGAAAAGATATTGTCTGTAACGGATTTCCTATTATCCTATTATGCAACGTTGACCAAACATCCAACAAATACCATGAAAATGTTTCGCCCAGGCGCAGTACGTTCTGCCGACGTGCTGGTTTTAATTAAGATGCCTGGATGTACGTATCACCACTTATTACGATTGACCGTTGACGGACCCTGAAGTAAACTAGGTTCGATACTAAATTATTGATCACCTTTCCGCAGATGTACCCGTTGCTCTGCTGAGCTGTACCGATCCAGACGACGGTGTGAACTCTGACCTCGCCTTCTCCATCGCCAGCGGCGACGACACTGCCGCAAAATTCGCCATCGACGCGAGCACGGGTCAGATTACGACATCGTCCACGGCGGTGGATTACGACACCGACGCCATGGAGACAGCCGGTTTTCGGTACGTTCTGCACGTGAGCGTGACGGACCAGGCCGCCGACGCCTCCGACAGGCTCACCAGCACTGCGACAGTGGTCGTGGCGGTAAGGGGCATTTTACTTTTTTACCAAATCATGGCACACTTTTCCTTAATATTACAACATTTCCTTAAAAGATCTGTACGGCTTTTAGAGATCTATCTAGTCTATGAATATCACGAGAAGGACGCAGACATTTTCTGAGGAGAAGCGTTTAGATGAGCGACTCGAAGCTAGACGACACATGTACCATGCCATATTTCAAGCACATGTTGCGTCTCAAAATAGCTAAGGTTTATGTGGACTTTCCATATTTGCATCCACCGTTTCTCCGACTCCACCAATTCTTAAATCATGATCACAACTATTTCCCAATAAGGGCAACTTAACAAACCTTCGCTCATCAACGTTCGACAGGAATGATCACGAAAACTGCACGCTTTGCGTTTTCAGGTGACGTCAACAAACGACAACGCGCCGACGTTCACAAGTTTTACGTCATCAGTGTCGGTCGACGAAGACGCGTCCGTCGGCACCACGATCCTGTCCGCGCTGAGCGCGACAGACGGGGACAAAGGCGCGGACGGGGCCGTCAGTTTCTCCATGATAGCTGCTACTGGTAAGCAACAAGAACGAGAGGCCTAGAACGTGGTACCATGCACTGTAAACAGCTAAATTGTTGTCTAAAACAATTCAGAAAAACTCAAATTTTCGGCTGTATCTACCGCAGCCGTCTTCATACATGTATTTCAATGAATGAATGAATGAAGTATTGTTTCAATGAATGAAGTATTGTCCAAGCAGAGGTTGGATGGGAAAATTGTGACCTTACTCTAACTTACCTCGTTTTCTGACAGCCGGTGCATCCATCCAGTGGTCGTTGCTGTTGGAAAACGGAGTTTACCAACACATGCGAACTTGATACTGGTTTATCTGCAGGCTATTCCTCTACTTGACTGACTCTCTTCTCCTAAATTTCCCAGTCGTATGCATGTCGTAAATCCTGTTGCGGATTACAGTGCGCCATTTCTTTCCAGACGACGGAAGCGACATATTCCACGTCGACTCTTCGACCGGCACCGTTTCCATCATGGGCAGCCTGGACTACGAGACAGTCTCCAGCTACGAACTGACGCTAAAGGCAGAAGACGGCGGCAACCCCAGTCAGTCCGCCACCGCAACGCTCACCGTCAACGTCACCGACGTCAACGACAACCCGCCGGTGTTCGATCGGTCCATCTACACGGCCGCAGTGGAGGAGGGCGCCGCCGCAGGGACCAGTGTCGCCACGCTGGTGGTGTCAGATGCAGACTCGAGTAGCTCCGTCTCTTACGAGTTCGTCTCCGGGAACGACGCCGACAAGTTCCAGTTCGGGACGACGAACACCAACGATGTGGAAGTGAAGAATGTCATAGGTAGGGTACTCTGAGAGAAGAAGAAGAGCAAGGCAGCTGTCTTCGTGTTTTTCTTTGTTTAGGACCGTTCACACAAGATGTGCCCTAGTTGGTAGTGTAAAGAAATGTCCTTTTTATTACCCGAAATATTTTCAACTTGTTTTCGACTAGATTCGTGTACTTAACAATGCCTTGTTGATACATCCTTCCTGTAGATCTGGACTCTGCCACTCCAGACGCGGGGGAGTACACTCTGGTTGTCCGGGTAACGGACGGAGGGACGCCGGCCCTCAGCAGCACCACCACGGTATACATCACCGTCACACCGTCTAATCAGCGCGACCCTACCTTCACCGGTTCGGGTACAACTGCTGTATCGGTAAGTCGGTAGTGAAAACGATGCCTATTCTACCACTTGCTGTAATATTATCCCTTATTTCACTCAGATTTTTACATCATACACCAAACACCCCAGGGATAACGCCCAAAATATATTCCACGAGGGAAGCGATCGGAGAAACGGACTAGAACTGCAATATAGGTTGCAATTGAATACAAGGGAAGCATGTTCAGGCAAATCAAAACATACATAATTTGTATACAAAATAAGGAAAGTATTTTTGTTGTTGTTGCACAGATTGAAGAAGATGACCCGGTTGGGACGACCGTTGCCACGGTGACGGCGACAGACGACGACTTCGGCACACAAGGCGACATTACCTACTCTATCGTCGGTAGGGATGGTTACTTACCAACTTGATCAAACTGTCGAGTTTTTTTAGTTATTTCTAAACAGATATATTGCTACCAATTATACAGACACCTACAAATATTACATTTTTGTTGTCCTTGAACACCACCAAATGCAGACGTCAGCCCTACGTCACTCTCTGGCCACTTCCATGTCGACTCGGCCAGCGGGGAGGTCCTGATGACGTCACAGGTGGACTATGACACCATGGGGGTCACCAAGGTGAGCATTGCTTGCGGTTGTAATCATCAAAGCATTTTCTTTACATACACTTTACTTCATCGTTGTGTGTAACGGCAAAGATCTGCCTGGGTGAGACATCCTAACTAGACTGTATTTTTGATCGTCAGACGGTGACGCTAACAGTCCAGGCAGCAGACGGCGGCTCGGACCAGCGAAGCGCCAACACCACAGTGGAGGTCACGGTCAACGACGTCAACGACAACCAGCCTGTCTGCACCCCGAGTCTCTACAGCGGGACGCTGGACGAGGATGCTGCAGACGGGACAGCGGTGAGTTCAGATCTAGAAAGCCTGAGTCTGTGTTACACAATCTCTTGCTGTCAGGAGCTTGTAGGGCCTCGTCTCCGAGCATGGCCAGTCGAAGGGTTGCTATATAAGCGTGATGTAATCAGGCGTCTCCAAGCTTTTGAGCATACAATTGTTTTGCGTCTGCACATAAATCGTTTGCAGTCTGAA
Source organism: Branchiostoma floridae x Branchiostoma japonicum (assembly GCA_013266295.2). Taxonomy (NCBI): domain Eukaryota; kingdom Metazoa; phylum Chordata; class Leptocardii; order Amphioxiformes; family Branchiostomatidae; genus Branchiostoma; species Branchiostoma floridae x Branchiostoma japonicum. The sequence continues at coordinate 13,808,897 of CM023825.1, forward strand.
TTCAAGTTTTCTTTCCCTCCACATCTCCCATGGTCTCCCTCCTATAGAAAGGTGGGCTCAAAGCGATTGACTCACCATGTAGTGAATTGTAATGCAGAATTGTGAAGCTGGTTCAAAATCATATTTTACAAAACCTGTTTCTTCGTGATCTTGGTCTGCAGCTGGCGTCTTTAAACTGCTCAGATGTGGACACGTCAACCACGTTATCTTACAGCATCACAGCGGGGAATTCCGGGCCGTCGTTTGAAGTCAGCTCAGCGGGAGTGGTTACCCTCATCGCAGGTAAGACCGACGTGTGTGCTACGGTCATTTCCTAATTAGCACGTGGCGTTCAAGTGAACCTTTAAAACATTTTGAGTGACAAGATAAGGTCTGTAACACATGTCACCAGCACCTTACCATTTAGGCTGCCTACCGCATGGAAAGATTTATGGTACATGTATAAAAAATGATAAGATAGAAAAAATGGCCTTTTTTCAACAGTATGCAGTCTTCAATGGCTTCTGTATGGTCTTGACCCATCAAAGTATATCCTACTAACTTTATCCCCACCTCTGTTCCTGGACACAGGGCACACAGTAGACTATGAGTCCGCCACGACCTCGTACAGCCTAGTCGTGCAGGTCACTGACGGCGTCCATTCCGTCGAAACCGCGGTTGCCGTCGACGTTCAACCGGTGAACGAGCATGATCCGGCGTTCTCTGAGGCGTCGTACAGCGTCGGTGTGGCGGAGAACACCACTGTCGGCACAACTGTCGTGCAGGTGGTAGCTACAGACGCAGACAACGGCACGGATGGTAAACATTTTATGTACTAGTATTATTAGTATGCGAGCAAATGCAGAATGTTCCTCTCCTTTTTTCAATGATGTTTTCACTTGTGTTGACTAGCAGTGCTTCTAAGCAGAGATGGGAGTGCTGTAATTTTTATCAAGCTTTTGAACAAATTGAAACGTATGAAAATGATTGATGGCATTCAGCATTACTGTATGTTATAAGCATTGATTGTTCGTAACATAGCATACAAAACTCACCATGACTGTAACTTTTCTGATCCCCGTTAGGTGCGCTAACCTACGCCATCGTGTCGGGTAACGCTGACGGAAAGTTTGCTGTTGACGCGTCGACAGGAGAGATACAAGTCGCCGCCATCTTGGACCGAGAGACGACTACGTCATATAGCCTGGTCCTTACCGCAAAAGATGGCGGCGCGGCGCCCGGGCCCAAAACTGGCACCGCGACCGTAACGGTGACCGTGACAGATACTAACGACCACGCCCCGGTCTGCTCTCCTTCATTCTACGCTGTGTCCATTTCTGAAGGAACGGCGGCGGGTTCCACGGTTGCTACAGTAACGTGCACTGATGATGACGATGGCGACAACGGAGTTGTTACCTACGCCATCACATCCGGGAACTCTAATGACAGCTTCACTGTGAACCTTACGTCAGGTGACGTCACAGTGAAGAATACTAGTAGTCTAGATTTAGAAGATGTTCGCGCCTTTACATTAACTGTGCAGGCTTCTGATTCAGGGTCAAGAGGTCAGCTCACCGGAACGGCGACTGTTCACATCACGCTGACGAACGTGAACGAGTTCGCTCCGAACTTTAACGAAGCGTCGTACTCGTTTTCCGTGAGTGAAAACGTCACAGTGGGAACCTCTGTCGGACAGATGTCGGCGACCGACGGGGATGTGGACGAAGAAGATGGTGTGACGTTCTCCATCGTGTCCGGAAACGACGGCGTGGTCTTTGGGATCGATTCTTTCACGGGAGTCATTTCTACAGCAAGTGCGTTAGACCGGGAGACCACAGCCTCATACACTATTGAAGTACAGGCAAGAGATGGCGGAGACTCTTTGGGAACCTATCGAACGTCCACCGCTACTGTTGATATCACAGTAGAGGATGTCAACGACAACCCTCCTACGTTCGACCCCGCCGCGATGTACACCACTGTTCCCGAGTCCACAGCTACTGGCGCGTCAATAACCCAGCTCAACTGCTCTGACAATGACGCGGGGGCGAATCGAGAACTGACGTACGTCATATCCGCCGGAAATGACGTTGGCCTGTTCAGTGTGTCGTCCGACGGCGTGATGTCCCTCGCATACGGTTTGGACTACGAGACGTCCACGGCTCACGTCCTGACGGTGGCAGCGACAGACGGCGGGACGTCGCCACAGCTGAGCGGCACGGTGACGGTGTACGTCCAGGTGACGTCAGTGAACGAGCACGATCCAGTCTTCGGCCCTACATCCCCGACAAACGTGTCTGTAAGTGTTCATAAAATGTTTGGTCTTCTGCTGGTTGAATTTGCTTTTTGAACTGGATCACCAACACTGCCCACATCACAAATCCATATTTGACATCCACTTCAATTTGTGGGTACTTTCGACGCCCCCACATTATAGCGAAGATGGAAACTACAAATCGCAATACACATATCTAACGCAAGGCTTGAACATGTTTTACTTTAGGTCGATGAAGACTCTGCTGTCGGTACAACAGTCGCCATTGTGTCAGCAACGGACAACGACGCCGGTGCCCACGGCGAAGTGACGTACACAATCATCGGTGAGTGGTCTGTCTTTTCTTTGATTACAGGAACAGATCTAGACTCAGACAGGTCATTGGAAATGCCTATAGGTATAAACGCCACTGTGTTAGGACTTACTTTCCTTGAAGAAACGCTATGTGCGCATCATGGACGCCTTTAATTGTACCTACCCAGACACGAATCCAGCCGGGTTTGCCGAGCATTTTGCCATCGACTCCAGCAGTGGTGTCATCCAGATGGCCTCACCGATAGACTACGACACTATGGGGTCCGACAAGGTATTGTGCAATTTTTAAAGAAAGATAGTCCAAATTTGCGTTCGATTGATTTAACTCTTTCAAATAAGGGACGCTTAGAGCAGCATATGGGATTTTGTTTTCTATGTTGATATGAGGATGTAGTCGATGACAGTTTTTATGTTTACCTTCGCAGAAGGAAAACATATTGTTTTTGCTCTGTTTCTTCTTCTTCTTCTCCAAACAAATATGGTCAATGACCTGGACCAGACGTCTGTCACCATGGTAACTGGTGCTGTATACATGTAGTGTGGTGTTGAATTGCATTATGTAGCAATGGGCTGGTCACCATATATATATGAATATGTTTGAGTAAGAATAAACAGAGCAGTACTTTGTTAGGCTAGACCATGAGAATGTAAACATTATGCATTTCCTTTGCAAATGTTACTTTTCTAGTTAAAAAAACTTTTTCCGTCAGGCGGTGACCCTGACAGTGCAGGCGGCAGATGGAGGCTCAGGTGCCGACCAGCGCACCGCCAACACCACCGTGAGCGTGGCTGTTGGCGACGTGAATGACAACAGGCCTACCTGCACGGAGAGACTGGTCAGTGTGGTCATGGACGAGGACGCCGCCAACGGGACAGTGGTCTGTATACAAATATAGAATACAACACGGTGTATTGCGTATCACCGATCGGCCGGCTGTCGGACGATCCGACCCGCGGTCGGGCTGGGACCGAGGGTGACGCGGAATACACCGTGTAGTATTCTATTTATGTCATACCCACCCGAGAAAGCACACATTTAAATGCGAAATGTGTGCCAAAAGTTGAGAAAATTTGGTATCCCTAAACGAAAATTGTAACAACATCAATTCCAACGTCCGAATGCGGTATTCGAATTTTCGAAAGCTGCGCAATCCGCGCAGGCAAAACGCGTTCGAATGATTCAATGGAACATTTGAAAGCCTGTGTGATAACTAAATAGAACCCTGTGTGATACGGGTAGTTATCACACGGGCCGGAACACCCCTATCGAACGTTGTCGCGGCCCAGCTATAACATAAGGCAAATTCTTTAGTGCAACCTAGAACAAAACATAGGTATTTTTTCCATCCAAACAGGTTGCCTCCCTGAACTGTAGCGACATGGACATGTCAGCTGTGCTGTCCTACAACGTCACTTCCGGAGACTCGGGATCATTTGACGTCAGCTCGTCGGGGGACGTGTTCCTAACTCCTGGTAAGCAAACAACCTCTTCTTTTTCTTCTTCATTTATGCGCCAAACCTCAATAAGTTGAGGGCACAGGGGTGAGAGTTTCATCTTGGTACAGGTGATTTGCTTTTTGGCAAATTTGGTTTTGATGGATTAAAAAAAACACCGGTACAACAAAATTTTACCTATGTTCTGAATTAAAGTTCTTCCTTTCATTTTCACTACACCGTTTTCTCAAAGGCAACACAGTAGACTACGAGGGGAGTACCACCACATACATCCTGACAATTGGCGTCAGCGACGGCGAGCATTCCATCGACGCCACCGTCACCGTCGACGTGCAGCCCGTCAACGAACACGACCCCGTCTTCACGTCAGAGTCGTACAACGTCACCGCACAGGAGAACGTCACGGTGGGGACAGGTCTACTGCAGGTGGCGGCCAGCGACGCTGATAGCGGGGCGGACGGTACGTACCTGAAGAGTCCAGGGACTATTTGGGGGTATTGAGAGAGTGGCGCTTAAAGTTTGTATCTTTTCTTTTACTTGTAAATGTTCAAACATCTTTCCAATATTTCTTGCACATATCTTTCCCTCCACAACATATATGTATTGAGCAATCCTTTACAATGGTTTTATAGATTGTTTCCAAACGTTATGATGATCCCAAGTTGTACAAAGTTTACAGACTAATATGCAATATGCTATGTGTTCAACAGGGGAGGTTACGTTTTCCATAGTGGCGGGAAACGAGGACGAAATATTTGCTGTGGACGCAGCGACTGGTGCCTTACAGACCGTCTCTCCGCTGGATAGAGAAGTGACTTCCTCCTACACGCTCACCATTCTCGCCCGAGATGGCGGACTCTCTCCGACAAGGAGTGCCTCTACCACGGTCTTTGTCACGGTTTCGGACGTGAATGACGTCACACCTGTCTGCTCCCCGTCGTTCTATGTTGTCTCCGTATCAGAGGGCGCTGACGTCAACTCCTCCGTTGCCATGGTAACGTGTTCTGACGACGACGTCGGTGAAAACGCGGATTTGGAATTTAGCATAACGGCCGGAAACACCAACGAGACTTTTGCAGTCAATGAAACCTCTGGAAGGATAACAATTGCAAAAAGTCTTGACCTTGAAGTCAGAAGCTTCTACTCCTTGGAAGTCCAAGTCAGCGACTCCGGCGCGCTACGCCTCATGGGAACGGCTACCGTTTACGTCACCGTCACGAATGCCAACGACTTTGACCCGAAGTTCGGCGAAAGTTCTTACTCCTTCAACGTCAGCGAAGGTGAGCCGATCGGCACGGAAGTAGGTCAAGTCGTGGCGAGTGACGGGGACATGGACGAAGTGGGTCCTGTGACGTATTCGCTTCTATCTGGCAATGACGAGGCAGCGTTTGGCATAGACCCAGTGTCTGGGGTCATCTCCACCGCAAAAGACTTAGACAGAGAAGCTGTGACTTCGTACAGGCTCGAAGTGTTAGCCACCGACGGCGGGGACTCCTTCGGGACGTACCGAAATGCAACTGCACGAGTCAACATTACGGTCATCGACGAAAACGACAACCCTCCGACCTTCGACCCAGCCGTGACGTACATTTCCGTTCTCGAGTCTATACCGGAAGGAACGTCACTCCTCCAGCTCAACTGTAGTGATGCGGATGTGGACGCCAACGGGAAGATCTCGTATGTCATATCCGCCGGAAATGGCGAAGGCGTTTTTAACATATCGTCGGACGGAATGATCTTTCTCAACACAGAGGCAGACTTCGAGACGACGACGTCGTACAGCCTGATGGTGGTTGCGACGGACGGAGGGACGCCGCGACTAAGCAGTACGGCGACTGTACACGTACAAGTCACAGCAATGAACGAGCATGACCCAGAGTTTAGCTCTTCGACTCAATCCAACGTTTCGGTAAGAGTCAATTCAGTAGTACTGTGGGGTATTATGGGCGCAGTGTACATTGTTGTCAACCCTTTCCTGCAGATAATTCTCTTTTTCATAATATTAATCTTCAAGTCATTATTTTCAAACAAACACAGATTGATGAAAACGCATCTGTTGGGACGACAATCACGGTCGTGACAGCAACGGACGATGACAAAGGATCGCACGGGGAAGTATCCTACACAATCACAGGTAAGAACGACACCTTTGTTTTATGAGTACAGTAAAGTACTTCCCGATATGTGTGCCTGTCTTACAGCTTTTACAGCATTGCTGAAAACATATACAAGGAATTCAAAACTGAGTAACAATTTCCTTGACTGTGTATCTCATTACCTGGATGTCTAACCTTCATCGATGTGCTGAAAATATGTATTTGTTGCCCTTAGATACAGATCCTGGTCTTCTATCGGGGCATTTCAGCATCGATCCAAAGAGCGGAGCGATTCAGCTGGTTACACAAGTGGACTACGACACCATGGGCGACTCTAAGGTAACGTACTGGGAATTGCAGAATATATTGTCGTTTTCAATGGTTGCCAGACAAGCTAAGCATTGCCATTGGCATTAATGCTCTTAATTGAAGTCCTTGTATGAATGGTCCTTCTTTAAGACCTACATGTAGTGAAGATGTAAATGACATTACGTAATGTGTTGTTACATTTTCAACAGATACAAACATTAGGACATTTCGCAATTCACACCACTCAGTTAAAGATTATGCATCATCATGGTACCTTCTGTCTAAAGGTGGTGACGTTGACAGTTCAAGTCGCAGACGGAGGGTCCGGAGATGACCAGAGAAGTACGTCTACGACAGTCAAAGTTACTGTCAACGACGCCAACGACAACGCTCCCGAGTGTGCGCAGAACCTTCTAGTCGTACAGGCCGGCGAAGACGTGGAAAATGGAACAGTGGTACGTTTAGATAGCTCTCAGTAGGACCATTGAGCTATATGAGCAACTGCTCTTCGGCGTTAACAATCGTAAGCTTTGAGTACGTTTGTGTGTGTGTGTGTGTGCGTGCGTGTGTGAGTGCGCGTGCGTGCGTGCGTGCAAGTGTGTGTGTGTGTGTGTGTGTGTGTGTTTGTGTGTGTGTGTGTGTGTGCGCGCGCGTGTTTTGACCAGATCTCACATCAGTCCTCTTCCTTCACTTTTGAACATATTTCAGGTGGCGAGTCTGAACTGCTCTGACGGTGACTCGGGAACAAACCTGACGTACAGTATCGTCTCCGGAAACTTCGGACCGTCGTTTGAAGTAACCACGAACGGTACAATTGTTGTTGTAGCAGGTAAGTACGTCTATAAAGTTGATACCACCTTTATCAAACAAAAAAATATGTGACCACTTTTATACAAAGGACAACACTGTAGTACTTTCAATCCTTGTAGACATGAAAATGTGACTTGACATTAGTAAAAATCGCAGCATGGCGACAGTGTTGTTTTTTCCGCCTTGTAGGGCACACCATAGACTACGAGTCTTCCAACAAGACGTACTACCTGACCGTGGAAGTCAGCGATGGCGACCACACAGTTGACGTCACCGTCGACGTTGCCATACAGCCTGTGAATGAGAACAGGCCCGCGTTCCCAGCTGACTCCTACAACGTCAGCGTGGCCGAGAATGCTACCCTGGGGTACACCCTGCTGCAGGAGACTGCAACAGACACGGATGAGGGGGCCGATGGTGAGCACTCGCGTTGTCTTTGGGGGTAAAGACTACAAAGGCAGTCGAAAGTCTGAAGTCACTTAATTAATAATGTGCATGCTCACCTCTGTTATATAGTTGGCAATGCTACGATGTACAATACAATGCTGTCAATTACCTCAATGTAACACAAGTATACTTCAGTGTTAACCTGCAACGTTTTCAGGGGAGGGTCATTTCAAACATTGCCGACGAAAGGGATGATCTTGTTCATTGTTTAAACCGAACACGTTCCCTTCCATACCACAGGAGTGATGTCCTACTCCATCGCATCGGGTAACGACGCAGGAAAATTCGCCGTTGAAGGAACAACCGGTACCTTGCGGATTGTCGGAGACCTCGATAGGGAGAGCACTCCCGAGTACGCACTGGTTCTCTTGGCAACGGACGAGGGGCAAAATCCTGGTCCTCTGACGGGATCGGCGACAGTCTACGTCACCGTGACTGACGTTAACGACAACAACCCCGTGTGTTCGCCGGCGCTGTTGGCCGTGTCGGTCTCCGAGGGGGCGGCGGTGGGTTCTTCGGTGAAAAGCGTGAACTGCACCGACCAGGACGAGGGGATCAACGCGGCTCTCTCGCACACGATCGTTGCGGGAAACACAAATAACTCTTTTGCCGTGAACAGTACAACGGGAGGCATCACAGTTGCATCCGCACTAGATCTAGAAGTGACACCCACGTATGTCTTGGAGATCCTAGTCACAGATGGAAGAGACCCGATGCTGACTGGGAGTGTGACAGTCCACGTCAAACTCACGGATGACAACGACTTTGCACCCACCTTCGCAGACGCCTTCGTTTCCATCAACGTCTCTGAAGATGCTGCTGTCGGAACAACACTCGGCCAAGTATCGGCCACAGACGATGATCTATACGAGCAAAGCATCTTATATTCTGTCGTCAGCGGAGATGACGGTAACATCTTCCGTCTGGACCCAAACACAGGAACTGTAAGTCTCAAGCAAAACGTCGACCGAGAGACCACTGACTTCTTCTCCTTAGTCGTCATGGCAACAGACAGTGAGGACAGCTCCGGCGTTCAACACAATGTAACGGCCTTGGTTAACATCACCGTGTTAGACGTCAACGACAATCCACCACTGTTCGCCTCTCATGTGTACCACGTGTCCCTGCTGGAGTCCATCTCAGTTGGAGCTGCGGTCACACAGCTCACATGTACCGACAGCGACGACGGGACCAACGCGGATATGACGTACTTCATTTCCACCGGAAATGACGCATCGAAATTTAACGTGACGTACGGCGGTGGTGAGATTATTCTGCAGGACTCGTTGGACTACGAGACCAGCACAGAGTACGTCCTGACGGCTACGGCATCGGACGGAGGGACTCCGCCTCTGACGGGCACCGCCACGCTGTACGTACAGGTCGTTGCCGTGAACGAACACACACCGGACATCATCGTTCCCTCGGGAGGGTACGATGTCGTCATTTCCGAAGACGTTCCGATAGGCGCGTCGGTAATCTCCGTGACAGCCGTCGACTCCGACTCGGGTCCTGACGGTGCAGTCGTATATAGTATTGAGGACGGAAACTCTGAGCAGAAATTCGTTATCGATGAACTTACTGGAGAAGTATCAGTGGCTTTGCCACTCGATAGAGAGTCCACAGACTCCTACTCCCTGAACGTCAAAGCTACGGACAGTCCCTCGAATTCGTCTCAGGCACTGAGCAATTTTACAACGGTGAGCATCACAATAGAAGACGTGAACGACAACCACCCGGTCTTCACTCCTTCCGTGTACACCACCTCCGTGTTGGAAGGTGCCGCGGTAGGTTCGCAGCTTCTTCAGCTGACGGCAACCGACGCCGATCTGGGAAACAGCAGCGTGTTGGACTATGCCATAACTGCAGGCGACACAAACGGCACCTTCAACCTTAGTGGAGACATTCTTGTTCTCGCATCTGGGTTGGACCATTCTGTGCGAAGCTACTATTCGCTGACCGTGACTGCGAGCGACCGCGGCGTCCCTCCGCTGTCATCTGCAGCCAGCGTCGTGGTGAACGTCCTGGCAGAGAATAACTACTCCCCGGTCTTCGATAACGGCACGAACACTGTGTGGGTCTCCGAGGACGCTGCCGTAGGGACGCGGATCTACAACGCCAGCGCCACCGACGCAGACGTAGGGAAGGGCGGTGAACTGACGTACGCTGTGACGTCTGATGAAGACGAATATGGTATAACGTTTGTCATAGACTCTGCAACGGGCGTGGTGACGCTAGGGTCGTATCTCGACCGGGAAACCCTTGACGAGTACGTCCTGAACATCACTGTGTATGACGGCGAAGTGGGCGATAGCGGCACCTTGACGGACGTCATTATCATAACCGTCATTATCACAGACGTGAACGACAACAAACCAATATTCACGCAATCAGTATACACGGTTTACATCGACGAAAACGTACCGGTCGGTTTAAACATTACGACCGTTGTTGCAACTGACCCCGACTTGAACGGAAATGGAGAAGTGGCGTACTCGATTGTTTCCGGTGACGGCATGGCGTACTTTGACATCAACTCCACCACGGGGCTGATTTCCACCAGCGCAGACGTGGATCGGGAGACTCTAGCACTCAACAATCTCGTCATACAGGCGACGGACGGCGGGAGTCCTGCAAAATCATCCCTCTGCAGAGTAAAGATATACCTTCACGACTTGAACGACAACATCCCGGCATTCGTTCCTTTGGAATACGTGTCAAGTGTGTTGGAAAACGTGGCGGTGGGAACACTAGTGACTCCTGTACAAGCTCTGGACCCGGATGAGTCAACGAACGCGCTACTGACTTTCGCCATCTTGGAAGGCGACGACAACAACCAGTTCACCATAGACTCTTCGACGGGGACAATCCGAACTGCAGGCACCTTAGATAGGGAGTCCATTGAGAGGTAAGGTCCTTTTCTTTGATATCTAGTCGTGTACTTTCCACCGAAACCAAGCCAGACTCCCATTGCTTTGTTCTCAAACCCTTTCCTTACATGTTCTAATTTCGTCCTTTCCGTTCAAATATCACCCATAGCTACACACTGACCATCACAGCAACCGACAGCGGCGCCCCTACAAACCTGACCGGCAGCGGTACCGTGATGGTCACCGTTCTGGACGTGAACGACAACCCGCCTGTCCTCACGCAGGCCAGCTACTCCGCGTCAGTTAGCGAGGGGGTCTCTGTCGGCACGTCGGTGGTCCAGGTCGTCGCGTCGGACGAAGATGTCGGCGAAAACGCGGAGATCGCGTACAGCATTACATCTGCCAGCCAGGCCGGCCATTTCGAGGTCGACGCCGGCACGGGAGTTGTCCGCACTGTGCAAGCGCTGGATCGGGAGACTATAGATTCCTACACCCTCACTGTCCAAGCCACAGACAACGGCAATCCTGCTTTGACCAATGACACTACAGTTACCATTACTGTCGAAGACGAAAACGATAACACTCCGGTGTTTGGCTCAAATCTTTATTCTTTCACGTTGGACGAAAATGTTGCCGGAGGCACGTCTGTTGGTGACGTCAGCGCGAGTGATGACGACATCAATTCAAATGCTGCATTATCGTTCTCAATCATCACAGACGATTCACAACACTTTCTGGTAAATTCAAACACGGGCAGGATATCAACCAGCTCTAAGGCTAACATCGACCGGGAGACCATCGCGGAGTACAGCATCACCTGTAGAGTAGAGGACTCCGGGACGCCATCTTTGTTCAGTGACGTCACAGTACAGATCACCGTCTCTGACCTCAACGACAACGCCCCCATCTTTAACAACAACGACACTTTGACGGCTACTCTGGCGGAAAACGCTGAGCCAGGAAACACCGTCATCAAGGTCTCGGCAACAGACCGCGACGAAGGCACCAATGCTGACGTCATCTACACCATATCGTCTGACCCATCAAACAACGGAGTGAAAGCAACGCGGTACTTCCGAATCAGCGAGACCACCGGAGTGGTCACTTTCAGAGAGTCCGTCGACAGAGAAACTGAGCCGTTCATCCACTTCGTCGTCATAGCAACGGATGCTGGATCGCCAAGTCTGTCGTCTGAAACTGACGTCAACATCACCATTGGTGACGTCAACGACAACAAACCGGTGTTCACTCAGACGTTCTACAGTATCGAACTCTCCACGGATTACGATTCGTCTGAGGCAATCGTGACTCTTACGGCGACTGACGCCGACGAAGGCACGAACGCAGAAGTAACGTTCAGTCTGACCGAATCATCAACGAACTTCAGAGTCGACCCCACGTCAGGTAGGGGTGACGTTTGATACGTTTCCTATCTAATTGTATCCAGAACCGTGTCTATCTAGTTCTATGCCTGAATGGGTTAGCTAAAATCAGGCCCCCGTTCTGGATAGTCTCCGTGAACCCAAGAACGTAGATTTGTCCCAGGCACGGTTCTGTAAACGCGTGGACTATCCCGGAACGTGACTGAGCATGGTTCTGGATAAAGCACGGTTCTGGACACAACATTTCCCGTGTGAGCTGACTTTCAGCGATCTCTACAAAAGATTGTTGTCATTCCTATCAGAAAAAAAGTGTTAGTGCATTCTGGATAAGTAAATTCCCTTCTAGTTCAATTCATCGACTTCAAGGACATACCAGAAATACTGGCTCCTTGCAAGCTATTTCTTAAAGAGCCTCATGAGATGTTACAAAGAAAGTTGTTCAAGCGGTATAAAACAGACAATATTGGTAACTTTTGTTAGCTAGTTAGGTCAAACATATACCTTCTACCTCCAGGTGTCATCACAAGACTGACGCTGTCAGCGGACACCAGATACGTCATCTATGTCAGCGCTAGTGATGCTGGGATACCTCCGCTGACGTCTTCCCCGGTCGCCACCGTTCGGATCGACACCTTTGACCCCGTGGCAACTCTCGTCAGCATGGAGCTGACCATGACCGTGGACGAGTTTCTCGCGAGACAAGGCGAGTTTTTGCAGGCCCTGCAGACGGCGATCGAACGGAGCTGCGCGTCCTGCACAGTCGGGATGTCCCACTATGTGGAGAGGGAGGTGACGACTTCGGCACGACGACGCAGAGAGTTGCTCCAGACGACAGCTTCGAACATACCGTAGGTTTAATTTCAACACCTTGTGTGTTCTAGTACTGTTGATGTTGCATTTTGGCATCGAATTTATCCTGGATCCGGATACAGGATAGGTTTGGGCTACATAGCTGAGCTACATAGAGTATTGATTAATGCATTATTACTTGCGGGTACTTAAGTATTGTTTTGGGTGGCTGAGCTGTGGGTTTGTGTATCCGTTTTGTCCTGATGATTGACAGAATGATGTCAGAGGCGGTCTCAGATCTGACCAGGAGTCAGTCGGATGTCGAAAATGGTCGGATTCGGGAAGTCGAAGATTGCATGCTTCCCGGAAGTCTGAAATCTCCGATTTCTTGTATTAAGTTGGATTCATGTAAATGCATGTTCTCCATATGGTGTGTAGATAAAACGACTTGCGTACGTTCATGATCCCAGGAGTAGCTACGTGACCGTGTACGTGTACGTGGAGACGTCCAACGCCACTACAGACTTCATCACCGGTCTGGATGAAGACAAGGCGTTCCTGCCGGCCTCCAGGGTGTTGGAGATGTTTCAAGCTGACGACGGCGCGCTGATGTCAGGTGATATTGGGTTTCCAGAAGTTCCATAGAATAGTTCGAACGCGTTTCGAGTGCGCCAATTTCGAAAATTCGAATACCGGATTCGGGCGTTGGAATTGATGTTGTTACAATTTTTTGTTACAGGATAGGAAAGTTTTCTCGATTTTAGGCACATTTCGCATTGAAATGTGTGTTTTCATTGACCTTCCGGCCTTCGGGCGATCCGACCCGCGGTCGGGCTGGTACGTCGGGTGATACGGAATACACCGCGTAGTGTACTCTATGAAATGACTTTTTAAATCCTCATCATCAGTTTGGAAAGAAGGCCGGTGCCATAATGTTCACTTGACTGCAGTTTTCGCTGAGTCACTACTACATATAGTTTTCTGTCTTTAAAGTCTAACATATAACGTCGTGGGGCCTTTTCATGGGCTGCAAAGAAGAGAAATAGAACAGCAACCCGCCATGTCCACATACAGAATGTCGAATTTGGTCAAGAAGTAATGCCCCAAATCTACAAATAAAACCTATGGTACAACCAGCTTTCCACCTCTTTGTCAACGAACGCAATAGTACGTTAGATACGATGGATGTAACATGAAGTATTTGAACCTCCTTGGTGCTACAGACGCCGGCCTTGCTGATTTTGGCGTCACCTCAGTGGCGGAGTACCCCCAGGAGGAGACCACAGTGCTGTGGATCCAGACGGTGCAGGGGATCGTGGTGGTGTCGGTGGGGGCGGGGCTACTGGTCATACTGTTCGCCGTCATAGCCTGCTGCTGCACTTTCAGGGGCAGGAAAAAGAGGTACGAAGGGCTCTCTCCTCTTCCCATTACGTGAACATTGGTAAAGCCTTGTTGCAGTGGTACTTGGAATAAATATAAGGACGAGTCGGGCCATTGTCAATCCGGACCAACTCTATAGACAATTGTTACTCCGTGAAGGAGGCATACCTCCTGCAGGAGTATTCGGGTCAGCCGGTTTTTCGTGTTCGCAGCTAAAACTCACGGTTCCCCTTGTTCAATCGGCATTTAATTTTATACGTCGTCTGCAGGCATGCCAGTGGTGATGCACGTATATCAATATTTACCGTAGGTGTTTTCGCGGTCAAGATAATATTCGAAAAGCACCCCTACATTTAGGGGCACATGGGACCGGCCGCGAAAAACCCGTTGTTTTGAATAGCGCGGGGGGGAGCATCCTTAATGCAGATGTGCGGGGCGGTTTTTAATGCCGACCAGATGCGGACCGTAATGGTTTATGGATGGGGCGGAATTGTGAAATGTGTTCGCACGTAAAAGTCATGTTTGTGTACGTTGTATTTCTATGAATTTGGGCATGTGGTGTGCCGTTATGTCCGTGTTGATGCACGTGTCTTTGTTTTCACCGTAGCGGTTTTTATATCAAGGTAAATTTGATATTTCAAAATCACCCCTATTTTGATAATCCTGTGGAATAGGCCGTAGGTTAAGTAGATATGTGGTAGGCGAGGTTCTCTAAGCAGATATTAGGTGGTTGTTGTGTATATTCGTCTGTGAGTATCTGTTGGGATTGTGACTTATGGTTTGCACCTAAGGTCAGGTCTATTGTCTGGCAAGATGTTAATATCATAGTTGTTCGGTAGAGCTCACACACTGTACTATTTATAGCTTATAATATAGCGACCTGAAATTGGTCGGAGCGCGGAGAATGCGCCAAGACAAGATATGTGTTGTTTCCGTGTGCAACTGTGCTAACGTTGCTGTGGTGATCATGTTGTTTTGTTAAGCAGTTGACTTGAGCGGCAAGTGTTAAAATTGTTGACGGGGTTTTAGACTGACCGCCAGTTGCGCAGTTGACTTTGTGTACGTGTCTTTGTTTTTACCGTAGCGGTTATGTGGGACGGTGTTTTCCGTGTGCAACTGTGCTAACCGTTGCTGTTGTGATCATGTTGTTTTGTTAAGCAGTTAACGTTGACTTGAGCGGTACCCGTTTTTCCGTGTTCGCAGCTAAAACCCACGGTCCCCTTTGTTCAATCGGCATGCAATTTTATACGTCGTCTGCAGGCATGCCAGTGCCAATACCACCTCTCAATCTGCAAATTATAAAATTTCACGGAGAATTGTCGCCTATGGCGTCTTGTTAGGGTTAGAACCTGTCTATGTCGGACATCCAAGAAGAAGAAGAAGAAGGGTTAGGACCAACACCATTGTCATAAGCAATTGTTATGTTAGAGTTAGGGTTAGGGCTCGACCTAGGAGTTTGTCCAACTTCGTCTGATAAACGGTGGTCCAAGTTGGCAATGGCCCGACTCTTCTGACATCGACCACAGGGCTAGGCACAAGTGATACAGAAGTAAACTTAAGGAAATTCCCTGTAGCTGTCTGATGTATCATTGATAAAAAAACAGAGATCTTTTTAATTGAAAAATATTTGAACTGTAGACATGTGTTTTTAACGGCAGGATTTGCTACTTTTTGTCAGGAAACTCCCGATCAATAAAAAGTCTGGGGTGAGAGAAGGATGGCAGAGAGAAAGACGTAAGTGTTGCTTTAGTGTTCAATTCTATTCTCGTTAACGAATATTTTCCCCAAAGTAAGTGTTTGTTCTTGTTGGAATGGAGCGTAACTTGGATGGTGTGTTTACTTTTGTTCTACTTCTACTACATGTACATCAAAATGACAAAAATTAGCGTTATTCTAGTTCTATTTGGCAGTGTTTTCATTTTAATGAGAATGTTATTGGCTATAACTACAGTCAGATTATAAATGTTGCGTTTCCGTTTCTTCCCAGCGACCAGTTCGAAGAAAAAGGGAGGCCATTCACAGGTTCTTCCTATCCATACGGTAAGGAACGTCAATCTTTCTGATGTTTCATACTGGGACAACAGATTCAAACCTTGCCATTAGATTATCGATAAAAGGGTGAATTCCAAAGTAAAAGAATTTAAAAAAATGGCTACATTTATATACATCAAAGTTTATGTACTACATAACCATATCCTTTTTTAAAAATCTTTCGGTAACTTTTCGGCTAACTTCTTCAGACTGCTAATAAGAATCCTTTCCCCTTGTGACGTAATGATAATGATGTGTTCTCGAATGTGACTGGATTCTGCAGCTCCTTGCCTCTTTGTGACGTCCTGGTCACTACCTCACAATGAAATGCCAGTGTAGAAGGTAGCCGAACGTTGGCAGAACAAATTACATGGTTGTGTAGTAAAAAGAAAGTGGTGCATTGATAAACCAACTGGCAACCTGATGAACGCCCATTCTCCGTTAACGTGTGCAATTGGGGGTAGAAAATGGTGAAAAATAAAGTTCTTCCAAATACCTAACAAATGTGCTGAACTTGTTACCAGTATTGTCGACTATCTTTTGCTAATTTTGTACGGTGCTACCACCTATACTTTTCGAGATATTAAGTTTTTTGTCTGTAGATATGGTAATCTCCGTAACAAACCACCAAAGACATCACCAAATAGCCAAAACAAGCTCACGTTATACATCTGCTTGGAGATTAAAGCAGGGAGAGTAAACCTTCTGTACAAGACAAGGCCAACTACAGTATTGTTACAGTTGATAAAATGCTGTTAATCGAATCCTTTTCCTGTAAATTCGATAACAGTGAAGAAAAAAATTTAACGTATGTTAGACGATAACGTAGGTTAGACGATAACGTAGGTTAGAATTATACTTACGATGATCAATACAATCCAAGCCGTCAGCCCTTACACTATAAAATTTACATGCAAATGTATATCTGATGACCGTCTTTCTGATGAATGGAAGTGTAAGTATCTGTCTCTAATCTCAATGGAATAAGTTCCGAATAACCATGATAACGTAGGTTAGAATTGAAAATTGACAAACGGCCTGACGCTGTTTGTTGTTGTCATTTTTCCGATTCTCGTGTTTTGTTCTCCCTGCCATGGATTTGTTTCGCAAAAAACACAGTCTAGCGGATAAGACAGTGTGAAAATTATTGTGAAATGTCTTTTCGTGGGCGAATTATACCCGTCTATCTTTCCATAACGTAGGTTAGACAAAATCTTGCGACAAAACTAAAACGGCATCAGATTTAGTATGGACGCCAGCTGGACAAGTTCATCCACCTGTGGCAAGACAGTTTGGTGGATAGGTGTAGATTATGACTGAAAATTAAGTCAACTCACACGTTTTCATTGTTTGAACCCGACGTTTTGTGCGTCACTAGTGGTTGCGACAGGTGATTTTAGCGTGTTTCTTAGCAAAATCTTCGCCTGGACGACCCGAAGGCAGCTGACAGTTGCGGTAAAACATAACTTAGTATATTACTATCATGTACTGATAACAGGAAAGCACAAGATACGCAGTTATTGCTTCTTTTAAAAACTTGGTAGCCCGCTACTATCATGCGACAGCAATTGCACACGTTAACGAAGAATGGGCGTGAAACTATTTGCGTACTGTATATGTAACATAAAAACAATGCTATACAATAGTCGCACACGAAACCTCGATACAACTCAAACAGAAATGATAATTTTCTATCGCTGTTACGCCACAGGGCACATCAAGAACCCCTCGGCGGCCGGCTGATATAGGACCAACTAGACCAGCGTATGGGGAGAGCCTCAGAAGACACGGCCCGCCAGAGAAAACGTACGGAAGAAACGTGCAACAACACCAAGAAGAGGTCAGTATTTGTAATCTACGCATCGAGATTGTCGAAGTGTTTTATTATTTAAATTGCTAATGCTTTGTTACTTTCACGAAATTAAAAAAGGAGGTATTGTTTTTGGTCTGTGTATCTGTGTGTGTGTTTGCGCATAGTTATTGTCAGCATAACTTAAGATGGCCTGAATGGACTGTGTTCATACATGTATTTGGTATGTGGGTAGGTTTTGGGAAGACAAAGGTCAAGGTGAAATGTGGGCCTCCTGGTGGCTGACCTTGGTACTGAAGTTTCCTGGACAAGCTATGGTCTTGATTTTTTCGGTAGCAGATAGCTTTTCATGCCAGGAACAAGTGGTGTGGGTTTGTTCCCCCTAGCAGCTTGTTCTGGAACCGAATTCTTGTTTTACTTTTGAAAAGTACAGGTCGATGGTAGAATATTCGTAGATATAGCCTCTCAACCCTTTCCTGTTTTGATACAAAAAGTTTGGTTCCAAATTGTTTTCTCTTTTCCCCACCATTCTATACAGGATCGTGATTGGGTTGAGCAACCTGACGGGCCCAAACCCTACACCGCACCACGCTACGAGTCGGACCGGCGGGACCTGGCGCACCCTACCCCGTACGGCGTGGTGGCCCAGCCCGCCGCGTCACAACACAGCACGGGGGAACCGCGGGAACCGCGACTCGTGGCGCCTCTCATTCCCAAGCAGCAAGAGCTCCAGTACGAGACCAAAAACCAGCCGTTGCCTGCCAGGAGTTCTTTGATGAGAGTCACGCCCAACCGACACTTCGACGGCAGGACCGTCGATCCGAGTAAGTTCCAAAACATATTAATTGCTGTTGTTGTGTCACACGTATTAACTTTATTGGATGCTCACAACATCTATTTTTGTTACATTTTGTCAAAAGTCTAAGGATATAACTCTCGTGATAATATTACTTTTTTTTCGTTTTATGTTTCATATTAACTTTTTTTACTTGCCCACAATATCAGTTTTTCTTATTTTTTTGTCCAAAGTCTACGGGAGTAATTCTTCGTGCAAAATTACACATTTTTTTCTGTTTTAGCCAGGCAATGTTTCTAGTTTTGTTCTGACTCAGTCTATTCACTTGCACCCCCAGAAACAGGTAGAATGTACGAGTACAACACGACAACAGGCGAGAGAAGATGGCTCTCCAAACAAGAACAGAAGGAGATCGAAAAACGAGCCCTCCACCCACCTGGATACGTACCATAACATCATGACATGATCACCTTGTACCAAACGACATAAAATGTCAGCAAATTTAATATATATACAGGAAGGCAACATCTGTTCAGAGATCACATCATCATTTCGAGGAATAGTTAGTATACAGCCATCCACCCCATGTTGGAGGAGAGCCTCCATCACATTAAAAAAACACTACAGTACTGTAGCACCTGTCAATAAAAGTCTAAGGGTAGGGACGTTCTCTGGTGTTCTCTGACCAAAATATTGGGAACACTGCAGGCAGTTGCCTTCTCTCCTCCTGGTATAGTGCAGCATTAATGACCTGGTACTTTTGACATAATGACCTAATATGGACACCTGACCTAATATGGACACATGATCCGAAATGATGTGTTATTTATCATGATGAAGGCCAAGAGTGGTACAAATTCACCACGCCCCAGTTTTTGTGTGTGTTGGATTCCAAGTAAATAAATCACAGCATTATTCTTGTGTCATGTCTCCTGTTTTACTACACTCAGCTGAAAGAACGCGGGCTATCTGGATGTATGGTGATGACCCTGTCCTGTAGCTCAGCTATAGAAACCATCTGGATGTATGATAATGACTCTGTCCTGTAGTTGAGCTTGGCTATGAGAACCATCCAGATGTATGGTAATGTAATGATGCCAACCTCAGCTACAGGAGCCATCTGGGTTTATGGTAATGACTGTCCTGTAGCTCAGCTATAGGAGCCATCTGGGTGTATGGTAATGACTCTGTCCTGAAGCCGTGCCTGCTCAGCTGCAAACACCAGCAGGTGGCTCTGCAGAGTGTCCTGTGGTCCGGTCTGGACGTCAGAACGGTCACCGCTCTGAAAGTACATTTTATTAAAGATTGAGGCAATGAATTTCATTCATTACAGCAGAGCCCTGGATGCTCCTTTTGGTAAAGCAGTTCAGGGATACTAGGTGTTTCTACCCTGTCATCTTTTTGAAGTTAGAAGTTAGCTCTCTGACGGTTCTACTGATTTGCACAGCGGGGTCGCAAAAGCGTTTGAAGTAACTGTGAAGGTCGATGGCTACCTACTCCCACTGACCTTTGCGCAAGCAAGCTCCACCTTGATCAGAACACGGAAGTAACAACTTATGATGCGTATCACGAGGACTACGTGCCTTTGAATTCCAACAAGAACAAGTGTGCTTAGTGTATGATTGTTGGGAATCCTCTTTCAGTACGTAGACTGAGTACAGAATTTGTTCAAAAGGGCAACAGCAATTTCAATGAAAACTCGTTGGCCTATCACCCATGGTTGTATAGGAGCATGCCACCTCATGGCTCTAATGTTTAACTTCTCATGATCATTTCTCCATCCACCTCACCTGAACAGCTCTGACAAAGGCATCAATCAGGAAGAAGTCTGCACCGCCATGCATTTCACGCATCCTGTTAGGGGGCGCTGCTGCACAGCGATGCTCCGTGGACGTCTGTGTCAGGAAGTCATAGACATACACAGGGCCTGGCCCTGAGCAGCGCAGCTCACCCTAGAGGGAAGGATAAGATACAACATCGATTTCTGTGCATTCCTGTAGTAGATGTTTCTGTTCCTGTTACGTACTTTCGTCATATGTCTCTTGATTTATTGTTTAGTGGTGCCGTTCACATAATAAACAAGTGCTTGAATGCAGCACCACTATGTATTGTCTTTATCTTTTAAATGCTAAACAATAAAAAATGGATACAACACTCAAAAGGTAACAAAGCAAAAGCATAATGTTTACCTTCACATGGTCTAGCCTAACAAACTACTGCTCTGTTTATTCTTTACCTCAAACACATATGGTGACCAGCCCTCAAAATTTGTCCTGGAACTTGCAACATAATGTAAGTAAACACTACAGACACTACATATTCTCTGACCACTGCATATGACTATCCCCACCTTGGTGCCTGAGATCCTGGTCTGTCGCTCACAGATCTCCTGTGTGAAGGCCACCATGTTGAAGGAAGCCGTCTGGCCTCCATCGAACTGGAAATTCACCACCTAAAAATAAAAAGAATGCTCATGCTCCGAATTCCCTCTTTTTGTTATTCCTTGTTTCTGTTTCGTAAGGCAATTTATGTACCCAAATTTGTATCTAGATCTGTATCTTAATCTCCAAGCAGATTTCTTTGCCTTTGGGGCCAAGTCACTATAGTTAGGCAGTCCATAGCCAATTGGCTCCCGTGTCTTGCCGCAGAAGAAATCTTTGGGGCAAATTGGATATGGGCTGACCTCAAAGAAATCTGCTTGCAGTGTAATGTAGCCAGCTGCCGCCGCGCCGCGTGCTTGCGAAGCTGGTGTGTTACGTCAAAGAGCGGTTATACCGGCTATACAGATACAGATACAGATACAGATCTGTATCTGTGTAGCCATAATAACCGGCCTTTGGTGTAGCACACCAGCATCGCATGTGCGACAGCAGTTTGTTATATCACACTGAATGACCTGTCACACCTATCCTTTGCCCATTTAACTGCAAGTGTTGTTTAGAGCTATCAAGTGAGAAAGACCCTACTGTACTTAATGGCAATGAGTTCCAGTCTATGATAGTTCTAGGAAAAAACGAACGAGAACAAAACTGTGCTTTGTATTGTCTACAACAGAGCCACAGGTTACAATCTTGGCAATGAAGGTTAGAAGGTTTGTTATAAGGAAATGTACCTGATTGGAAACAACGTCGTTGTCACACTCGTAGACACAGCGTCCGTACGGCCCAGTTCTCAGTGCCTCGGTAAGGCTCTCCACATCCACTGGCTCCCGGGGGCACACTACGCTGACTGGCCACCCTGTCAAACCCTGACATGGAACACAGAATGAAGTCTGATTACAATCTTCTGAAGCATTTGTTGGTGTATGTTTAGTTGTTAATCTATTAGGATATCAGAAAAAGTTAGCAAATAGATTTTTTAAATTAGGCTATAAGGCAATAATAGATAGGCTTTGGCCTCTGAGGATCAAGAGATAGCTCAAGGGCAATGTTTTTAAACTGTCAAAAACTTAAAATTTAAACATATACATGTAAATGCTAAACAGTAAAGATGACAATGGGGGTGTCAATATATGGGAAAGACTATATATGGTGGTGCCCGGTCAGAGATTTGTGCTCTGTAATGCTGACAATTAAAACAAAAAATGGATCCAGAGTGCTCCATAACATTCCCAGCCAGTGAGTTTAAGGCCTTTATCCCATGAGGATAAAATTGTTCGGATCGCGCCAAATATACTGGCGACCGGCTTCAATCCTGCATTGATCCGGTCAGTTTTCACCAGTGGGAACGCTCCCGATCCGGCTTTGTTCAGCTTAATACAGCTCAGCAATAATCCAACTCGCAAGGTGGGTCATTGCTGAGCCGAATCAAGCTGGATCGGGGCATTCCCACTGGGGTAAAGCCAGATTGAAGCCAGTCGCCAATCAATTCCGCTCGATCCAAACAATTTTAGGCCTAAGTCATATGATGTTACCTGTTCCACCCTCTTCAGGTAAACCTTCTGGGCAGAGTAAGGACAGGTGTTCTCCACCTGGCAGTCCAGACACCTGCTGGCAGCACCTGCCGGCTGGAAGGAACAACGCAAACTGAATACCGTCTTCTGTCTTGCTTGAGTTCCATCTATCTAGGCCTACACTAATTGAAGTGGCACATTGGTGATGTTACATTGCCAGCAGGCTTTTGTTTACATGCTACAATTTCTTCCTATGATACTTAGATGCAATAATCCTTGCTAAAGCAAGGTGGCACTAGTGACCTTGGATTGTTCTATTTTCCATCCTCAATGTCATAAAAGATGTGTAATACTGTGGAGGGTAGCATCTTGGGAATCTTGTTTAGGCCACAGCAAGTAAATTTTATGGATGACATCCTCCCCAGACTCCAAATCTAATGCGAGAGGGCGAAAAAAAAACAAGGCAGGCAAAAAAAAACAAGATTTCTACATTTTTAAATTTTGAGATCGTTAACCTTGTTAAACAAGAATTGTGGCGACAAAACATGATATCACAAACCAACAGGTCTTTTATACCTTTATCTAACAGTATTACGTGTCCTTGCACATGTGTATAAATCTCAATTAACAAGAGCAATTGTAGAAAAGAGCCTGTACCATCATAGGTAGCTACTACATTGGGTAATTGTTTCCAATGGAACAACTTAAACTGTCAACGGTTGCCATCAAACGTAAGTAATTGTGCCCCATTAAGTTTGTTGGATCCCCGATCATGACGGTCTCTGAGATTAGACACTGCCTACCGGAAATTGGGGCTCAATAACTGACAGAGTTCATTCATAATCTGAACTGTCCAGAAAGCCATACTCTACTTATATTGTGCCAACTATTACAACATCAATTTGTCTCTGAACCAACTTTGAAAAAAATGAATTACAAAATAAAATCTTTCAATCTTTGTGGTTTTGATTCATTGGCAACATCACTTATAACACTGTGTCAAAGTAAAAGTGAAATACTAAACAATAAATCAGAGCCTTGCCTTGCCCATGGCCGTTTATGACATATTTTTGGCTTGTTGACCACAGTTGGTTGGCATCAAAATTTCTTGTTTTTTTTTTCCGAAATCGGGCGAAAATCAATGCGCGCGCGGATGTCATCCATAAAAATTACTTGCTGTGGCCTTAATTATTTGAGTGTGTAGTTGTTGTGATGTCTTGAAAGATGACAACATCTTTACCTTGTTCTCAGGTGTAAAGTGTGTGAGACTTCCAAAGGAGGATACCTTGACACACCTGTAAAAATAGACACATGCTTTCAATGTTATGGTGAACCCAGATGGCCAGGGTGCAACCCCAATTGCAACATACAAAATGAAACAATGACAATGTATCTGCTGATAACACAAAGAAATTATCCCACATCAAGAACACTTAAAAAGCACCAATGGTTGTGAGAAGGTAAAAAAATTATTAAGGCCTTGGAAAAATATGTGTTTCCGGCACCAGGAGTATAGAAGGAGGCCACACAGGAGATGGGGAGATGACATCAGGGACTGGACAGGCAGGTTGCTAGCAGACTGTACACAGAGGGCTTAAGACAGGGAAGGCTGGAGGAGGCTGGTGCTGGCTGCGACCATAGTCCCTGACCCCCCAGACGAGGATGGGACAAGGTATAGTTGAACAGACTTTGAGTAGACAATATGACCATGTTGCAACTACTAGATTTAATGATCAATGATGCATAGGAGAGTTTGAGGCAAAAAAGCACCCATCACCAAACCTTGAGCCACTGAGCCAGTAGCGTATCAGGTCAACATCATGGCAACTTTTGGCCAGAAGTGAGAAGCTACTGCCAGCTGTGTTCCTCCAGTTTCCCCGCACGTACGAGTGCGCAAAGTGCCAGAACCCCACCTACAAGATGTGCAAAGGAAAATTATCAGTTATATTACTATAGACAAGGAGCCATTGTGAGCCTGACCTTGAACCACCGAGCCAGTAGCGTATGAGGTCGACATCATGGCAGCTTTTGGCAAGAAGCGAGAAGCTACTGTCTCCCGTTTTTCTCCAGTTTCCGCGTACAAAGGAGTGGGCAAAGTGCCAGAACCCCACCTGGGAGTTCAGCATGGAAGGATTTTCATTGAGAGTAATACTGTGTCATATAAAATCAACCATCCAACCAACCAACCAACCAACCAACCAACCAACCAATCAATCAATCAATCAATCAACCAATCAATAGCTATAGATCAATCAATCAAAAGATCGACCAATCAAACTTGAAATCTATAAGTGATCATACATGCATATGGAAAGCTAATACATGTATTGGTATACATACTAAATTCCATATTCTATACCTGCAGTGTAAATAATTTAACCTTACAAAATTTTAAAAAATTAAATAAAAGAACGGATTTTTCTGACCGGTTCCATGTGCTGGATATGAACTACATCTCCGATGGCTCCGCTGTCTATCAGTTCCTACAAAACACAGAACACAAGCTGGGTAGGTTCAACATGTATTTCCTGGTAAGCAAGATTGATTTTTATTGCAACAAATCTATAGGACACATGGCATTACATTTCTCTCCCTAATGGGGAAAAGATTATTACATTGTACATTAAGGGAAATATATTGTTTTTCCTCCTCTTTCTTGTTCTGCTTGAAACCATGGAGTTATAAAAGGAACCTTTTATAACTCCATGTTGAAACCAAACATTTGATTGCATTACATCAACCTCAAATGAAATTTAGTAACTCATTGACATCCTTAGTTATTTGAATAAGATGGGATTTAAATCAAAATAAGTACAAACAAAAGAAGTCTGGTAACTATTTCTGCTTCTTGTAGTTAAACATTTTATTCGTGCAATCTCTTTTATTTGTATTTTGTAATCTGCATCTACATGGTTTTGCTTTGTGTACCATGTAGTTTTAATGTTGTAAACCTTGTAAGATTAGCCATCCAGATAAAGGGTATTGTTATAAACCAATTCTTATGTGTGCATTTTATCATTATTTCAACACCATTGCTATCTGCCTGACCTTGATTTTCCTGACAGGTCGAAAGTATCTTAGCACGTGGCACACAGACAGGATGACGTTGTTTCTCTCACAGGCTGCCACAATCTCTCGGCAATCCTCCTCTGTAACCTGGGAAAGTGTAAAAGTGTTTGTATCACTGTAGCTATTATAGGCTGCAGCACATAGCAGGCACGTCGATGAAGGTTAGACATCCAGGTAATGAGATACACAGGAAAAACAGTTACTTGCTGATGAGCAACTTGATAAATTTTCAAAATCCATACAGTTGCTTGAGTAACTGTTTTTATTGTGTATTCCTAAGGTACTATAGTTTGTAGTTTATAAGGAAAGTACTTCCACAAAGCAATGAGCTATAAAATCCAAATTTATAGACGATATAACACCTTTTTGAAAGGTTCAGGGGCAATTCAAGAGGTTTAGATCACAAAAAATGCAGATGAATTTCTCCCTTCTATTTCGTCCCTGAAAAAGTCCATCATCACACAAAGAATTCAAGGTATACGCACTGCCATGGGTTTCTCCAGTAGAATGTGGTATCCCAGGTCAGCAAATGCCACAGCAGGAGCCTTGTGCAGCTGGTCTGGGGTTGCTATGACAACACAGTCGGCAAACTTCTCCCTCTCTGCAGCTTTCTGCCAGTCTAGACAAATGGAGATGCAGAAGTTCAGATTACCTCATCAAGAAATGCAAACAGAACATCATATGGAAAGTCCATATAGCACAGCTGATTTTGGGTACACACAATATGAGAGACCAAGGAGGTTTTAAAAATTTTGTTTAAAACCTCCTTACATAAACAATACATACAGTACTGTACCTAGTAAAGGAAGAGAGGGATTTAAGTAAGAACAGTCAGTTACATCAAGTATCCATGCTCTTAATCTAATTTTTGGGCATATAGTTGACAAGAAAAAAAGGCAACATAGATGTATAAAGAGGCATGTTTGAACAAATTTGCATTCCCAAAATAACCGCAAGGATAACATGTGAACATGCATTCTGTTCTGAAAAACAAATTAAAGGGAACAGTACACTTCCCCATTTCACAACTTTCATGTCAAAAATTGAACCTTAGCAGTAGCCATGGCAACTCCAGCAGGGCTTCTTTTGCTTCTTTGTCTTATAGCTCCATTGCCATGGGTACCTACATGTAAGCAGGTGCTTATATAATTGTCACCTGTAAAGACATTCTCCTCAGGAATGTTGTACTGCTGCTGAAGACGTTGGCACCTGAACAGCCGAGGGTCTGCAACACCAACTACCTGAAGGATGATATGAATTTCAGGAAGAACATTTTCCCATCAAAAAGCCCATGGAGTGAGGAAAGTAGAAAAATAATGGTCCATAATTACATGTATAATATTTGACGTACTCAAATGTGCCAGCAGAGATACTATTGTAGTACATGTGAACAGGTGGTTGTTCCAGTTCTACTGACCTGAAAACGATCACTATTGTCGAGGGAGAACCTGGAATAGAGATCTCCTCTGCTCCCTGCACCAATGATCAGGGCCCGGACTGGAGCCATGCCTGAGGGCAATTTACCTGAAATAAACATTATACAGTACTGATGAGTCACTAACTTGGACTTTCTTGGAAGACGTTCTTACATGTAGGCTTTAAGTCGTCAGGACAGAAAAATCTGTGGTAGCGTAACCAGAAAGATCTAGACAGATCAGTAGGCAGAATGACATTTTACAGAACAGAACACTAGTACTTACATGTAGTAGTGGACTTGCCCTACTCCAGGGAGTGGCTGTCAACTACTAGTAGTAACAAATTAGGACAGAGCAGAACGGGACTTGGACAACTGGGACTTGCGTCTCAAAGATCGATCTGGTACGTAACATATGCGTGGGCCCTGGGGTCTGAAAATTCTGCACCGTGACGAGAAGATCTACTTAAATTTTCACCAACCTGACTCCACTTGTTTGGTTGCCCTTTGTCCTGGGATCAGTAACGTTAACGTTTATATGTCCTGTGGCCACTGGTACGTAGTAACACGCCCCAAAATCTCACAAGCAACGGTGTTACATGTAACTCGTAAACAACTTGTTTTGTTGCCCTTTGTCCTGGGATCAGTAACGTTAACGTTTATATGTCCTGTGGCCACTGGTACGTAGTAACACGCCCCAAAATCTCACAAGCAACGGTGTTACATGTAACTCGTCAACAACCTTAAGTCAAGTCCAAAAGTCTAACGTTATAGCAGACGACAAAGCAAAGGTATTACTTACTAGTACAGTAAGTTACTGACCTGAGAAGGTGAGAACTGCTGAACCCGGAAGTAGTGGTTTCGAGTGGCTGTGCCATTTTAGATTGTGGGGGTTTACGTTATGGTTTTACCTTCCGTATTCATTTAAATGGCAGCAAAATGATACATATGATGATAAATACCAAAGATAACTAAATTAAGTAACAGCAGGAATGTCGATTTCCTTGGTTTCAGCTTTTTTATCTAACAGTCAGGAGTCGAAAGCAAGAAATACCCTCCTTCATTTTTGGAACAGTACAGCTGTAACGTCTGTAACCTTTGACTTATGCAATGAGCTAGCTGATGGAGGCGTGGCTTTCTATTTTTGACCAACCGCTGGTGGCAGCAGATAGGATCTATAACAGGGATAATATTAGTAGCGAAGTCCGATAGAAATAGAGAAAGTAGGAGACCTCGGATCCCAGGTAACGTTATGTGTAACTTTTTACCTTCGCCAAGAAGGTTATGTTTTCGTAGGCGTTCGTGTGTGTGTGTGTGTATCTGTGTGTGTGTGTGTGTGTGTGTGTGTGTGTGTGTGTGTGTGTGTGTGTGTGTGTGTGTGTCTGTAAACAGTATAACTCGAGAAGGCTGAAATGGATTGTCTTCATATTTGGTAGGTGGGTAGGTCTTGATGAGACCTCGAAGTGATTAGATTTTGGGCCCCCTGGCGGCTTGTTATGGTACTGCAGCGGAACTTCCGGTTTTGATATCTCGTGATCTGGACATGCTAGGGTCATGATTTTTGGAGGGTAGGTAGCTCTTGTGGTCGGGAAGAAGTGACATAAGTTTGGGCCTCCTAGCGGCTTGCTCTGGAACTGCAGGAGCGTTTGTATGAAAATGTTTAAAGTAGGATAACTCAATAACCGGTCGACGGATCGTCTTTATATTTGGTGTGTAGGTAGCTTATCCTTATAAGTGATGCTTAACATAATAAGATGGCAATTATGCAAATTATGATCTAATTTGCATAATCAATGAAGGAATTCTATAATTCAGCTACCTTCCATGATAGGACTATTACACCCTGTAATATGTGTAATTAAGAATGAGAGTAACATCGCCATATATTAATTATGTAAATGAAGACTTAATTTGCATAATTAATGAGCAAATACAATAATTCCATAGTAGTTGATGTTGGCAATTTCATACTTGCGCATTTCGAAGTTGACTGGAGGTGAACATCATTCAACATAACTTATTCAAATCAGTACCTCATTTGCATAATTTATGAGGAAATGCTAGAATTACCTTCGTTGTTAAGATAATACTGTCATTGGGAGGAGAATATGATAAACTGATGTAATTCATGCAAATGAGGATCTTATTTGCATAATTAGGGGTGAAATCTATCATACGTCAGTCTTAAAGGGTAACCTCATTTGGCGAAGGTATGAGATCGTGGAACTCTTGTTTTTTTTGTTTTCAGCGCTTTGTACATTATTCAAGTGACTTGCACCGTCCAACACGAAGCCATAATTTAGGCATCCATGTGCTTGGAGATAGCCCGAGTTTGGCGTAAACCAAGGGCCTGGCGTTGAAAACCATGGGTGTTGTATAAGCTTAATCACTTTTCATTGAATCTTCAACAACAACTGTTTCTTTAATATACAGTATAAACTTAAAGGAAAAACTTAGCATCATACTCTGTGTTCTATACTCCATTGCCATTGTTTACCAGACCGATCACATCCCCCAAGATACTGGACCAGTTCTAGTCTTCTGTTCCTCATGGTGTGTGATTTAATCTTACATTTTGAAAATTGCGGGTTTTTTTCTAGATCATTCACAATGAAGACATTTCATGAATTCAGTCATTGGCAAAGTGTTTGGCTCAACAACTTTATTAGTTTAAGATTTAAATAATAAAAGTTGTCAGAATGCTAAATACTAAAGTAAACTGTCAATCCCAACATATAACGTTAACGTTAGATTTTAAAAGAGAGGAAAATAGATGCACACATATCACTTAAGTTATGATTTAGCAAATGTACATTCATTGAAAAGGGCAATGTTTTGTAAATTACAGGTGATACATATCAGTCAAGTGTTATTTATCAAACTTAAAAACAGATAACTCATGTACAAAAGTATGAAATCCTCTTCATCACCCAATGTTGCTGCTATCATTAATATCCACCACACCCAGGAATAGTCACCCTGATATAA
The DNA here is from genome assembly GCA_013266295.2 of Branchiostoma floridae x Branchiostoma japonicum. Taxonomy (NCBI): domain Eukaryota; kingdom Metazoa; phylum Chordata; class Leptocardii; order Amphioxiformes; family Branchiostomatidae; genus Branchiostoma; species Branchiostoma floridae x Branchiostoma japonicum. The sequence continues at coordinate 13,839,004 of CM023825.1, forward strand.
AACTTTTCACGCATAGTATGTGATATTACATGTTTGTAAAGCTTTTTAAACTTATTCTAGAAAACCTGAGATTTTCTCCAATATGATGTGTCCACCAAAAACCCAATATGGAAATGTGACAATGCATCGTGAGAGCTGAATCTAAGGCACTTCTGGACAAGAAGCTCATGGGATCTGGAGATGTAACGTTAACGTTACATGTACACACAATAGGTACCAAAAGATCCTAGCAATTTGAGTGAATTGTGTGCAATCAGTATCATATATTTGCTCTCATGGTAGTCAGTAGTATGTATGCTAAGGTGTATGTAAGCCACTCTGATTTGCTTCTCTTAAAACTCTATCTAAATTATGAATGAATCTCCCAGTTTCTGGGAGATCAGTTTGCAGGTACATCTTTATTGCTTCTTTACTGTTTAACTTGCATAGGATTGATATGGCTCGCATACTTTCTAAGTGTCCGTTTGGGGTTGCTAGTCTATTGCTCTCATTTCAGCTGACTCAAATACCCCTAGGCCTAAAAAAGATCACATGACAGCAATGCTTGTTCCAGAAACAGTTGGAGACTGCAAGAAGGTTATACGGAGACTGTCAATGAAGTTGATGAAAGTTATGTCTGACAGTTTCAATTCAGAAATGGAACAGCTAGCCATTATAAATTCCAGTAACGTTTATGGTAGTGAAAAAATAAGATTCTCAGTGGCCATGGTAGGAAACTTTGTCATTGTATAATTACAATAGTGGTGGGGAAGGCTGCATTACTGTATCGTTACTGGAATGCTACTACAACTCTATAATAGTGATCGAGAACTGTATAGTAGCATTACATCGTATGGTAAATGTTAATCTTTAAGGCACCAGGGCATAGATTTCTTCCAGTTCCTTGGCGAAGTACTTCCTGGCCTGAGGTCGTTTGAGCTTGAAGGTCGGGGTCAGGAGGTCATCGTCAGAACTGAACAGCTGGGGGTGCAGGTGGATCTGCTTCACCTGGGAACGAGATGGGGCCAAAGGTCAGCGGACGTGACGTCAAGGTGGGAAATGTCACTGAAGTTACAGTTTCAACTTTACTTATACTTTACTAATAAGATATGCTTCTTGAGGTTTCTTTGTCAGTTTGACAGAAGTTACAAAATATAGTTTCAACTTGTTCATACTTAACTGATTAGATTTGTTTGTTTGTTTGTTTGTTTGTTTGTTTGTTTGTTTGTTAGAATTTGTCTACATAGGCATGCACGTATGAATTCATTGTGCCGCTATGTACCTGTTCAAAAGACTTAAGCCCCCCTTCCTTCGCCATTCGGTTGAGATCGGCCATGATGGCGTCCTTGATATCCTGTATGACAAAGACATAGGCCTGTGAGGAACTGGTACAAGACACTGAAAACATTGAAAAGTCTAGGATACAAGAGTAACCGTATGATCTAAATGCATGCATGTACCTTCCTGTACATGAACCACAAATGTTGTAAAGTCCACTCCACAAGAACTCTAAAAACTAACTGGTGACATGAAGGAAGAAGACACATGAAAGTACGTCAGGATTCGGAAACATCTGCCATTCTGGTTACATGGTGTTCAATCGTTACCTTGTTAGCACAGAGAGTTTCCATGTCCCCCTCGATGTTGTGGTTGGTCTTAGCCCAGCCGGGTAGTACATCCGGATCAGGGACAACGATGGCCACAAGGCTTGACTAGAAGATGAGTAAACAACAATTGTCACGTCATATGAGACTATATACGGACGGTGTCCATGAGTACTAGTACATGTACATGTAAGCTGCAGCCCGATTGTTGGGCTGACAAGAAGCATTGGCGTTGGGGATCTTTAAAAGGCAGCAAGCTACTATTCTGCAAGAGCGCTATCATAGTAAGGGATGTCAAGTAACTTCTTCTGAAAGAACTTCCTGTAGAAGTGAAACGCACCTTGATGCTGACACCGTGTACAAAGACCTGCGCCACCAGCGGACTTCTGACGTACACATTCTCCACCTTCTCCGGGGCGATGTACTCTCCCTGAGAATGAAGAGCAAAGAATCTACCTGTAATGTCTGTAGGAGATTCTACGTGAAGGACAACCTCAGAATCTACCTGTAATAACTCAAGGAGGTTCTATGTGAAAGGCAACCTGCACCCAAGCTAAGTAACATAGAAAACTCGCGATGTGTTCTACTGTATGGTGTAAACGTCTCAACGTAAATCATAGCAAGCAGTTATTCACCACAATCACCAGTGTACCGTAATGTCTTGTCTGTGCAGACCTGGCCATGGGAGACTGTTAATTGTTAAGGGCCTGTCACTTACCTGTGCAAGTTTGAAGATGTCCTTCTTTCTGTCAATGATTCGCAGTTGTCCACACTGGAAGAAAACAAAGACATTTAATCTTCTAGACTAGTATGCGACGTCAAAATACCGTGTATGCCAACGCAAAATGTTAGTCATTGGATTGTTGTCAACCCCAGATTCTCTCCAAGCAGAGGCTTTTCTATCATATGCCCCGTTTTCTGTTGCCACTCATCTCCACCAACTTAATCTCCAAGCAGAGGTCCGTGGATAGTGGCAACAGAAAACGGGGCATATGATAGAAAGGTCACAGTTTTCTCCACCAAACTCAAACAGTAAAAAAAAAAACAGCAGCAGGTTTTCCTTACCGGCAGCCAGGCTCCGATGTCTCCAGTATGCAGCCACCCGTCCGAGTCGATCGCCTCCGCAGTCTTCTCAGGGTTCTTCAGGTAACCTTGGAACACGTTTGGGCCCTTGAAGCAAACCTGTGTCCGGAAGATCAAACAAATTCGAAATGAGCAGGGAAAACAACCTTGAGTTTATGTTGAGTTATAGTGGCCTTCCCAGGCTGTCAGACAAGATCAGGCAATGGAGGATGGAGCTCGATGGGCTCTGTGTGAGACACCCTGAGCTGGTGGTGGCAAGCGAGTTAATACTCTGGGAACCAACCCAGGGCAAACGGAACCCAGATAGAAGGCGTACAACATTCATCGACGTCCTCAAGAGAGATGCTAGTCTCAGCCAACTCAGCAGGACAGCTGAGATTCGAACAGTAATGGAGGCAAGAGAGAAATGGAGCCAAAGGATCCATACAACTTCCCGAGATGACATCTGATGTCCTGGATGATGATGTCAGTTCAGAAAAGTCAAAATGAAAATGACGTTTCTTCATTCTTTTTTCAGAAATATTTGAAAGTTGAAAAAAATCAGAAAACATAACGTTTAAGAATAACACCTACCTCTCCTTTGTGTTGCTTGGCGTAGTAGTCCATCTCTGGCACATCCACGAGCTTGATCATGGTGCACTGGATCGGCGAGCCCACGTGACCTGAATGGACACACGTCAGATGTTGTTTTATCTTTACCTTCGCCGAGAAGGTTATGTTTTCGTGGCCGTGTGTGTGTGTGTGTGTCTGTGTGTCAACAGCATAACTTGAGAAGGCTTAGATGGATTATCTTGATATTTGGTAGGTGGGTAGGTTTTGATGAGACCTCGAAATGATTAGATTTTGGGCCCCCTGGCGGCTTGTTATGGTACTGCAGCGGGACTTCCGGTTTTGATATCTCGTGATCTGGACATGCTAGGGTGATGATTTTTGGATGGTAGGTAGCTCTTGTGCTCAGGAAGACGTGGCGTAAGTTTGGGCCTCCTAGCGGCTTGCTCTGGAACTGCAGGAGCATTTGTATGAAAATGTTTAAAGTAGGATAACTCAATAACCGGTGGACAGATTGTCTTGATATTTGGTATGTAGGTAGCTTAAGTGTAGCTTTACATGATTAGATGACAATTATGCAAATGGTGATCTAATTTGCATAATTAATGAGGAAATGCTATAATTCAGCTACCTTCCATGATAGGACTATTCTACCTTGTGACATGTGTAATTAAGAATGAGAGGAACATTGTCATATATTAATTATGTAAATGAAGACCTAATTTGCATAATTGATGAGAAAATACTATAATTCCATAGTGGTTGATTTGGGCAATTTCATACTTGCGCATTTTTAAGTTGACTGGAAGTGAACATCATACAACATTACTTATTCAAATTAGAACCTCATTTGCATAATTTATGAGGAAATGCTAGAATGGCCTTCTTTGTTAAGATAACACTGTCATTGGGAGGAGAATATGGTCAACTGATGCAATTCATGTAAATGAGGATCTTATGGGCAAAATTAGGAGGGAAATCTATAATTCGTCAGTCATAAAGGGTAACCTCATTTGGCGAAGGTATGAGGTCGTGGAACTCTAGTTATTTATTTGTTTGGCTGGTATACATACGGCCAAGGTTGACCAACTAGCACGTAGCTACTTCTAATTTACTTCTACTTTAGACTTAGTATTGGAACGAATGTTTCCCGCTATTATAATTGTTAATACTATATCGAAGCCTTACCAGTGGTGTAGTCGCCTATCATGGTGGTAGTTGCGGCTGCCGAACACTCGGTCTGTCCGTACCCCTCCAACACCTGGTCACAAGAAAAAAAAACTAACTTATTGTTGCGACCAACCATACACTTTTCAAAGGGACGAAAAATCCGTTCTATTTAATTTTCAAAGACAAAAACAAGAGTCAAAGCTTGACAACACTGAGGAGGCATGTGTCCAGTCCAGTGTACTGGTACATCATGAGTGTATCTTACGGTGCAGCCAAACAGGCATCTCGCAAACGTGAGGACCTCCTCTGACAACGGCGCGGCACCGACCGCCAAGAACCGCACGTTTCCACCAGTTCGGGCCTGTCATGTAAAGAAAAAAGATATAACCAATACTAAGAATGTGCTTATTGAATAGTACCAATTTTTTGCAAAACAAAAGCAACAATAAACTATTATGTGAAAGCTTCTTTATAAGAGATTGTTAAACTCACCCTAGCTCTGCGGAAGATCAGTGTGTCCCATATGGTGTCGTTCCTACATATACCTCTGTAAAAAATGAATGGATACATATTGGAGAGACACATCACACAACACGTGGCCAACGACAAAAGGCAAACACATAAAGCCTTAACTTCGACGTACATGGTACGTGTCTAGATAAGCAAGATTTTGATCATGAGTACAACGTCTTGCATAATGTTCATTACTTACTTGTCCAGCAGCGCTTTCTTGGCGTTGAGGCCTTTCTGCAACATTTTTGTCTTGAAAGCGCTTCCTTGGGCCATTGTCTGTGCCTACACAAAACATTATCGTCATCAACCATTACATATCTATCTTTGAACAGGAACACACTAACTAACTTAAAAAAGTGGTAGCCAAGCTGGAAACAGAAGTCTTTTGACTATACGTTTAATGCAAGAGGAATAAAAGAAGCTTTCTACAGCAGGGTCCTACAACCATTCCTCAACTTTCAGCAACCTATGATCCACTGCTTGCCAAGCCACGTTATCTGCATAGCCAGAAGTCGCAGAAGCGGTGGATCGCTCATTCTTTGACAAAGACTGGAGCTGATCAGTCGAAAGGGTCCAATTTTTGTGGTCACAGAAGAGCGGTGGAATGCACATTCCATTTCGATACGTCCGATTTTTGTATTGGCAATTACAGTTCCACTTTGATTCAGAATGACTTCTACCAACACAAATGAACTTTCAAGCTTTGTTGAAATTTCTTACATATGTGTTTCTTACGTATGTGTTGATATTACATGTTATGTATGTCTTCCAGGTCCCACTGTAAAGCAGTGTTTCCACTGAGATGGATCACCCCGGCCTAAATAAAACAGAAATAGATAAATAAGATACTGACCCTGTCGTACAGCCTGTTGAGTAGTCTGGGCACGGTGATGAAGAAGGTGGGTTTCAGCGCCATCATGTCGTCTGGCAGCAGTTTGATGTCTCCTTGGAAGAAGCCGATTTTCGCTCCCAGTGAAAAGAATAGAGTCTGAGGGAGACAACGTTTTTTTTAAAATCAAGGTTAGAATTTAACGGGTGCAAGTGACTGTAAAATTCAGCGTCATTCAGGATCATACCTTAAATGTGTAAAAAAAATCCCCTTGTTTGTCATGGTGCCAAACTCACAACAACACAACCCAGCACTACTAGTTATCAATGTCCCTTGCTTACTTCGGCAGCATGTTTATGGATCAGCAGAACCAAATGAGAAAACGTTGTTGTACCTACCACGGCTTGTCTTTCAAACATGTGTGCCAGGGGAAGGTAGGAGATGTGGATGTCGTTCTTGTTGAAGTTCAGGTTGCGCTGGAGTTAGAGTAAAAGTGCATCGTTGGATTACCCGTTTGGTGAACGCTTGCTTATCCAGCTCGAAAGGATACGCATGACAAAAGTGAGCATTGATTTGACAAAAATGATCACTTATCCTATATATACATATATTGAAGAATAAGCACAGTATTGGATTTGCTCAGTGTTATTTGTGAAATGTATTTTCTTACCTGGCAGGCGTGTAAAATCCCGCCGTTACAGGCGATGAGGTTTTTATGTGTCAACAAGGCCCCTTTTGGAGTTCCTGGAATGTGAAGAAAATGAACGGGTAAACAATTCAGAAATAGTACCAAATAAACCATCGATATTAGAACGCGTTAACAATTCAACAAAACCCAGCATTAAAACGCACAACCGGTACGAAGCATGGACAGGAGGCTATTAGTCACTTGTCGAATCTGTTAAACTTTTCAATTCTCAACCACCGTGCCCTTCTCCGACAATTGAAATCAAGCCTCTGTCCCTGTCCTTGGTACTGATTCCAGCCCTCCTCCCATTGCAGTAGATATTGATGACCAACTTCTGAATGTTCCTCTACATACCTGTAGTTCCACTGGTGTAGCAGACTGTTGCCAGGTCTTCTGGTTTGGGTGGCTGAACGTCGAGAAGAAAAAAAGACGTAAGGAAGTGTTACTACAGTGTTTAGGGACCGATCTCATCGCACAGAATATACTATAGGAGTGTGGAAGGCCCGTATGGAAGTTCGATAGATACATTATGTCAGTTGGTCTTCCAAATGCGCATAACGCACAACAGATATTGAATCAGTTATGCTACTCGTAAGAATGTGAAATAACGACATACCACTTTAGTCTGCGGATTGTTGGCTCCCAGTTGCTGTAGGACGGAAATTATGGACATAACACCATCAGAAACATTCTCCAAATTTAGCATTGAGACTAGATATGGCTGCGTCTGGGTGCCGTTTACAGTTAACAGCAGCGCTTACTTCGGCCGTATCTGTGCACCGGTAATTGTACTTAAAGGGGTCCTAAAGTCCAGAAGGGAGTACTATTTTCCGACAGACATTAATTTTACGAAGTGAAAAATGCATATTACTTTACAGTATACAATAAAATATCCACTGTATTAGACATCCTGATATTATAGCACCCGAGCTAGAGGTCAAACAAAGTAAAGTAAGTAAGTTTTCAATAATCAGCTTATTGGTGTGCTTGTTTCCTATCGTTTTTGCCGAAAATGTTTATGTTGACTTCAAGTGTTTGAGCATTTCGTAATCCAAAGTTCCCGGATGTATCTATTGTGGTTCAGTATGGGGGGAAATGATATTGACATCGCTTTACAAACACGTGCCGCTTAAGTCGCACAAGCAAAATTTGTAAAAAGTCGGCTAGTCATGTATTCATTGAAGCATAGTCTATCAGAAAATAGCACTCCCTTCTGGACTTTAGGACTCCTTTAATGATGGATATTTTTGAAAAACAAACTTTTTAGAGCCTCGAGGCCATGATACTGTGCATACCGTTGCTGTAACGTCCGATTACACAAGTAATACTTATGAAATGTAACCGTATCTTTATGTAACAGATTGAATACAAGTTCTAAACGGGAACTACACCTTACTGAGGGACGACTGCTGTGTGCGAGATGTCGGTTAGCTTGAGGAACGAATCCACTCTACCATATACATGGTCTGGAGCTCTGTTCAGGCAATTAAGTAGGCCACTATTCACGTAACGCGATATACTACAATTTCCCCCAACAAAGCGAAGACCAACCCCTACCTCGACGTCTTGCATCGACAGTATCTCGACGCCCAGTTCCTCGGCCTGTGCGAGGGTTTCTTGGTCCGTGATGGGCTCTATGACGATGATGCGTTCCAGGATGCTGTCAGTCGCGCTGTCGGCGTAGCTCAGCAGTTTGGCCACCTTGGCGGGAACGTCACAAACCACCGTGCGGAGCTCGGCTACATTTGTACGACAGGCGGCGAAAGTTAGCTTGTCTTTAAAGGGGCATTATGTAAATTTTTGCACAAAAATTTCTGGTCATGACATTTATGGTTGGCGCTACAACAGCCCACTCGAGACGAACTCAGTTTGCGGTACCACCACAAACTACCGGAATTGTATTGTAAACAAACTTGGCGAACAGCTGTGTTTCCAGCTTTTAAACACACTCGTAAGGCGTCATATTTTGGTAACTCCATTTCCTGAATGGCACTTATTTGCGCAGGAGTAGGGTTGATTCGACTTACTTTGTAAAGAAATGACCAGAAAATTTACTTTTTGTATCGTCCTAACGTTACACAAAAAAAGCTCAAGTGGGGTGTACCCCTGCCAAGTACAAGTTATATTTCAATTTATTTGAATAGAGGCTTGCACAAATGCTTGTTGGTCATTCCGTACCATTTCTCTGGCAAGCCATGAAGATAAAACGATATTTGAAGAGGCGTACCTTGGCTGATGATGTGTTCGACGGCCTCCGCACCCAGAGTGTCGTACAGCGGCACCACCACGATGGAGAACATGTTACAACCCTGCTCAGCGATCGCCCACTACAAGGAAAATAACATGAATCGAGATTTACCGTTTGAAGCTATTCTGATGGCCTTCGCGCAAATCGAGAACGTGACACACAGACCTGAATTCAATGTATATGTATTGATCACGTCTACACCTGGCCATTTTACAAAGCATACAACACGACAGCATGGATGAAAAGGAGGCCTTTGAACAAATCTTCTGAGATCTAGATCAGTAGCTTACATGTCAAACAGGAAACAAAAAACAATCTCACCTCTGGCCTGTTCTGAGAGAATATGCCCATGGAGGTCGTAGTACCAGGCTGCAGACCCTTGTGTACCACACCGGACCCGAAGTTATAGGCCCTGGTGTACACCTGCAAGTATACGAGAAAGTTGATTTTTCTTATTTATTTGCAATTGTGCAAAGGTACTCGAGCAATGTCCTAAAGAATGCACACACGATATCTTAGTCCCAATTGCAAGACCCAGCAGTCATTTAGAGACTGCATGCCAGTGACATACTGTCCATTTACAGGGAATCAGAATGTAAGTAAAAAAAAAGGAAATTTGAAGGAAATGTTTGAATGTTTTGGAAATTAAATTATGAAAGGCCATAACGGAAAAGGCCATAGACGCCAACACTTTTAAAACGCCTATGTACACATTGCGGCATGCAGAAGAGACGTTGGTATGTCAAGCAGCCGAAGTAGGATCGTGTTATACAAACTATATGTTGAAAGGAGATGTAAGACTCACCTCGTGGTACGTCATCCACTCATAGGGAGCTAACACGGCCGGTCTCCATCCCAGGCACGGCTCGTTCCCTGGGGACGAGAGGAGGAGTTTAGTCATCAGTTCCTGTAGCTATTTCCGGGTACGGGGCAATTATGGATGGAGAAGATTGTCAGATTTTCATGAAGCTCCAAGCGGCCGGAATTTTTGAGGGAAGGTCGTGACGTTTTCTTGCAGCGCTGTTTTGCTCTGTAGCACACAACTGTGAAGACTTACAGTGATATTGAGGCTGTACTTACTGGATATCCCTACGCCCCTCATGAAGGCCTGGTGCAGGGTCCGCACGTCGTCAAAGTAGTGATCCGTCAGCCGCCCGTCCTGGTTGTGACAGGACATCCTAGCGTACTCATCTCCCTACAGGGGTGGATGGAAAAAAATTATGCTCTATTTATTCAAATGCGAAAAGAGTGATTATATATTAACCTTCATACAACACACTGGGATCCATCAAGATCTTTATTTAGGTGTGTGTGTTTGTGTGTGTGTGTGTGTGAGTGTGTGTGTGTGTGTGTGTGTGTGTGTGTGTGTGTGTGTTAACGCTATCATACCGCATTTAAAAGTGACTTAATGCTTTTAACGCTTGCTAAGTAGAGCGTGTCCTTGCGTGGTACTTATGAGACATCCAGTCTTCCTTCTTTGTTGTCTAAAAGCCCCGTGACAAGCTGTCTTCTTTCCATAGCTTAGTTTAGCTGTCATCAGATTCTCGTGTTATCTTTTCTTCTGTAGTTTTCAATTGTTGAGGTTTATTGTCCAACAAAACACTTTGTTTCCTGAGAAGATGCTCCAATATATATCGCTTGATTGACAGACGTCATCTTATCTTCCACCTTGCGTTGTTTGGCCGCCCCCCGGAACCCCTATTAGTTCGGCCTTGTGGTGTTATCTCTCCATCTTGTGAATCCTTTTGTTCACACTGGGTTGTCCTATTGTCCTGACGTGATCACCTGAAACCGTTAAAAACTATTGCAAGACCTGCCACTAACTTAACCATTTAAACGCAAGCCGATACGACTCGACGGCGTCAGAATACGAGACTATTATTAAGTCCGTTTGCCAGAATAAATCCTCCACGAAATTGCAGCCAAAGCGTCTTTGAAGTGTGAAGATCGCACACAAATCCTTTAAGACCATACATTTCTGACATTTTTTGCTTGCACGGGACTTACTAAAGTTTCTGCTTGGGTGTATTTTCAAGCCCCGGATCCTGTGTGTATACCAGCGGGTGGCTATCCTACCCAAAACACAACGCAGATTCAAACGATAAAATGCTAATGTTCAGGTGTTCCAGAAACGCCCTGACAAAACATGCACGTCGAGGGAGGAATATTCTGTACATCGCTGTCACGCCATCCCTACCATAACACGCTGTATAGAATGTTTACATGCAGCCCTTCCGGTGGCACTAGATATAGGCTTCGCAACCGTATCCTTCATCGATAATGGGAGGGTTGAAACCACTGTAAAAGACTATACTACCGCCAATTTGTTGGCTACTTCGGTCTCAGTAGACTTTATTTACATGAAACAGAAGCTTTTCAAACGTGACCAAAGCAGCCATGAGAAAATCCGTTCAGTGCACACACACTAGACCCGAAGCCTGTGAATAAGCAGTCTCAAGTTGTCCCAATCCAAACAAAATATCTACTTCTAGTTCGCACGTTTACCTACGTGTTGCCTGTTGAGTTGTGACCATCAAAAATTTGCATGTCATGTGTTACAATATCGTTCAATACAGTCTTGGCTTGTACAACAGGGACTGTTGTCACCATAACAATTAACATACCACCTCCAAGGTCAACAGTAGAATATCCTTTCGCCTGTTTGTTTACTGAGGCATTGTAATGGGCGGGCCCAGTTGTTTACCTTGATGATCAATCTAACATAACATAACATAACATGCCATAGTCTCGAAGTCCCCAGCTTTCGAATTCCACGCACGGCACACCTGCACTTGTGTTATACCTGTGTTTACAGGCGTTTGTCACGGTATGCTGGGATTGTACGTGTAACCACACCTGTTCACACTCTCGTTCTTAACGACGACTTAGCAACGACCTACTAGAAACGACAGCAGCCAGTACGCGGGAAGGTTAAGACATCTCACCTTGACTTCGATGCTCTGTCTCGCCAGCCTGGTGGCTGGAGTCGTCTCCTTCCCTTTGGTTCCCCCGGCGCCCATGTTGGTGTCGCTGTCTTATGGCGTCTTCTCCAAACTCGCCTGACCCCCTCCGTCACGGTTCCTTGTGCACAGGCGCAGAAGAAAGGAATCCTGGTAAGGTGACCCCCTTAGGTGTACCATACCTGCCGATCGTGTTTCACCTGTGGCTGAGATTCCTCGAGTGAACGATTTAGCAGATTTGCACACCTACAGAGATTCATCTCGAGAATAAGGAACTTAAAGATATATCCTTCCTAATCTCCGTAAAATCTCATATAACATTCTAATCGTCCAAACATAACTAAAACGGTGTTACTAAGTATAGATGTTAGGAGTAATAATGCAGCCAATGAGGGTTTGTTTACCTTCCTGTAACCTTATAACATGGCCAGTCCCAAAGTAACACAGTGTACATGGGAAGCTTTGGTGTCGGTATGCAAGGGGACAACAGTTTCGTAGGTATGATGTTTGGAAGTTTGGGATACTAGAAGAAAAAAGACATGCACTAGTGTTCTTGATTGGCCTGATCTGCTCATACTGCAAGAGAAGATTTTAGACTTTGAGAGTGTTTTGTCAAACTGTATTCTCTAGGTAAGATACGGCCCATATCATCATCAGCAAAGTATATTGTCACTGAAACAAAAAAGGTCGGAAGACTGGACAGTCGACATGGATTTCGGATACCTAGAATTCTTACTATTCAGCTCTGAAACAAACAACCTTACTTCGGCCCATTAACCTGAGGTTACAATTATAGAAGAGACAATTATCGGGGTTACAAATCGCAGTGCGCTCGATTGGCCAGAAAACGGCATACTACAGTACAAGGTTTTAGAAACGTTTGAGAGTGTTATCAGACTGTTGTATGGTTCTCTATGTGAAAATACTGCTCATCAACAAAGTATACTGAATTTGGCACAGGAAAAAGAGGTTGGTAGACTTGATAGTCTAGGCAGAAATATCTAGAATTCTTGTTATTCAGCTCTCTGAAATAAACAACCTCACTTCGGCCCATTAACCTGGAATTACAATAGAGGAAGACAATTACGGGGTTACAAATCCTGTTCCTTCAAAAGAGGATAAACTTCAATAGTTGTGTTTCAACGAAGTTCTTTACACTTTAATTCCTTTTCAAGAGTTTTTGTGTGTTACAGACTAAGTAAATAACAGATATAAACGCATAATCCCCAAGCAGATGTATAGATTTGGCTTGTTTGTTTGTTTCTGTTACAAGTTTTTGTTATTTTAAGTCCTCTTTCAGAGCGTTGTATAGAACGCATTGCATGCCTTTTTCTCGTATAAATGTAGCAGTGCTTCTGTGTAAGTAATGTGTGTGCTGGTTGCAGTATCGAAGCAATCATTTCAAGTACATTCTCTGCTCTGTGTGACACAACAGAGAGACCAGACGAGTCAGTCGACCGTGTCTTAATAATCCGGAGCAAGGTACTTCAGCAAACGGATTTGTGCAATAAGTCATGACATAAACATAGAATGTAATTCCAAACTTCCACAGCGCCCTGCTTAGGATCAGGGCGTGATTGAACCCTTAAATGTCTCCAGGCCAAAGTCACCGCTCGCACTGTTTGACCTTGGCAAGGTATTTCTTGAATGAGCGATTGCTGATTTAAGAAGGGGTAAGAGGACCCCTAAGGGGTTCTTGAGATCCCTTTTCACATTCTTTGAATGTCTGGGGAGACAGGAGTGCTTGATGTAAACGCATTCCATACGGAAAGGTCCTGTTATGATGTGTATCTACTCTAAAAGTAAACCTGAACCCTGTAAGACTAGCCACCAGGCTCAATGATATCTTGATAAAGAAATAAAGAGAAATAATACGTAGACCTTTGACATGTGTTGTCTAAAATGATGCAGTGCTAGTGGGTGATAGGTATCAGTATACACTCAGCTAATTCGCATGAGATTTAAGGATTTAAATTTGTGTGGACACATGAGATGTTCGTCCTTGTCTGTCGGCAATGTTTATGCTCCACAGACGTTGAACAACCGTAAGACCATCGCGTGCCTGTCTTTCGCAGATTATGGACAGACAATTTATCGATATTCTATACCGGACATTGCCACACTGTCGTTGTAATACCTTTGTTTCTATCCCAGGTGTGGAGAAGAATGTAGGCGCTAAGAAGGCGTTTCCCTGCCACAGATAACGACTTGTGTTCCCATTCTCGTATAGGAATTTCAACCCTAAGGCGATATGGCCGGTTCCTGGTCCTATCAACTATTTTGGGTGGGGAAGGGCGTACATGTGGTAGTCTGACCACTCATGGAGAATGGAAGAAATTGGATGAAATTGATGAAATAATGACATGTCTATTTGAAAGTCATGCATGAACATACGTTTTTTTATTATCTCCAAGCAGATGTTTCAGTGGCTGCAATACAGTATCCATTTTCCAGACAGTTACCATTTGCGTAAAAAAAAAGATAGTACAAAAGCCCAATAAAAACGCCTAAAAACACGCCAAAAATACGCCGAAGCCTAAACCTCTGCTTATAGAGTACTTTTTTTATATACACCTTCTTGATAACATACTGGCCCACTCTCCATACAGTTGTAGGTGGTGACCCGAAATGACCCTGGTCGTCCTAGGTCTACATGCAATTTTGTAACGATTCTGTTTGCAGTCCACTCAAGTACCACACACTGCTGAAACTGGCAAAGGAAACACGTCATTAAAGTCTTACCTTGAGTCTTGGTAGTTTGGCTGTCCGTCAACAGTGTATTTTCTTGAAGCGATCACAACAATATGGCGCCCGTGTTGTCCGACGCCGTCCTTAATGTGTCAAGAATGAGTAATGAGGGGGCCTGCTGCTTCCTGCGGTGACGTCACCATTTCGAACAATAACCAGGTATGACAGGTGTGCTGTTGTTCTTCAGGTTTGGGCGGTAGGTCGGACTGGCGGGCTCAGAGAGGGATTCAAAGCGCGTCGTTCCTGTCGTCTGGTCTTCTGTCAGACAACATGTGACGTTACTTGTCGTCAGGCTCCTAAAATGGCCTGCAATGTAGACCATAAGCTACTGTGCTACTGTATCAAGAGAAGCAAATTACTAGGACCTGTTAACGCAGTGTTGTTAACACACATGAGTACTGTGTTTATGACGAGCGAATACATTTATACAAGTGCTAATGGGGCTGTAAAAATGTCCACCCTAAATTGTGTGTGTGTGTGTGTGTGTGTGTGTGTGTGTGTGTGTGTGTGGTATAACTCAAGAAGCTATTCGTGAAGCTATGGATGGATTGTGACAGTGATGCGAAGTAGGCCCTATAACTTGTCCATTGCACAAACGTGTGTGTGTGTGTGTGTGTGTGTGTGTGTCTGTGTGTGTGTGTGTGTGTGTGTGTGTGTGTGTGTGTGTGTGTGTGTGTGTGTGTGTGTGTGTGTGTGTGTGTGTGTGTGTGTGTGTGTGTGTGTGTCTGTAAACACGATAACTCGAGAAGGCTTAAATGGATTGTCTTCATATTTGGTAGGTGGGTAGGTCTTGATGAGACCTCGAAATGATAAGATTTTGGGCCCCCTGGCGGCTCGTTATGGTACTGCAGCGGAACGTCCGGTTTTGATATATGGTGATCTGGACAAGCTAGGGTCATAATTTTTGTATGGTAGGTAGCTCTTGCGTTCGGGAAGAAGTGACATACGTTTGGGCTCCCTAGCGACTTGCTCTGGAAATGCAGGGGCGTTTGTATGAAAATGTTTAAAGTAGGATAACTCGATAACCGGTACACGGATCGTCCTGATATTTGACATGTAGGTAGTTTAAGTGATGCTTGACATAATTAGATGACAATTATGCAAATTATGTTCTAATTTGCATAATTAATGAAGGAATTCTATAATTCAGTTACCTTCCATGATAGGACTATTCTACCTTGTGACACGTAGGCTACAGGATGTCCCAGAGGGATTAAGTCCCTGAGGGGATAGTCATCAAGCAGTCCGTGTAGCTGGCACTCGCTCACAGGTGTTAGAAGAACTGCATAGCAGCCGGTGTTGCCTAACATGTCCTGCACAGCTGTTTTCCCTTGCACAATGCACGATTGCAGACTGTTGCATCGGCCGGGGTAGTTTTCACGATCCGACTTCCATACTCACGGGGACTAATATATAACTTCTACCTTCTTAACGATAACATCCTTTGACGAAGGCATGAGATCGTTGACCTCTAGTTTATTTATCATTATTATTACCTTCGCCAAGAAGGTTATGTTTTCGTGGCCGTGTGTCTGTCTGTCTGTCTGTCTGTCTGTCTGTCTGTGTGTCTGTCTGTCAACAGCATAACTCGAGAAGGCTTAGATGGATTATCTTGATATTTGGTAGGTGGATAGGTCTTGATGAGAGCTCGAACTGATTAGATTTTGGGCCCCCTGGCGGCTTGTTATGGTACTGCAGCGGAACTTCTGGTTTTGATATCTCGTGATCTGGACATGCTAGGGTCATGATTTTTGGATGGTAGGTAGCTCTTGTGCTCGGCAAGAAGTGACGTAAGTTTGGGCCCCCTAGCGGCTTGCCCTGGAACTGCAGGAGCATTTGTATGAAAATGTTTAAAGTAGGATAACTCAAGAACCAGTTGACGGATCGTCTTGATATTGGGTATGTAGGTAGCTTACGTGATGCTTGACATAATTAGATGACAACTATGCAAATTAGGATCTAATTTGCATAATTAATGAGGGAATTCTATAATTCACCTATCTTCCATTAAGGACTATTCTACCTTGTGACATGTGTAATTAAGAATGACAGGAACATCGCCATATATTAATCATGTAAATGAAGACCTAATTTGCATAATTAATGAGAAAATACTGTAATTCCATAGTGGTTGATGCTGGCAATTTCATACTTGCGCATTTCGAAGTTGACTGGAGGTGAACATCATTCAACATAACTTATTCAAATCAGGACTTCATTTGCATAATTTATGAGAAAATGCTAGAATGGCCTTCTTTGTTACGATAACACTGCCATTGGGAGGAGAATATGATCAACTGACGTAATTCATGCCAATGGGGATCTTATTGGCATAATTAGGGGGAAATCTATAATTCGTCAGTCATATAATATTAACCTCATTTGGCGAAGGTATGAGGTCGTGGAACTCTAGTTTATTGTTAATTCAGGCAGAGACCATAGACATAAATACACGAGACAGAGACAGCAACATAATGTACAGAGGTCTAAAATACAATGTCTAGGCTAAAAAGATCAAGAGGTGGCCTATTTATGGTCTACGGACCAACTGGCAGTATCGACGCCAGAACTCGCTTGTCGGGAACGCCTCAGAGTGTAAAAGGAGGCTAATAATATCGTTACCCGACGCCAGGAGGCGAGCCGCAAAGGAGTGCGTCAACTTTCGCCTCCTGGCATCGAAGGTGTCAATACCCAGCTGAGCAAAGAGAAGACTGTTGCTTGTGGAGCGAGGCTGCTGAGACATGATGATTTTGAAGGCATCGTGATAAGCAACTCACAGCCTCTGCAACACTCCAGCGCTATGATTGTTCCATAGTTGTACGCAGTACATAGGGGAACAGTGTGCTACAAAGAGAACACGCTTAACCTCAGCGGAGCAGTTACCGAAAGTTCGGTTTAAAGAATTCGCTTTTGTGTACAACTGACGGGTTTGTTTGCGAATAGAATCGTCGTCAGAAAGGTCAGGTGTAATTTGAAAACCAAGGTAGGTGACCGAAAGCACATAGGGAAGGGGTGTACCGTAAAGCTTCACTGAGGGTGGCGCATCAAACAGGCGTCTTCATTGACAAGGAAAAAACATGCAGTTTGTCTTCTTGACCGGTGCAATAGCTCAGTTAGTAGAGTGCTCGCTTTGTAACCGGGAGGTCGTGAGTTCAAACCCCGGCCGGGTCATACCAAAGACTTTAAAAATGGTACACATTTCTTTCTCTGCTTAGCACTCAGCACATATGAGAAAGAGTGTGGGAAGGTCAAACACACAGCGCTACCAGCGGACCAGCCCCCTGCTGTAGTGCCTTGCACAACTGTGTGTCGCCCAAGGGCTACAGAAATGGAAATGGGCACCACCCCTATGACTCTGTCAAGAGCACGGGACCTTCTTCTTCTTCTTCTTCTTCTTGTCTTCTTGTCACAGAAGGTCATATCGTTTTCAGCACCAAAGGTCTCACAGACATGGACCAGTTTCTGTAGGGCCTTTACCGAGGGACATATCAAGCAGATGTTGCTGGCATATAGAAGAGGATAGTAGACTCCCCTGGGGAACACCGTTACTGAAGCAAAAGCTTTCCGAAACGGTAGACCCCCAACGCACCCTGAGGGATAACATTTGGAACCAGAATGCAATCATCCGTACTAAATAGACGGGTACATTTCTATCAAGTAATTTCTTATACAGAGTAAAATGGTTAACCCGGTCGAATGCCTTGAATGCATCAAGAAAGCGAACGAATACAATAGAACCTCGGCTTTTGAAGTAAGAAATTATCTCCTTAAGTGCGAAGATGCTCATGCCTGTCCCATGGTGTTTTTTAAAACCAAATTGATTCGCCGGAGATGATAAGTACTTCTCCAGGCGACTGTGGAGAAGGGTTTCAAATAATTTGAAACTGGGGCTGGAAATAGCAATAGGACGACAATTATTCTTAAGGGAAGGATTCAGGTTTTGTTTCTTGATTATTGGAATGAGAGTTACCCTTAACGCACTAGCATAGCAGAAAACAAAAGAGAGAGCAAAATAGTAAGCCAATCGCGAGGTCCCGCATGCTTTAGATGCTCAGCTGAAAGACCGTCAGAATATCACAGGACTTCCCCACAGTCCTGTAGGACTTCCCGTTCTGAAGTCTGTTGATTGCTGCGCATACCTCAGGTACAGGTGACGACATTCCCGGGTCATAGCTGACCTCAGAATAGATTGTGTCATCTACAGATTGTTTACAGTCATTGGGGGCAACAGAGTTCAGCAGAGAGTCGTAGTAACGCCTCCACATGCTAGTGATATCAGACGCACCGCTGTGGCCGTCGATGTTACATGGGAGGTTTGGCTTGGAGCCATTTTGGGACCGCAGCGTAGACCAGAAGCCGACTTGACCCCCTTTATGCAGACTAGAGGCGAGCGCATCTGCCCTGTGCAGGGCCTTCGCACGTCGACACTCTCTTAAAGCTAGTTTAAATTTTGCCCGAGTTGATCTCATTAGGTCCCAAATGGCCCCATGCCTCGGTCGATTAAATCCGCGCCAGAGAGAAAATGCATCTCGGGCTGCAATATGGTACTCTTTGACGACAGAATTCCAACCAGGTATCGCGTGGGCGGTGCCACATTTTCCTGTGGGGAGGGATGTCGTAGCTGCACTTTTAAGAGCTCCGCGGATCCGACTATAGCAGAGATGAAATTGTCAAGAGAAGTTCTGTGGTCATTGTTAGGATTTAGACATAAAAGAGCGTTGATTGGCAATTGGATTTCAGATAAGAGGGCAGCATCGGCACAAGTGTGGTACCCTGCCAAGTCAGGGGGGGATGCACGTTCCCAATTGAATCTCTTTGGGGGTAAAATTCCGTCACCAGCTGTGTTTGTAAACACAGGAGCCGATGTCCAGTCGAATGAAACCCAGAGAGGGAAATGATCGGATGGGGCAATATCATACAGAACACACATTTCTGAGATACTAGCAGACATGGTATCGGAGCAGACGCAATGATCAAGCCACGACGTCGACCCATGAGCTTCGCTAAGGTACGTAAAAGTATCCCCAGGAAGAAGGTCGATGTCGCTTACATGGAGGTTATTATCATGGCAAAAATTGTACAACAGTGGGGAGAATATACCGTCCGGGCGCGTATTAAAGTCTCCCATGATACAGACGTTGGTCACACGTCACATTGGTCTGTTGTATTATAGACTTGATTTTACCTAATTTGTCAATGAAAATATCCATTTTGTTAGTGGATTCTACTGGTAGATACACACAAATCAGAAGGAGTTCACAGCTCACATCATTATTGATTCGTAAGGCTAAAATTCGATCATCATCCTCGCTCACAATACTCACAGTTATTCCGAGAGACTTCCGCCAAAGGACCTCTACGCCACCATAGGGACGACCGTGTAATATGCCTTTACCCAAGTCTACAGCCGAAGTGCCATACGTTAAGAAGTCCTAATATCCAGACTAGAGAGAAAGTTTAAATGGTTCGGCAGGAGCCAGTGCTCCTGTAAGAGGATAATGTCAGAAATCTGGCACAGGTCCTTGACAGCTTGGGCAGCGTTCTTAACGGAACGACAGTTAAAGGATGCCACATTTAGCGTGTCTGAGCCAGTCTTCATGGTCTCGGTTGCGAGGTGGAGGAGGCACGTCTACCGTGGAATCGCCTAACGAGTACGCCACACGGCCAGAAAGACGGGGACAGGATTTCAGCTACAGCGTCGCTGTCTATTGACACCCGGAAAGAAGAGTAGGAGTCAAACTTAGTCGGAAGGTTCATACAGGAGAGCGTCCGATCATGCGACAGGTTGTCGTGCAGATACCGTTCGACGTCTTCCGACATGGTGTCGGGGCCCAGGCGCGTGACAAATATCTCGACTGGCCTGGCCTTGATCGCAGACAGTGTAGAAGACTTAGCAGTGCCAACCACTGCTCTGGATCTGTTTTTTCTCCTTTTGACCAAGTTGAACCCTTCCTCGTCGGGGGCTGCGAGGACACCCGATCTGTTGCGTCGGGAGGAGGGGGGCGATGAGCGAGAAGCCTGGGCAGGGTCCTTCGAGACAAGGAACTTGGGTTTGGTAGCGACACCCTGACCTAGGACGTGTGCTTGAGTGGATCCTAAGGCTCGCCTCGCTGACGGGGGATGCACGATCGACTGGGGGTGGTTTGCAGACACCACGTCAGCGAAGGTGGTAGGGCAACTCTGAGGCGCCGGCACGGTTTGCGCCATGATGCTGACGCCCTCATCACGTCCTTCAGGTCGGCGATTTCTCTGCGAAGGGCCGCAATTTCGGCTTGCACTTTCATATTGTCAACGGTAGTGGCCCAAATGACTTTCATTTCCTGTCGTATCACTTGAATCTCCTGGAAGCACAAGCTGAGTTCCAGCTCAACGACAGGAAGACGGAGGGATGCAGACGCAAAGGTAGGAAGCGTCAGCGGGTCGGCGGAATGTAGAACCCGCAAGATGTCCGACATATTTGTGACGTCCACCAGTGATATGCAAATCCTGTATGGTAAATAGTAAATCCTGTATAGTAAATAGTAAAAACTTACGACAGGCAAACAAACACAAAAGGCTGCGTTTTTTCTCTCCAAACAAATAAGCTTGATATCCGTAATGGTTCCAAATTGACATACCATCAGTGGCTTTGATCACGTCTTTAAAGACGTCGAACGGTTTAAAGACGAAGGTGTTGTACCTTCTTGAAGACCGGGGGTGGAGGTGGGGGCGCATGGTCGAGTGGTTGTGGTAACTGACGGGAGATCCAGAGATCGGGGGTTCGATTCCCAGCGAGACGGTGTGTCTTTTCCTCAGTCGTTGAGGTGCAAAATGGGCATCTGAATACGCTTCGGGAGGTAATAGGCAGTGGAAAGATCGGAATGGGATCTTTCAGTAGTAGGCACTAAGTTGGCATTACACAGTGGATCATTGAGTACCACATAGCTACCGTTAGCTACCGTTAGCTACCGTTAGCTACCGTTAGCTACCGTTAGCTACCGTTAGCTACCGTTAGCTACCGTTAGCTACCGTTAGCTACCGTTAGCTACCGTTAGCTACCGTTAGCTACCGTTAGCTACCGTTAGCTACCGTTAGCTACCGTTAGCTACCGTTAGCTACCGTTAGCTACCGTTAGCTACCGTTAGCTACCCTTAGCTACCCTTAGCTACCCTTAGCTACCCTTAGCTACCCTTAGCTACCCTTAGCTACCCTTAGCTACCCTTAGCTACCGTTAGCTACCGTTAGCTACCGTTAGCTACCGTTAGCTACCGTTAGCTACCCTTAGCTACCCTTAGCTACCCTTAGCTACCCTTAGCTACCCTTAGCTACCCTTAGCTACCCTTAGCTACCCTTAGCTACCCTTAGCTACCCTTAGCTACCCTTAGCTACCCTTAGCTACCCTTAGCTACCCTTAGCTACCCTTAGCACAAAAACACAAAAAGTCCACTGCAGTGACGTATGGACCCCCCACGAAGCCCATATTTGCACTTGACATCGGCCTTAATAATGGTAACCTGCCTGCCAAAAATCATGGACGTTGAACCATGTCTTCAAGAGTTAGGCCGCTAAATCCTGGTTACCCTAACTAAAAATGGATGATTTTAAACCCTTCTGACGAAGGCAACTACTAGTATAAGCCGTGTTTTGACATCTTGTTTACTCTACATCATGAAAGTGAGTCGTAACGGCTGCAACGCTTCCTGCTAACGCTAGGTGACGCTACAAGGCAGGTTGCACCGTAGTCATAAATTTGAAGGAAAACATCCCATTTGGCTTCGTAGTTTTTTTGTAAAACAAGAAACGGCGACAAAAAGGATAAAATTCATTATATCGGAGCTATGAGGTCAATATACTAGAAGATTCTTAATATCATGAAGCGTGACTACAAATGCCGTGGAAGGAGAACTGTAATCCATCTGAATCCTCGGTGTTTTGAATTATAGATGATGTCTACAATAGATTTATGGAAAAGGAACAACAACAATAGACGCCCTCTGTCTACATCCCAGGCCGTGCCGGTATCCGCTACAGTGAAAGGGATGGCAAGTTGTCAGGAAGCCTGGGAGCGATTAGAAATCTTGAACTGACTGCGGCCGATGTAGTGAAAGTAAAGCCCCTGTCACACATTCAGAACCTTCCTCCGAACACCAGCTGACCAAGGTTGGCTGGAGTTCGGGAGCAGTCTGACCAGATTTAGGCCACGCCTACCTTTCGATACGGATCGAATCGAATTTGAGTTAAATTTGAGTCAAATTTCACTGCCAACCACGCCCCGGCCTACTCCCAAACACTAGCCTACCACCATAACAGCCAACCATATCCGAACCTCCCGTCCACACCCGAATGTTTTAAACATTTTAAAATATTCGGCTGGCGCAGCCGAACAGTAGCCAACCTGGCCAAACACCAGCCGCCCTTGCTACTCCTAACCAAGGTTAGGGGGCGCGTTCCGCTAGTGTTCTGGAGGCCAAATTCGTGAATGTGTGACAGGGGTTTTGGATAACACCATTACATTTGGCCATTGAAGACTATAGTTAAATAAACTGAAACAAGGCCTCATAAAAGTACCTTCCCACATTTCAATCTCAAATATTCTTCTCCACCAGAAAGTCACTAGGGTCCGTCTCCCAAAGATAAAAAGAAAACATCAGGTTGACCAGCTGAAACTCCGAGAACAGCGCCAGCTGACAACAGTAAACAAATTCTACCTTTGATCTCAATTTCTCATGTATCCATGTCCGCTCTGGCCATGCAAGGAGGTTATATGGAAACCTCCCTGGGCCATCCAGGACTCAGATCTGTCATTACGCCCACTAAACTGGTGAAATAAACAAAATTTGACCAAAGTAGGGAAGTTTCGACCCTATCTGTTCCTTCTAGCGCAAAAGTATCCAAACTGGACCAAAATTTAAATAAAAAAGGATTTTCAACGACATTAACTAGGGACGCAATGGTGACGTCACCCCTGAACACCATACATAGCCAAGAACTGTTTATCCCAGCGCAAAGAGGATGCACCCACTTGGTCTATGGGAAGATTCCAGACAGGATGATTAGATTTGATTTGATTTGATTTGATTTACACGATGTATTTGTTAACGTTCGGATGTATCCAACTATAGCCGAAGGCTTAGAAAAGGCAGTCAGCTTCTTTACCACGCTTGTGGCTGTGGAACGATAAGCCAGATTTAATAAACATGAAAACTAAAGTGACAGGCGCTGATCCAGATTCTGTCTATGGATTTGCGGCGTTCGTCCTTGGCTTGAATGTAGGTTCATCAGATTCCCATTTCCTGCGCCAATTCCCAGCTTCCCTGGAATGTCTCCCATGACATTTTGTTAAGGCCAAAAACTAATAGGCTCTGGGAAAAGACCCAAAAAACTTGTTGTGTGGTGATTTATCAAGTACAGAGTAGGTAGGGAGTAGGCGTTCTAATCTCAGCGGCGCCATTTGTTTTAGAGCCCACGTCAGCAAAGGTCGTGACGTCCACCCTCGCTCTATCATATTTACCGCAGGAGTACAGTACAGCCGGTGGGAGATGAGAAGAAAACGTTACTTAAGAAGATTTCTTATCTGGGGTTTTGCGTTTCTAATGGAGTTGGACAGGCGGTTATGTGTGTTTACTAGTAATTGAATTGGTGCGTCTCAGTGCTTGCAAAACATCAAGTGAAGAAAGTTCTGAAGAATTTCCATGATTCCTGGTAGTTACGTGTGTAACTTTTCGTGGAAGGGAGACTTCGATTTCGGACCAGCTGGCGCGTGGATGATCACGACATTTGAGTGTTTAGCGCAGTCACCCAAACAGCAATCACTAACTGTCCAAAGATTCGTCTTAATTGCATATGAACCTTTAGTGTCTGAAGGCCACAACTTCGTCTAATTAAAACTTATTAAGGCCCACTTTCCACCAGACGGCTAGCGCTGAGCGACCAAAATTGGATTTGTGTGACCCTTGATTTCATTATTGGAATATGATTCAAGATGTAAAAGTGTTATCTAAAAGACAATAAAGCCTGCAAAACGTTAAAAAGTCGTTGTTTATCGGTGAAATTCGTTGCGAAATCCGTCCGATCTGTAGCACAGTGGTCGCAGCCGCTGTTACGTATGTTACAATTTTGTCACAAGTTTACTTCCTTTGTTACACTGATGACGTTCATGTTTTTGTATTCTGGACCCCAGTGAAAATCAATTTGTCAATAGGAAAATGTTAAGGACTCAAAATTCGCTGCCCTTGCGTAACGGTGTAGATATTGGACCAATAGTTAGATATGATGGCGGGGGGGGGGGGGCAGGGCACACTGAGAATTGAATAAATATCTAAATGAAAAATTATAACAGGCAATTTCCGTGCTGTGTATCATTAGCCACATATCTTCTCTAAACTTTGGTGCACTATCCTGTTGTACCGGGCCTTTAAAGCTTACATGAAATGAAAAGTTGTTTGTTTTATATGTTTCTTTACGATTCAAGAAGTTATTTCTGTTGTTATTAAAATGAGATATTTTGTGTGGGAAGTTAGGAAGTTATGCATATTTGACCAATGGCTGGATATAATGACAAGATGCCAGGACGCACACACTGTCGTCTGCTGATCATTCTGTGAAACAATTCTTTGTAACAATTTTTAAAGCGACTAGTTTTGGTATACAAATGTTAAATTACGGAGGTAATGTTAGTGAGGATGACAATGTGTAATCAAATTAACTTTGAGGAGATTTGATGTGACGTAGTTGGTTGAGTCGAACTTCATCGATTAAGCTGGGTCCATCAGGTTCGCACTGTATTGATTTAAAAATTCCAAGTGCAACTATGACAGCGTTTTAGTAGTTAATGTGAAAGACTTTGTAAATCAGAACCCCTGTCGGGGGCCTCTGCAAAGCAACGGTTGAACCGTTTTAAATGCTCGATAAACCATTTATTCTACCCACCTATATCTCACGAAATATCACAGACCAATTACTCCGTTTTCCGGCTCTCCCGTGCACTCTTAGACAGAAGCAAATTCGCGGAACCGAACCAATCATCCTCTTGATTGAGGAAACCAGGACGGGTTTTCACTTCGCCCACTCACCTGCCTGTGCGTGTAATCAGTGCACTGCCCCTTCCCGTGCGGACCCCGTATCTAGTGAGAGCAGCCGCCGTGAACAACTGTTGGAAAATGGACTCATTTGGAACCCGAGTTCTGCCCTCTGCCCCGCTAACTGCCGAATGTCGGCAGACTCCGGCGCAGCAACCATGATTTAAGGAGAAGTCATTGAAAAAAGGCCTTTTCAGGATGTAACAAAGTTGAATCAACCATGGTTAGGACTAGGTCGGGAGCAAAGTCGGCTGTGGTTGGCTGGTGTTCGGCGCGGGCGGCTACTGTTCGGCTGTGCCAGGCCATGGTTGGATGGTGTTCGGGAGTAGGTCAGCAGTGGTCGGGTTGTGGTTGGTAGTCGAATTTGACTCAAAATTTAACTCAAATTCCATTCGTATCGAAAGGTATGTGTGGCCTAAATCTGATCAGACTGCTCCCAAACTTCAGCCAACCTTGGTTGGCCCGTGTTCGGGAGATGGTCCTGAATGTGTGGCAGGGGCTTAAAGAAAGATCAGTCCGCTGCTAAAGCCCGCACTCTGCCACGATACTGTAATCAACGTAATCACGACTCCATCCAATTTGAGGATCAGGAAGAGAAGACAAGAGGTCGTTGATTCGGCACAAAGGTGTTCGGTTTAATCAATATTGTATAGCCTATGATCTCATCACGTCCGTGCGCACGCGAAATGCCGTCTGCACAGACTGGTGTGTGCGGAAAACCTTCTCTGATATCCTCCCTCTCGTGTATCAAGGACGGGCTTGATCGTTTTCATCTTTTATATCAATGAAGCTTGGGGCTCGAGGCTAAGAACCTTGCAGGTTTTCTTGACCTTCACTAGACACACAGGCGACCCCTTCTGAGCAGTATTGCTGGTAAGGAGAGACATCCTTTCGTCTCAGGCCAAGCTCAGTTGAAAAATCTAACGTCTATCTATCCAGTTATCCGGCGAGACCACAAACCACTCATTCCTGGATTCATTCGATTTCATTACATTGTTTTTCATTCATTCATACATTCATTCATTCATCCATTCATACATTGATTCATTCGTCAATTCATGTATTCATCCATCCATTCATTCATGCATTCATTCGTCCTTTCATTAATCAATTAATTCATTCATTCATTCGTTAAGCCTATCATTAACAGATCCATCCACTCATGGTAAAAACCATGGTTAAACAACATGATTTGCGGTTGTCCCCTCATGCATACTAACAAGTCCATAGGGTGGCCTTTAATCATATCGTCTGATTATATGGAGGAGAATTCACGGGCAGAATAGTGCCCTTGAAGTAGATTGATAAAGTCGGCAGGATGTATATATGAATAAGGTGTTCGTATCGTGCCAGAAGGTATTTTCGAACCACAATCTATGCACACTTTATTAGCGAGCAATCTTTCCACTTTCCACGGCTTTCCTCATTCCACCTCTTGGGGAGAGAAAGGCGGCAGAAGGAGAGGGATGAACACCGCCTTTCAACACCGTGCTCTAGACACAGTGGGTTGACAACCCACCACGGCCTCAAAAGCTATTGGACTTTTTTCCTTTACCTTACCTTCAGTGCCATCCAAAGACGGTCAATGTACCCGGAGTCAGTAACATAAAACCGACTTCATTATCCCGATCTCCGGGAGTTCACTGATGTGGTATTGTGTAACTGTAAGGCAATCTTACGGCCGTGCACTTTCGTTGAGTGCGGAAGAGTCGGAGGTTAGACGTTTTGATCGCAGAAGTGCGTTGCATTAGGTTAAGTGCTATACATGCAGGCTGTAGCCATTACGATTTCTGAAGGCAATGGAAGAAATTGGTCATGACTTGCTTTTTTCTCGTCCGTTCCAGTGCTTTGTGTCCAGAGGGAATACGACAAAGAAGCTCGATTGAAAAGCATGGGCCCGGGTTGCTGGTGACCTTGGTTGAATGTAGAAAACTGAGCAATCGTAGCTTCCAGGTCATTCAACTCTAGATCTCCAGGAAGTAACCATGAAAGGCTACTGTACACAATAGGAACGTTTTTCGATCGTGTCCATTTTCCAGCCAACTGACATCACAAGATGACGCCTGTAACGGCTTCGGTATTTTCACATTGTATTTACGAACATGTGTGCATGGCACTGTAAAAGTCGTCTACTAGTATTTCCCGAGGGCTCGGTGGGCCTTCTATTAAACGAAGAATGGTTTTATGTCTGCAGCAGCGCATAGAGGATTAACTGTACAGACAGCACGGCGGTCGATTGCTAGGGCATTCTTTCCCGTTGCAAAACAAAATGGTATGGAAGGGACAATTTCGTCGAAATAAAATGAAATTAGCGACTTAACGTACTTTTAATGTTATATTTTTAAAAGTTAACTGGCTTATATTGTGTAAAACTATTGAACGGATGAGTTTAATGTTGTGAGGCAAGCGCATGTCCCTGATGTGGTTCACCAACACAGGTCACCCAGCGGTCGATGTTTTCGGATATTCAATATGTCAAAGTTAGCCCTATTTCACATTTCTCTGATCATTGCCATATTTCCATTTCTTTGGCAACTAGACACGCCCCTCTTATTGTAAAAGAAGCGAACCCAGTTAATCCAGGGCCAATATCATTCATCTGGGATATCAACTCAAATGAATCATTCTCTACGACAATAAATTCTGATGACATAAACTCCAAATTAAAGGTCTTCTGCCAAGACAACTTCTGTTCGGCGGAAAGTGCTGTTTCGCGCTTAACAGATATTCTTTTAGATGCTTCAAAAATGTCCCTTAAAATTCGGCGTAGGAAACAGGCCAAAGATAGTAAACAAATAAAAAGCAGTAAAGTTTGGTTTAATCAATGTTGCTGGTCACTACGCCAACGACTAAAAAAATTATCAATAGAACTAAAAAATGAGCCGTGGATCCAAGAGACTAGAATAAAATACTTCACAACCTTAAAAGATTATAAAAAACTTATTAAACAATGTAAGCGGAAATACAAGGCGGAAATATTGTCCAAATTAGAGCATATGAGTGAAAAAAATCCAACAGAATTTTGGTCACTATTAGATTTTCTGGAAAATGAAGTTAACGGTAAAACACGCAAAAATACTACAGACCCAAACATCACAAGCGAAGAATGGACAGAACACTTTAAAGGACTAAACAATCTAATAAAACAAGAAAGCTTTAACACGGATTCTGATAAAACAATTACTGATCGGTTAAAGCAGTTTCAGAATAATTCAACTAACTTGCTAGATTTTCCTTTCACTACAAAAGAAGTTCTAGACGGCATCAAACAACTAAAAACTGGAAAAGCTTGTGGCTTAGACTCTATTTCCAACAACATGTTAAAACACGGATCAACTTCAAAACAGTTATGTCTGTCACTCGTTACCCTTTTCAATACTATCCTTGCCAAAGGCAAATTTCCGTCGAATTGGAACACAAGCATTTTAACTCCAATTTTTAAATCAGGCGACAAGTCCAATGTTGATGACTACAGAGGGATTGCCCTCTCCAGTTGTCTATCAAAATTGTTTACCCGACTTTTGAATACCAGGCTACAAACCTTTTTAGAGAACAATAACCTGTTAGCAGACACCCAATTCGGTTTTAGAAAGAAGTGTCGAACCGCCGATAATATCTTTATTTTAAAGTCCCTTATTGAGAAATATACCAAAAAAAAGAAAGGTAAATTGTTTGTTTGTTTCGTTGATATGAAGAAAGCATTCGACAGTGTCTGGCGTGAAGGATTATTTTATAAATTGTTAAACTATGGCGTCGATGGAAATTTCTTCAATGTTTTGAAATCTATGTATTTAAATGTCAATTATGCAGTTAGAGTAGAAAATGGCTTGTCAGATTCTTTTGTATCAACTTGTGGTGTAAGACAAGGGTGTAATCTTAGCCCATTGTTATTTAATCTATTCATCAATGACCTGCCACAGTGTTTTGATAGTAACAAATGTGACGCTGCTGTTTTAACCTCAAAATCCATTAATTGTCTGTCTTGGGCTGACGATCTCGCTTTGATTTCTCAGTCAAAGAATGGTCTACAACAATGTATCAATACCCTAGAATCTTACTGTAACAACTGGAAACTTACTGTTAATGTCTCAAAAACGAAAGTTATTGTTTTCTGTAAAGGTAATACAAAGAAATTGTCTAAAGAATTCTTTATCTATGATAAAGAAATAGAAGTAACGGACAGTTACACTTACCTCGGTATCCCTCTCACGTCCTCAGGTAAATTTAGAACAGCCAGAAAATTTCTGAAAACTAAAGCCTTGAGAGCTATATTCAAATTAAAATCACTTTTATCTTCCGAAAATATCTCAATTAAGTTAGGTAAGAATCTGTTCGACAAATTTGTAAAACCCATTTTGTTGTACGGTTCTGAACTAACATGTTTTGACCATATCTCCAAAACGGTGAAACTTATTGTAGCAAGAAACATTTCTATATCTTCTCCAAAATCGATCTTTTCTTCATTACTAGAGAAGCTTCAAATCGATGATAATATTCCGATATCAATTCGAAAGAGCACTTGTTCGGATGTAACTCAAACGTATATCATTAAATTTGAAAGAAGCTTAGACAAAGATATGTTTCTAAAATATGCATGCATGTGTACATTAGAAAAAGATGACTTTTCAGTCGAAAATACACTCCTCTCTTTAGACATACCAGAATTCGATTTAATTGACATCCGCTTTCAAAAATTTCTATTAGGAGTCCATTCAAAATCATCCAATGACGGTGTACGAGGAGAGTTGGGAACTTTTCCCATCATGATATCTGCCCAAATTCAACTCATTAAATACTGGCACCGTTTGGTAAACTTACCTGAGGACTCTTTACTCCATGATGCATACAACACTGTATTTAAAGGCGATCACGACTGGATCAATCATGTAAAAGATATTCTCAATTATCAGGGCCTTGGGCACATATGGATGAAACCGGAACGTTATCAAGTTGATTATATAGTCCACCAACTTAGCCAGCGGCTACATGACTCTTACATACAAGGCTGGTTTAGTTGCATTAGAAAAAATTCAAAACTAGCATATCTTGACAAATCAAAAAAATGTTATGAACAAGAAAAATACCTTTATGATATAGAAAATTTTGAAATCCGTAAAGCTATAACACAACTAAGAATCAGCAGTCACAAATTGAATATAGAAACAGGAAGATATTACAATGTAGCCCCTGACCAAAGATTTTGCCCATTTTGCCCACAGAAAATTGAAGATGAATTTCATTTTATCATGGAATGCTCTAGATATGATGTCCTACGTGATAAGCTATTCAAATTTCTCACTTCAAATACGACAGATTTCAAAAGACTTGTTGCTACAGATAGATTTGATTATATATTTAAATGCAACAGCCCACACAATGCAAAAATAGGGAGATACATAAAAGACTGTTTTGCTATTAGAAAGAATAATGATTTGTTGTCACATGTACCCTTAGATAACTCCGCCTGATTGTAAAGCCTAAGCTAACTTTTGTTTATGTATTTTCTATATATAAGTTGTTAAGTTTTATTCTATACCTATCTATTTTACTATACTACTTATTGTTACCTATTTGCCATACAATGTACCCTGTACAATTGTCGTGCAATAAAGTTCTTCATTTCTTTAATATAAGGCGTAGTTTATTGTCGTAAGTTTTTTTATTACGGCTGCTACTTTTAAAAACACTTTACAGTGCAGCCAGTTGTGCTGGAAGTGTTTGTTTTTAATAAATAAACCATCTCTCTATAATACAGTTGGATAGGTTATGCATCTGACTGGTACAGAGTCTCATGGCTAGATGCCAAGCAGACCGATGAAAAATTCACAGCATCCTTTCTTATGCGCCATAGTTACCCTACCGGTAACGATTGACGTACCATGGTTACCATGAGTCACGTAAGTGGTAATGCACGTTTCAATACAGGCCGACAAATACAATACAAAAACAAATTTTTAAGTACTGACTGTAGCACCTAACGAAGATATTCTGATATTTGACGGTTCATTCACATGCGACGCCGTTAAGACGACGACCTTTGTTAATTTAAGAGATTTGTTCCAGTTAGTCAGTTGTAACGTTACCATACCATGGTTTGTAAATATGGATTCACCCAGGCACGCTACTGCTAATGTCCTTTGCGTTCATACCAGGGTTTTATCAAATCCGACTCAGCCTGACTCCTGGAGCCGGATTCGGACCGTTCACACCAGGGTGCGTAAACCCCGTGCCTGGGCGAATCAAGATTCGCGAGCCCTGGCAACCCCTGGCCGACAGTGACGAACGATACCGTCTGAAGGCAGGCCTCCCGTTATATTGTGTTCATCTCCCAATGGGCCCGGTAATGGCGGGTCGGTCAAGAAATCGAACTCAGCAAAAAATTGAAGGCATAAATCACACGAAAGCTTGTCAAGATTTCCTCCGTTGATATTAAGCTTTATTTCAGGATTACGACCATAAATCCTCAGAACATTGGGTCAAAACCACAATTTGAATTCTGATGTGTCGGAGATCGTTATACGGTTGGCTGTTCCTTCTAGATTTATCTGCTACCTTCCCCTGGGCAATGACAACAGCAGGACTACCCACACGTTACCTGGTAATGCTGAGATCACATTTGCAAACGAGCACCCGGCCTGGCAGACTTATGGAACGAAAAGTATGATATAATAAAAGACAACAAAGCACAAAAAAGTTTTTTAAAAGTATTAATGAGAACTTTTGCGTATATTCTTGATATAAATTGTTTATTTTTCGTTAATCAAAACAGCCCGGCCGGGCCCTAGTTTGGAAATATGACCTCAGAATAAGAAGAATTAACTTGGTCGTGCTTCAAGAAAACTCTTCAACATTACCCAAAGATGATGACAGAAAGTTTGTGAGAGTTTGTCATGATAAAGTATACTTTTAAAATAGGACAAGGTGACACATGATGATAACGTTAGCGCTGATTGAGCTTCTTTTATCTGCTTGTGGGACGTACAATTAAGGATCCTTGACGTCACAGCTGGCAAAGATTAGGACCTGACGGCAGTTTTCCGTCACTTCACACAACATTAGGCATTGATTTGCAGTTAAAAGACCATTAGAAGTCGCCGGTCTACAGTTAAGTGGCTCAGGTGGGATTTGAGCTCATCAAGCGCGCTTTGTAATACAAAATATATCAACTGATAAATTCTCTTAGGAGTCCAACGTTTCAGATTGCACCCGCTATGTTTCATCAGTGACTGAGAAAGTCACTGTGGTCATTCTCAGTCACTGACCAAGTATCTTGTAATTCGAGGCATTTCTGCCCTGCAATATGTATGATTTTGGATGTTTTATCACGAATGAAGCTAAACTTACAAAGAAAAAAAGGTCCAATAACATCAGCTCTAAAGGAAAAAGATGACTGATGGTGATAGATGGGAAATAGGACCCTCGCCAGAAATCATGAAGAATTCATGTAATTTATCACAGATGGACCCGTGGAGGTACCGCTATAAATCATGATTTTTTCCTAACAATATCGAACTCTTCGCAATAAGTATGTGAGATAAATTGATAATGTTGCTGTTAGATACAATGTATATCTCTAAACTCTAGTGTTAGATATAATCACATCAATAACAAGAAGGAACAGGTCAGATAGCGAGAAGTCACTGATGATTCAAAACCATATTTATTGATATAAAGTATACTATACACTGTACTTGGCGCGTGATCGTCTAGGCAATATATCAACGCATCTATCTTTATAAATATGTCTTTTCGTATGGTGGTAAATGGTACACACTGTCAGACTGTACAAACGACTTCAGCCATACAGCATTGTATTGTAACGATATGGGAATGTCAAAAACGAGGTCACTGATAATTCAAAACCATATCCAGTTATGTAGATTAAACTACACACCATATTTTTCAAATTTAGTTCATAAAGACGCAGTAACACTACCAGGGGTATAAATGTGGCATTTATGTGAATTTGGCAGAAAAACACCAAGAAATGTGAAATGATGTGACTACAGATAGAAACATGTGAGTGTGAAAATTTGGGGGTAAATGTGGATCGTGAAATAGGGATACTGAACAGCCACCATGGACGCTACTAGTACTAACGCTAACACATTTTGACATCTTTATATATGTCCTTGCTCTATTTACTCACTGCCCGTTGAATTGTGACTCTGTCTGAGACAATCAAGGCCCTCTTCTGTCAATCATTCCGCTACAGTTTTCAGACATGCTCGCAATTATGGACTAACCACATCATTTTGCGATTCACACTTCCAAAAAACTCCCAACTCCTAATTTTCCATATTTTCCACCGTAGTTAGGGTATATTTCATACCTTTTAGTTTTCCATCAAATTCACATAAAAGTCACATCTGTACACCAGGTAGTGTAATGATACACAATTTCAGACCAAACAAAGATACGGAGAAAATGCATCAAACATATTTTACAGTGAACAAAACTTAACTCTGTCAAGATAGATAGGAGCCAATGTCATATCGCGATAACAGTAGCACTGGCTTGTCTCATTGCGTCTGTAATTAGCGTCTATTAGCGTCTAGGTCGTTTATCGTCATTAACAGCCCTCGGTCTAATGCATGGGGACCGTCAGGCACTGTGGGTAGTTATCAGTCAGTTCCCACCAAATTACCTATCGATCCTCCAGTGAGAGCCAAGCCAAGCATGTCTCACGTTTAACTCAACATACGTTTGCACAGAAAGTATTTCATACATGAGAACATCGAAATAAGAATATACAAGCAACCCTAGCTATTAACATATCTACTACGTACACGCAAAATACCAACTCAAATACTTAGGCCATATGTGTACTACTACCGATTAAACATACCCCACAAAGTGTACATAGAACCTATCAAGTTACAAAATAAAACCCTTGAAAATTCATGTAAATGATAAATGCGATATGGTTGGTGCCCTTATCTGTCCTTAGCTTAGTGGGCTGTATCGCTGATTACTGGTGATCTTGACCTAATGGCTATCGACAGTTAGACGCAGCAGGAGGTAGTTTGTGGTTGCTTCCCACCAAATTAAGTATCGATCTAACCAGGAGCTTCAATAGAGCTTCAGGAGACTTCTTGGTAGCGTCGATACTTAAAAGGTATTGTTTACCAAGAAATCAATTGAGCATCAGACGACTCATGAAACTGTAAAGTTTTTAAAGCAAAAAATCGAGTTGATCGTGACTAGAGATTTCTGTCTAATGTCTAAAATAGGTCTCAAGCTCTACTGTTTGGTACTGTCAAACTACTACTACTAGGTATCTATCTATATATATTATTCCTATGTCTGAGTGTCTTGTCAAACATTTTTATTTTCTATAATGTACAAGTGGCGGCGAGAATATAAAATGCGTACAACTTGAGTCCGCTGTCAATTTGTCTTTGATCCGTTTATTTGTTGTCTTTGATGTTTCCCTGAATAAAAAGAAATGCTGCCTATCTAGGCGAAAGGATGGAATTCAAGACTGTAGGTGTCCAGACGGTCACGTGCTTTAGGCGAGTGCGTCAGAATACACGATGAAGGCAGGAGAGTCGAATTAAATTTTGTTTGGCTCGTCTTTTGCTGGATAAAACTTTGTTTTAGCAACACGGATAAACTTGCCCTTAAAAATCGACTTGTTTTGTAATGTACTGACATTAAAACGATAAATTGGTAGATAAAGTACATCACGTACTACGTGATGTACTTTTACCTCCCAACCGTTATAACCTCGTGCGTGACCAAACTGAGGTTCTATACTGCCAGGCATTATGGTCGCCTTGGTGCGGGTAGATTTAGTGTACTTTACAGATATGGAAAACGTGATGTGGTTTGAAATCGCACAGCTAGGGGTTCAGTCCTTAGTGGTTTCCCTTTCTGCGGTAATTGTGGCCGTTTGAGCGGGTTTGATATCAGGAGACAGTTAGACACTCCAGTCGGGATGAAGTGTTTCTCTTCCCATCATGAGCAGATCAAATGAGACAAGGCAATCTTAGATGGAGATTATCTTCGACGCAGTTCCGGTAAGAATCAGAATCACTCGTCTCTCCGATTACATGAAATTACAGTCTTACGTCTTCGCCTAATGCACATGTTCCATTACTCGCGGAGTCTGGCACCACTCACATTTCAACGATGTGGAGTTTCGATTTCTATAGAGTGTACGTACCGTCAATATGACAAGGTCAACAAAGGTTGAATTGAAGGGAGAAATTGTGAAGTGTTCCTGATTGGTACCCGTTTTCTGACGGCCAATCCTTTCAATGGACGTCAATCAGAAGAAGTTTACCGTTTCTTCCCTCAACCTCCGCTTGGAGAGTATGTAGGTAACCTGACATCCAGGTTACCTACACTCTATAGAAATCGGAACCACATGTACGCGCCGCTAAAATTGCGGCTAGACTCTTAATGCACTGGTTCCATTACCCACAGTTCCCTGGAGGCACAATGGCTGCACGTTTGAAACGGATCCAACTTTACCGGCGCCAAGTTCTTAAGCCAATTATCATCTTCGTCAATCCCTGGCAAACGAGGTTTTGCATTATTTAGTTCGGCAGTCTGCCCCTAGCGTTGCTGGTAATGTGTACAACACAGGTTTTGTCAACCCTGGTTGGAACAAACCCTTTTTACGCTTGCCCTTAAATAACCAAGCAAGGTCATCGCAGAAAATGTTAGCGTTGACAGCTATAACATGGGCGGCTTTTATGACCTTTTCAAAGTAATTTCGTCTAGAAATGCTATTGATGCTCCAAAAAAGGCCGTCTGGTGTTCTTTTTTCAAGTGTTTGTCTTTACAAGCCCCTCTACGTCTTACTGTCATACAATAACACCTGTTATGTCAATCCTTCCACAAATGTGGTAAATTTTCATAAATAAATCTAGGGTAGTCCTCCTAGTGTATGATACTATTGTTGTGCGCTGTAGTTTAATATTCCTTACACCGTAGAAGCAAATATTCTTATGAAATGTTTGTAAGAGTCACACAGGAGTTGTCATGTCTCCACCCTCAACTGTTGCCAGGTTATCATTGTCATTTTCCGTTTTCGACCCGGATATGCACAAATTGTCTGCTTCCGAGATGAATTTCCTGTCCGATTTCATCTCGAAGCACTGTTCCTTCACCTCCCGGATGGACGTACAGGTGAGGAAGGCTCGGTAGGCCACCCTGAACTCCCTCTGCCGGACTGTGTAAATGATGGGGTTGATGGAACTGTTACTGAGCAGGAGGATATGCGCGAAGAGGTTGAGTTCGGGCGGCATGGGCCTGACCTGTACGTCCAGTATGATCATGACAATCTCCGGGAGGGTGGTGACGACGAAGACACAGAAGATGACAAACATGTGCTTAGTTCTGTGTATGGTTACCTGCATGGCCTCGTCTCCCCGCGTCTTGTCCGCGCTCCGCTTGATGCTGAGGAAGATGTTGACGTAGCACACGGTGACCACCACGTTCGTGGCCATGACCGTGAAGGCTGGGAACGTCAGGTAGTAGTAGAACGTCAGCCGGTAGCGGAAGTTGTAGTCGCACGCGCCCAGGTACTTGTCGTACCCCAGCTTTCCGAACCCGACGAACGGCGGCACGGCGATGGCGACGGCGAGAAGCCAGGACGCGCCGACCATCGCCAGACAGCGGTTGAACCTGTAGTTCTCCCTGTACACTCCCGGCGGCTTGGTGACGCGGCAGTTGCAGTTGAGCGCGATCAGGCCCACCGCCATGGTGGACTCCATCAGGCTGACCACGTTGATGGCGGCGGCGACGCTGCACATGACGCTGTCGGACACCCACCTGGCCTTGATGACCGACACGGCGGACATCGGGTCGTAGCACGCCGCCACCAGCAGATCGCTGACGCACAGGTTGAAGATGAAGAGGTTGTTGGTGGTCCGGAGGCGGCGGTCCATGAGGATGGCGAGCAGGACCATGACGTTCCCCACGATGCCGGCCAGCGCCAGGACGCCGTACATCGCCCCGGCAAACCACTTCTCCCACGGCTGCTGCAGGACCATCACGCCCGCCGGCTCCACCATGATTGTCGCGTTCAAGTTCCCGTGCGCCGGGTTCAAGCCCGTCCCGTTCATCCTACTCCCCTGTCTGTCACGGCCAGCGACTCTGACAGGTCGATAAATCTCGCCTCCTTAAATAATACATCTCAGCCGGAATCGATACATGGCGCGGCCCGGAGAAAGGGTTTCTGGAACAGGTAGGCTTCCCTGCGCGGTACAGGAGACCAGTGTCTAATTGCCCAGCCCATGCGTAGTGCAGACCCCAAGTGAGTCCTTATATACCTGGTAGCGCACATAATTTCCCGTTCCAGCCGCTTGAATGCAATTCGTTGTTAATGGTTTCCTTCGTGGTCTATTATTTTTTCAGATTACGTTGAATTTGCAATAACATTCGGCGAAAATGTTGCACAATTTTTTCTTGTTCACAGCGAGGAAAGTATTTAACTGGAAAAACTATCGCATAACACCTTCTTGTAAAAAGAAATTCAACTGGTAGTCAACAGTGGAATAGAATGAAAATTTTCGAATTAAAGTCACATACTCCAATGATGATATTTATGTAAATGTGTTTCATAACAACTGGAAGAAGATTAAGAGGGTCTCTAATCTTGATTCTAAATAAGATGTGAAAATACACATTTAAGAAATTATATCCTTTTAACCTGGAAAGCGCCAATGAACAAAGCCGGGCGGTTAGCTGGCAGTTCAATGAACTCTGGTAGACTAATTCTTATGAAACACTTCCACCTGCGTCACGAGACAATCTGTTTCAGTTGACCTAGTTTGGGAAGTTTTTTTTTATTCACGTCACAAAAGCTAAAGTTAGGTGTTTGATTTCACTGGCGTGCGGTGAGTGATCACGTACGCCACGGTGTTCATGTTGTGCGTACAGAGCTGTCAGGAATTCACATGTTGGTGAGTGAGTGAGTGAGTGAGTGAGTGAGTGAGTGAGTGAGTGAGTGAGTGAGTGAGTGAGTGAGTGAGTGAGAGAGTTAGTTAGTATGTTAATTAGTTAGTTGGTCAGTTAGTTGGTCAGTTAGTTAGTTAGTATTTGGGTATGCATGTGACTCTGGGGAACTGTCGTAGCTTTAATCGTCCCTTGTTTATGTCTAGGTGTGAGTCATTTTCCTCCTTTCCTTCTACAGTTTCATTTTGTCAAGGCACATGTATATACATGTGCACGTGAAAGCATAATACAACAGTAACACTTTAAAAGTACAAAAGCTCCTTGTCTGAATATTGTAATACAAAACAAGTCGAAACAATACTTCACTCCTTAGCTACACAGCAAGACAGCTTGATACAAGCTTTCGAAGGACGCAGCTGCGTGGTAGAGATTCAATGAAGAATAATGATACTTAATGGCTTGGTCCTTGGCTATTAGTCATGTCATGTGTAAGGAAATGGTCCTTTTCCCAGACACGTAGGCCAGGGTGGGGATGTTACCGCTGATCCGGAATGACTGTATGTGTGGGTGAGCGCGCGTGGGTGTTACATAGGCCAAAATGGCGTTATAAAAAGGTATCAGTTAAGGTGAGAATGTGGAAGTTTTCTGCAATGGATGCAAAATGCTCTCATTATGAGGCTGAAAGAAACAGGCTTTCCCAGACAGTTACCGCGATCTCTCCACGTATTCGCTATCTAAAAGACCTTGAAAAACAATATTTCTGCTAAGATCACAAAACCCATTCATCATTAAAAACGTGGGATTATTCATTAGCCACTGCCTCCAAAGAAGAAGTCAAACCCTCCAGTAATGTACGTAGAAACATCTGTTAGATGTATAGACTACACACTTTTGACCTTGTACGTTAAGCTTGAAATTAGCCTTCGAGCAAGAGTTTCCAATAAAGTTTAATTGATTTCCACTCTGTTCTATTCCCGTTGGATTCCCGTTCTACCGCGGCTCACGTACGCAGCATCAGTGATGAGCCCCACGTGCCCGGTATAAGGCTAACCTCTCATGCATTAACATGTCGTGGGGAATTACCTGGCATCAGCCCCAGACCTCTTGAGAGAAAAACGAGCATTTGTTCTTGCTCTGTAAATGGCTTTAGCCTCAGGCAAGGTGTAAAAGTATGATTTGAAATATAACAAAACACACAAAAGGTAGAAAGGTCGTTCTCTATCTGTGAAATTCGTTGAGTGGTCTTTTAAATCTTTGGTCGCTCGGTGGTCGCATCCTGCGGTGCAAAGGGGATGTTACTGCCAAATGTTAAAAACACATAAGATACTGCCTGACTAAGGAACGGAACCTTTTGGTCTGATTTATTGATAAGAACTTAAGACCACTGCCCTACAAAGACAGAAAGAGCCTACGAGGCAAAAGAAGATTTGGTGTTGTTCTAACCTCACGATTCTTGCAAAAGTTCAGAAGAACGAAGATAAATTCCAGCCGATGAAAGAAAAGGCTTGGAATGGCTTTTACCTCACGGATTCAGTCAAATACTTGGACTTAGATGAAGGATGATCATAGAACCATTGGAACAAAAGAAGACTTGGAATGGCTTTAATCTCACGATTTTGGACAGATTTTAGGTAAGAAAGGATATGAGATCTAGGAAATGCGGATTCACTCCAGCCCTTGGAATGGCTTCAGTCCAAGTTGCCAAGTGTGAAATCGATAATTCCGCCAGATGTTACGACAAAGCCACACATTCAGAACCTTCCCCCAAACACCAACCAACCTAGCCTGACTAAAATCGCGCTCCTGGCGGCCGCCCGCCCCGAAGGTTGTCGCAAGTTGCCGCCCCCCAAAAGGTGGGGGTCATTATACCCCCGACCAAGGTTGGCTGAAGTTTGACTGCCACAGTAGCCAACCTGGCCGAACACCAGCCGATCACAGCCGACCTTGCTTCCGACCTGCTCCTAACCATGGTTGGGGGAGTTTCGGCTAATGTTCGGTAGGCCATATTTGGCTATATGTGACAGGGGCTTTATTGCTGACCCATTAGCACAAGCTTTGGTCTCGGCCTGGAAATAAAGGCTTCAACCTGACGATTTGGGCCAGGCATTTACACAATCACGGATGCAATGTGGCCAATTGGAGCAAATGATGAGTTGTGTTCCTTTTGAACTTGACTGAACCTCGCAATTTGGTCCAACTACATGTTGGAGAAATTTCACAAGGTAAACGCAGTTATTGAGGTAGCGTAAACAAGACAATCATCTGATTACCGCTGTGAATATTCCTTATCAAACATATAATCAGCGATTACTCAACAGACATCACAAAAGAACCAGATCAAAGATAAGCTGGGATTTGAAAATAATAAAAGGGAAAGAGGTTTGTTATGATGAACTGTGTCGTTACCGGCAGTTTCTGATCATAAAGTGTTTGTGTAGGCAACTAAAGAATTCAGCATTACAATTGTCAGCATTTAAAGCAATAAAATGGCGCCATGGGCGCCTAGCATTAGAAGGGGCTTATCTGTTTTTCAGATCACTAGGTAACTTGGCATGTTCTAGTGGTACAGACCCGCTGGGTTATGAAATAGAAGAACACCTCCGCAAATGTATCATTACAATTGTTTGCGTAACAGTAATAAATATCGCGTTGGACTAGCATTAGAAGCACCTTATTATATCTGTATATTAGACTGTTGGGTAGCATGACATGTTATGATAATACAGAGTTATGAAACCGGCGAACATCTCAATGCAGCGTTACAATCGTAACATTACGGGAATCAAAAGGCATGTCGGCCTAAAGCGTAAAGCCCCTGTCACACATAGCCGAATATGGCCCCCCACGAACACTAGCCGAACTCCCCCCAACCATGGTTAGGAGTAGGTCGGGAGCAAGGTCGGCTGGTGTTCGGCCAGGTTGGCTACTGTTCGACTGCGCCAGCCGAATGTTTCAAAATGATTAGAACATTCGGATGTGGACAGGAGGTTCGTCCATGGTTGGCTGGTGGTTGGCTGGTGCTCGGGAGTAGTTCGGGAGGTGGTTTTCAGACAAATTTGACTCAAATTTAACTCAAATTCGATTCTATCCGTATAGAAAAGTAGGCGTGGCCTAAATCTGGTCAGACTGCTCCCAAACTGCAGCCAACCTTGGTCAGCTGGTGCTCGGGGGAAGGTTCTGAATGTGTGACAGCAGCTTAAAACAGCTAATTTTTATTGGGTCAGTCGGTATTATGACTAAAAACAGAACAGTTATGCCCTAGAAACGGGACCCTTTTGAAAAACAAGTGCATCAATGTCTTCCATTAATACCACTGAATACGTTACCACTAATAACCCGCTAATAGGCCAATATCTGCGTGTCTATGCTATACGTCAATTTATCATAATTTTACAGCGATTGCCAGATGGGGCAACCATTGCCGATGTCTCGTAACGCCGTCTCTCTCAGAAAAACAAGTCATTTATTATCGTCTTCCTGTGTCGATTCCACCGGCAACATCGCCATGAAGGGTTGTTACAATCTTAACTCTGTAGGTCAGAGTTGTACATCAATTGGACAGCCTCTCCCCGGGGGAAATTATGGCAGTAATATTTCAATGATATTAATAGTAATGATAGTAATATTTTCATCGTCGTCAATTTATCAATTTCATGGTTCGATCGTTTAATCACCTGTCCAATATTCGCCCATAAATGCCAGTGAAACTACTGACGATGAAGAAGAATATCGACAGCGCAATAAAAAACAATGGGTTCTCCGACCTACGATACTGCCCCAAGGGGATATGAGCAAGTTTGCCTTTATTAATGAAGCATTGATATTCTTTTATACATCAAATTAAACACAAACGATGTTCAGGGACTTGGGGGGGGGGGGGGGTGAATCAATATAGGGCCCGTAACTTGTAAAACATTAATGTCACATCGGCTGGTGACAAAGTGTCCGATAGGAAATGGGCACCTGCATAATCCCATGCACATCGATTTCTTGCCTGTCTATCTACAGTCGATGAAAAGGTT
This sequence comes from Branchiostoma floridae x Branchiostoma japonicum, assembly GCA_013266295.2. NCBI lineage: Eukaryota > Metazoa > Chordata > Leptocardii > Amphioxiformes > Branchiostomatidae > Branchiostoma > Branchiostoma floridae x Branchiostoma japonicum. The sequence goes on from CM023825.1 coordinate 13,881,363, forward strand.
TTGTATTTCCGAGGGATTGCAAGCTGTTCTTCTGATATTTTTGGTAATATCATACCATTGGTATTATGATATTATTGGCTTTACAATATGATATTGTTGGAATTATCACACCATAAATGGTCGTATAACATTATTAGTACCATACACGCAGCTGATGGAGCGCTTTCTCAACGTTGAGCCGCCTGACTTGGACAGATGGAATATTTCCTTATACGCATACGTTCGATTGTTACACTTTATTAGGTTTTATTATATACTTTTCTATACTTCGTCCAATATTTAGTTGTTGCCATACTTTGTACCGTGTACAATTGTCGTGCAATAAAGTTTACGTACGTTATTATACGTTATACGTTATTATAGTAAAAGATGATCATCTATTTGTATATATCATGACATCCCCAAACAATAATGTACAACACAAACTCTGTGAATTTGTATACACATGTTTTAAAAAGAGGGAAGAACACGTAAACTATATAATCAACATAAGGCTAGCTCCTGTAATGTTCAACTGCCTCTCCAAACGTAGCTCCAAAAAAGTTAGCTCCAAACGTATATGGACGTGATGAAACACACCCAAAAATTTCCAACGAAGAACAAGATGTTATCTATATCCCAATTACCGAACGCCTTGGTGCTGATCCATCAATCTAAAAAATGACAAGGGAAAACTTCTAGTCGTCCTTCGGTCGTTATTTGTCCTAAATTGGAACGGGTTGATGTAACGATCGACGTTCTGTAAAGCCGGTGGATTATAGAAAAGTGTGTAAATCTAGCGGGATTGCTGAAGCATCATATCCTGCTGACGTCACTTCCAGCTGACACTCGCACTGACACCTTCATACGGAACTTCGCTAGGAGATCTATAACGTCTCATGGTAGATAATGCAAATGTATATAGTCTTACTGAAGATATGATAGACACTGTATACACTATGGATACCATTATATGATACAAACTAGTTAAGATGTTTTATGTTTAAAAACTGTCTTCTCAGCAGGGCCTTGTAAAATCAACCAGTAACGCTAGGGCCACATTTCCAAGCTGGGGCCCGGATGGGCTGTTCGAATGAATGAAAAATAATTAAAAAGTGGATATCAAGAATATACGGCCCTGGAACACTGAGCCTCTCTGTCCAATTATTCAGTCTATGTGGGTCGATTACTTCGGAAAGTCTTTATTGAACTGTCCTCGTAGGCCGATTCCTAGTATCCACAGGGCATTGAGAGGGTCGATTTCTCAGGAAAGTTTTTGTTGGACATGTCTTCATGGGCCGATTTCTACTATCTACAAGGCCTTCGTTCAATTCAGAGGGTCGATGTCTCAGAAACGTGTTTATTGGACTGTCCTCGTGGGCCGATCACTACTATCTTCACGGCCCTGAGAGGATGTGGCGGAGACTGGAGTGGGGCCAATTTACCGGTGACCTGCAAACTTTCTTGATTGATGAAGCATCTGATTGAGATACGGCTGGGTTGAGGGTGACGAATAACCAGACCTACAACTTCAGTGACAAGAATAAGAGAGTCTGCATGCCTTTTCCGTGAGGCGTAGCGAGCCATTTTAATTCATCGCTAATGGTAGAAGATTCAAGGTTAAGCGTTGGCGGGAAATTCTTCTTGAAGCGTAATTGGTCGTATTAATTCCATGCAGCACATTATTTGTTGTTCTGAATTCGTCGTTAAGCGTTATTGAAAAATTCTTCGTACGGTGTAGTCGAACGCCTGATTGCCCCCCAAAAATCATAACGGGGCGTCCTAGTTTTGCCAGACACCCCATGAATACAAATTAAAGAACATTCCAAAGACGTCGCTCCCAAAGCCTCATGCAAGAACAAGCGTTGCCGGCCGGCCTGAAATTAACGTTAAGCGTTGTCGGCCCTCCTAAGGTTACCGTTAAGTGTTGCCCAGATTCCCCCATGTAATAAACTGAAACTGAAACTGGAACTTTCTGATCGCATGAAGAAGGCAGAACAATCCCTGCCCCGGGCTCGCCTCTACTTTCCAGGATACAAGGATTTCAAGTCCAAACATTCACTTGTAAAAATAACAGTAGTTAAGGTCACGGCAAGTAGATTTTATGAATGCACCCGCGCGCGCATCGATTTTCGCCTGATTTCGAAAAAAAAAACATGAAATTTTGTTCCTCTCTGATGATGGTCCAAACATGACATGAAAAAAAAGAGAACATATGTCATGTGGTAGCCTTGAGCTGAGTTTAGTTGTAGAAATGACACTAGTGTGGTAGGCTTGAGTGTAGTTGCAGTGATACTAGGCTACCACACTAGTGTCACTTTCTGCACCTCTTGAACACAGGATAGAAAGACTTGTTGGCTGTGATACCATTTTTGTCGCTTCACTTCTTGTTATAACACTTACGGTCTCTATTTTTAAACATTAGTGATGTTTTTTTCTGCTCACGCTCTTGCATTAGATTTGCAGTCTGTAGAGGATGTCATCCATAAAATTTAATTGCCCAGTGACGATAACTCTCGATCGGGCACAAGGATTTCATGCTTGGCTGAAGCCTTGGTATCCAAAACGACAAGAAGAAAACTGACCTACTCTTTCTTGCGTTGGAAATCACTCTTCAAATCCTGCTTCAAGAAGAATTCCACGAAAACAGACGAACTTTCAGGCAAGGATTTTCAGCTTGGCGCCCAGATGTTGTGTAACGGCCGTACAGCCAGCGCCATAGTTAGGCCACAGCAAGTAAATCTTATGGATGACATCCTCCGCAGACTCCAGACTTAATGCGATGGGGCGAAAAAAACAAGGCGGGCAAAGAAACAAGATTCCTACATTTTCAAATTTGAGATCATAAACCTTGTTAAACAAGAATTGAGGCGACAAAACATGATATCACAACCAGCGGATCTTTCATCCCCGTATTCAACAGCATTACCTATCCTTGTAGATGTGTATACATCTCGATTAGCTAGAACAGTTGTAGTAGTCTATAGAAAAGAACTTGTCGTACCATCATGGGCAGTTACTACATAGGGTATTCATGTGCAATGGAACAAACACCTCAGACTGTCAACACTTGCCATCAAACGCGAGCAATTGTGCATCAAGTTTGCTGGATCCCTCATGGTCTTTGAACAGAAAGACATTTATGACATATTTGTCCATTTTCGGCATGTTGACCACCGTCGGAGAGCAACAAAACGTCGTTTGTTTTTCGAAATCAGGCGAAATTCCATGCGCGCGCTGATGTCACCCATAAAATTCCTTGCTGTGGCCTTACTTTAAGTAACGATTAATGATTTAGGGGGATCACGATTCCCATTAGCTGAAATCTCTTCTCAGCCTCACAGGACCTCATGCTGGGAAAACTGATCCAGTTAACATCATGATACATGTAACACGGGCTTAAAAATACACGGAAGATTTAGATTCCCCAACAAACTGTCACGACAGTTCATTTGTGTTGGTGCATAACGTTAAGGAAAATGATTTTGCTAATTGTTTCGAATAACCGGTAAATCGCCTCTAGGCGTAACACACCAGTTTTGCACGCTTAGTACAAGCTGTGTAAGACCAGACTGTAAGGCTTGGTTCACTCACACTATAATGGACCCCTGCTCTTTTCGATAAGTGTGGTGGGTTTTTTTCAACGTGCTCGAGGCGTGAGCGGTTATGCGAAACGAACAAAACAAACAGAGCGGTTTACCGACTCGACAAAGCAATGTTGCGATGTTTTCTCCTGTAACGCGCCACATGAAGGCTTTTCAGCACCAAGGAAACCGTTATCTATCAGGATGCTTTTTGGCAGAACTGCAGGTTATCTGTGCGACTCTTATGCACATCCCGGCGTGGTATCATCTAGACCGACATCTCTCTTTTTCGTTTGCCCGACCTTCAGTTACAGAGGAGGGGTAAGTCGTCTAACCTTTGCACAGGCCTTCGTTTGATACATTTGTGGATAAACGCCATAATCCAAGGGATCTTAAATTGACGTGGCTTAAGATGAGAAGGGAAGGATCGTTGGGAAAAATACTTAATCTCCTTTCAGCACGCGAATACAGAGATAGGCAGCGCACGCACGTACTCGCGCAGAGGCGGGGGCAGGGTTACAGATCGCCTTCAGACTCTTCGTTTGTTCCAGTTTCCTTAATTAGTGCAGACAGAATGACGAGCCTGATCCAGTCACGTCGTCACTGCCATATTTGGACATCTTTTTCTTCTGACAAAATCTCTGATAACACCAAGGGCATATACATAATGTCCTAGATAACAGATAAGAATAGATAACCCCGTGGATAGTATTCATGTGGACGATACGCTAACAAATCTTAATTAACACTCGAGTAAAGTGTGACAGGAAAATATCTTCTTCCTGCCCTACTTATACTGTCGCCAAGGACGTCTTCGATAAAATGTCCTTGTCACGACACATCTCTGAAGTTTTACCCGTTGTTTAAAGCTCTCTAGTTTATCGATTATGTTTATCAAAGTACATCTTTTTCCAAGCACTGGAGACGTACGTCTCTGACGTTGGCACTACTTTGTGGAGTTATGCATGCAAAATATTTATATATCAAAAAAGGCACCAACTTTTGTGACAAAAAGAAAGAGTCATAACTATAAGTAATAGTCTTATCAACCCAGAACAGATGTTTCTAAAACCTGTTTTTCACCCCGAACTGTCAGACAATGGAACCCGTCTCAAATGCAGCAGGCGCCTCTACATTAGACAGTTTTAAATAACAGTTAGAGTTCTGATGGTTAAAGGTGTTACAAGTCGTGGGTGTGATAAAGACCTGATGGCTGCTATACCGGGCGACCATATTTAGAATCAGATTGTTACATGAGATTAATCCATTAGATTTTGCAGAATGGTGGAATGATTTATGGCAAGCCTAGTAAATTTCTTCTGTCATTTTCTTCAGCATTTTATTGACACTGACGTGTGACATTCAGATTGCCGTTCTGACTTCCCGGCGCAGGTGTGAGAACGGGGTTACTTGTCACTTTACCTTGAAGAGATATTCGACAGCACGCCTGTGTTAGCGGAAGTAGTAGTTTGTTATGCCGGGAGAAATAGGGCATCTGTCTATTAAAAAGGACTAATGGCGCATGATGATGATTAAAAAGGATTAAAGGTGGCGGAAAGAACATATATGATCCGTTTCACATCTGTCGAACGCGCGTGTTATCAACAATCACATTAGTCTGATTAATCACATCACCCAAATATCAAACTACATCCTGTTTCTAGACTGCGTTTGTTTTTCCAACAATATTCTGAGCATCAATGCGAAATCTCATACATCAAACCGTGGCACACATCCTGTTTTCCTGCGTGTTTCCGGACACCGTGTCTCTGTGAAGTTGATTCAACTTTGCAGAGCTTTGAAATGAAAAAAAGGACCTACTTCTCGTACGATGCAGTAGACACAGACGTTTGTATTTCTAACAACCTTTTGAACATGAATGCACAATTTCAGACGTCAAATCACATCCTGTTTTCGGATAGCGTGTCTCTGTGAAGTTGATTCGACTTTGCAGAGCTTTGAAAGACCTACTTATGATCAAGTAGACACAGACGTTTGTTTTCCAGCAATAGTTTTAACACCAATTCGAAACGTTTCTTCTAAAACTGCCAGTATTTTCGAACTCTAGATGCTACTTTATTATCGAAAGGAGCTGCTTTCTATTGAAAACAGACTTTAACTGACAGTTATGTTTCTACATAGTATGATATCCCACCGTCGTTTAACCTATACTCGTGACAGAGTCACTCAGTTTTGACCTGCACCTAATATTGGAGGTATGCAGGAAAAGTTGCGATTCTAGGATATCATTAACGTACGTGTGTCATATGCTGATGGCCCTTATAGCCCTCGCCGAACCACCTGCTCTTCTTTAACCCATGAAAGTCGCTAGGGGTCTCTTCTTCTCAAGTCGAATTCAACTGCAAGGAATCGAGGTCTACATGTAGCTGTTGGAGATTCACTTCTCCCTCCCTATCACACATTTAGAACCTTCCCCCGAACACCAGCCGACCAAGGTTGGCTAAAGTTCGGGAGCAGTCTGACCAGATTTAGGCCACGTCTACCTTTCGATACAAATCGAATCGCATTTGAGTTAAATTTTACTGCCAACCACGCCCTGACCTACTTCCGAACACCAGCCAACCACCAGCCAACCATGGCCGAACCTCTCGTCCACGCCCGAATGTTTTACACATTTTGAAACATTCGGCTGGCGCAGCCGAACAGTAGCCGATCTGGCCGAACACCAGCCGACCGAGTTGCTCCCGACCTACTCCTAACCATGGTTGGGTTGAGTTCGGCAGTGTTCGGGAAGCCATATTCCGGCTGTGTGTGACAGGGGCTTAACACGTCCCACCGCTGGTGTTTTAACTGAAGAATGCCGAGGTCGTCAACCTCATGTTCCCCTACCTGAGTGCGTTTGCGCCACTTCATCATGAGTTCAAGTCAACACCGTTATCTCACGTTTTACCCCCAACTCTCTCACCAGGCGATTAACGCCGATTTACTCCGTACAAATCTGCACTAAACCCCCGCTAATGACGACACCCACACTCCCCTTCTCAACACACATCGGCGCGGACTGTCGACGCGATTTGTCCAACGTCAAAACGTCAAGCGACGACAATCAACCCAGAGACGGTTCTATCAATAATATATCTGTCGTCACGTCCCATGCCGAGGTTGAAGTGGATTTTAGCGCTAGTGTTTGTGTGATGTTTGTTGACTGTAGTTATTTGATGTCAGCGGCCCGTCCTGACCTGTGGAGCGCTCCGTGTGCTCACGGCTGCGGCACAATTTATCTCAATTGTTCGTCTCGACTGTTTGCCGTCGCCAAACTCTCACCTGATGCCGCTTGTTCGCTGTTTTCGGATATTGCACACACCGTGGAGAGTTGTTGTAAAGTTTCTTTAAGGAACTACCAGGATGTTTAACTCGAATATCTGAGAGGTACTCTGGACACTAGAATCTGACACAGTCGTTATACCAAATGATTATGTGCGAAATCCATGCCCAGATATATAATTAACTCCGTCCCTTCGAGTTAGCAATTGACTTAGTATACCCGGCTTGAATATAAGCGCCTTCACAAGTAAAGGTTTTTCTCTTGAAAAATCAGGGCGAAGGAAAAAAAGGTCCGCAATGTTGGAAGGAAACAGACATTAGTTGGATATATGCCCATACAGATATTATATGAAAGCAATTTTTCCAAATAATAATATATAAACTATTGTGTTTGTATTGTATCTTTGCGGTTGGTTAATTTATTTTAGGATTAAAAGAATAAGACGTTTGTAGCGGCCCGCTTTCATCTTAATTTTGATAACTTCAAAGAGACGTCCTTAAAACAGTCATGCCTGTCGCATTAACCCGTGGTAGCCGCGACTAAAATGAAGGACTTGTCTAGCAAAACATCTCGATGAATTTCTGCAAAACAATAGTTTCTTTTGTATGGCTGTCGCTCTATGTACCGTTTATACGGCGCACCCTTAACGACAAACTTGTGGTGCGGTCTGTCGGGTAGGTCACGGGGTCGGGCGGCGCACCAACCCGGGACGGCGGAGCAACAGGACGGGGGAGCGGGATTTTTTTTATTAATCGCTTGAGCCGGGTATATAAAGGATCCGGGTCGGCCGTTCTGAGAGTTCTCCGGCTCTCCTATGCGCGCAACTATCCTGTGTGAAAAAACTCATCGAGACAGAACTGAGACGACGTCCAAGGCGCTGCAAGAACCTGTAAGTGTGATGTCAAGTCCGGCGTCCTTCCGTCATGCGGGCACGTTTTTATCGCTGGCGGTGATTTTCGCGTCAGGAATGTCGTCTGCGCGCGGGAGTCTGACGGCGAGTGACGAGACAGTTCTGTTAGAGAAACATCGCGAGCTCCGTAGGGGAGTGGGAGCCGCGGATATGGAGGCTATGGTAAGTACAGACAGCTATAGATGCCCCACACATTAGACACTATATAATTTTTAAGATAGATGTTGATTCTACAAGTTTTCCAGATTTCCCATGTTTGCAACAATCCTGTACAATAACCCCCTCCATCGAGCGAGAACTATAGATATTGTATATATGATCGGGAGATCTTCTGTGTTCACCTGTGTTTGCTTCCACGTTCTGTACTTTGTCCTGTCGGTAGAGCTTTGTTATAGCCACTGTAACGGTTAGTTAGATAGTCGTGACTGTATGTGCTTCACCGAACCAAATGATGGATAAACAAAACTCACCATAGATCTGCTCACTGTAGGATATAGCTTCATCTGGTAGACTGGTTCTCAGGCCAACTATCGCTAACATGGCTAACATCGCTATCGTCCCACAGTGACAACGCTGCACTCGCATTTTGTTCGTTTCAGTGAAATTCTAGTTCACCTGAACCACGATATAACCAGTTCCTTTTATATAACACGGAACTGTACTACATGGCAACACTGATGCGTGTTTTACCGGCGCCTGTTCCATGATTTTGAAGTATACCCAAACTTTAGTTAATCATACACACGTGCGTGTATTGTGTGACCGCATTGCGAATCAATGAAAGTGGTGCAAAGCCCAGAAACTCCAAATCAGTACCTGTACTATAAGTCTGCCTACAAACTCCTCTTCAGAGCCATATATGTACCTGTTTTGTTTTATAATTAGAACAAAAATGCCGTCTGTCCACCATTAAGTATGTGGCAAGTGGGCGTGTGTGTGTAGTTTTTAACGGTTGAAAGACCAGAAGCGGCCTTGACATCTTATATACATGTGTCGGCTCTCTGGGTCTTAACAACGATGTATTTATTATGAAACTTGGAGTGAACAAGTAACGCGGAGTTTTCTTATGCTTAGGGAAACAATTCGTCAGGAAAATGTGGTCATGTCTGTTGTTCACTTGCAGGAAAGTCTGCCATGTGTGGCATAACTTTGTTTGTGTAAGTCAAGGTTGATAGTATACATGTATGTAGCTTTGAAAGGGTGGCAAGGAAATAGTGCCCAAGGAGAACATGAATTGTTTACTTTGATACTGTTTTAACATGATGCCATGTAGTGATAATACATGTAAGTCCACCCCCCCTAACCTACAATATGTTTCCGTACTTCCCCCGTCCCCCGCATGTTTGTTGTAAATTCATGTCTGTACATCGAACTCATAATCTCTCTGATACTCGAGTATAAAATGTCGGGACAAGGCGTATGATTTTTTTTAAAACTCGGGCGAATTAGGAGACGTACAAATTTGTACCCATACATACACTCTTCATATAAAAAGCCTGTTATCATTAAGAAAAAACATCTAACGCACTGCGGTGCCTTTTCTATTTGCCGAGTTTACTTCATTTTAGGGAAATGGGATTTTAAAGCTTTAAACTTCAACTCGCCATTTCTCGAAGCGACTGAAACGTCGGCATGCACCCTTCGAACATACCCAGTAACCTCACTCGTCCGATATACCCAGTAACTTCACTCGTCCGATATACCCAGTAACCTCACTCGTCCAATATACCCAGCAACTTCACTCGTCCGATAAACCCAGTAACTTCACTCGTCCAATATACCCAGTAACTTCACTTGTCCAATATACCCAGTAACTTCACTCGTCCAATATACCCAGTAACTTCACTTGTCCAATATACCCAGTAACTTCACTCGTCCGATATACATGTACCCAGTAACTTCACTTGTCCAATAAACCCAGTAACTTCACTCGTCCGATATACCAAGTAACTTCACTTGTCCAATATACCCAGTAACGTCACTAGCGTTGTCGTTGTTGCTACCAACAAATGAAACATTGTCCATGGCCTTACTGCTTCTCTGATCTACCATAAGTCAACATCACAGGACAATTATAGGTCTCTAATTTCTTCTGGCATGTTGATCGCCCTTGTCACCCGATAATTATGATTGCGCCAAATTTATCTCTTAGTGTTGTTTGTCATGTTAAGCCTGCCGCCCAGTCCAACGGTTATCAATCAATAAGGTAGGAGCCTGATAATCGTTATCAGGATAAAAACGGCCTCGAGAAGAGAAAAGTTCAATACTGGCCCCGCCGGGGGAAAATACGGAGTCTAGGGTAACACCAGATTATTCCAAGGGACTATTAACTAGCTGGATTTACCATGTATTGTGAGTTAAAGCTCTTTACAAACATTCTAGGAGAACAAAAGAACAAGAGATTGAAGTAATGTACAGCATTAAAGAAAGAGTTATGCAAGATTATGTAAGAATTGACGGGTGAACAGAGAAAACGCCGTTCTCATTTCAAGAAGGATCTTATCGGTAAACACTGGTGACTGTGTTCATGTAAACTTTTCAAAATAGCAAATCCATATAATATATGGATTTGCGATATGCGAAATTTACATAAGTGCAGTTGTTCTCACGACTAGGGGGTAAAACAACAATTCAGGTCGGAGCGTGGCGATTGAATATTTCACATGTGACAAGAAGAAGAAGATGAAAAGTTCTGTTTCTGTCACAATCTTTCTGATCACGCCATATGATGTCAGACGCTCCAGTACCGACCCGTACTATCGTTTACTCTAAGGTCGTCGTACGATTATAGGATGCCGTAGAATTTTCAAGCAGGCTGTGACAGAACGAACCGCCGGCAAGACAGCCTTTCCGTGACAAGACAGCTGGACACATGCAGGACTATCGTAAGAATGCTCGAAGTTTTGCGACCGTATGTACGTACGACCGTGACAGGGCCCTTATGTAATCGGGAGGTCTCTTTACAGTAGCCACATGCGCACCTACGTAAACTTCCTAATCCGGTACCCTAAATCTACAGAACCCCGACCTCCAGGTTCAACATACGGAACAGTAGGGTACCCGTTTTAACTCTGTCCGGATGCGATAAGTTATACAAATTCAATACCTACATTCGCACTTACGTAAACGGTTTAATCCCGCGCCCTAAATCTACAGAACTCCAAACACAAGGTCCTACGTACGGAACACAAGGTCTCCGCAGCTCCTTTGTACGCGTGCTAGTTCCCGCTTTCGCGCCTACATGTAAGTAAACTCAGTAAACCCCTGCCCTAAATCTACGTGACTTAAAACTTCAGGTTCAGCCTATGGGTTAGCTGTTTCACCCTGGCCGTGGGAGGGAGACTCCATACACAACATTAATCCAGATTCCACGTAACATAGATCATTCGGAGATACGTTTGATTCTATAAGAGTGGACGGAAGTGTGCGTTTTTGCACCTGGCTGTTCTCAATAGACAAAGTCTGCTGAAACTTTTTTGACTAAGCCACGGACTTTGCCTTTTAATATATGCTTTTTCCAAACGTTTGTCACAAGATGGATTCGAGGCAATCATCATTACCGAGAACCTTGAAAACCACAAAAGTTAAAAAGGACGTTGTTCCTGTAAGAATCTGCCCTTGTAGTGCGCCGTGATCTGTAATGGTGATTATGTGCACATGCCAGAACACAGGAAGTGCATTTGTCTCCCAGAACATAGAGGTGTCTGTAAAGCCTAGGAAACAGCATCTTAACTACGATGAGTGGAATGGAATCAAACCACAGCTCGAAGTGCGAGAGAAAAGACAAGAATTTCAAAGGATACGTATTATGGTGCGGCTCTCTTTATCATCTTTCGTTTTTGCTAAAATCACGAACTGATACATGGTGTGGTCACGAGTTTAAAAGTCTTAGCCTATCTCAAATCGTGATTTTAATCCAACATTGTCAAACAGAAAAGGTCACAATAGAGCTCGTAGTAACCGACACAACCAACACAACACGAATGGCATAAGCATGTCATTGTTAAAACGCGGTACGGTTGCCTGTGTGTACGTTTGCGGTGATGTCATTCAGGTCAAAGGGAGCAGCGAGAATCGATGTATCTTCTCACGTCCTTATTACTATCAACATGTCCACGGCAACAGCAACAACAAACACAGCCACGGGAGTAAACATTTCGTCAAAGAACGTCTGTGAAGAAATATTTCTAATCCCGGCGCTTATCTAAAAGCTTTTTCAAATGATGTGATCACACGGTGAACTTTGCCAGTCGGCGGGGATACGAACGCGAGTGGAAAAATTTTAATGATGACATTTAGATAAAATTTTTGAAGAGTCTAGTTCCTTTCATTAGATCACACACCCACGTCCTTCCACAGCCAAACTGGACAACATCCTCACCTGTACATGTAACAAATGGGGTTCATCAGCCTGAAAACAGCCTACAGTCGCCGTGGCCCCCTTGAACTTCTTTTGCTTACGCGAAGCCAAGCCAAGCCATAAAGATCATGGATCATACGATTGTTCTTCTTCTCGGGTCACCACTTCAGTCTACTGCACTCTACCGTCCCAGTGCTCCGCACACGCCCTTCGTCTGGCATGGGACCTTGGTCTGGGGGTCATAGCTTCCAGAACATACATTGTACGATAACAGTTACTAACACTTCCTTTGAATTTCTACGTTGCAGACTTGGCACAACGAGCTGGCAACTTTAGCGCAAGCCTGGGCGGAGACCTGCACAACCAGCCATGGCGGGACGTCTGGATCTTCTGCGTTCGGAGAGGACATCGGTAGGAGAATAGCTATCTACTAAACTTACTGGTTAAGGGCTAACTGATGAGTCTTGAACTGAGTGGTTTTACCAATTATGCACCGAGGCGTACCTTATGTATGAGTACAGTGGATCACAGTACAATCAGGGGAAGATCAATCTTACATGTATGATTTCTAGGTCGCACAGAATGGGAAATATATTCTTGTGTGAGGTCCCTTTTGAAATGTCCTCAGACATAGTGTTCCCCGAAAAAGGACGACACGTGATTCACTTTTGTGAAGATAAAAACGTCATTTACTTACTTTGCTTTACTTTACTTTACTTTTTTGAGAATGCAACAAGGCATGGCATGTGATAGACAGGCAGCAAGAAGGCTGGTGGCGGCTACGTACCACTGACACGTACAACATATGCAAACTATCATAACATACAAGACGCACAATAAAATCGAATACAATAGCAATGAAATATATAAACAAGAAAATGAGACGGTTTCTCTACCCAGTTTGTACTTATTTCGAAATGAATCTTGTAGATCACTTCTGATCATATATCCCGCTTATGTCGTCATTCTACAGGTCAGAACATCTTCAAGACCAGCGGGTCGTCCGTCGGGGACTACAACTCGGTTGTGCAGGCGTGGTACGACGAGGTGGAGTTCTACAGCTACAACAGCGCGTCCTGTCAGTCTGGACGGACCTGCACCCATTACACTCAAGTAGGGACGTCTATACTTCTTCATCATTCACACCAGCTTTTCTAAACGGATCAGGTTTATGACTTGAAAAGTTCACTTTTGAACATATTGATTTTCACTGTAACGTTGATTCTCAATACGACAGAAGCTGCTTTTTAAAGCAACTTTCGAGGTGATTATGAAAAGATAATGGTGAGCTCGAGTCTGTTAAGTTTTGAACGCTCCAGGATCTGTCAAAGGTCTCACACCAACGTTAATTTCTGGTTCAGCTGGTGTGGGCAGAGTCGGAGGCGCTGGGGTGCGGGGCTCACACGTGCAGCGGGGACGGGACTTATGTCGTCTGCAACTACGGGCCTGGGTAAGGTCATCAAGCTAGCTCTTATTTGCCTGATTCTCTGTCTTAAAATTTCGGACAAAATGTAGACAAGTCTATCACGTCGTGTGGGCTATGAACTGAGTCCGTATCTGATGGGTTGTCTCTATCACAAACTAAAGCTTCGGCACTTCTTCTCTCATCGAACTCGAAGCGAAAGGCTACTTTGGCACCACAAATACGAAGATTTTTGGCGTCCATTGTTACATACATACGACAAATACACTAAAGACTGCACTATCGAGTGCTTTACTTCGAACTTATTTTCCTGTTCAGTGGTAACACCGCAGGTACGAAGCCGTTCAAAACGGGCCCGCCATGTTCCCTGTGCGCCAGAGGGGCGGGGTGGTGTGAGGACGACTTCTGTGGTAAGTACACCTGTTCAGAAGTACCACCTGTTCATACCAAATAGGTTAGCTATAGAGTAACTGTACGAGAAATAGTAAGTACGTAAGTAAGTAGACTGGATCATTCTTTATTTCATATACATAATTGAAAGTCATGGCAGCCTTAGGGCTGAATCGCAGACTCTTCTTACATCTTTAAATGTTCTACATCAGACTGTGAACTTAAAAAACACATGATACAGTTAAAACAGGGATCGTGCAATGAACTCTGTCAAAAGCTTACAATTATAAGCTTTCATTGTTCAACTTGGTCATGTAATAGATCGCGCTCTTTGTAAGTCTTTCAGTTTGAGCTTTGAAAGATTTGTATGTATGGTGCTTAACCTTTGCAGACTAGGAGCGATTTTTCTCCTGTTCAGCTTGCACTCGCTGGTAGATTCTTAACCGTTTTACATTTCTCTTGCAGTGGACTGTCCAACCAAGAATTGCAGTGAGTAACTTTTCATTTAGTGAGAGAGAAAAAATGATAATGTTACAGTATACGAAGTGCCATTCCTTAATTCCCTCTCATATATTGGTTGGGAACTAGGAAAAATACTACTAGCTGTCAGCCTTGTTGTTTACTTGCCCTGTCCATACATGTCATACTGTTTAGGGCTCTCATTGATGCTAGAACAATTCAATGTACATAATCATAAGTGGATGACTTTCACCTCGTCTTGTCACTTCTTCAATTTGATCACAACAGTGTCAAAGCAGGCATCATAAAGTTTTGTCTTAATAGATCATGAATAATAGAAAAGTAATAAAAGCGACAACATGTTCTAAACCCCCCCCCCCCCCCCCTGCTCCAGCCTGTCCGATGGAGTGCCGTAACTGTGGTGTGAAGGACACGGCGGAGTGTCAGTGTGGCTGTAAGGACGGCTGGGACGGCCTCGACTGCTCCGGTGAACACAATTTGCGATGTTTCTCTAGTGTTTAGGCACATTTAACACAATTAGAAGCGACACTGCAAAATAAAGGCAACTTAACGAATTTTTGATCCTCGTTTTTTCAAGTACAAAGACGGGGATGGTACAGATTTCCAAACAATCTGATAGACTTTTATACTTGCAAAATCCACTTAACTCTAAGAAATTCGCTGCTGTGAGGGAAGCATAAATTTTATTATCTGCAAGCAGATCTTTTGGTGGCTGCCAATACTGGCAGTATTGGCCAGGCAGTATCCATTTCATTTGCCACCCGAAAAAATATACCAGTACAAAAAAGAAAGCCCGATTAAACTGCCTGACACGAATCAATAATAAGGGAAGCCTAAACCTCTGCTTGGAGAGTATACATTTTACGGTCTCTGCCTCTGTTTGCTGTCCAGTGGTGTGTAGAGACTGGCACAAGAACTGCGGCAAGAGTCCAGGCTGGCCGACCACGCAGTACTGTACGCACGCGACCGTCGGGGAGGTCGTCACCGCGCAGTGCAGGGTGCTCTGCGGACAATGTGGCAAGTTCCCCAACATTACCTAGTGCACTCTGGCTCGTCAGAAGCAGTACTGTTATCGCAGTTAGATCTGGCTGAGAAGTAGTTACCTTGGCTGTATGTTGAGCTGAGCTCTGTTTACGTCGTGTTTTGATGGGAATAAGATTAAACACTGACTGAAAGAATACGGATATCTTTGAATTAAGTGCTGAATATTTTTGTGGCATTGCTGTGGCGGAGCCTTACAGTTCCTAGATACTAGACTATCTATGTTTTTAAGCATTGCACGCATTATCGTTTATATTCTAGCAATTTTCTATATGTGTTGTGGTTATGCTCGTTTCTGGCAAGCTAATTTCCAGCAAAGCGTCGTGGAACCAGCGTATCTGAAGCCCCTGTCACACATAGCCGAATATGGCTCCCGAACACTGCCGAACTCCTCCCAACCATGGTTAGGAGTAGGTCGGAAGCAAGTTCGGCTGTGGTTGGCTGGTGTTCGGCAAGGTTTGCTAGTGTTCGGCAGCCCAATGTTTCAAAATGTTAAAAACATTCGAGTGTGGACGGGAGATTCGGCCAAATTTGACTTACATTTAACTCAGATTCGATTCAATTCGTATCGAAAGATAGGCGTGGCCTAAATATGCTCAAACTGCTCCCGAACCTCAGCCAACCTTGGTTGGTTGGTTGGTTGGTTGGTTGGTTGGTTGGTTGGTTGGTTGGTTGGTTGGTTGGTTGGTTGGTTGGTTGGTTGGTTGGTTGGTTGGATGGTTGGATGGTTGGTTGGTTGGTTGGTTGGTTGGTTGGTTGGTTGGTTGGTTGGTTGGTTGGTTAGTTGGTTGGTTGTCGAGGGAAGGTTCTGAATGTGTGACAGGGCGTTAAACATGATGTTCCTTCTCCAGACGTTGTAACAGACTCCGGGGGAGACGTGTGTTGTGAAGGGAAACTGTGTGAAAACAGCGGCTACCTGAACACCACACAGGACAACTGCGGCTGTGTGTGTCCGGAGGGCTACACGGGGGACAACTGCGGTAACTATGACGCCTTTGCCTTGTGCACGTGTTTATCATCCAAATTAATAATGTTAACGTAGCTACGTCTTCAGAGACGTTTTGGAGGACGTTGTAAGAACGTTTGTCGATCGAATTTGAGCCTGAATGTGTGCCACGCACCAGTAACACCACTACCAGAGTACGTTAACGAAGATTTAGACGACAGACTATATAACATGACTGAGAACACACTCACCAAAGAAAAGCCCATTTAGAATTAGCATCAAACTATATTGTAATGGATGGATACCAAGGCAACGTTGTCCTTTAAAAAATCTCACTGACTTGACACGTTCATTTTTTTCAGAGAACGGGGCCACTGCAGTTCCTGTCTTCTCCGCAGTGTGGCACCTTGGACTTTTCATCGTTTTTAAATTGCTCAACTGATCAACGGCAACGGATGACGCGCTGAAACTCATGTCGCTTGAGTTTTTATATCGACCTGCTGCTTTTACTTCGTCAATTGCTGCTATTTAAGAATTCCTGTATCTGAAATTATGAAAAGCGTAAAAACACTTTCTGTGCCTTTAATCGTTTATGCTTCTTGTTGTACGTTTTCAAAGACACCCGGTAATACTGCCTGTGTTGTGACAACTATAGGATCCTATAGGTCGTATCTGGAACATTTGAGATGTTGTTAAACTCGCGTGGTTGGTTAACTTTGTATATTTACTGAATGCTATTACACACTTTATAAAAGTTAGTATATGTACGTGTATCTGTACAAACATCAGATTTGAGCAGGCGCCTGATGATGGCGTTTTTAAGCGCCGAAATGTCCTGTTATAACTTGAAGAATAGCGCAGATTTCTATGGAATGAAACAAACATATCTAAGAGTTTTGATAATCGTAGCTATTTTGTGCGGAGATGCGCACAGCTTTTATGACATCTGCTGTCAATGCTGTACTGAAAGAAGTTAAACGTCATGTCTGTAAAGTTACTGATTTTATGGTTGATTAAAATATAACGTCAATGGTACTACTTGGCGTCTTTGTTTGTGTGATATTGTGAAAAATCCACCTTTAGAGATTCGTTCATCTGAAGGTAGAGCAGTTAAGCTTTAGTGTTACGAAAAATGAGGGAAATCATAAGTCATCAAGTCTATATCGTAAGTGGCAGTTCGAACGTTTATTAAGTTTATTATAAGAAATGACACGGATAATATAAATAGAGTAAAACGCCATTACAAGATATCGATCGTAGTAACCTTCAGCCAGTCAATCAATCATTCAATCCATCGATCGATCCATCAATCAATCCAATCAACGCCCGAAGTAAGAAAAAAAAAGAAAATAGTTAAAACTCTTGTTTCTCCTGTCTAGTCTTCTTTCTTTCTTTTTTTGATTTAGTTATACCCCAATTAAAAACGGGCATCTCCTATTTAACTATTTTAAGCCCCTGTCACACATTCACGAATTTGGCCTCCGGAACACTAGCCGAACTCCCCCCGACCATAGTTAGGAGTAGGTCGGGAGCAAGGTCGGATGTTCGGCCAGGTCGGCTACTGTTTGGCGGCACCAGCCGAATGTTTCAAAATGTTTACATAGACGGGACGTGGACGGCAGGTTAGGCCCGTTTTTAATTGGGGTATAACAAAATCAAAAAAAGAGGGAAAACTAGACAAGAGAGACAGGAGGTTTCTTAACTATTTTCTATTTTCTTCCATTTTTTTAAAACTTTTTTTTTAAACTTTTCCAACAGTATAGACTTAGACAGAAGGAAAGAGACAGAAAAAAGATGTGCCAAGCTACCCACGACAGGTTATTGTCCATGTGCTCCCACCAACCCACTCCTGCCAACTTGACACATCAAAATAAAATAAGAACACAACAGACAGACAGTACACGACAAAAGACTGACACGACGAGAGGAGAACCGGGGATTAAAAACGCAAGCGTAGTTTTCCCCCAACGACTTTCGCCCAATGTACAGAAGTACACCACTGAGACAGGAAAGCTGTCTCGCCAAGGCGGATGAAGTCTAGCTTCAGCCTTGAGCGAAGACACTCTTTGATGTACGGCACTATCTCAACGTGGGTCACAAACGTTTTGTCAAAGAGTGCCTCACATCTCGATGACCAAATACGTTTCTTCGTGACGGCAACGACATAGATGATGACGTCTTTCTGACATTTTGGCCAAGAGGTTGGCAAGATACCATGAGTGACCATGTGTTTATTGATGCGGAAATCTGACTTTACCCATCTCCTGAGGAAACCCTCCACCCATGTCCATGTAAGCAGCACTTCTCTACAGGACCACATCGCGTGGTCCAGACTTTCGTGCTCCTTACAGTTTTTCCTCGGACATGATCCGGCAGGTTAGGCCATGGTTGGCGCAGGCTGGTATTCGGGAGTAGTTTGAGTCGTGGTTGGCAATCAAATTTTACTCAAATTCGATTTGTATAGAAAGGTAGTCGTGGCCTAAATCTGGTCAGACTGCTCCCGAACTTCAGCCAACCTTGGTCGGGTGGTGTTCGGAAGAAGGTTCTGAATGTGTGATAGGGGCTAGCGCTTTATTGGGGGTGATAAAACATGATGCACAGACTAAAAGCGACTCCTAGCGACATTTTTACCGACCTCGTCAGGTCAGATACGATACGCACTTGGATTATGGGTAAAATCCAACATGGCGCAGCTCCTGAATCGATTCCGGGCGGCGAGGCGAAAAGATTCGGAGGAACAGGTAAGTGAGCTTTACACACGCATCTAAAACACTTATACTGATTTCCTAAAAGACGACAGACATTACGGCAGGTGTTGATGAGTGTTAAAGTTGCTGTCGTTTGTTTTACCAGACGCGGGAAAGCAGCGCTCCGCCTGTCCCCGGCCCCTCCCCCGAAGACGAATGCTCGGTATGTAAACATTATCATGTGATTTCCTTTTACCACGTTGTGCTCTTCGCGATATTCCCTTTCCTCTACATGTCGAGACAGTTATGGCTCAATTCTACATCATGTGTGTGTACTGTAAGCTCTTGGGCGAAGCGCAAAGTCAAGTTTACTTGGCACAAATGGTGGATCTTGTCCTAATCCGGAAGTCATCCTCCGGGATGTACCATGTGACAGGAGGGGGAAGTTAGGATGATCTAACGACAGATGTTACATCTGTGACGTCTACAATTCCGCTGACTTCCGTTCTGAAGATCTACATGTATTTTGTACTATACTTTAGCATTTTAAGTTAATGCGTTGATTTTGCATGCATTCTTTCTTACTTAATTATTAATCTATTGTTTATTTTCCAGGTCATAAAACCTGTGTTATTAATGTAGCCATTGTTAACATTTGTGATTTACAATTTAGACTGTACAGTTGTTTGGATGTTGTTTCACGGAGTCTGTGTGTGCCATTCACAGTTGAGATGTACTGTTGTATCTACTGTTATATCTATGGTCAGACAATCTCCTAGAAGGTAAAAAATCTCACCTTAAAATTCTTTATTAGCAGGAGTACAGAAGAAACACAAGTTATTAGAGCCTCGTGATTTAAGTTATTTTAACACCTACTTTGAAGGGGATCATCTCCATTATTTTCCCAGGTTTTACAGGAGTGCAGTAGAAAATACAAGTGATAACATATATTGGGACCTGATATCATTTCACTCCAGGCCTCATCATTTAAACTACAGTATTCATTGCAGGGGTTCATCTGCCCTATTTGCCTGTTGGCGCTCTCCTCACCAGAAGAGCTCCAGGCTCACTATGAACAGAAGCACACTGAGGAGCCAGCAGCAAGGGACCAGGAGAACTCTGCACACGACGCAGTAGGTCACTTCTGTAGGAAGTAGGACTTCTGTAGTGGCTCATAGAATGCTCTTAAGGTTGTTTCAAGCTTTTACAGGGATGCAGTTGCTTTGAAAAATATGAGTGGTGTGATTCGTTTGGGCCTTACTTAGCATTCAACTTTATTTCATAATCTTCCTCGCTGTTTGTTTGCTTTTCAGCTGTCGTCGATGTGGAGGCCATCATTGCTCTCCATTGTCTGTTATCCAGAACTTGGTTTTCTAACTTTGTTGAACTTGGCTTATTCACTCTCCCAGCTGTTCCCCTTTCCTGCCAAGTCTCGCTTTGCTGCTTTCTTCCAAGAGATGTTTTTGTCCTTCTTTTTGCTTTTGGTGGCATCCAACTTAGAGCCTTCCTGGGGGTAAATACAGCTTCTACATTCTTATGATATGTACAAGCTCAGGGGCAGCTCAGGTTTTTAAATCCAGTGTGCTAAAGCTGTGTCAATTTTTTTACAGGGTTTCATCTGTCCGATGTGTTTACTGGCTCTGCCCTCCCCAGAGGAGCTTCAGTCTCATTATGAACAGTACCACGCTACAGGGGACACTGACAACTCTGCACCAAAACAACAGGTAACAGCACGGCTCACTCTTTGACTTCTCTTATAATCAAAGCTAGCTATGTCCTTTTTCCACCAAGGCAGTGTCCTGACAAGGGATTATATATTCGCCAGTTTGTTGGCCTGTGCAGTGTTTAACGGGGCCAGTAACTTCAGCACATGTAGATTAAAAATGAGGGGTCTTGGCCGAAGAGCAAGAGATCAAATATTGGCAAAGATCTAGGATTGTTGGCAGGTATTTGCAGTCCTTCAGTGTTCTCAAGAGAAACTGATATGAAAGTAAAGTTGATATTCAGAGCTGTTACTGTATATTAATTGATAAGTAAGCAGAATTTACGTTTCTGTTTTCTCCTCATCAGCCACAGGCTGACCCCCAGGCTGACGTGGTCAAACAGCAGCTGAAGGAGTCAGAGGAGAACAGATCACTCAGTAGGTTTTTATAACTTTTTTTTACATGTTAAGCTTAATTTCTGCTTAAATTTGGGCCTTGTAACATCATATGAGATACAAAATTGCCCTGCATGTAAGTTTTTGCATGTTAGAGAATGGAGCAAACTCTTTTTCCCCACTCCCCTTGCCATGCCCCCAACTGAGTCATACCAAACAAAATAGTACTGCTTCTCTACTTAGCACTGAGTACTTCTTTAGAAATAGTATCATAATGGAATTTGAACACACAGTGCTACCAGTGGACTAGCTCCTGCTGCAGTATTATCTTGCACAGCTGTGTGGCCCCAGGGCTAGGGAAATGGAGATGACAATACCCAGTGTTGAAATACCCATTTGCATTCTGCATTTTGCAGAGACATTTTCAATATCTTAGAAGAAAAATTAAGCAACCTGCAATTTTGCAGAGTGAAAAAAATCAGGCTGTAGTATGGAGGCTTGTGTATTTGCAGAAAGTATTTCCGAATTGCAGACCAAAAGTTTTAACATTTTGCAGTATTGCAGAACACTGAAAAAATATTTCTACCATGCTACCCCATACACTGCATGGTGTTGGAAGAACTTTAAAGTTTTCCCTCCCTCCCCCCCAGTCCAGTCAGAAGTGGTTCTTCTGAGGAAGCAGCTGGCTGATGCCATCGAGAGTTCCATCACTGCCAGGAGGGACAAGGAGACACTGGAGCAGAAGGCAGCAGCCATGGTGGGACTTTTCTGTCAATCTTCAGGTTTTTTGCTGTGCCTTGTTTCCTTTGAGCTCCCTTGGCTCCTGGAGTTTAGTGGTTCCTGCTACAGGGTGCAATCTGCATTTTGCTGAGTCATTTTCATTATTATAGAAGAAAAATTAAGCAACCTGCAATTTTGCAAACTGAAAAAATCAGGCTAGGGGTTCAATGGTGCTGGCCTCCATAGATATGGCTGCAGTTTTGCCCAGACGTGGCATGCAAACAACATATTTTGCTTCTGAACCCAGGTCAGTTTCTAGGGGCAAAATTATTTCCAAATTGTAGAACAAAATTATTCTGCAATATTGCAGAACACTGAAAAAAGTATTTCTACCACTGCTATGACTTCTGCAGGCTCGGGAGAAGGTGCAGCTCCAGTCCAGGGTAGATGAAGAGACAGGGATGAGGATGGGCTTACAGGAACAGGTGGCCACTCTTCAGGTAAACACAGGGAAATGTCTTGTAGAGGTTCACAGGTGGTTCCAGAAAGTAGATACAATTTTGCATATCAATCTCAGTGCACTTGAGTAAAGTTTTCAATGAACTTGTATTTACATCTTTTATTTGTGCATAATAGTGTTGCATTCTTGTCATGATATATATAAAGACACATGAACAAAAAGGAAACATCTAGCATTGTTTCTGTTTTGTTTTCAATCTAGAACCAAGTCAAGGAAAAGACTACATGGGCTCAGAGTTTGGAATCACAACTACAACAAAGGTATATGAAGTCAAGTTGTACAAATCTTATGAATTTTTTGCTTTCTTAGATTGATTATGATAGTATGACCTGATGTGTTTCTCTCTGAACTAACTCATTAATTCTTTTCAGTCATGAATTTAGCCATGTATGCATGCATTCCTTGATTCATTCCCTCCCTCTGGCCAGTGGTGTGTATAGTCCAGTGGTTAGCAACCCTGCCCCTGGACTAAGAGGTTGGGAGTTCGAGTCCTGGCTGTTGTCGCTCCCCCGACATGCACGCTATTGTAAAGGGTCACAGTCCTTAGGACGGGACGTTAATCTGTGGTCCACTGTTCATTGTACTCGAAAAGAGCTTGGGGAATTTCCCCAGTACATTGAACCTGTAGATACTGTACATAGCATCTGTCTTCTCTGTTACGACCAGTGGGAGATTAGCTCTTCAGTGAGCTAGATCGACATCACTTTCCTTTCCTTTCCTCTCCCCCCTCCCCAGGCCCGGTGCAGACGATGTCTTGGTGCTGCGGAGAGAGTTGGTGAATGCCCAGCAGCTGATGGACAAGTTAACTCTGGAACAGGAGGAGGAGAAGAACAAGTTAAAGGACGAGTGTGTGGAGCTACAGTCTAAGAACACGGAGTAAGTCTCACAGTCTTTCTTAGATGTATAATAACGTGGTAGTGTGTGTAGTCTAGTGGTTAGCGACCCAGCCTCTGGACTAAGAGGTTGGGGGTTCGAATACCGGCTGTTGTCACTCACCCGACATGCTCGCTACTGTAAAGGGTCACAGTCCTTAGAACGAGATGTTACTGTACATAGTGTCTGTCTTCTCTGCAACGACCAGTGAGAGATTAGGTCTTCAGTGAGCTAAAACTGGATCAAGATTACTTTTCTTTGTAACATGATATTTGTTAAAACTTTGTTTAGTTTATTTAGATTTATTCTGCTTTACTTTTACTTAACTTAAAGGTTTTCTCATTTTTGAAAGTGTGAGTCATGAACTTGCATAACTTCATATTGATTTCTTTATATTTTTTACATCTCTTTTGTTTGTTAGGTTGGAAAAGTCTGTGAATGATATGAGGACAGAGCTAGACAAGGCGCCAAAGTCTGAAGACTTGGAGAGGTGTGTTTCACCACTGCAAACTTGCCAATTTCTTCCTAAACTAGGTTCTAGCTAAGTTACTTGTCAAGTTGAAAATGTCTGAATGTTCCATTTACTATGATATAAGAATAGCAAAAGGAGGAAAATTTTTATATCTGAATATTGATGTTGTTAATATTGTGCCATTCTCAAGCACATACAGTATTTATTCCCTTGTAGTTAGCATAAGAGATCTTTTTTGTCTTTAACCATCGTGTTGTTTGCAGATTACAGCAAACATCTGGGGAGGTCAGCCAATTGTCAGAACAGCTTCAGCAGGTGCAGGGGGAGAAATCCTCATTAACGGAACAGCTAAAGAAGGTCCGATGATAGTTCTGTTTGTGTTGTATGTTTTTATCTATATTTTCGTATTTTAGTATCTTTGACAGGTTTACTGGACCAAGTTCTTAAGATCCACTTAAGATTTGTTAGAGAATGTTTTGAAGACTACTTCGATTTTTTTTCTCATTGTTCTTTCTTAGACTGAGAACTCCTTGAAGGAAAAGGAAACAGCATGCACCAAGTTGGACCAACAGATGAAGGAGTGGCAACAAAAGCACCAGGAGCTGCTGAGCGCCTCCAGCCAGGGAACACAGGAACTGCAGCTCAAGCTCAAGCAGGTGCTGTAATGTTTGGTCTACGTGTTGTACGATTTGTTCCTGAGGTTAGGAGTTTGAATCTGCTGTTGTCACTCACCTTACATGCATGCTACTGTAAAGGGTTGCAGTCCTTAGGACGGAATGTTAAATTGTGGCCATTGTGGTTGTTGAAAAGAGCTAGAGAATTCCAGCTGGTACAATGAACCTGTAATTACTGTACATAGCCTCTGTCTTCTCTGAGCTAAAACTGGATTGAGATCACTTTCCTTTCTTTTTCCTGGTGGACGGACCAGTTAGAATGGTTTAGAAGGGACATGGAACAAAAATATTTTGTACCAGGATAGTGAAATGAAAAATATGAGGGTGACAGAATTAAGTGAAAATACTGAAAGCTTCACCTTTGAAAGATTGTGCAATCTTTTATCCTGAATAGATACAATATTTGTTGGTTTTTCTACTTAAGACAAACGTATTATTTCAGTTCACAAATTAAGACAAAAACTAAGACTAGATATGATGTTTTGTGTTGTCAGTGGGAGGACCAGTGCCACCAAAAGGAGAGTGAAGTGGAGAATCTACAGAAACAAGTGGATGACCTGCATGTGCGCTACCAACAGGAGGTGAGCTTACAAACAACTACAATCCAGCTTTATGTTATAGCTCCCTGAAAAGATGCTTCGTATTGGTTGGGACTTCAGAAGTGGAGAAAGGAGTGCAATGATGTCATTTCTGTCCACCAGGTCTCGGCAGGTGATGAGTTGAAGGTGCAGGTGAGGAAGAGACAGACACAGCTGGAGGAGCAGGCAAGACACCTGCAGACCAAGTAAGTGAGACGACTAAGTCCAAGATTCATAGACAAACTTTAATGGTGCCCTTTTGTATTGGTAAAGTGTATATGGCTGGTATGGAAAGGCTCATACCTTTGGTACATGCACTCTTAGACACTTATGATGTGGTGAGTTAAATCTGAGCTACAGTTTGAGACACATAGGCTTCAGCTGAAGATCCATACCTCATAGTCTAAGACACTTGACCAATACTTTGTAACAGTGGGGTTCAAGCACTACCAACTGACCTGTCCAACTGGTACAGACCTTTTAGCCTTGCGGTTTAATAGTGCAAAGGGTTCGTGAGCTGGCGGCCCACGTTCGGCACAGGTTCAAATCCAGGAAGAAGACTCTACTACTTGCCTGATTTGTATTTCAACTCTTCTCTTCAACCTCAGGGAAGCCCACAGCCAGCAGCAGGAGGCCAGTATGCAGGAGTTAAAGGACCAGATCAGCAGACTGGAGGTGGAGAGGACTGACCTCATGGAGAAGGTGGGGACATTCTAAAGAATCACAGAGAATGATATATAAAGTATTGACATGTATACATGTACAGCTATGCATTTGAACAGTTCTCATAGTATATACTTGTATGCATATTATGTATTGTATGATGAACATTATTGTTTTTGTTGACAGTTCTTAAAACATTGTATTGCCACAGATCCAGGCAGGAGAGGGTGAGGCTACTGCGATCACTCAACTACAGCAACAGAATGTGAGTCCCCATACATCACATACATACATGTGTTTTCCTCTCTCTTTTTGACATCATCTTTCCAACATGTACATGTTTGACTTAGCAGGCAGTCGTGCTCCCTAACTCTTGAGTGTAAATTTGACTGGTGAATGCCTCTGTATGTTCCAGGCCGCCCTCCAGAAGCAGCTACAGTCAAGTCAAGAGGCAGCAGGTGCACAGGTCAAGGACCTGGAGATACAGATGGACACCCTACACTCCCAACTGTCGCAGGTAGGGGGAGCTATTGCATGCAGTCTCCCTCCTTTAAATAAGACAAAAAATGGGTAATGTGTGGATAGTGTTCAGCACCAAAGACAGGTCTGTTCTGCATGTGTAGATAGTGTTCAGCACCTAGGACAGGTCTGTTCTGCATGTGTGGATAGTGCTCAGCACCAAGGACAGGTCTATTCTGCATGTGTGGATAGTGTTCGGCACCAAGGACAGGTCTGTTCTGTATGTGTGGATAGTGTTCAGCACTAAGGACAGGTCTGTTCTGCATGTGTAGATAGTGTTCAGCACCAAGGACAGGTCTGTTCTGCATGTGTGGATAGTGTTCGGCACCAAGGACAGATCTGTTCTGCATGTGTTCTGCATGTGTGGATAGTGTTCAGCACCAAGGACAGGTCTATTCTGCATGTGTGGATAGTGTTCGGCACCAAGGACAGGTCTGTTCTGTATGTGTGGACAGTGTTCAGCACCAAGGATAGGTCTGTTCTGCATGTGTGGATAGTGTTCAGCACCAAGGACAGGTCTGTTCTGTATGTGTGGATAGTGTTCGGCACCAAGGACAGGTCTGTTCTGCATGTGTGGATAGTGTCCGGCACCAAGGACAGGTCTGTTCTGTATGTGTGTGGATAGTGTTCAGCACCAAGGACAGGTCTGTTCTGTATGTGTGTGGATAGTGTTCAGCACCAAGGACAGATCTGTTCTGCATGTGTGGATAGTGTTCAGCACCAAGGACAGGTCTGTTCTGCATGTGTGGATAGTGTTCAGCACCAAGGACAGGTCTGTTCTGTATGTGTGGATAGTGTTCAGCACCAAGGACAGGTCTGTTTTGCATGTGTGGATAGTGTTCGGCACCAAGGACAGGTCTGTTCTGCATGTGTGGATAGTGTTCGGCACCAAGGACAGGTCTGTTCTGCATGTGTGGATAGTGTTCAGCACCAAGGACAGGTCTGTTCTGTATGTATGGATAGTGTTCAGCACCAAGGACAGGTCTGTTCTGCATGTGTGGATAGTGTTTAGCACCAAGGACAGGTCTGTTCTGTATGTGTGGACAGTGTTCAGCACCAAGGACAGGTCTGTTCTGTATGTGTGGACAGTGTTGAGCACTCCCAAACTTTCCTCATATTGCAGACCAAGAGTGATGTAGAGGCTGCCAGGGACAGATGTACCAAGATGGACACAACTCTACAGGACACCAACACCAAACTCACCGCAGCCAAGGAGAAAACTGCTGAACTGGAGGCAGAACTCAAGAACAAGGTCAGTGATAGAGTTGATACAGCTTTATTTCAAGTATGAACAGAGAAAAACTGAGTTGACTGTACATTTCATGAAATTCTGTTGTAGCTTATACCATGCAGGATTTCCCTGTCATCATCTCACAGCATTTTGCAGCACTAGTATATGTACTTGTAAACTATCTATTGCCACAAAAAGTAACTCAAGGGGGACATTTCGCTTGATCATGACCCTTGAACTTGAATTTCAATGAAGTGAATTCTGTAATTTCTGTAACAGTAAGATTTTTTGGTCGGTGCTGTTGCATTTTGAATCCATAATCCTTTGATTTCAAACTCAGCCTTGTGGAATGATGGATTTTGCTATGTAGTGCTTAGATCAATGGAACTGCCTTTGATGCTTTCCCACAGTTTGTGATGTTTACCATGTTGTGTGCTTACTATAACTTCTCATGTGGTTATGGTGCAGGGAGACTTACTGGCAGCCTCTGAGGCAGCAAAGGCCGCTCAGCGTACGGACCTCGAGGGTCACCTAACCACAGCACGGGCGGCGCTACAGGAGAAAACACAGGAGTTAACGCAGGTCAAAGGTCAGGCTGAGGAGGTAAGATGATTTTTTTTGTGCAGATTTTTTAACTGTCATTCTCGTATAGGACTGTTCAGCTATAACCGAAGCTGTGGGGCTGATATCAATTAGGATTTTACCTTGATCAAAATGAAGGAGGCCCTATATGTATGATTTTAACTCAAGGAGAGTGTACGATCTCTGCTCACCTTCCACAGTCTGTAAGTCAACAACTTGAAATGTTGAGAATCCCCTGTGTTCCTGCAGACTGTGTCCCAGCTCAGTACAGCGCGTGAGCAGGTCAGCCGACTGGAGGTCAGTCTGAGTGAGATGAAGGACAGGCTGGGGGCGGAGCAGCAGAGGGCAAAACAGCTGGACTCAGACCTGGCACAGACGGTGAGAACACAACTTTGGATTCCGTATTTCTATTTCCCCCCTTTTTTTTTACTTTCGGAAAAAAGGAAAGATTTTGTTTTTTTTTAAACAGTGTTGCTCAGTGTAAAGCCATTTATGGACCACTTCTAGGCACTGAGCTAGGTAGGTATGACAGTTATGTACATGTAACTATACCAGAAGATGGCGGTGGATGTTTGCTTTGAAAGCTTGTGGATATTATTCAAGAGGAAAGCATGTGTATTTAACTAGATGATGCATCTTAGCTATGCTGCCACATAGTGTAAAAAGTGACAAATTGTTTTTTAATCCAGACCAAGTCCTTGTCAGAGGCAGAACAGCTGAAGGGGAAGACGCAGGTGGAGCTGGACAGCACCAGACAGCTAATGGAGGACAGGAACAGCCAGCTGGCCAGCCTGCAGCAGCAACTGGAACAGGTAGGGGGTGCAACACTAACAGTTCACAAACTCACTCACTCTTACTATCCGGTTTAATGTCTGTTGGTCCCCCTCTTCCGAGGATTAGACGTGTCTGTACACTGATGCTGAGGCTTGATGGCAGCCTGCCATTTGCCTCTGTCCTGTGTAAGTTGAGGTGGTGGAAGTCCTCTCTTACATTTCGATCCATTTCTTCCTTGGTCATCTGGTATGAAGATCTTCTTAGGCCACTTCTCACTGTCCATTCTTTGGAAGTAAACAAATGTACAAATTGACCAACAAAGTTTGAAAACATACCAATAGTTGATACAATGTAGGTCAATACCAATAATTGATAGTTGATAGGTCATACCAATAGTTGATAGAACATACCAATAGTTGATAGGTCAATAGTTGACAGGTTGGAATTTTGTCGATCCTTACTGTTTTTGGAGATGATGACACATGTGTACCATTGTTTAGGTGAAGTCAGAGGGAAATGCAGAGAAAACCAGGTTACAGGAACAGCTGTCGCTGGCACAGACAGTCAGGGAACAGCTGCAGAAGGACATCCAGGAAAAGGTACAGCATTTCAAAATTTGACTGTTGTCTCTGAAACGTCTCTTGTATTTTTTTTAGCGTAATAAAGTAGGAGTGCAGTTTAGTTGTACTGTACTATTGACCTGTGTTTCAGGTGTCTGCAGCTGACAAGGTGGCAGTGAAGCTGAAGGAACAGCTGGAGGAAAAGATGTTACTGGAGAAAGACTTGCTGCAGCAGATCCAGGTGTGTACTTCTCACTTGTCTTGCCAGAAGTCCTGCTAGGAGCTGGGTCGGCTGCACCAGCCAAAATGTTTCAAAATGTTTAAAACATTCAGGTGTGGACAGGAAGTTCAGCCATAGTTGGCTGGGGAGTGGCTGGTGTTCGGGAGTAGTTTGGGGCGTGGTTGGAAGTCAACTTTGACTCCAATTCAATTCAATTCAAATTCGATTTGATTCATATAGATAGGTAGGCGTGGCCTAAATCTGGTCAGACTGCTTCCGAACTTCAGCCAGCCTTGGTCAGCTGGTGTTCAGGCGAAGGTTCTGAATGTGTGACAGGGGCTTTACCAAAGAATGTTCATTTTCCCTTCAGAATGAGAAGCAGCAGGTGGAGCGTCAGCAGGTGCAGATCCAGAACTACGAGGCACAGGTGGTGCAGCTGCAGACGCAACTCCAGGTGTGTAAGAAAAACTGAAGAAAGCAAAGAACGAGAAAAAAGTTGTATCTGGAGCTTCTGCTGATGTTACAGTTTAATAATGATAAATAATAATAATCTTACTCGAGTAAGAACTACATCTTGATGAAGACAGCTGACAAGTTGCTAAAAACGTTTTTGGAAGGGAAGAAAATTGTGAGCCAAGGAACTATACTTTCATAGGGTTTACCTGCCCAATGCAGCAATGAGAGAATGATGTTTTTACAAGGTTTGAGAAAATTCAAGTTTTAAACGGTGAATATTATGGGTAGAACCGAGATTTTTAGTTTAAAACAGTATAAGATTAGAAAGCACAATAAAGCTTAGTCAACAATGGTTTATTTGACATCAGCAGATTTGTAAGCCTTTATGTGGAATCGAAGTGCTCTGTCTATCTACAAAGTTCAATACCATAAAAGAGATACAAATGGATTAAAAGGTTATAACTAATATAAGTGAATCATAATAATCGGGGCTAATTACTTTGAAAGATACATACAGGGCCAGATACTTAAAAAGCTTGATTGAAAATATTCTTTATTCCGCACCTAATTAACTAACAATAAGAGGTGTTATTGCAAGATCTGGTAGGTTGTATTTTTTACAAATCGCCAATGGCAATGTAATAGATTGAGGCTAGGTTGAGTTGGAAGTCATTTATGACAAGGTCTAAGCAAAACCAATTTATCATTACTTTTTTAGCATTGATAGCTAATGTAAAAGTATGCATTGCTTGTGCAAGGTTTGATGTGGTCATAAGGTCTGATATATAAATATATACAATATCTTAGCAATTTAGTGACTGGTTTATTGAAAATAAAGCCAATCTTGTAGCATGACACTAAATTGCATCAATTTCTCACAACTCTGTTTAAGTTACGAGTCTGTGACTAAAATCCAAATAAAATCTATTTTAAATTGACTGTAGATTGATAAAATAGTATTGATACAGGGTGGCCTAAAATATATTCATACAAAGATGACAATATACCTACAAAAAAGTAATGATTACGACATAATTCAAATCATGGCATTGGACAAAGTATTGTTGTTCAAGTTCGATTCCAACAATAAGAAGTTATAATCCGCCATGGAGCCTTGCCATCGCTGGTTTTACACAATTGTCGACCATGTTGCCTTGGGTATGTGGAATTCCATCTGGTGTTGGTTTAACCTGGCTAGGATGCTGGTAGATTTGCCACGGTTTGATCTGAGGTGGCCGAGTTGCTTGCACAACTGTCAGAGGTGTCCTTTAGTCTAGAGATGGCAAGGCTTGGAAAGTAGTCTATATATAGTGGGTGTGGTTCAGTTGGTAGTGAGAGGGTTTCTAGACCAGAAGGTTGTGAGTTTGAATCCTGGCCTTACCCAACATGCATGCTGCTGGAAATGCTTGCACTAATGGTCCACCGGTGGCTGTTAGTTGCTCTGTATCTGTTGGGTCTACACCGGTCAGTTAGAGTTAGAAATGCATAGTATTAAAAGAGGTGTGGTTGAATTAAAAGTGATATGTGACGATGTACATATTTCATCTTCCTTATCTTTTTTTCTTCTAGAAAGCTAATGAGGACACCCAAGGTGTGGCAGCAGAACTGGCAACAAGCAAGGAAGCCATGAAGGTTAGTCAAAACTTAACATTTAGCCTGTATATAACTTTTCATACATGTAGCCTCCCTCCTTCTTATTACAACTAGTCTAAGGTAGCTTTTCTTTTTTAGTAAGCTGAAATAAATTTTCATGTCTCCCCCAGGTGGTCCACTTGTACCTGTTTTGGTTTCCCTTTTTGTTTGTGCAGTAGAATAGATTTTGAGTTGAGGTATATTATTAATAAGAAACCTATGACAAAGATAATCTTACTTCAAGAAAAACTCAATAATAAGAAAAAATGCTAAGAAAAAACTTAATTCGTGGACAAAATCTTTTTGTTACACGCAGAAAGTTTTCTTCCCTGAAGAAGTTTTTTTTCTGTGTGTGAGAAGAAACAAGAAAAACAAGAGAAGGTATTTTTGGTAGTTTACATGTACAATCTGATCCCCCCCCCCCCTCCAGGAGGTGCATGGTCAGCTTCACCAGGCCAAGGCTAACCTACAGGCCCTGAGAGACAGAGAGGCCACCCTGGTGTCTACAGTAGAACATCTCACAGAGGTAAGGGCTGTACATTTCTGACATGTTATGCATGTGGTTTAGTTGAAAATACAACAGGCTAACCTACAGGCCCTGAGAGACAGGGAGGCCACCCTGGTGTCATCTTACTTAATCTAGTAATATTTGAAATAAAGGGTGGCCAGTCTCCTTGTCAGGTAAAAGAATGAAGAGAAATGTTTGTCTTTTTTACTTATTCCCCAGGGCAAGGCGACCCAGGAGGAGCGAGCGTCCCAGCTGTCCACCCAGCTCCAGGCGGTGGAACAGAGGGTGCAGGCACTCACACAGGAGAAGGTAAGGAAAGTGATCTTGATCCAGTTTTAGCTCATTGAAGAGCTAATCTCCCACTGGTCGAGACAGAGAAGATAGACACTATGTACACTATTTACAGGTTCATATTACCAGGGAAATTCCTCTTTTTGTCAAGCAGAATGAACAGTGGACCAGAACTTCCTGTCCTAAGGACTGCGACCCTTTATAGTAGCGTGCATATCGGTTGAGCGACAACAGCTGGGATTCAAACTCCCAACCTCTTAATCTAGAGGCAGGGTTGCTAACCACTGGACTACGCACACTTTGTATACATGTATTGTATCAATACCTGAGGGGTGAAGCCTTTTTCTCTCTGAAGCAAAACATACAACTATGTCCTCTCTGTTTTGTGGTCAGCTTTCTTGTTCTTGGTAATTTTCCTGTCACGAACATGTATATATGTAGCATCTTCCGTTCGTATCACAAGCATTGAAAAACAGCTTCCAAGTAAGCTGAACTTAATCAAATTGAAGCTTTGTTTTTGCTTATTACCACCAGGCTGATGCAGACAGTCGCGTGGAGAACCTGACTCAGCAGTGTGGACAGCTCCGGGAGCAGAAGTCCACTCTGGAGGCACAGCTGACAGCAGCACAGCAGGCACTGCTGGCAGAGAAACAGCACTGGCAGCAGGTAGTTATACTTCTCAAACTCAGTTCTTTTCTCCAAATGTTCTTCTTCCTATCTTGTTGTCTTTTTCCCAGTTTTTGTAGGTGAAATTTGAGTTTCTGCAGCATATGGACTATAGTATGTACCCAGTATGAACACATTTTAAAATAGACTGGACAAACATATGGAATACCACCCAGTAATGCACTACTAGGACTAGAAGGCCGGAGAATGACAATTCAGTAAATGGATGAGCGGCCGCAACTGGAAGAGATCTTTGCACCTGGTCGAAGACATCTACTCTAGTAAGACCAATGTCATCAAGTTGAACACTATCTTTTTTTGTTCCGCCCCAGGAGTTGGAGACCCAACGGGAGGCCAAGCAGCTGCTGATCGACCAGAAACTGGAGCTGACCAATCAACTGGAAGAACAGAAGAACAGCATAAAAAAAGTAAAATTTGTGATTTTGTAAAGGTTTTTTCACTCCGCAATTTTCCCTGTCCCATTAATGTATTGTTTTTGACTAAGTTCCAACAGTCATTAAGACAACCACATCTACCTGGATTTTTACAGGACAAAATTTGAAAGGTGGGGAAAAAAGAAAATTTACTCACTGACAGTGTTTCATATTTTGCCCCCAGCTTGAGGCTGATCATACAGCCCAGCAGGAGGCTAGCACACAGGTACAGGAACAGCTACGACAGGACAATGCACAGCTCACCAACAGACTGGTAGGTATTCATATGTACAATGCCACTTTTACACATTCATTACACATAAGCTTTAACGGTTTGAATACAACACTTCTTAGTTGGATATTGCAATGTCAAAAGGAAGTCAGCCTTCACCGCTCAACATCTGTTACGTCAAACGAAATTGAGATGACAGAAAAAATTTTCAGGCTGGCTAGAACACTGGTTTAAGGACACCAAATTTTCTCAATTTCAGGCACATTTAACATTTTGCATCACTCGCAGGTACTTTAGGCGATACGGAATACAATGTGTAGTATTCTCTATACATCTTTTGCCGTTGTTCTCTAATTGTGAAACCATCCCCTCTCCAGTCTGAGGTGGAAGAAGCTACGAAGTCGCTGCAGAAGGAGTCAGACCAGGAGAAGGCTCGTCTGGAGCTGCAGCTGTCGGCGCTCAGTGAGAACCTGGGGACACTCAGGTCAGAGCTGGAGGTCAGCAACAACAGGAAGGCCGAGGCAGAGAAGGCCTACACAGAGCTGCAGGGGGAGAAGGCAGGTCAGCGGGAATTTCTGCCTTTCCGGTTTACTTAACAAAGAACATACTTTTGTGATAACGAGACTTTTTGTGTTGATAATTGACAATATGATTGATGTGATCTTTTTTGTAAATTTTATGGAGCCAATCTTTGTAAATGCATGTATCAACAAAATTCAGGCTGTATATGTCTGCCAGTTGTATAATAAAGATCCAATTCAATCCGATTTCAGAACAAATTTTCTCCCATTCCTTCCTCCTTTGTAAAGTTTAGTACATTATGTATGTTTCTGTTAATCTTTTTTATGCTAGGTCTGTGCCAAATTTGTATTGGTTACAACATTAGTCAGCAGGGAGTGGCTAATTATAGGACTACTTATGGTCATTTTTCTCATTCTTCATAAGTTGTCTTGATTTTGATCATGGCCAGTTGGGTACATGTAATATACAAATGTATACTCAGTGGTTCTATTTAATTACATTTCAGTGTTGGAAGCTACTATAGAGAACAACCAGGAGGAAAGAAGAGCTCTGCTTCAAAGGTGAGGCAGTGTTTCCATGGTTTGAACTGCTCATTTCTAAACTTCCCAAAAATCTTGTGTATAAAGGGGAGGGCATGGAATGAAAGACACATACAATACACAGCCTGCTGCAGTACCATAGGAAAACGCCAGGAGAAGCATTTTCCAACCTGGCCTTCATTTTCACAACAGCTACTCACCTACCAAATATCAATAAGTTCCATCCACAGCTGCTCGAGTTACGCTGTTAAAATACATACAGACCCACACTCCACCATGACACAACTGAAAACATGACCTTCATGTCGAAGGTAACGAATACCCCTGTCCTGTGGTGTGATTTGTAGATGCCTGACGAGTGAGAATGAGTGCGAGCAGCTGAGGAACAAGTGTGCGGACCTGAGGAGGAAACTGGAGGACGCACAGGCAGCCATGCAGGAGCTGGGCAGGGAGAACCAGTCTCTACAGGTGTGATGTCATTTCCAAAACTACATACATTTGTACTATTAGGTTGTTGTGCAAGCAATAAAGAACAGAACTATATATATATATAATGTAAAGTAATGTCTTATTCCTACTTGCATGTTCTTGGTTAATATTTATATACATGTGCATAAGATGAGGGGATGATACATTATCAAAACCTGGGTAGATAATGATGACATATTTGTTTAGACAGTCATATTTAAACCTACTCTTTCTTACAGTCATGTTAATATTCAAGCATGCACAACTTGAAACATGTTTGTGTGTATTCTTCCAGATCAAACAAACCCAGGCTATGAACCGTAAGTGGGCCGACGACGAGACAGTCAACAACTGTATGACCTGTAACAAGGCCTTCTCTGTCACTGTCAGAAAGGTAGGATACTCATCAGAAGTCCTTTTCAGTGGTTTGATGCTACATGACATAAAGATATCTGTGAAGGCATCCTTTGAAGGTAGCCATTTGACCTGTATTTTTTCCACTTGGTATGAATTGTATGGAGCTATCTAAATATACATGTAGTTCTTATTCCAAGCTTTTAATATGTCTTTATCACTGTTGTGACTTACTAGACTTCAAGTCCAAAGTAGGACTAGGACACCAAATGATAGCACTTATAAGTGTACCCATGTAAGGGACTGTTAGTGTAGTCAAGTTTCCTGTTATGCACATAAATTTGCTTTGATGTGTTGGAGGGGAAGATACTGTTAACTTTCAGCACAAAATGACATTCCTTGCAGAAACTGTAATGCTTGTAACACTGAAGCACGCTCAACATTTTATCCTGTTGTTTTCTAGCATCACTGTAGACACTGTGGTAACATATTCTGCAACGAGTGTTCCGCCAAGACGGCCAAAATCCCCTCGTCCAAGAAACCAGTACGGGTCTGTGACACTTGCTATGAGGAAGTAGCAACAAGATAATCCAAACTTGTCACACAACATAAGCCAAGACTCCCCTGTTTTTATAGTGGAAAAGTCCAGATGCTAGTGTTGTAGATAGAAGAATCAGCCATGATTATTTGTGCTAAGGGGTGGGATCAGATATTGCATAACAAGGGACCTAACTGTATATGCCAACTAGGTAGAACATTCTCATGCAATGTAGGTCTATATATAGATCAGGGCCTTTATTTTTTTTCATTTTTGTATACATACATTGTATGTTGTGCTACATCTTGTCAGTTTGGTGTTCTCTTGGTTTTAGATACATGTGTTAGTAACTATGGGAACCACATATCCTTTATGTACAGTATTTCATGTGAGTACAGTACATAATAGATTTACATGTGTACTGTGCTTGCTGTTAGTGTGGAAAAGAGTACAAATGTAGTTTGATTTTAGCAAATTTGAAAAAGTGTGACTGTGTGAGTTAAGCTGATAGGATCAAACAGTATATGATGATCAAACTGTAGCAGACTAGTTTGAATTATCAACCTCTTTAATCATATAAGCTATAAGGTGTCCCAAGACATATTTACACATGTATAGTATGTCACGAGATTGTCTTTCAAAGTTTCAAAGCTAGTCAAGTATAGTTATTTGACTAATGAAGTTGTGCAACTTCACAGTTTATCTTGCCAAAAAACCAGCAGCTATGAAAAATCTTACAAATAACTGAGACATTTTTCACTGCAGCTAAACTGTAGATAGCAATAGACAAAATGAAACAAATTAGCAATGAAAGCAATTGTTGCAAAAATGATAATAGTAGTATGTTTCCACAAACATTAGAAAAAATGAATACTTAGCAGTTCTACACGTAGACAATTAAAAGTAAGACAATTTGTAGTAAAGTTTTACCTCTTTTTTTTTGTATGTAGAATTACTAGAAATAAATAAGATGCAGTTTGAAAGCTACAGGTTTTCATACTGTGAACTTCAGGGTACAGGAAAGATGTTTGGAGATGTTGGACCCAGGTATGATTGATGTAACTGTTGCAAATAACGTGAAACTTGAAGGTACATTCAGTGTAGTAAGTTAAAACATAGGGCTTCCTTTAGATTGCTTTCCATGTTCATTTTGGTACTAGAGCAGACAAAATTAGGGTGGCAAAAGAAATTAAGCTCTGTTAAGGTTGGGGTTGCAAAGAATTACGTAACATCAAAAGAGTCTGGCTACAAAATGTAGTCATTGTTCATTGTAACTCGTCATCATTCCACTAAGTGTTCTAACTTGACAACAGGAGGTAATGATTGTTCTGCTGAACTATATATTCAAATACCAGCATGACTTATGCTACAAATAGTGCCATAGATCGAATTCAGTACAGTAGCATCAAAGCCAGAATCATAGTTGATTGGTGAACATACTTTTGACTTGATCAATGAAAACACAGGTATCATTTTCTGGTAATGTTTGACAAGAAACACTACAAACTTTGTAGCTGTGACTCCTTCCCAACAGCACTTGGTTCTTTGATAAGTATGACCGAATCTAGCCAACAAAGGTGCATTTGTCATTTTGTCATGTTGATATTTTTTAATGATTGATGGCGATGTTGATTTTTGATTTGCTTTTAATCAGCTTACTGCATAGATAGTACAGTAGGCTTGTGCCAAATATGCAATTATTTTATGCCATGACTTGTTTTATTGTTGAAATGCTCAGTTTTGGGTGCATTCTTCCACTGAAGGCAGCTCCATGATAGTTAAACTTGAAGGCAGAATAAAACCAGGCCTGTAAATTGGTGTCAGATTTGTTGTATATTTCACCTTTTTTGGATGGCTATGTAATTTCGAGCATTTTCAAGATCGACAATCGATCATAATGTGTTGCATTTGTATTATTTAGATAATCAGGGCAAAATAAGAGTTGAACTTTGACCTTTGTTTCTTTGGGCAGCTTGAAAAGGTCAACTTTATGTCCCAATTATACAAATATTTTTTACAGTGTAACCGATTGTCGATCTAAAAAAGCACTTTCTGGTAACTTTGCGGCCTTACAGCCCTAGAAAGAAACTGCTGCAAAAAATAAAATAACCAGCTGCTTAACTAGCCGTATGATGTCTCTTTTTGAACCATCACTTCACGGCGGCCAGCACTGCGAAGATGGCGGCAACTGACCTGCAAGAGTTACAGCTGCTTGTCCAAGTTAATTAGGAAAACCTTTTTCAATCATTACATGTTACCATACCGTGTTGTGTTTTGTTTTCTTGTCAACGATCGCTGACATACTAGTTGGTTGAACCTGGACATGTCAGACCTATAAACTTGTTTGTTTTGGTGTGTCTGTGTCTGTCTGTGTGCTTTTGCATACTTGTGGTTAGCATAACTTAAGAAGGCATGGATGTATTGTTATGATATTTGGGTAGGTCTTGGGAAGACAAATGTGAAAGTCAAATGGCAGCCTCCTGGTGGCTGACCTTGGTACTGAAGTAGAACTTCCGGTTTTGTATCTTTTACCCTGGACATACTATGGTGTTGATTTTTTGGGTGGCAGATAGCTTTTCGTGGCACAAGTGGTGAGGGTTTGGTCCCCCTAGCAGCTTCTTCTGGAATTGCAGGGTGTTACCTAATTTGCATGATTAATACAAAAATGCTATGATTTCTTAGTGGTAAATGATGGGAATTTCATACTTGTGACGTGTAAGTTAGTTAAATGTTAACATCTCTATGCACATACATGCATCATGTTAATGTGGAGGTCATTTGCATAAATTATGAAATGTTGAAATGAAACCTTGCCAAAGGATAGGACTTTCACATATAAAATATATATAATTTGAGCTGAGAAGACCATAAATTAAAATAGATTATGCTAATTACTTATTTCCATAATCAATGAGACCAAAAAATTTACAAAAGCCGTAAATGTGGAGGTATGAGGTCTCTGAATTCTTGTTGCAAACTAAAACTGGAGTTGAAACAAAAATGGTGAGAAAAACGTCACACTTTTGCCTTGCAGATTACCGTTGATTGACTACAGTACCTGTAACGTTACATATTACCACAGTTTCAAACAACAGAGCCAGCACACTACACTTAGTCTAGTGGTTATGTCCCTCTAGAGGAATGAATCACACAGCAGACAAAAGGAGTGTTGTAAAAGTCAAAAGCACCTTTTTATTTGTTCTGGAGTGGTACGGTACGCGTCACGCTCATGTGCAAGTCTACAGGAAGAAACAGTCGTAAGAAAAGGCACTCCCTTATTTCAGTTATATAGGCGTCGGTTAGCTCCACCAATGTGAAAGCGTCAGTTGCAGCGCGGTTAGCCCAGTGCGTGTTACTCTATAGGGGTCCACCCTAATATGGTGTAACTCGATATCACCCCCTTAATCATACTACACTGAAAAAATACAAACACAACTCTAAATTTATGCAAAGTCTTCTTCAACAACATCTATAATTTAAATTAGCCACCAGAAAAGCGAGGTGGGGAGGCAGGCTGGAAAACAAAAGCTTTCACTCGAGTGGTCTTCTTTCTTACTCTTATATTGTAATTTATTGTCAATTTGAAATAACGCCAACAACGTAGGTTGGAAGATTGTTATGGTGTCTACAGTAAAACCTACAGTTAGTTTTTATGTATTACTCCAAAATGCATTCCCTCGCATGTATGTGGTATACATTGTTGACTTCTATTACATCCATTGCAGCTAAAACTACATGTACTACTCCCAATATAAAAATGGCATCTTTTTCTCATATAAATTCACTTCTAACAGCTCATGATTTGCTGTCTACTGGTCTCCTCTTTACAAAATGCTTCCATTCAACCTTAATTTTCACCACAATTCATTACTACAATTTTATCCCCATTACATTTTCCATCCGCTAACCTTAATCATTTCGCTAGAAGTCAGCCGGCAAGAGAACCAATAAAAAGTCAGTATTCTGGGTTTTTTTAGCATACATCTCTCTCGTGGCAAACATAGGGTTATATTTATATGTCACGGTCTTCTACTTTCTCTGAAGCATTCAAGTTCAACTGCATATCTCTTACTATAATATCTCTATATCAATATCATCAGACATATCCTCAACAGTAGCCTTGCTTGTCATTTCAGGAAAAATTGTTCCCGTTTTCTCTCGATTCCATTGCAAAATAACACGGGTCGAAGGCACCAACTATTCTCTCCCCAGCCCCTCCCCTTTGTAAGGTTATACCAGCAGATGTCTCTCATTTCTCTTGCATAGCATATATGGTGCATCGCCTTATCTTTCAGCTACAATACAAAAAGTAGATACAGGTTTCTTTTTTTTTCAAGGAGGGGTTCTTGACTAAACAATGGCAGTGGTACTATGATCTAGGATCACCATACCGGGAAGTTACGTTACTGTAACCTTGAACGGACTGCCAGGGATGTGCTGATCCCCCCATTTTACAATGAGTTCGTAATCGCCCTTTTCTCGTACGGTGTACACTACGTTGTACTTCTGTCCGCCCATGTGTTTGACGTTGACCTCTTCGCACGGCGTCCTGGGCCCGTGTACACCCACCATCAGCATGTTTGTACCTGTTGGGAAGACAAAAGTATATCAAATTTTGTATTTTTCAACTCTAAATTTGGTTGCACCACATCATTTACATCTGTAACAACTAGGTAGAAAAAAAATCAGTTATTCTGAAAACTTATACAAAAGCAATGGGAAACTGACCAACTGGAATCATAGTGTAGTGAAACCTGTAATAGTGACCACCTCTGCATACAAGGATTGTGGCCACTTTTAGGTGGTCCCTTTTCCCATTAACATATCCTGTCCATAGTGGCCACCTGGCTACTGTGACTAAGTCTCTCAAGTATCACAATAGACTGAATTGACTATACAGTCGAAATTGCCTATAAAGACCACTCAGGGGACTGATAAAAACTGGTCTATGTGGACAGATGGTAACTATAGACAGGATTCTTAATGCTTGCATCAATGGGAAAAATTATCTAAAGGGGCCACCAAAAAGTTTTCACATTGGCCAAGTGGTCCTTGTGTAGAGGTGGTGAATTGTACAGGTTTGACTTTACATTCATATTTTTCAATATTTCAAAGAAAATGAGTAAACTTTCAAATTTGATCCTGACCTGCATTGCCACAGTCCACGTTGAAGCTGTTCTTCTGTCCCAGAAAGCCCTTCTTCAGTCCCATGCCTTGTGACTTCACCTTGCTGGCGTCTGACAGCAGTCTGGACATGCCCTGCATGCCGCCCGCGTAGCTCGCTTGTGCCGAAGACTTGGAAACTGTCTCCACCACGACCGAGCACGACTCGTGCATGCCTGACACCGCTCCCGCCATCTTTGGACCTGCAGTGCAATATAGAAAGTTTATAGGAAGTCTATTTAGAAGTTCATGCCCAAATGCTAATTGCATAATTGCAATGGTAACTAACTGGGTTTTGTCACTTTCGTAGAAAATGTAGTTTTTCAGGTTCTAGATGGTGATACCTTGAGGAGATTCTGGACACTTTTTACGAGGTTTCTCTCCATCTCATAATTAGGGCACTTACAAATGAAATGTAGTTCATTTTCTACTGCATACATGTACATTGTACAACACTTACAGTGTCCAATGCATTGGTGGCTTTTCACAACATTTATCTCTACTGGGTAGGCAACAACACAAGGTTACCTGTGATTTTCTTTTTAACGAAAACCGTACAAAGGTTAACCATAACACAAAGTTACATGTGATTCTGTTACGTACAAAGGTTAACAATAACAGTAGATTACCTGTGATTCTTGCCCTGAAGGGACTGCCCACGATGGGGTTCTGTCCGGCGTACTTGACAGAGATGTTGTAGTCTCCCGGCGCCCGTGGGATGTACGTCACCTTGTAGCCCTCGTCGCACTCCACACAGTCCAGCTGCACCTTGGACGGGCCGTCCACCGTGATGGCCAGCGCCCCTGCCCCCGCGTTGATCGTGTTCACGATAAACTCACACCTCTCTCCTAAACAGCGCATCAAGCAGAGAGAAGACAGTGAGATACCAGGATTAAAACAGTATGCAGTATAAACACATGTGACAGGCTAAATAAAAGTTGTAAACAGGAACTATGTGGCTCCAGATTTCTTACTGTGGGGCGACTGTGGTGTGCTAGATGCCAGTTAGCTTGAGGAATAAATCTACTCTACTTATACCATGGTTAAATTTAAAGTAGTCATACTTCTGATATACCATACAGTTTTCCCCCAATGTTTTTCAAGAGAAAGGTTCCACATACACCACTCTGACTCGTAAAAGCATCAGCAAATAGAAGACAATGAGAATGAAGGAACCATACCCATCTCCCACACCCACACCACAGAATGAGAAAGGAGGAATTTGCTTGCAGTGTTTGAGATGAAATTCAAATGTAGGAAATTGGAGACATTCTAACTCATGATATTTAACAATATTGACCAAAGAACCTCAAAACATATAAAATAAGAACAAAAGAAGCTCTCACCTGTTCTACCCCCCTCCAAGCCAGCACCGTAGGCATGCACCATGCCTGCGTCTCCCTCCACGAGCGACGTGCCTGCTCGGATACGGAACGGGCTGCCGGGGATCGGCACGTTATTGTACGTCACGTGGACGGTGTAGACCCCATTCTCTCGAGGCATGAACCTCACCACATACTGACCTGCTAAAGACAGAGTGTTCACAATTACTAACAGCACAAGGTTTTCACGCAGGTCCTGCAAAGTATTGCTACAGAAAGTGTGCATCAAGTGTGAAAAGTGTCCATGGATGAGGCAAGGATGTCATTCCTTTTTCTGGTGGACAAATATGACATTATACATGTATTACAAGACAATATCCTCTCCGAAAAGCAGAGAGTTTACAATTACTGTCATCACAAGGTTTTCATGCCAATCAAAGGACTGGGACACAAAAAAGTAGTACACCAGAATGTTTGGTCTCTGGCAAGATTTTTTGTCCTCAGGTCTCTCTAAAAAATGATTAAAACACATTACAAGAATCTTTAGACACACTACAAGAATCCTAAGACACACTACAAGAATCCTAAGACAAACTATGAATATTACACTATAAGAATCGTAAGACATTTTAAGAATCCTAAAACACTTTTAAGAATTCACTTTAAGACACATTATAAGAATCCTACAACACTATAAGAATCCTAA
The DNA here is from genome assembly GCA_013266295.2 of Branchiostoma floridae x Branchiostoma japonicum. Taxonomy (NCBI): domain Eukaryota; kingdom Metazoa; phylum Chordata; class Leptocardii; order Amphioxiformes; family Branchiostomatidae; genus Branchiostoma; species Branchiostoma floridae x Branchiostoma japonicum. Next base: position 13,924,764 of record CM023825.1, read on the forward strand.
GACACTATAAAAATGCTAAGTCACACTACACGAATCCTAAGACACATACCCTCCTCCACATCAGTGATGATACACTCCTCCTGAGCCCCAGACGGCGCGATGACCTGAGCCTGTAGGTCGCCGGGCCGTGCTCCGTTCAGCTGGACAGCGAAGGAAGCCGGTTGGTTGAGCTTCAGGCCAGTCTCCTGCAGGCTGGAGACGCTGACCTGGCGAGCGTCGCCCATGGGCGGGATGACGTCCACGCTGAAGGGACTGCCTGGGATGTGGTCGTCGTTAAACTTGATGCTGACCTGGTACTCTCCTGGGATAAAAAATAAAAGATAACATGGTCAACATATATATTTTTCTCATCCTTATCAATACATACCACAATTCTTATACTGATTGTTCTCGCTAAGGACATGATGAACATATATTCTTGGTAAGCATCGGTAGAGACAACAGTATTTGACTGGTTTCAACCTTATTTGACATTTTCAAGAATGACAGATATTCGAACCATGTACTTTTATACTTTTCCTATGACTCCCCCCCCCCCCCCAGCACAGTTATGATGTCACAATCTTATGGTATTATGCATAGCTATAAACAGTTTTAGAGATTAAACTTTATCTTTGGCTGACTATCAACTATGACACCATTTCCCGAATCCCCGTTAGTCTCACCTGGGTCGGTTGGCATGTAGGACACCCCGCACGACCCGTCCTTCCTGTCCTCGAAGTTGATCTCGGCCTTGGCAGGACCTTCCACAGCGATGGCCAGGCCCCCTGCACCAGCCTCACGGGTCCAGATGGTAAACTCAGCTGGAGGAGGGGCAAAATAGAGTTGATTGATTGATGAATGAATGGTTTATTGAACAAGCAAAAAGCATATATCTTAATAATGTGGTACACAAGGCTATTAAATCAACCTAAAAAACTGATTAAGGAGCGTTAACATTTGTGTTTGGGCTGGCCATCATCTCCAAAAGGCTATGGGTCATACTTACAGAGCTGTCCGACCTCTCCCCTCTCCAGGCCAGGCCCTCCTGCCTGCACCTTCCCAGCACCACCCTCAGTGATGGGACCAACTGTGAACTGGAATGGGCTCCCTGGGGAAAGCAAATACAAGTTAGTAAGCACAGCTGTAACATGACACAAAGCTCTGTGAATAACTTCATCAGGTAGCAAGAGACTGTACAGTATAAGAGGTTCTTTCTTCAACAAGCAGTGGGTTTTGGTTTCTTTAACAAGCAGTGGGTTTTGGTTTCTTCAACAAGCAGTGCGTTTTTTTTCTTTCTTCAACAAGCAGTGCGTTTTTCTTTCTTCACCAAGCAGTGTTTTTCTTTCTTCAACAAGCAGTGTTTTTCTTTCTTCAACAAGCAGTGTGTTTTTCTTTCTTCAACAAGCAGTGGGCTTTCATAACAAGCAGAATGACAGGAGGTCAAAAGTCTCAGATTTTGTCCAGGAGCCAGTGGGATTTTCAGGAAGTTGAGGATTGCATATATCCCATAAGTCTGAAATCTCAGGTTTCTGGTCTGTCTTCCGTTTTTCCACTTATCTTCTAGTACTGTACCTTGCAAGCTCCTATTACTAGACTAAACACAATGTGAACACAATGTGAACTCCACTCACCAGGCACATGTGCTCCCTTGTACCTGACACTGACAGTGTGGATGCCCATCTCCGCAGGCACGAACCTCACGCTGTACGTGCAGTTCTCCAGCTCAACGATCTCTGCGTCTTCTGTCCTTCCTGACGGGCTGGTGACCTGGGCCGACAAGTCGAACGGACTGGTTTCTGTTGGGAGGGAAGCGTCTCAAAATGAGAAAGGTATATCAAGTGGGCTTTTACCATCAATGACGCTGCTCAGACGTTCTACTTTTTGCTGCAATGAATGAACAAATTTTCTGACAAATATTTTATGGTGTTGTTAGCCTGAGCACTTAGGCAGGCATGATTGAATAATAAAATCTTTTTTGTCACAGAATGATGTGATAAAGCATGATTTTTTCATTTCTGAATCATGGAAAATTAAAGGGTTGTCAGCAGCTTGAGAGTAGGACTTCTGAACCATATGCATGTACATGTAGGTATGTATGACAACACAAGGTGCCACAAAAGGTGCAAGAAAATCAAATGACATGGAGGTGCTACAGCTTGTCATAGCCAGCCACGGCGGTAGAACGGCCAGAAACACAAGGCCTGTTCTTGCAGTGCCACTGTAATGCGCTTACTGGTATGGCAAGACTCACTGAGATGACGAAATGGTGTGCAGTTGGCATACTGACTCAACAGGCATGCAGGACATGGCTGGCTCTATAGGAGGCGCTCACGATCAGGGTAACCAATACACAGGACATTCTCAACACTGATACAGGTGCATGTGGCTTGGAACTTATATTGGAACAATATTTTATAAAGAACTTTGAATTATATGTTTGGTTCTTTTGAAACATGCTGAACAGTTAACTAGCATTTTCAAGACAAGGCAAACATTCGATATTATAGAAATGTGCACCTGTTTCAGTGTTGACAAAGTGGCAGTGGAAAAAGTTGTACTAATAAAACATGTCAGAAAAACGGAGACAGGAAATTCAAACTTGACTTAACAGATGCCATGCTCTTACACATGTGGAACAAACCATTCATTGTGACAGGGGTGTAGGGGAAGTGTGTGATGTCAGTGTGTTTTTTTTGTGGGCATGCTGAAACAAAACATTACAATATAAGTGTGTCTGTGTTTTTCTTTCACAGTGTTCTTTCTGTCCGGTCAAAATAAACCACACTCAGATCCATGCAGGGCAGCGTACCATGCACTTCTTGTAGCTCCCCAACTAGGCCTCGCATGAACAGGCCTGAAACGCAAGCACAGGACATTAGGGGGGAGGCACGCACGCACGCACGCACGCACGCACGCACGCACACAAGCGGCAACCAGGCACGCACGCACCCACAGATGGAGGGAATCAAACGTTAAAAAAAAATAAAAAAGGGTTTGGATTAATCAAGAGGTGTGTGTGGACATGGAGGACGTCACAGACCGCCTGGCACAACTCGCGTTTCACGGATATGGTGATGGACTCCACCTTTGATTTCTGTTCGCGTCACGGTTTCTATCCGTTTGCTCGCTTGTATCATTTGGAACCAATTGGCTAGGGGGAATGAAAAGGTACAGAAGATGTTAACTTACTGAGAAATAATATCAAACATGTCAAGGTAACTGGGATAATGTTATCTATGTTACTTTGTCCACCCAATAGGTTGAAGTTGTAGCATAGGATATGATGTTGTCTAGAGAGAGAAAGAGGCACATTTTACAATGCGACAAAGCTTTCAACAAATGAGATATCTGAATGAGCAAACAAATTTTACAAAGGCACACACACTTACACACAAAAAGCCATGCAGTTTTTACAAAACTTTATTTTAATATTTTAATGATAAAAACTCAACAAAACAAAAAAATAATTATCATTAATCCGGAAAGCTGCAATTAAGACACGATGAAGAAGTTATTCCTTCAGATCTACTTTACATATCTGTGTTGAGAACCCTCAGACAGCAGAACAACCTAAAATAAACGTAATAAAAACCATCTTTAAGTTGCAGACACGACCACAGACTTAAGATGCAGGCAAGAAGGACTTTCTGTACACACCTGGTATCTTAAGGTTCAGGTCGCACGTGCTGCCGACAGTTGCCACGGAAGCGGCCTGTCGTTTCCGTGTGATCTTCTCGGTGTGTTTACCGGCGCCCTCTCCTGTGACTTTCACTGTGAATGGACTCCCTGTGGAGACATACCCGCAGAATCTCTACATCATCAAAGACATTTTCATACAAAACGCCAAATCTAAAAAAAAAACTTTCTTTGTTACAACTTGGTGCTAAAGGCGTAATTTTGTACATCAGCAGGAAGAAACTTTATAAATCTATGTATCTCAAAGAGCCACTACCATCTATTATTCCTGGATCATTTGAATCTTTCAGTTTTGAAACCTAGATGTTTAGTCTATCAAACTGTATTGAAAGGCTAGCTCCTGGTAGAGTTCAAGGGCATTGAAACCAAAGAAAAGTAGGAGGTGAACTGGCAGTACCTGGTACGTGTTGATCTGCGAACTTGATGTTGATGATGTAGTTGCCAGGTTCCGTTGGTCTGTAGGTGACGGTGCAGGTGCCGTCCTCATTGTCCCTGCAGTTGATGTCGGCCTTGCTGGGTCCCTCGATGGACAACCCCAGGCCTCCATAGCCTGCAGCACAACAGTTGTCATGATGAAAAGGGCAACATTTACAGTGACATGTCCTACTTGAATATGAAATTTCCACTTTTTCTCTATTTTCTTAGAAACATCAGAGGCCTCTTAAGATGTTACACTTGGAAGGCATTTCTAAGCATTGAACCTAGCACTGAACATTGAACAAACATGAAAAGTACTTTCGTACATTCTGTTCCAATGACCACGGGTGACCCTAAATGGAACACTCATTCTGGAACACCCAAATGGAACATGCGTTCTGTCCCAATGACTGCAGGTGACCCCAATTTGAACACGTAAAATGATCAAAATGACATGCACAGGATATGTTTAGTTTACAAACTTAAAATAATTACATGCTATATGATAATAACACTCAGTGGTCGAAATACTTTTTTTCAGTGCTCTGCAATATTGCAGAAGAGTCAAAATTTCGTCCTGCAATTTGGAAATACTTTCTGCAAATACACAAGCCCCCATATTACAACCTTCTCAAACCAATAATGCCTATTTTTACATCATGTATAGCTTTGTAAATCTGTAGCATTACTGAAAATATCACTCTTTTTTAATAGACTTTATATAGATCCTTCTCTACAGAAAATTTATCATTTCCTGCGAATGTCGGACAGTTCGGCCCCCAGCCGATTAGGACGTTTCGGCCCCGGGCCGAGGACGGTTCGGCCCCGGGCCGAGGACGGTTCGGCCCCGGGCCGAGGACGGTTCGGCCCCGGGCCGAAGACGTTTCGGCCCCGTTAATTATCTAACGTTTTATTAATTATCTAACGTTCCAAGACATGTCAAACATCCGAACATATTAAATTTGCCACCGCGTTCTGACCGAGAAGAGAGCGGACAACATATTCAATGCTTTCATTTTTAGTTCTTGTCTTCTTTTTCAGATACTATTGTCCCCGAAAGTCAGTCTTGCGTGCTGCCATTCGCCGGACCCTAGTGTGGAACTATTTTGTTCAATTTGTTATATTTTATGACGTTCGATTTTTGCGCGTTTTGTTGTGTGAAATTGTTCTACTTCTATATCGATTTCCTTTTACCTAACACATTCATTTTCTTATTGAATTTTTTCCCAACAGTTATTCATACTAACAACCCATCGCAACTTTTAACTGTTTATTACTGAAACATCAAGCTAGCAGCTTTTCACTAACACGTTAATGTTCTTTGGATTATTTCTAACATAAGTAATCAAAATTATCAAACTAACAAGATTTAGACTTAACAGTATTTTACTATATTTAATATGGATTAAAAATTAACGTTGTAAGGTAACAAAAAGTAACAGTTTTTGTTACCAATTTTAATCTATACTGCACAAAAATACATTTGAAACGATTAAAATCTAATATTACTTCCGAGTTCTATCTTACCAAACTAAGAACTTACAAGTTACAGCCAGTAACTTACAATCCACCACAATTTCGAAACATGACCCAAACTTTAAAAAAAAATGTTTAAAACGATTTAAATCTTTAAACTAATGCAAATTGATGTAACTTCAGTGACTTCAATTACTTCAATTGCATCTTACTCAACTAACAAGATAACTTTCAGATAAAAGACATTATCAAGTTCAATTTGTTTTATTATCTCAGTTCTCACATAGAGATTTTCGATTTATCTGACCACTACACATATACACTTGGACGGGCCGAACCGTCTTCGGCCTAGGGCCGAACCGTCTTCGGCCTAGGGCCGAACCGTCCTGGACTTGGGGCCGAAACGTCGGGGCTGAACTGTCCATGGGCCGAACTGTCCTGATACCATTTCCTGCTATCATGTCATGACACCACTGAAAGGATATGATCCCATTTTTCTGCAAACTAATATGGCTCTCTATGGGAAGCATATAAATTTTTCATTGCAAAATATATGGCAAAATAATTAACATATAGCAATTTGATTATATCAGCAGCATCACAGAAGAAATATACAAATATGGAAACAATGACACATGCAGTAACAGGATTGCACTAGAACTACATAACTGAAGTTGTGATGTCACTACATAATTTTTGTACCTAAAATTGACATGTGAAAAATGGTAAGAAAACAGAAACAATTAACTTGAACATTTGTAGAAAGAAATTAAATGAGCACAATGTTTTGATGGACTCGTAACTTGTCATGGAAGGTAAATATTCCTGGAATAGTATCATACATAAATTTGACGAAAAAAACAACAACAACTTGAAGAAGTTAATTGAATCAGTAATAGAATTACAAGAAAATTATGAAAAACACACGATCTTTCCTTGCTAAATTGGACACAATAACTTGACAATATTTACATTCAAAATAAAAATTTGCACGTTTATTTTCCTGGGCGCGATCTTCGGCGAGAGTTTCTACAAAATTTCTTGATCTGCCATGTCTAGATCTGTATCGGCCTCCTCAGCCGCCTCCTCGAGAATTCAACCGCGACAGCAACCATCCTGAGTTTTGCCGATCTCGCGGGTGCGCGATGGGTTGCTGTTTCAGTCCCGATTACCGTCAGTTTTCTCAAAGAACGACAAAATCGTCTTTGTTTTCTTGGTGTTTCATCGGCCTGACTGACTCTCGGAGCCATGTTTTGCCGCGTTGCCTGCTGGGAAATGCTCGGCGAAAACTGCCGAGGCAGTTGTCGTGTCCTCCCGGGTGACGAAATCTAACATCGGAAAATGGCGAGTGCCCTTATTTGGTTATCGTCGCCTTTCGTCGCATGGTCGGAATTGCTCAACTTTGACCCCAAATTTCCTTATATGGGACTATTATAGTCAGCTGGAAAACGCCGCCAGGTTCGTGCGGCGCGGGTTTTCAGTCTAGTCACAGCGCCGCTACTTTGCTAAATTGAAAACTATTGAATCCGGACCCTATTTTTTCCTTCTGCAAAATTGCAGATTGTATGATTTTTTCTTCTGCAATTTTGAAAGTCTATCTGCAAATTGCAGATTGCAGACGGGTATTTCGAACACTGACACTAATGACCCGCTTTCCTTCGGTGAATACGTTCGCGGACTCGGTCGTTAATTTGATGGTTATAGGAACCGACCATGAATTATGACGCTGTATACACCTCAGGGCAGGTCATTAAACCCATATTATACAATAGAGCAGAAAAGACATGTTTCCCCTCCCAGTACCCACCTGCCTCCCTGGTGTCAACGGTGAACTCTGCTACATCGAACGTGGCTGACTCACGCAGGCCCGCGCCCTTCACCTTGACCTTCCTGGCATCTCCGATCTCCTGCTGACCAACCAGGATCTTGAAGGGGCTGTTGGCGACGTGACGGCCGTTCTTCTTCACGCTGACCAGGTGCTCACCGACCTCGCGTGGCGTGAACGAGATACCTGGCACGAGGAAAGAGAGACCAAACCAGTCAAAACAAGTGAATTGTCTATCTAATTGTGTGCAATTTAATTTGGTGAAAATGTTGTAATTTGAATGGTCAGTTTTACTAAACAGTATTTTATAATCATTTTTCATATCTTGTAATTAATGAGAGATCAAAACCTGTCAAAACATGTGAATTGTCTCTTTGTTGTGTCCATCAACATGTAGTTTGAGAGAAAAATTTTGTATGATCAGTTTCACTGAACAGGATCTTATAATTGCCATTTAAGTCTTCCAATCAGCCTTTCTCTAATATGGCAGATGGTGTAAAAAGCCTGTGCAAATAAAAGCCTGTTTCCACTGGACAAGTTCAAGGTTGGAAACAATCAAGCCAAGGTGAGCTATGATTTGCACTAAAAGCATTTACAATGTAACTGATGGAAATGGAAACTACCAGTTTTGTATACTACAGTCCACAGATTTTGAATATTACCTGTAACACAGAACACCCTCCAGTATTAAATAATAGCATGAAATGGTTGGTATATACGAGCAATCCCCATGACTTCATGGCAAGCGAGTGGTAGGCAAAAAGCGGGTGACAGTTGAGTGATTTGCCTGCCAATAATTTGCATATGCCTTCAAATAATCTGCATGTACAGAAAGTAAACAAAAACAGCGATTGCTTGTATTTTGGTTCTCTGTTTTCCAGGCAGCTCACCTATGTGTCCGTTGGACAGCCTCTTGAGCAGACACGGTTCCTCGTGGCCCGAGGGGCTCCTGATGCTGGCCTGGAGCAGACTCAGGTCCTGCTCCGCAATCTTCAGCGACACCTCGTTAGCCGCTCCCACGGCCACCTGCTGAGGCTTACGCTGGTCTCCTAATAACCCAATAAGTTAGAATTTAGTGTCAAAATTTAGACTACAGTAGTCACATGCTATATTGTTATCCATTGTCCGTCCTTTTTTCATGTTACATGTACATGTACTTGCAATTCTCCTCCAGGCAAGAACTTGCAATAAAAACTTCTTTCCTAATTGTACAGGGACAGTAGTTCAACAAACACTACAAATCTTTACATATGTGCATCATTTGCATACAGTGGGAATGATGAACATTCATTATGCTTTTCTCAGATCATACATACTTGATATATTAGCTGCATGAGTCTGTCATTTTTATCATGGAACAATACATGGTTGGCACAAGATGGATTTTGGTAAGACAAATTGTGTACAATAAAACATTAATATTCTAAATAAATCACTAACTGTACATGTATGTATTGAACTGTCTCTTTGATGGGAGGTAGGATCTTCAAAGAGAACTCTGTTGCTCCTACTGCAGAGAAAATCTCAATCTGTGAAGGAACATCAAGCATTTTAGCCAAAGGATGTACAGGGAGTGTAAAACACGTACCAACGATCTTGGCCTTGAAGGGACTGCCGGGGATGTGCCTGTCGGCGAACTTGACGATGATGTTGTACTCGCCGGGCTGGGTGGGCAGGTAGGACACGCTGCAGGTGCCGTCCTTGTTGTCGCGACAGGTGATCTCTGCCTTGGACGGACCCTCCACGGCCAGAGCAAGGCCACCTGGGGAACAAATACAGTGTTGAGTTTCCATTGGCTGAAAACCCATCCTACATGTATGACTGATTTTAACAACAGCTACATGTATATTATGTATTTTCTTGGCATTATTTCAGAAAAAAGGAAATGTAACAGACAAACAGGCATGAGCCCCTTTGAAGGATATATTGTAGCATCAATTAAATCTTATAGACACACTGTTACAGAAGAGCATCTTTAATTATTTACTTTTGATGACTTATATGTACCTACTGACTTATGTTGTGACTACTAATACAACTTTGGTAAATGGATGTTACAGTAGGGCTAGGGTGGAGGTTCATCAATTGAACATGACGTTCTAACAAAAGAGTTCGTTCCAAGCAGTCTGCAACAAGAAAGGCTGTTTTTTTTCTTAGAATGTCATGTACATCTTGTCTGTTGATTACTATCTTACAAAAGAACAATTATAATAGTGGCCCACCTGCTCCGGCATCCTTAGTGACGATGGTGAAGTTGGACTGCTGTCCGGCGACACCGTGACTCAGACCTGAGCCGAATGCTGCGACCTGTCCCGGCCTGATCTCATCCACATGGAACTGGATGGGGCTTCCTGGAGTGGGCAAAAGTCACAAACATTTAATGTATAATAGTTACATGAACATGTGTGAAGTGTAGGATTTGTCTATCCTTTGCACTACCAGATAAGGGTCATTTGGCCACGAGGTCTAACAGGACAATGTATTACATTGTCAACCTCCTTGCAGCAAAAGAATTTCTGTCCAATGGCTGAAGTCAAGTCTGCATCATTTAAAAAAATGCACAACTGATACTGATTCAAATATGAATGTACATTCAAATGTATGTCTTGGTGGAAAAGTTGGCAGTAAATTAACTAATAATGACGGGGAAAACACTCCAACCCTATCAAACTCTCAATCTGCAGACCCAGAAGCTCAGCTTTCTAAATCACTAGACCACCCACATTACATGGACCATGCATGCACATTGCTATGTGGATTTCACTCTGACCTGGTATATGTTCGCCGTTGTACTTGATGCAGAGCTCGTGCAGCCCTGCCTCCGTGGGGGTGTACTTGATGGTCAGCGACCCGTCGCGGTTGTCAATGAACTTGGGCTGGGCGACACGGCCAGAAGGCTGCTTCACCTCGGCTGCAAACAAAGATGCAATGTCAGATAATGCTTTAATAAGTCACCATGACATTCATTGGCTATATTGCAAAGAAGTATTCTGCTAAGTTGTTGATCAACAAATGACTTTAAACCAAGCTCCCAACCATACACTCAATGGCAGTTGAATGAAAACTAGACACAGTCATGTTGTTGCACTACAGTTGCAATACTAGTAGTTAACTTGGTTATATTGCCCAGGACCTATCTGAGAATGCATGTACTACGTGTAAGTTGTAACCCAAAGCATAGGTACCAAGACTGCAGGAATAAAGAAGACTTAGCATCCCTTCAAACAACTGGAATCTTACTTACCAGTCAGGTTTCCTGAAGATAGCACCTCGATGAAGATGGGTACGACAAACTCCACCGGCCTCATCCGGCCAGGAGCGCCCGATTCCATCTCGTCGGCCATCATCATCTCTTCCTGAGCCTGAAATCAGCCAATGGCAGGTTAGAGTGATGTTTGCAAGGGGTCGTACATGGTGTTTGGATTGGAAGGACTTGGACTTGAATGAAGAGTACAGCACCACATGTCACTCATTCACACACACGTTGGTAAAGACCAACAGAGAGTCACAATGAAAGCAAAAAAGTGGCGTAATGGAAAAGGGTGCGGAAGTCTGCAGGCAGTGAATATCATGGATTTTCTCATACATAGATATAGCGTGTACACAAACACTAGCGAATGAAAAGATCATTAAGTTCCTGCAAGACAAAGAAGTCGTTAAGTTAAAACAACATCTTTTAGCAAGCCAAGAAGATCACAAAATGTTACGAACATAGCTAGAAGGCAACACATTGCTGAGTTGCAGAATACACTTATAACAAGGTACACTTGGCAACAATACTGTGCATAGACAAAGAAAGAAAAGCAACACTGGACTCTCCAGTCATTCTCATCACACAATTGTAGTCCATAAAGGAACCTGAAAGAAGTCAATTGGCAAGTTATGAGTAAAAGTCGTACGGGCAAAGATAGCACAGAACCGACACAATAATCGAGAGAGACAGGCTGCACATATAATGTTGGCAGTTGAATTATTCCAACTTTTTTTTTGCAACAAGATGATTCTGCAAGATAAGAATAAGAAAATCAGATGTTGAAAGGCAATACAAACACGCTGGAAAAATAAGAAACAGTTGAGTACATGTTGTGTATTAACAAGGGGTGTACAATAGTTCACTGTTGGATGGTGAGGTTAATAGTTCATTACGTTATACACATACTGAATTATCTTCTGCTTTACAAAGTATAATCATTGACGATATATCTTGGAGTTGATTGTTTACATGGAAGCGCAGAGAGGAGGAAGACACTGAAGAATTTTCCGACTGAAGTTATGCTGTTAAAATCTGCACTAGTTTACCCCAGGTGTGGCCCTATCTGGCCCTCGCTTGTACGGGCGAATCTCGTCATCATCAGCATCCCCGGGTGAGCCCCACTTTTTCCGTGGTTGGGAGTTCGTGTCATCAGGGCCCGATTTGGTCACGTCTTCTGGTACCCCCTTCCTCCATGGCCGCGCCCTCATCTCGTCAGGGCGAGCTTGCATCTCCTCAGCAGGGACCACGCCTTCCCGTCCCCACGGTTGCCTTGTAGCGTCAGCTGGGCGAGCCAAGGAATCGTCGCCCGGAACTGCCTTTGTATTGTCTTTCCACTCGTTGGGAGCCGACATCATTTCGTCCCCTGGTACTGCTGTAACACGCTCCACCTTGTCGGGACGGTACTTGGCATCAGCTAGCAGCGCTCCGAAGTCTACTCCCTTCTTCTTTGGCTCTTCCTCGTCTGAGTCCCCACCTTTCTTCTTCTTCGGACGGTCTTTGTCCTTTTCCCCATCCTTCTTCTTCAGGTGCTTCTTCTCCTTTCCTTTCCCTTCATCTTCAGAGTCAGACGAGGAGGAGGATGAGGAGGATGAAGAAGAACTGGAGGTGTGGGATCCAGACCTTCGAGGCTTTCCGTGCCCCTTTGACCCGGGTTTGCGTCCGAGCTTTTCTTCGCCGACCCTTTCCTGTTGGTACAAAGTTAGCCATGCATGATGCTAGGGTGAAAGACTTATCAGTAATTGATTCGGACAAGTAATTGCATCATTATCCATCCAGCCTGCAAGAATGTCGAGTCAATTAGAAATAAAAACGTAAAAGATGGCAGATTTCAACTGACAGGACTTCCCTCTGTTGATTGACTGGAACAATTTTTACACAAATACAAATTATGTTCAACTTGGCAAAATCAGACTATACATCATCAAAATAATGCATGCAGAAGTTGCTAACACTAGATAGATCACATTTCTAAGCTGATGATCATGAAAGAACACATACATGTTATTGTATGGTTATCCAAATCAGGATGATAAAATGTGGATTATGATGGATCAGATAGAAATGAGGGATTAGATTATTTGATTAAGTGATATCTTGGTACAGGATCAACAGTATGTAGTATATTTGATCATTTGTGGATACACAGTAATATTAATAATGCATTGTGTGGGAATGGATGAGTGATAACGGAGTAAATAAACTGCTATTGGAATAGTCATTTGTGAAGATGATGGTGATTGGTCTGTGGGGTTAGTTACAGTGAAATACAGTGAGTACCATGCCATCAGGGCCGTCATGATCATCGTCCGGTCGGCTGCCGCGCAGCTTGGAATCCATCTCCTCTGCCTAGTAGTACCACACACAAACAACACATCAGCATGCTCACATTGTGCCCAAACTGTATAGCAAACCATCAATTCCATTGCTTCAGACAATCAAGGATATTAATGCGGATGTCGAGGCAGATAAAGTGGTGGGAAAATTAGGGAAGGGTACCATTTTGAGAGCGTCAGCTTCGAGTTGTTTCAGCTTTAACTCTAGCGCTTCCTGCAGGAACAAAATCGTTGTTGTGCACACAAACTGATGAGTCACCACAAGAAAATATTAATCAATCCATCTGCTCCAAATTCGGCAGAAATTTGGGAGCAAAATCAACGTGTCCAGACAAAATGAAATTGTGCAAGAATTGATCGTGATTGGCAAATAATGAAAAAATTTGTGAAGAAATGACGAATGTCGAAAAAGAGCAATTAACACCCGGAAATCCCAACACCGAAAATTGTGTGGCTGAACTGGTAATAAAAGAACATGGCATTTGCAGAACTATGCAGTGCTTTTGTTTCTGACTGTGCCTGCAGGAATGATAGAGAAGCATCTGAAGCATGAGTCGCAGCATGCAGTTAGAATTGATGTTAAACTGAGGTGGGAGGGGGGCATGCATGATTCGTTCTAGCGAGGGTAAGGCGTTGGCTCTGAAGCAGATCACGGCTGGGTCACTAAGAATTAGAAAAGCAGCACATCAAAAATACAACATAGTGAGAGCGCTGGAAGCTTGGTCGGGTTATAAGAGGATGCAGCTGGAGCAATATAGGTCTGCTGGTCAATACCGCCATAGGTGTGGGAGCCGATTGTTGCATCTGGGCTGGGGCTGCCTTCACCACTTCTTGGTCCGCCTGAATGGAGGAATGTTTCATCACGGTTAGTCAATACAGGCCACCTTACCACGGCAGCCGCAATATTGGAATACAAATCCACTTAACATGATGAATGCACATATTGGAGAGAAGATTCACTGAATCGCAAAACATCCGTTGGATTAAACATGGTATCAGGGCGCTCAGTGTAGAAGAATTTATGACAGGAGAAACGCATCACTGGTGAATACAAGGCATCGGCTGGGTAGCTTGTGATATAATTAGTGAGCCAGTGGTCTGTAGCCTGCAGCACTTAGACGGGATGGAGGTTGGATGATGTAAACATGATTGGATGTTCACAGTTGACAGGCGCCCTGCCTGGGGATGTGTCTGAAATCGGAAATCAGGCAGGGAGGAGGAGGAGGAGGCACGGAGTGGAATAACAATGAGCGTCACTAGTCGTCTCTTGGTGGTACAAACAGATGGACTGCTGCAATAAACCGATAATTGCTAAAGGACCAATCTAGTCTAATCGGTCTGCTATACAGTACAACTCAGGAGACAGAATAGGGATGGGGGAATCACAAATCAATAAGGGGATATACATGTACAGGGAAAGGCCATACATCACAAATAACTGAATGGGGGGATGGGGGGGTCAAAGCAGAAGAAGAAGCCATAGCGTCCACAAAAACACAAGAGGGATTGAACCGATACCAAACGTAGGAGGCAAACATTCGCTCTGGCTTGAGGCTACATGTATGACAAAAGGCCAAAGCCAGCAAACCAAAGGCAAAGGGGATATGACAACAAGCACAACTCAGACAGTCCATCCATCCATTGCTAAGCCTTTAAACTCTGAAGACCACAATGTGCAGGCCATCATACCAACAACGGCCGGGTTTCTGAATCCAAGTTTAGCTTTCTGTGGTCCATAATACTTGATGTACGAGTCACTGACTCTAAAAGTTGATCTTGATTGTAAGCTTGAATAGCTCACCAAATGTATGGAATGTCAAAAATACTAGACATAAAATGTGAAACATTAATCTAAAGTGTAAACCGAAGCATGGGCCATATGGAAAATAAAACTGGGATTCAGACTTTGCACAACACATCCACACCAATGTACATGTATGGTGAACTTGGACAACCAGCCCAAGTAATCGTTAGTTATGAAAAATGCAGAGAAAAATGCGATGAAAATGTACGTTCAAAAATTGTCGCAAAAGAGCAAAATAAAAGCTCTTTATGGCAAGTCATGCAGGATAGCATTTATCAGCCATCACCAGCTTTTACTTGTAGTTTGATGAAACAAAGGAAAGCAGGACTATTCAAGGGAAGTAAAAATGGCTTGAAGAAACAGGTGAAACCTTCACCAAGGAAAATGATGACAAATCATAACGTAACAAAAGACCACCGCCGCCACCAAAAAGTAGAGAGATGTGCTTGACATGTAGAGAGGTGTGAGTGATGAGACACTTATTCATCCACCTGACACCATCAGAACAAAATGATTTACCGCGCTAGTCTTTGTGACGGTCGTCTTGGTGACAGTCGTCTGGGCGAACTCCCCGCTCTGCCGGGCAGTTCTCTCCGTCTGTAGCTCGCTCTCGGCCACCCTCAGTTTATCCAGGGTGTCCTGCTGCTTCCTGTCCAATAGCTGGTACTCGTTCTGCAGGTTTCGCAGCTTGGACTGGAGGTCGAGGATCTCCGAACGCGTTTGCTCCTCCAGGTGCCTGAGCCTCTGGGAGAGGCTCAACAATTTGGCCTCCTGTTCCTTGCTGAGGCGCTGGGCCATGTCGCGCTGGTGGAGGATGTCGTCCATGTCGCTCCTCAGCCTCTCGTTCACCTTGTGCATCTCGTTGTACCTGAGCTCCGTGTTGCTGCAATCCTGCTCGGCGCGACGCAGCTTCTGGCGCAGGCTCTCCACCTCCCCGCTTCCCTGGCTCATGTTCACCTCCATGTGCTTCAGCTTCTCTGTTGCGGTGTTCCTCTCTAGTTCGAGCTCTGTGATTCGGCGGTGCAGCTCGAAGGCTTCCTGGTTCGCATGCTCGTTGTCGGATTTCAGTCGACGCCTCAGGCTCTCCAGCTCCTCCTCAAGTGCCTCCGTGTTGCCTCCCATCTGGCTCTGAACAGTTTCTATCTCAGTCACTTGCGTCTGAAGCTTGCTGGTCTCGGAGTAGTAAAAGTCATACTTGCTTTGCAGGTCCTCCTTCTCCCTCACCAGATCCTGCATTTTTCGTTCGCGTGCTGTCATGTCGTCATTGAGACCTTCAATTTTCAGTTTCAGCCTGCGAATCTCTTCCATCTGCTCCTCAATTTTCCCATCTTTCTCAGTGCTTTGACCCGCGGAACTCTCGAGGTTGCTCATCTTTGTCTCCATGGAGGTGATGTGCGTCTGTTTCTCCTGAAGTTCTCGACGGAGGCGATTCATCTCGAACTGCAGATCGTCAATCTTCTCCTGTAGCGACCTGTTGGCCTGCTTGTCCTGGTACAGCTTCTGATTCAGACCTGACAATTCACTCTCCAGATCCCTCGTCTTGTTCTTCAAGCTGTTGATTTCAGCAAATTTGTCCTCGTTGTCCCGTCGTGTCACTTCTAGGTCAGAACGCAGCTTACGTGCTTCAGCTTCCATGGCCCCTAGCCTCCCCTGCTTCTCGTTCAGTGCCATCTGAAGGTCGTTGCTCAACTTCATCTGAGAAGAAAGCTGTTCACTTTCTGCCCTGGTGATCTCTGTTGTCTTCATCTTGGTGATGTTGACCTCATCACGAGCGGACAACAAATCCGACTGCAGACCCCTGATGTCTGACTCCCGCTGAGCCAGTAGCTGCTCCAATCTCTCCACCTCAGAGTTCGCATCCCTCGCTTCCCGCTGGTAACGTTCCATGGTCGCCGTCCGTTCGTCCAGCTCTCGTCGCAGATCGGCAATCTTCCTCCTGAGTTCCTCATTCTCAGCTTCCAGCTCTCGAATCCTGCGACGAAGCTCCTCGATCTCCGACTCCCGGTCCCTCAGCTGTCCCTCCTGGATCTTGTGCTTGGACTTGAGAGCTTCGACCTCCTCGTTCAGGATGCTGATGTTGGATTGGAGCTTGGCGGAGTTGATCTCTGCCATTCCGCGGACCTCCACCAGCTCGGAGTTCAGCTGCTCCACTTCCGTCAGCTTGTCATGGTACAAGCGGTGGAGCTTGCTGTTTTGATCTAGGAGATCGTCATGCTCCTTCTGAAGGCTGGAAAGCCGTTCGTTGGTGGTCTGAAGCTGGCTCTCAGCCTCCGACAGCTAGTGGCGTGGGAACAGGGCCACGTTATGTCAACTACTTTTTTCATCCACATTTTTTTACCCCCAGTTTCCCAATTTCCCTTACAAATTTTAAATATTTGCACTCTGCAAGTGCACCTGTTTTCAGAATTTACTGCTTTGCAATTGCCCAATACGGACAAGTAAGACAACACCCTGCATAAAATTGAGACTGTAAACAACTTAAGGTTAATATAGGAATGATAGGCTAGTAATATATGTATGATAGGCTACTATGCGAAAGAAAAGTCAGAAATGTGCTATATACAGTCAGCTGTCCTATGCATGCACAGCCAAAGTGCAAGGATTCAACATTCAAAACCATCCAATTTGTAAGAACCAGCTGCATGCCATCTGGCATACATCAACCCAAATAAAAAGTCACCATGACTGTATAGCATACCCCATGCACCAAGTGCCCAGCCTGGACTGTTCTAAGTTGTACCACCATGAAAAATATTGCCTTAAGGCCAGTATCATTTACAGCACTGAAGCTCTCACCAGTTACTAGGCAATTAACTGCACCTTCTTGCATTACACAAAAGCAAGCTGCCATTGACGTCTTGTTGGGTAAAGAAACCGCAATCTAAGTATTGCAGGAAATTTGAGCTCATCGAAGAGTAGGCAATACCAGATGATACATTTTTGTTTTGTTTTAAAAGCTTTCTCAAACGTAGAATCAAAACAAATCATACAAATTATACCCAACAGTGTGCAACAGGTTTGCCCTGTTATACCTGTGTGACTACGAAGCCAGTGTGTGACTTTCTCCTTTTTCTGACCACAAAAAGGTACATGTAGAAGCTGCTCGTGAACAAAGCTGTGCATATTTACCACCTTGCTACTGTGTGTTCGGTGCAGGCTCTCTGAACAAACACTGCCAACTTGGAACCACCTTATGGCAGCAGGACAGGCTCACAACACAATGTTTGGATAGCTATGATTATAATAAGAATTTTGGCTTAAAATTTATGTTGGCAGTTTCTGTTCTTCAGTTTCTTTCCCCTTCCAAGAAGTCAATGACCCAAAAAACAAACAAAAAAGCTGCCACCAAATGTACAAATTACAAATACAAGCGACCTTGACCCCAAAACCAAAGATGGCCTTATTTTACTTTCCCACTTATGCCCAGGGTGTATTGCTTTGCTTTTATAACCTTATGATAAGCTTAAGGCGTGCCCCAGTAGGAAATATGAAGACCTACTAAGTCAACAGTTTTATAAACGGCACTGTGGAGTCTCTCCGCGTGTTGTTGGGACTCCTCAACCTACGAGCACAACAGACTTCCTTGATGAACAAATCCCACAAAAACACACATCCTCAAGACAGAACCCAACCAAGTCCTGAACCAAATACATCAAAACCAAAGACTACCTTACAACCAAATAAAAATCAAAAACAACCTTACAACCAAAAGAATAATGAAGAAAAATTATGGTTACTACCACCACCTGAAAATTAATGACCAAACTAATCAAATCATATATATTAATTAGATTAAAAAATGATGGAAGCATTATCATCATAAACCTACCCCATCCTACACCACTATAAATAACAATTATAACCTGAACCCCATTCTGATTTACAAATTAAGAATCTACTGAAGAAATAAAAATGTGTGAACACCTCAACCTCCTGGGTTGTGACACTAGTGCTACTTTCCTCGATCTACACCAACATGGGATCACAAAATGTCATTATGTAAACATGTGAATATTAGTAAGATTATTATATTAGGTACAGGGGGGTAACATGTTATTCATGTTGTCAGTAATGGATCCATGAGGGCTGGTGCACTGTTAGGGAGTCGCTTTACACATTTAAGATTCAACGTGATAAGAGGCAAGACAAAGCTCATTTATCATGTTGTGAAGTTATGATGTTGTGATGTTAACCATTACATTATGTCAGCGTTATGCTTCTTTATATATTGTTTGTGACATCATGCTTTTGCATGCTGAACATGTAAGTTAGTCTCATTAATTTTCTGACATGCAACGTGGCATATATTATATATCAGTTACAGTTAAGTTTCTTGGCTGGTACTTAGCGAGTCAGTACATACCATCATAGCGCTTGATGATGAATATGATGATGACTGCTGCTCCTGGTGCGATTGTAATGCAAAAACATCGGTGTGATACATTTTCTGCTTCTGACAGTACTGCAGTAACTGTGCTCAAGCTGTGACAAGTTTCTTTAACGATTTATTCCGTACGATCTGTACTGCTATCAATATTTTATGATCTACTGGCATGGTTCCACGTGCTTGTAACATTTTCTGACACACTTTAATTAGATGAATGTCCACTTTATTGTGTTAAGCATGCCCGTCACATTGTAACAGGGCCTGTTAAAAGCTGAACTGGTGCAACGTTACAGCCATACCGGTCCCACAGGAGTGCGAAATGTCACATAAATGTCAAACATAGATGCAGAATAGGGGGTTTACATTAATAGAAGACGTTTCAAAGACGATTTAAAAACAAAAAAAATTTGGGAGGAACCTTACCAAGATCTACATGGTTATACAAAGGAGATGAACTACCATTTACGGTTACCGTAGTACCAACAAATTCCCAACCACCTAGTTCTACCACCTTGGAGGTAACCAGCTAATACTAATACAAATGTAGTGGATAATGGGCCATTGTAGATTCTAGTGAGTCCAAAGCATGCGTTTATTCGATATTTTACCAGACCAACAACTAGAACTTATTCCTCAAAAGATAAGGAAAAACAGTACAGATGAGTGTAAGGTAGTGAATGCACTGCATTTGATTCTGATTCAGGAGAACGTTGTCATCAAAATATTCCACTCATGAGATCACAGACTACTAGTATATGACTTATGGATTATGCATAGTTAACAAGCCGCGTGTTGTACATGTATGAGCAAGGCACAGACATATATATGGGGTAAGGTTATATGCAGGGGAAGGTCAACACAGTTACAAAGTCAGTAATTATGATCAGAGCAAATTACTATGATAAACACATTATACCTTTGCAAACATGATAGCCAAATTATTGATTCTGAATGTTGAATAATTAATTTTGTAGAAACAAGCGAGGACAAACATACCATGTACTGCTGCTGGAATGTTCCGTTAGGAATCTTGGAAAGGTCATCCACGGCCTGTGTGTGCATGCGAGACAATTCAAGTCAAACATGCAGTCAGTCCACCGCAAACAAGGCCAATGTCAACAAACGCAGCAGTGACAAGCTACTCAAAACTGCTGAGGTAAATGCACTGGAGTTAACAGCAAAGTGTTGCTACTTGTAAACAGCCAATCATTCTTGGACACATGCCATGCAATTCTTAACATTGATTAATATTCAATAGGTTAATACAGTCAACTTTAATGTATGCAGTTCATAATTCAGCTGAGCAGCATATTATATCATTTTCCACACTGGCAAATGTTATTATAATAATAAATGATGGTTTCAAGTGAAATTGTTTCACAAAAGGTAAGACTGTAACATATACACTTTATAAACATAGTGACATTGACACCAATTCTTCAAAATTTATCCACAATGCATGTGTATCAGTAGAATATGAAACATTGTGCCACATATATGTATCCTCTAAAGGAGCACTTGTCTAGTACAGTTGTACATGTACATGTATGTTGAGGGTAGAAGAGAAATCTGACAGAACACACAGCCAGATGGCTGAGTTCATTACCAAATGGTGTTGCACAGAGCACTAAAGCCCAGTGTGACCAATATGTCTTAAGTGGTGACAACCTTAGGAAAAGTGCATATAAGGATAACAGAAGTCACCCAAGGTCAATGCCAGGAGGGAATGCACCAAAAGATGTTCTGTGACAGACAAGTTCTATATGTTCTATACACAGTGTATTTTGTACCGTGCAGGAAGGAAGGAAGTACAAGTCTGAAGGAATGCTAACATTGGACAGGGGTAAAATAGAGACCAGGCAAGGTAAAGTACAGGACAAACAAATTAGACATTCCTATAAAGCAAAGTACTGTGTGAGGAAAGAAACACTGACGAGTGGGGGAGCCGTCTGAATTGTTGTGGAATTCTGAATTAAAAAAAGTACCACATCTGGGGTAATGTTCGTTTCCGGTCTTGCAAAGCAGGTGCCCTTCAACAATGAAAGGAAAGAATGCCGGGAATGAAGCGAGAAGCTGGCTCCGATTCTGGGTGAAATACTTTTCTTGGCCTTGAGAAGAAGTGCTGCCATGAGCATGACGCTTTGCTTCATTTAGCCGACAACAAAATCCCAAGGTTTCTGTCACAGCATTTGGCTACTGGCTTTCATTGTTTTTTTTTACTTTTATGAAAACAGAGCCATCCATAATTCAGAGCAATAAACAGGACTTGGATGCTGCTGGTATGAAGTTTTATTCCCAGAGTCAAGGTACTGCCATTGCCAATAATATAAATCACAGCAACAACAATAAAACACCTGGGGCATGAAGTTACCCACGAAATTGAAAACATCTGTCATCCCGCCTCACAGAATGTATACATCTCATCATATTTCAATAATTTCCCAATTGCTCTGCAGGAATACAGTTTGACATGCTACTCTTACAATTCAAAGCATGAAGGGGTAACATTTCTTATTTGTTAGTTCTCCTATAAGATGGAGGACACTTTAATCTGTATATCTGATCTGCACGAACAACACTGACAGCAAAATTGACGCAACACTCTGCAAAACTGACACAGAGAATTTTCCCAACCTCACCAATTTGACCTTAAAGGAGCTATAGAGCTTCTGAGGAGGCTAGAAAAGTAGACAACCACAGACAATTCCCAGTAGTGAATATATATTGACAGCCTAAACAAATAAATGGTATACAAGAGAAACTCTTACCCAAACCACTGTGTAGTGCTTGGCCATAGTTCTGGAGATTCTGATGAGGGGCTAGTGTTCGACGGGGACAACTTCTTTGCGAGAACTGGCCCTTAAGAAAGCCTGACAGAAGCTCTTACAGGCCCCCTTAATCCGTAAACTAGGCAGTTGACCCAGCAAACTAACTACAACCTGTGAAGACTGGCTGGTTTCCAGCTGTTGCAACTTTAACCTTGTTTGGCTCCGCCTCTTTTTATACCGCTCATTTGGAAAATACAAGCAAGGCCAGCTTACAGACTGCAAACTGACCTGAACACCCTTCTAAAGAAAGGTTTCCAACGATGTTGTCTTTTACTTTTATTGATCCACGAAGGACGAAAGCATTGTGTCCTGTTATACAAACAGCAAGAGGGCTCTTCAAGAAGTTTTAAATGGCAGATAGAAGAAAGAAGAGAAAGAATCAGTATGATGAAGAAACATTGCTCTTCTTAATGGCTGAAAGAGTCATGTGAGTCAAACAAAGGTTAGGAAAATGAAGGCTATGGAAAGAGACTTATTTACAAAAGAAAGCAAAGTCACAGTGAGGTAAGAAACAACAAACTGATGTCGTACTCATGTTTGTAGTGGTGTGACAAGAATGTAATCTGGCCGAGTGAATGTTGGGATACACATAGCAGATGAGACTGAGTTTTTAACAGCAAAGGAAAAATAGATACAGAAAATGTTGAAGCCTGCATGAGTGTAAGACGTTTCTGAGAATGACCCGGTTCTTAAGATCTAAAACTTAAAATTTGAAGGATACATGAAATCAATTTATATGATATAAAAGGACAACTTCTTACCTGGACTTTGTATGGGCTGCCCTGGATGTGTTGTCCTCCAAACCTGATGGTGATGGTGTACTCTCCCTGCTGCTGGGCCGTGTAGAAGATGTCGAAGGTTCCATCGTCATTCTCGACAACGTCAACGTCCACATCCTCGCCGTTGGCGTCCTGGATGGTGCAGTTGACCTTGCCCTTGCCGGCAGTCTTGCAGTTCACAGTGACGCAGGTTTCCTCTCCAATCTGGATGTACGGCTGCATTCCCTCACCTGTGGGCATGTGATGGTCTTTGTCAGAAAAGCGGTTTGCTGCAAGACTTTGTCAAAGGATAGCTCTTTTGTCAGTAGAAATGTTAAGAATGCACATTTCTCCAAATTTGTAGAATAGCTTGAGGTACATTTGTAAGTGCCATTTTGGGAAGGCAACAAGATAACTTGAAATGTTTCATCCACTGCTCAGAAACTGGGGAACCACTCAATATTTGCTGATATCTTATGTCAATTCTCATGATTCCGCCACATACCCTAAGACCACGTGACCATATTTCTAAAAAAGTGTTATCGAAGCCTTCTCAACACTATTTTGTCTTGGACAGCTAAAGTGTGCAGAACTTGGGGATTGCTGATGGTTCATTTATTTAGTAGGACTCTTTAAATTTATGTTGTATTTTTTGTGTGGTCCTAGGGTACCCAGAAGAATTATGAGAGTTGACATTATAAGGTAAAAAGCCATTTTAACAGTCTAGTCACTCAAATCGTGCAGAAATACAGCATGGCATCAGATCAACAAGCATCACAAACTTTCAAATCATGCAAGAGTTTCCCCTGTAGCTACGTACTGAAGCTTTAACACAGAGCGCACAAACTACAGCATGAGATGTACATGAGAGGACAGTCAATGTCAGGGTGGCATTCTACGTTCGTGACATCTTACGTTTTGTGACTGAAGTCTGGAAATTTTGAAATTGGTCTATTAAGTCAAGGGGAAAGGAACTAAGGAATCTCACAACTGTCTTTGTAAATGTTCAAAAGCATGATGGTCGCTGTCTCTACTCTTTGAGAAGCATTTTTCAAGTGAAATTTTAGCAGCCAAGTCAAACGATCAACGTGTATACTTACAGCATTCGTGCAACAGCCTGGTTGAAACCTTATCAGCTCTTTCACACAAGCCAAAACAGGACACCCCATATTGGCCATCTTTTGAACATACAAATTTAACAGACTAGAATATACTAACAGTGCAAAACATGGCCAACATGGGAAAAGTCTTTGGTAGAATGCCACACTGTGATAGCTCCAGAGCATCCCCACCTAACACTTTGCACATCGTACCTGTTTCTCTATACCGTACAAGGCTTAGCCACCTTTCTGTTTACAAAGCCCTTAACAGTGATGTACAAATACTTCACACTGCTGATGCACTGGTACGTATTCTTGGCAAAACTTCAGCTACATGGCATTGTTAAAAACCTTTAGAGCCACCTTCCAAAGATGACATTGGTGTCATTAGCAATCTCAACATTGTGCTTAGCATTTGCAGAGACTAAATAAGTCAAGAATTTGTGTCAGAGCATCAGCTATGTGGAAGGTTTGTAGCATTTATGATTAAGGGTACTGTAGACAGGATTGCGGTGTGTACTTCATCAACTTTGTCAACTCCACCAGTTACCCAAAGACTGCCACATTAAAAATATTGGTGATATCAAGGCCTTCTATAGAATGTCTTGAACACCTTGACATCTGAAATGTACATATCTCCAGGACTAGTGATGCTGCATTTGTAGATGTCTTTGAATTCACAGTTTTTTTAATGTGGTGTAAGATGACTTTTTTTACATTTAGCTTTTAAACATGTTGATAATTGTATATTGCTTGATAATTCAGTCTTTAACTGCAATAAACCAATACAGCCATCTTGGAATCTTGAAATCATATTTTTTATGTGGTGGTCTTAGGGTACCTGACAGAATTACGAGAGTTGATATTGCAATAGCCTGGATGCCAGACCCATAGCACACTAGGCCCAAAGTTATCCAGTGCACACTAGATAACTTTGGGGATAGTGTGCTATGGGTCTGGCATCCAGGCTGATCTTACAAATGTACGTAGAGAAATGGGTGCGGTGTGGTAGGAGTTAGGAGGAGGTGCCTGTCATGGTTGTCCTTACCTATCCACTGCCCCTGCCCAACACGCCCAGGTGGGCTGATGCGCACTACAGACAACACACCACAGGTGAGAGTGCAAAAGAGTCAGACAGTTGGTGAAGTAAATGAACAACAGGTAAAAAAAGATGCTTTTGAAAATGGTGGTCAGAAACAAAAAACAATGGCGGGTCAGGTAGAAAATAGAGATGACTGTACGTGTGATCATAGCAGTACATGTACATGGGAGATGGGTAACAGTTGAAGAAAATCGTGACGAAATAAAAAAGAGGACAAAAATAGAGATTTTTGCATTTTCTGACAGGCTACAGAACACTACAAGTCAAGAGAAGAAAGATGACTCTACTGGAAAGATGCTTCAGAAAATACATCTCGAGAAGTACACCGAACTTGAAGAGGAAGTGCTAATGTACCATCTTAAGGTACTGATTCGCACTACACCTTTCGAGCATCCTCAAAAAAGAGCAGTCTGCAAGATCATCGTAGTTCTAAGAGAAAGGAGACACATCTCCTCCCATTCTCCCTACCTGTGACAGAACACTTGTTGGCATCTCCGGTGGGTTTGACGGTGATGCGGAAGGGCGACCGCGGGACCTGCTCGCCTCCGTACTTGATCTCGATGGTGTAGTTGCCGGACTGCTCGGGGGTGTAGGTGATGGTGTAGGTTCCATCCCCGTTGTCGTGGATCTCCGGGCTCTTCATCCTACCATCTGGGTCCTGGAGGAAAGAAAATAAACATCTTTACCATCATTCATTCCTTCATTATCATTATGTATAGCAAAGGTGACTGTCAACTTGAAGGTTATTGGACATAGATCTGGGTCTTGGAGTAAGGGGAAGAAACATTTTGACTATGTTAATATCTACTAGGCTATCATATTACATAATGGAATTTACTGAACACAAGGAAATCTTGACAACACCAACAGTGTCATCTAACAGTTAACCACAAGTATACATGGGAATATCTTTGGCACTGGCTAACTTGCACCTCACCCTTTGTAGATGGAATACTGGTGGGTTTGACTTTGTCAGATTCAGACATCCCATCCTTACATTGGGTCTGACTTTCCTGCCGAGGTAAACAACTCGCGGAGCCGATTTACTTCCCGCTAAGCTTTCCCTACTGTCCATCCATGGAAGCGCGGCTTGTTGGGTTTGTGAGGACGGACTCCAGACAAGGCTCCCACAAGCGTAACAGATTTTTGGTGTGTCCATACTCCGGACGGTGTGACGACTGCGAAATCCGTACTGCTGGTTCTGATGAACAAGCTGTACTAAGAACTCTTGGATGGTCTGAACTAAAACTTGATACCGCCCTTGAGACTTGCGAGGGATTGACCAAGATATTCTGGGACCCCTGAGTATCGTGTTACCTCGTTACTGCATATAGGTCAAGTGTACATGTGGACTCAAGACTCCTCTGAACCAGACAGAGAGACGTGCAACCAACACATATTTACTGATGGATTGGAAAATGATTATAACACAGACCTTCACAGCAAGCAGAATTTAGGAGAAACGTCTGAAATATTTCTAGAACCCAAGGATTTAAATGAAATAGGCAGACTTAAGGCATTTAAGAAGCTGTAGCCAAGTCTTGATGCCCCAAAGATACTGGCAACCTACATCTTGGCCATGAATGTCCAATAGAAATGTATGGCATGTTCAGACCTTCAGCATACTTACTCACTGGGTAGTCTGTCAACTTGTTAACACACATTATTATATTCTCAAGTTACATTTGGGTTATGGGGGTTCAGTCTGAAGTTACTATGGTTTGCATATGCAGGTACTCAAATTGGATGAAAGTTTAACACTCTTATCCCATTCAACTTGACAGCATAGTTTTGTTTTACATGTTAGACTTTTTGTGGTGAAACATTGTGCTTGTTTTCGTGGAATTGTGTTGTCTGTTTTTTTCTTATATATCAGATTTTCTAGTTGTCTTGGCACCCCAGAACATCATAAAGTGGAACACACTGTTATGGGTAAATCAGAAGAATTACAGCTGCTGTAATTTTGTGGCTGTATGCCTGAGTAGGATGGCTACAGAATGATATAACAAACTTAAAATGTTGATTAAGGTTAGACATCCAGACTAGTTCTGACTTGTTCTATCAGTTCATTTTAGTGATGCTGAAGAAGAGTGATGAGTGACAGAAGAGTGATGGATGTCACTCGAAACATCTGAAAATAATCTCAGTAATTTATCCAGTAGTAGAGTTTGAATTGTCTTTAAATAACAAACTTATGTTTGGATCGTACCTCCAGGATGACCTCCAGGTCGGCGTTGCCTGCATCGCGGCAGTCGATAGTGAAAGAGATGGGGAAGGATGCAGGCACACCCTGCTGCAGGCCAGGGCCTGTGGCCTTGACCTTGCTGGCATCGTAGGGTGGCAGCACGCGGACATTATATGGACTGGAAAAGATACAGGACATCTCACAAGTCAGTATTGGAGTCATTCCAACAACCTTAAAATCACAGTCAGGGCTCAAATTACATTATTTGGTAAAGGTGCAAAGGTGCACATGAGAAAAAAAATACTTACCGGTACACTTGAAGCTTACATGTACTTTAAAAATTAAAAAATTAGGTGCACAGCACCAAATCCATGTGCACCACACCTGACAAAGTAGATGGGATATATGAAACTTTCCAAAGTAGTATAATAATGTATTAGGATGAAAATATTTTGAAATTCTTAAAATTTGTTTGCAGTACTAAAAAGAAAAGCTAGGTGGCATGGCAGCTGACCTCTGTGGGATGCTCTGGTTGTCGTACTTGACATCGACCTTGCAGGCCCCCTCGCTGGGTGGGATGTACTTGACTGTGTGGGTGCCATCACGGTTGTCCGTGACCTCAGCGTTCACTGTCGCACCTGGGAATGAAAGTTTAGTACAGTTTTAGAGTTTGTGTCGAGAGGATGATTGACACCGTAGCTAGCATGTAGTCAAAGGCAGATGATAGTAATTCTTATTGAATGCTGATGCTTTACTGACATTTTTCATAAACACATCATGTATATCATTTAGTCAGACCCATCTACATGTAAAACTCTAACTAAAATAGCAAAGGGACCACTAATTTTTTTACCCAAACCACTGGTTGGGTGAGGGAACAAAGGGACCACTTCACTCTAGGTCTTCTTTTCGCTTCCAGTACTAAAGAAGTGTAAAAACCAAACAGAGGATCCTCACTGTACACAAACACAAGTCCACCTACCCATCTGTGATGTGACCTTGACATCCAGAGGTGCGCTGCCCGTCTTGGAGTGGTCCACGGTGAAGACCTGCATGTTCTGCGCACGGACACCGCCCTTCTCCAGGCCGGGTCCATACGCCTTGACCTTGGACACGTCAATGTCGTCCTTGATCAGCACAGAGAACGGGCTTCCTAGAGTGGGGAGAAATGAGAGTTTGATCCAGATCAAATTTTGTTGAAAGACTTCAAGAGTATAATAATTCTGTGATTTATTGGACTATTTGAGAAATCATGAGTGTAAAAGATTTTCCTTGTTTTGGAAGAATCAAATGTATGTAACTATGAGAATGTATATGAGACATAACAGAATGTATATGAGACATCATTTCTGATTGGCCGTTCAGATGTGACCTTACCTCTGATTGGCTGTTCTCCGTAGGAGATGTGGATGTCGTAGTCTCCAGGAGTGGTGGGGAAGTACTCCACGGTGCAGCTGCCGTCCTTGTTGTCCTTGCACGTCATCTTGGCCTCCGATGGACCCTCAATGGCCAGGCCTAGACCACCAGTACCAGCACCCTGGATGTGGCAGGGAAAAATCAATCATAAATACCGATCACTAAATTTTGTTAAAACTGGAAAGCCCTGCTAGACTTAACCTAAAAGTCAAGTGGAGGTAAAGGGTGAAATATACCAACAACAGTCTCCAGAGGTCTCTACACCACAGCCAGAACCTACCTGTTGGAGTTTGTAGGTGAGGTTAAGTTGAAAATTACTCCATTGTCTACCATGCAGTACCTAAAACATGCACTAGAGGTCTCTGAACTGCAGCCAGAACCTTAGTATCAATGGTGAACTGTACAGTTACAGTTTGTTGGTTAGGTAAAAAGTTAAAACTACTCCATTGTCTATTTTAAGAATGCAGTACCTAAAACAATCACTAGAGGTCTCTGAACAGCCAGACCTACCTTAGTCTCGATGGTGAACTGTTGAGGTTTGTCGGTGAGCCCACCCTCCAGTCCGGGCCCGTAGGCACGCACCTTGGACGGGTCGCAGCCCTCCTTTGCCTGCACCTTGAAGGGAGCTCCCGGCACCTGCAGCTCCTCGTACAGCACATCAATCAGATGGCGGCCTGGGGAATACAGAAATTGTTCAACAGTTGTTGCAAACTGGCTGGATGTGACTGTTAAATGTGCTAAGATGTGAGTGGCTGGTTAAAAACTGAAAAATGATTGTAAATTAAGTTAAAGATTGAACTGTATCTGAATTAAGTTTTGCTTACTAGAAAATTAACTTTTTGAGAGTTGTGAAAAGATAGGGAGATTCTATAAACAGCATAACTATAGATTCAGTGGGGAAAACTCCTCACAGATAAGGAAGAGTGAATCATCCTAGAAGTTCTATCTTACTCTTGTCGGTAGAATGCAAATCAAGTGAGAACAGGCATGATTTCAACCATCAACCCTCTGGTCCATAGGCAAGATGGCTAACTACTGTACCACAATGACATACACTGCTGAGTTTGTTCTACAACTACGTTGTTCCCCAGTTTAGCACAATCTTGTAACAGCAGAGCCATAAAAATTTGTACTGATCCATTGTAGCACATACTTGAAGTAACATCAAACATGAATGGAACAATTCATACCTTCTTCGTATGGTGTGTAGGATGCGGTGTAGGTTCCATCCCTGTTGTCCTTCACAGCAGCCTCTGTCTTGGCTCCGTTCGGGTTCTGTACCACACAGCGTACGTTGTCTCCTCCCCTCCTGCTCACCGACTTCGCATCAATGGTAAACTCAGTCGGAGCATCCACAAACATACCTTAAAGTTCAAACAATGCCTTTTAGTTTGATCCTTTTGCAAAAACAAATTGTAACTGGTACTCCTATTTCTTTTTACAACAGCATAGCAATCATTAAAGTTTAAGAACCAAGTAAATGTAAGAAAGTGAAGTGTTGAAGGAAATATAGAAAAACAGGTGTAAAGGTTCGCCTGAATCAGCTCTAATGTCATCCATAAAGCATCCATCCATATATTAGGTACATGTACATGGTGTACTACATGTACTTCTGTGGATAAGATTTAAGGCACTTAATATATGATTCTCTTGGCAAGTATTAATTTTGTAGGAAGAGGGTTGTCAGATTTGGAATGATAGAATCTCACGAGGTATTCATTCAAGTATGACATTCTATGTGAGGCAGATACCTAAAGACACAGAATACATTTTTGAGCAAGTTACACGAAGTATATACTAGGAAGCAACTCACACAGAAGGAAGAGTACAACATTCACATTGACAGAGTAGAGGACACAACAATAAAGCTTTCACAAGAGAGAAGGATTTTAAATATTTGATATAGAAAAACACAGACTTCAAGGTAATAAGACATAGAGATATTTTCAATGTGAATGCATCATCTTCAGACAGACACTGTTGAAGTCTCCTTCAGCTGTTAGTGGCTGAGACCTCAGATGGGGGATGTGTGAGTTTTAGGGACGACAATTATGGTATGGAGAGAGTGAGGGGGTTAGGTCACTCCATGGTGCGTCACCTTCGACTCCGGGGCCGTAGCACCTGATCCCGCTGACATCCACCTTCTGTTCGATGGTGATCCGGATGGGGACCTGCGGGATGGGGTCCCCTCCGTACTTGATGGTGATGGTGTAGGAGCCCGCGATCTGGGGCACGTACTTGATCCGGAACGTGCCGTCGCGCGTGTCCTCGATCTTCACATCCACGCGTTCGCCCGTCTCCGTGACGACCTCGATGGTGAGCTCGGCCTCGCCGGCTTCCCGGATGTCGACGGTGAACTCGCAGGGGTCGCCGGCCTTGTTGCCTGGAGACAGCCCAGGGCCACTGGCCTTGACTTTGGAGGCGTCGTGAGCAGGGACCACCCTGGCGGGGAAGGGAGACCCGGGGATGTGCTGGTCAGCGTACATGATGTTGATGCTGTACTCCCCGACATCCTCGGGCCAGTAGGACACAGAACACGTGCCATCTCCCCTGTCCTTGCACTCGATACGCGACTCGCTGGGACCCTCGATGGTCAGGCCAAGTCCACCCTGTCCTGCCTCACGTGTGTCGATGGTGAACGTCTGCTCCCTGTTCACCTTTCCACCCTTCAACCCTGGACCATACGCCTTAACCTTGCTTGGATCTGCCCCGGGCACTGACTCAAAACCGAAGGGGCTGCCGTCGACTGCCTGGCCATCGTACCTGACATTTACTGCATACATGCCCACTTCTAGCGTGGTGAAGACGCAGACGTAGTCGTCTCCTCTCTTTTCAACGCGAGTGGTCTTCAACAGCTTTTTAGTGGTAACAGACGTGATGGTGATCTCCACGACTCCCTGACCACCTGCCCCACGCGTGTGCACGTAGAACTCCTTCTCCTGGTTGACAATCACCTCTGTACATGAAGACGGTGTAAAATATGTGATAACTGCAGCTATAACTCACTGCGACTTTCCGGTTTCCTTGAATCTTATATGATCCCGTTTTTGCATCTTGGATGGGGCAGTAGGAAGGTTGATAAAACAGCGTGTTATGTGAGTTGACTGTGTGAGTGTCACTCTTGCGTGCAAACATCCTCAATCAAAAAGGAATTCAAAGAAGAAAGTTCAAACAAGCCCTTTGGCTTTACAGACAGGGAAAGAAAAAAAATAAGGGCAGGACTTTTAAAAAAAACACACAGAAGAAGTTACTGTTACAGTTATGTTTTCCCTACGTCCTCTAGGGTAAAGCATAAAAGACTCGAAGTGTTACAAATTGTGAGCTTTTTGACAGTTTTGGTTTGATTATAACTGTTCATGTGAAACTCTCATTACTTTGTGACTTATTAGGCATCATGACAAGACCTCCTAACGATGGTAGGGAAAATACACTGTTTCAGCGTGTTAGCCTAAGTAAGACTTTATCAAGTTAGGATCACATCATAACAGAATCACAACTCAAGAACACAGACCAAGCAATATACAAACAGGGACAACCAGGAAGCATCATCATACAGAGGTTGAGCAGAACATTGATGCAAATTTTCTTACACAACAATTCGTTAAGGACAGTTTTCACTCAAATACAGCACACAATGTTAGGAAGCAAGCACACAGTTGATGCATGCTGTTACAGTGGCATATTTGTGCTCTGTGGTGCAAACAGTTAGAAATTAAAAGCTGTTACAGCAGAGTTATTAGTGATACCCACCATTTCCAGCAGTCAACACCATTAGAGGAAGGTCTACATGTAATTTAGTAAGAGTAGATTACAAGATTTCCCAGTGCCCAATCCAAGAAAAAATGCCAAGACGCCCTTACTTCTACACCTATGTGCAAGGAAAGAGAAAAGCCAGCACCAATACTACATAAATGTGCGCACACAGAAATGCAACTTGCAGATAGATAACACCATAAAGCAACACAGTACAGGAATTGAACACCGCACAAATAACAAGGAATCACTGCAGGAAAAAAAAAACAAGAGAATGCCTAACTGATAGTAGTCACCATGTACAATTATATTTGTCAGTTGTACTACATGTACAATAAAGAGCCTTCACTATCTGTTTTATTAATGAAATTTAAAAAATAAAAACAAGAAAACGCAGCACTTACTCTCTCCAAGCCCATCGACCTTGACCTTGCTGAGGTCAACAGGTGGAGCCACGTTGACCTTGAAGGGGCTCTTGGGAATGGGTTTGCCGGCGTAGTTCACAGCGACATTCATGGGCCCAGCGGCCACGGGGGTGTAGTGGACGGTGAAGGTCTCGTCCTTGTTGTCCACAATGTTCACATCCTTAGCTCCTCCCCCTGTAAAATTGGATGTAAATAACATGAGAAGGGACATAAGAAGAGCATACTTGAGCAATCACAAACCAATGAAGCACTGTACAACGTTCCAAAAGAAAGAAAGAAAATAAATGTTGATGATAGGCATGAGTAGAACATTTCAGTAGCTGTGTGTGAGCAAAATCAGCACCAACACAAGAAAATATATTTGATGACATTTTCAGCTTCATGGTTATATAAGTTGTGCCAATTTCCTGGCTTGAATATCCTTAACACAAGTTTTTTTTGACCAGCAGGTATAAGTGGGCCTTTTGAGTTTTGTAAGAGGGAGTAGTCGCTGCCTGTAGCAGGGTGTTACTACACTCCTGTGGACTCACCCACACTGTATCCGATGGGAGGGGGTTTAGATACAGGTGGTGGTGTAGAGGGGGGTACACCAGGGCTTGTGGGCATGGGAGGGGGTGCTGCCTCGGCCGCAGTCCAGGGGGGCCAGACTTTCTTCTGATCAGGAGAGAGGGGGGCAGGGGATGACACAGGCTGAGGGGATGCTGGTGGGGTAGCTGGCACAGATGTGGGTGGAGGTAGTGGTGGTGTTGTATCAGGTACAGATGGTATAGAAGTGGTTGGAGGGACCGGTTCAGTATCCAGCAAAGGTACAGAAACATCTGGTGATGCCTGCACAGCAGCTGGCACAGAAGTGGGTGACGGTGGTGGTGTGGTGGTGGCTGGTGCAGGTGGTATAGGAGTCGTTGGAAGGGCCAGTTCAGTATCCAGGGAAGGTACAGGAATATCTGGTGACGTTGGTTCAGTAGAGACTGGAGATGCTGGTGCCATAGCAGGCACAGGTGGAGGTACAGCAGTGACTGGAGAGGTGGGGGCTGGTAAGGGGGTTGTTGGGATGGGGCTTACAGCCTGAGTAGGCGATGTTGGGGCAGCCTCTAGGTCCACTACAGACAAGAGGTCACGTAAGAGAATAAGCTTTCTGTGCTGATGTCTAGGACTTCAGAACAGAATGCTGACAAACAGAGTCTTAATGAAGATCACAGATCACAGAGTAACCTGACAAAGTTGATAATTTTTTTCTGACAGAACCAAGAGATTTTTTTGTCTGTGTTCAAAAAGCCAAAACTGCTGACCAACAGTCAATGGAGATGACCTCATAAATTTTTCATACCAAAACATCTACAAGAACATAAGAGAACAAATAATCTTTTGATAAATATAAGGTACATAATCAAGAAGTATTCCTCACCCCTGGATGGCCCGACGAAGTCCAGGTCCAGTTTGCCCTCTCCAGCTCCACGTGTGTTGACTGTGAAGTAGGTAGGCTTTCCTGACACAACACCTGGGGACCAATTAAAATACACTTTAGTAAAGTCCATTGAAAAACACACTTTACTTGGTCCTCACTGGGGAATACAATTAGGTACTTACATGTATGTTGTCAATGATCACAATAAAACCATACTTACATGTAGCTGGATTAAAAAGTAAGAACAAGAATATACTCTGCAAGCCAAATTTGCAGCATTCAAAACTTTATTTGCAAAATTTGACATTCTGCAATATTGCAGAACACTGAAAAAAAAGTATTACTACCACTGGGTTATATCTCACCTGTAGGTTCCAGCCCAGGTCCCTCCGCCCGCACCTTGCTGGCGTCTCCAGACGACTCCACCTGGATGGTGAAGGGACTCTTGGGGATCTCCTGCTCACCGAACATCACCATGATGGTGTAGCGCCCGGCCGCGGGCGGAACGTAGCTCACCGTGAAGGTGTCATTGTCGTTCTTCACAATGTCAAAGTCAATGTCAGCCTCCCTCTCTCCAACCACGCCGGGTGAACACTTGATGCCGATGCTGACATCACCTTGGATTCAAAATTTGAAAAATATCACCATCTGGCATTGTGTTCAGATAAAGATTATACCTCAAAAGGAATATCTATATGCATGTAGTACATATCAATACAAAATGTATGGAGAAAAAGGAGGGAGGGAGTATTCAAGATTAGTTGCCACTAGCATGCAGGGATCTACATGGGTATGTCATTAGTATTATATATATTACTCTACACTTGGACCAATGTTATCAATAGCACTACGTCATGTACAGTATGGGGTAAGGTTTACATGTATGTAACAGGCACTACATTGTACTGAGTGAAAAGGATTGGAAAGAATTTAATGTCTGGAGTGTTCCCTGACATGAAAATGTTTGCTTCAGAAAAGACAGCTGGAATCAAAATTGGCAGGATGTGTTCTAGTGACCTGACTGCTACACAGTTTACAGGGGGTAAGGGTTGGATTTGACCAGGAAGAACTGGGGAAGGGGTGTGTAAAATTGGAAGAACCAGTAGCCAAGTTGTACAGGGATTTTCTACACAGAAAAATGTAGTCTTTGCGACATGAAAAGTGATAAAGTTGGTAATTTTGACAGTGTGGATGAAAGATAATTGTGACTCTCAGCAGCCACAGGAGAGCCCTTTTTGACCGGAAAACAGAAAAAATGTCCATGGCCCGAGTGTTAGATTTGAGCGTAGACAGCCGGATACCATCACAGGACAGTCGATTTTGAGGCTGGGTGAGGATTGTACCATACCAGCTAAATTGTTGTGTACAGCTGCCTTGTCCAACTTGGTGTTGGCCTTGCCCTGAAAGAGCTTCCAGAAATGCTCTACGTACAACTCTAAAGCTGTGAGCCTTTTCCTTCTCACCCTGTATGCTGGTGGTTTGGGGACACACAAACAAGACACGGTGTTTTAGCCCTGGGGACAGCAGCACCCTGACTCTGACATCCAGTGGGACGGCCAAGAGCCAGGGGTCTCTCCAAGCTGATGATGGGATAGAAAAACTTGACATTTTTCTGATATGCCACATTGGCACAGCCAGAAGAATAGTATGATTTTCTATCCCAACATCTGCTTGGAGATTTGCCAAGTGTAGCATGTGTGTAGAGCTAGTCTAAGGGTACAGTCTTCACTTCTACACGCAGGTTTAGTAATGCTACAAAATACATATCGGGTGTCTAATGTTGTTAACTACTATGGATAACTCAATTTCTACCATGCTAAGCTATTAGAATTAGTACATTAGGCACAGATCAGATGCAAAGGTACAATGGAAATGTTCAGTGCTGATAACTTCAAATGTCACTTCAGTGCAAGGAAACAAATGTGTATCACATGTGTTCCATACTTGTATACTGTATGTTCATAATCATAGAAAAAATAACATTGGCCATAACTATTCACAAAACTCTAAATTCACACCCAGCCCTCTCCTAATAGACCTTTATGACATGACTGACCAAACACATGTCTCAATCTTTTTAGTTTAAATCTGTCCTCCAATGCCAGGCTACTTGAAAGTCGTTGGACAGACACTTCAGATTCTTAAGATGCGATAAGAAGCGCTTATCTTCCTGACAGGGAACATCTGCTGTGATCGTTAGTCTCCTTATTCCACGGTTAGTCCGGACAAATAGTGAACAGGCCTATAAAAGGCAGGGACATTTGTGGAGAGGCATCTGTAGAATTTTCGGGGAGAGATTTGGTGGTATTTCTGGCCTACTACTGTCCAGTAATTGGTAACAAATTTTGTACATGTCCCAACTGTACATTGTGTATGTTATTAATCAAACTTTTCAATATCATTGCCTCTAAGAAAAGGCACCTTGATTTTTCAATACCGACAACTGTCTTGACCTGTTTACACTACAGATAAACAGATAACTCAATCGAGGAATCATTTTGATTAAATGAATGATTATTTGTAACAGTCACATAACTGTAAACAGTTGTATTTAAAATTCCAGTACTTTCATTACACAATTTCAAAACTGCAGTACCTGCTGGAGCCACTAAGAGGCATAACAACCACTTATGAGATCAACTCAAACAATGGCATCATAAAATGTATTGATTATTTAGCTTTGTATGTTTGTTTACTTGTATTTAAAAATGTAATGATATGGGCCTTTGTGCCTGAAGTAAAAAATAAATAAAACAAAAATAAAATTGGTACATTTGTGTACATGTGTACCTACCACTGCCTGCTTCTGTGCAGTCCACGGTGAACTGTGTGGGCTTCCCAGACTTCAGGCCAGTCTTCTCCACACCGGGTCCATACACGCGCACCTTGTTGGGGTAGCTACCCTCTGCAACATGCACCTACAAACACAGACGAACATAGTTATTTTCATGTACACATGCACTGTGAAAGAAGACACCATTTTATCGAAACACATGTCCAAAAAGAAGACACCATTTTATTAACATGTCCAACAGAATATCTATTATAATTGATTTCTGAATGATACAGATAACTTTCATTTGCATTTACCATAATGAAAAGAACAATTTCATTGTTTTGTCCTCATACCATCAAGCCTATAGGTGGTCTGGGGATGTATGTACTTTTATAATACACTATATCGTGACAGTCTAAAAGCCTTGGAAATAAGAACATGGTAAGTTATTATAGGAGACTACAACTTAATTCAAGAGTGCTGAAGATTAAATATTGGACAAGAAACTTGCAGAGAAGACCCTACATGTAGCAGTACTTACCCTGAATGGACTGTTGGGAATGTTGACCTGGTCCCAGGAGATGTCGATGGTGTAGCGGATGGCCTTCAGCGCCGTGTACGTGCAGGTGTAGGTCTTGTTCCCGTTGTCGCGCACCTTCACGTCCAGCTTCTCCGCCTCCTGGTCGTAAGCCCAGACCTGCAGCTGTCCTGGCGGCACCTTCTTCGCGTCCACAGTGAACTCCATGGGGTGGCCCACAACGATGCCTGTCTTCTCCAGTCCTGGTCCATATGCTTTCACCTTCATTATACAACAAAGTTAGTATTGTTATTCACATAATTATGTGTTAACATATTAAACACAGCTACAATAATGCCTGTCTTCTCCAGTCCTGGTCCACACACTTTCACCTTCATTACATACATGTAATAAAGTATTTTATGTCATACCTGGGCCACAATAACGTTCAGTACTGGTGTTCTGGCCCGTGTGATAACTAACGGTATCTCACAGGGTCCTAACGGTTATCACACGGGCTTCCAAAAGTTCCATAGAATAATTTTAAAGCATTTTGTGTTTCTCCAAAGGTCTCTTAAATGTAGAGGTCTCTGATTTCCTCTCTTAGCTTAACCTCAAAAATATGTGTAAATCACTAACTGGGACCCTACATCTGCTTGGAGATTAGAAAAAAATGGCCCCTACCTGCCCAGGTGTGAACTTCTTGTCTTGAGGTCTGATCTGCGCCATGTAAGGGCTGTTGGCGATGTCTTCGTCATCTGTGACGATGTGGACTGCATACTCCCCGGCCTCTGTTGGCCAGTACACCACGTCGCACGACCCGTCTCCGTTGTCATGGCATTCTATCTTGGCTTGTGACGGCCCCTCGATGGAAAAGCCTGTTGTTTTGGGTGAAAACAAATTCTACAATTAAGTTTTCGAAAAGCAGCATGTACAGTGTGCTAATAGTATCAGCATCAATAACAGACCACGACAACAGTAATATCTATGTATCAACTTGATACATGCACAGCCAATCGGGTTAAGCTATAACTATAGGCTCCAGCCTAAAATTATCTGCCACAGCAAAAATGACCAATTTTGGTTATGTATCATGCATCCTCTAAATCCTATCCTCCTCATTTTTCCAGGACACAGTTTGTTTTTGCTGAACACCAGATAATCCTTTAGACAAACAAATAGTTCATGCTTCAAAGCCAAAACCACCACCCACAAACCCACTGCCAAACTATGAGTTACGAGGAAAGGGATTGGGTCGAGGGAAGAATGGATTTGTTGATGTTCAGTTGGTAAAATTAATGATGGTTTGACTGAACAATAACACATGGTAATAGAAGAATTAGAGTGTCAATTGATGAAATCACAGAATGCACGAATCATGGAATGAAGTAGTGGCATGAAGCGATACTGGTGAGTAAATCGTAGTGGCATCATGAAATGTAATAGAATGAAATAAAAAAACAATAGATTGTTTGTTTGATGCACAAATAGTATGAAAGATGAAAATGAAATGATACATGCTGATAGACATGCTGAAAACCACATGCATTAAAAACAACCATCACCACATGCAGTGTTAGCTAACTAACACCTTACCTGCACCACCACGGCACAAGATGGGGTGGTATAGGGGGGTCAACCCCATGTTAGTCATAATGTCATCACACCTCATACACTTGTCAATGAAAACCCAAGGGGAAGGGGTGTTTAGGCCAATGGAGGGGGGAGGGGGATTTCACCCAAAATTAGAAATTAGGTCCATAAATAAATAATAAGGGTATAAATAAGGGGGAGGGGATGTTAATAAAATGGAAGGTGTAAAATTTGGGAAAGGATTCATCACCGACACCAAAGGAAAAGGGCTGAATTTGAACTTGCGTGTTCTTGTACCTACCAAGTACATGGCCATGGGTCACCTAGACTCACCACCTCTTAGGATTTCCATTGATTTACGCCCTTTTTTCTGATACCCACCTAGTCCTTTGGTCGCTTCATACCCACCTAGACCTGAAATGTCTTCTCCGGCCGTCTCTACGACAAATTCAGCAGGGTGGCCGACCTGGCCACCCTCCAGACCGGGTCCATACGCCCGAATCCTGGACGGCTTAGCCTCTGAACCGACGTTGACGGTGAAGGGGCTCTTTGGGATGTGCTGTCCGCTGAAAGTGATGTTGACTTTGTAGACCCCTGGCTTGCCTGGCCGGTACTGGCAGGCGTAGTTACCATCACCCTGGTCTGCCACTTTCACTGGCATCTCCATGCCACCTGGAAACAACGTTTCCCCAATGTTATGTAATCGAAAAATAAAAGGGACTCTTAATCCATGAATAGCTCCACCAGACTGGTAGGTCATAGGAAAACAAGGTTCTTGAATTACCTAAAAGTTACCTTGCCAACAAGACACTTTAGAAGTCTAATATTCATTTACTTGGCTGGTGTTATTCGTCCACCTGGCCCACCTCAGTTACATGTACCTTCGTCAGGGCCTGAATGGACTCTTCTACTTCCATTAATGCCCTGAGGATAGTGGCTGAGGAGTTACTGAAACATCACCCAGGTAAACGAACATCAGACTTCTTCTGAAGTGGAAGGTTACCTGGTCCGATGACAGAAACCTTCAGTTCTCCCTTCCCTGCAGCCTTGGTCACCACACGGAAGTCTGCCACCTCCTTGGCGCGGACGCCACGGGCTTGGATACCCCGTCCATATGCTCTGCATGCTGCAGCATTCACCGCTGCAAAAATGTGAACAAACCATAATTAATAACAACCAAAAAGTGGATCCTGTTGTCCATTGTTAGACCATCTCCATAAAACCATAACCCAGAACACCACCAGTACAAGGCAGTACATACGACTACATGCAACATCCCTTCATTGCATTACCGTCACTACAAGCCAGCATCACCACTGTAGGAACATCCTGAAAAGAAGGAAGAGAAGTAAAAGAAATAAAAGAAGCCATGCAACCTGTGAATAACAAACCAAACACCGTCAACATACCAACCCCTTCACTGCCTCCACCATCTACAAACTGAACTTTACAGCAGGTTTAACCAGACGTGAACATGTAGACTAGAGCAACAAACATCTACTGAAAGGACAGAGGAGTGGATGTTCCATGGGCAAACAAAGGAAGACTTGGTGTTGCAACCAATGGAAAATGCAACATCATGCAAACATTTACACAAACAGATCAGCCACATGACACAACGACAACTAGGATTCTGCACACGTTTCACACCAGGGATGGTTCATAATAATCGAGGCAGAAACAGATAGAGTCTGTCATGACTTTTTTTCCTCAAGACCTTTCGTATTTTGCCACACTACATTGGGAACAATGTACATGTATGTCCCCCAAGTGTTTGCAAGGTGCGGAGGTCATAGGTCAGTATGATACACACTCAGAGATAGCAGTGCAGCTCGTACGTTTCTTTGGCCTCGGAGGAGGTTGGGGGACAGCCTGTGCTTGGGGGGCAATTTTAGACGTTGGCTTTTCTACAATTACTGTGGCGAGAACAGCGACGGCAGCACACACATACACGCACGCATGGACACAGAGGAGACAACAGAGGTATAGATGGAAGGGAAGACACAGAGAGAGAGAGAAAGAGACGTCTGTTACAATGTTGAGCAAATAAGACACTGTGGGAGGGTTGGAAAGAGCAGAATTGTAGGACTGGTGTAACACTGATTACTGCAAAATTGGGAGCCATTATATTTCAATGTATTTGAAGCCCTGATTTTAGCTCGTAATTTGTTGGACAGTAAAATTTCACCTGTCATTTGATAAAGCATGCTTCCTTTACTTTTTTAACATTATCTTTTTGTTTTCTGTATATACAAACTTGAAGGCTTGTAGCTTCTAAGTATGTTTGTAATTCTAACATTTTTGTGTCTTCCCAAATTTAAAGTGACCAGTGTTAGAAGAAAGCAAGCCTGTAAGTAAGAATAGCTTTGTGTATG
This sequence comes from Branchiostoma floridae x Branchiostoma japonicum, assembly GCA_013266295.2. Lineage (NCBI taxonomy): Eukaryota > Metazoa > Chordata > Leptocardii > Amphioxiformes > Branchiostomatidae > Branchiostoma > Branchiostoma floridae x Branchiostoma japonicum. The sequence continues at coordinate 13,966,170 of CM023825.1, forward strand.
AGCCAAGGTGTCCCGCTACCACCCAACCCACCAGAACCCTTCTTTCCTTCCTTAACACCCCTCCATCCCCCACGTGTGCCCATCATACAATTACCATCCTCGTCTTCTTCAGAGTCAAACCCCAGCAGGTCTTGGCTAGAGTCAGGTTTAAGAGCTTGTTGGTTAGAGAGAGAGTCAGAGGGAGGTTTATTGCCGAGACTCCCACCATCATCCAGCTGGTCTTGTGAGAACGCCGGGGCCTTCTCTTGTGTACTCCCTTTGGCTGGTGACTCGTCGCCAAAGTCTATAAGCATTCCTGTATCAGAGGCTGGCTCTTCTTTTGCTACAGATCACAGGCAAATTGGGACCTGCTGTTAGTGGTTAAATCATCAGGCAAAGCTGTGGGCACAACACATGTACACTGCCAATTAACAGTGTGAAGAGCTCATGCATGGAGGTGTTAGTTACAATGTAGGTTTCTAATTCAGGTTACCTTGAACTTTAGTTTGCACTCTGTTATAGCACTGTTCTGCACTGATGATCAACAGATGAAGTGTAAGTTAAATTTTTCTGTACAAAAGTATTTCTTATTATATAATAATATTTATATGCAGGCAGCTAAGCAATGTACAATGAAATTTTGAATTTTGCATAACTTTATGTTTAAGGAGCTCTTTGTTACAAATGTATGGGTTACATGTATGGTAAGTATGGATTTTCGACACATGCAAAGTCTTTAGAATGCCTCATATATATGTATTAGTCAGCATTGGTCAGAGCAGGGTTCTGTCCTTTTGTCGTCCCATATGCTAATCTAATGCATTGGTCTCACAAAACTTCCATATGAACATGAAACCTGTCAGATCAAAGTGATCAAGGAAAATTTAAATCTTTGCCCCTAAACAGCCAGGAGTATACATATATTCTAGCCTTCTACACAGGCTGAACATCTAACCACACCGTTCACTAAAGAAACAGTAGAGCTATTATTATAATAACAACCTCCATTGTTTTGAATAAGATCTAGACTCACACACATCAAACACAAAGTGTAATCCTAAGCTGTAAGGGATCATCAAACTTACCAATGGCCATGTGGACTCAATGTAAATAAAACTGTGCTGCAAGTGTTTCTACCAATAAACCAATATCATCTGGAGAGCAGAAAACAATTTCATCAGGTTGGCAGAACATACTATTAGGATATTGAAGCAGTACTCCAGTCAGAAGCTCGGAGGAAGGTGTCTGATAGACATTAAAATGTAAGCAAGGGGAGACAATCCCTGGTTGTGCATAGGAAAATCCCAATATCCTATCATCTCAAGAGGTTTTTGAATAATTCTAGTTTCACACACTTTGAATTTAATTCTAAGATTTCGTCAAACTTACGCATGGCCACGTGGACCTTGAAGGGGCTCTTTGGAATGTTGCTTCCGTCGAAGGTGATGGTGATGGTGTGGATGCCCATCTTCAGGGGCTTGTACGTGCAGCGGAACTGTCCGTCGCCCGTCTGTTCCATCTCCACGGGAACCGTGTTCGTCTTCCCGTCGGGGTCGGCGATGACCACGTTCACAGCGCCAGGCCCCGCACCTTCGTGGGTTCAAATGTCAACATGTAGTTAGAAGGCTATCTGTGATCTTCTGTGTGAAATTTAAAAGTAACTGGACTTGGGAGTGAACTTGTGGGGAGAAAAAAACACGCAGTCACAAGTTTTGTACACGTATGTGACATTGAGGGAAAGAAGTGGCTTTCACAGGGTGTTGCACAGTCTCTATGAGAAATGGTGACACAGTCTGTGGGGGAAAAAATAAGCAAAGTAAGGTGTAACTGTGTAAATAAACAAGCAAACATAGGCTTGTTTGCAGGAGAGACACAAACAAAACAACAGTGGCTGAAAAAAAAAGAACACAAGAAGATTGGTGAGGATGTTTTCCATGTTGTGCATGTGATGATAGGAAACCTATAGTCAAATGTGGGGAACCAAATAACATTATGTGTCAGAATCTAGTTACTAGTATCACAAACAGTCTTTCAAGATGCAGTCTTGTAACTCTTAGGGAACACGATGCAACCTTGGCAAACGATCCCTCCGAAATAGTTTTCTTATAAACATTCCTTCCCATCTTCTAGTTACTAGTATTCAGTTTAAGATGCAGATTCTGTAGAAGAGAGTTCTTGAATGATCGTGTCCTGTTTCGGTGATTTTGTGCATACATAAACCATGCTTCACAGGAACAATGCAAACAACTTTTCCGAAAAAAAGGGGTTTTGTTTTCAGGTCAAAGATCTAGAGAAGGGATAGTCAGTGTAAAACAAAAACAGGTTTCACAAGCTTAAGACGCAACATTGCAGTGCAGGAAAAAGAGTGGTCAGTGCAGAGTAACACGAGGACAGGGTGGGAGAAAGGTGCTGCCAATCGAGTTACCTGGGCCCTTTTCTAGAGGAGGGAAGAGGGGAGACCTAACAGAGCCTAATAGACGAGAGGACAAGGGGGTCAATCAGGACACCAATGTTTAAAACACATTGTCAGGAACATTTATTAAACTAGCGCTATGTAAACTACGGTATTGTTTTTTTAAAACACAAATCAAACTTCTCTCTGTGGTATAAATACTAGTTATCTTCCAAGTCATGCTGTTTACAGAGTAGCCAAAATCTATATTAACTTGTTATTAAGTTAACTTATTAACTTACATGTATTAAGGCTGTAATACATCTAGTAAGATCACCAAGATTAGTACATGTACATGTATTACTGCTAAGACCTTTTTCAGTACCTTTGAACAACAATATTAAGACATATGTTAACTCTTTGTCATTTATACTGGACAAATGTATTTCTAACTATAGAAATATGTTTTGGAAAAAAAACATGCATAAATTAGAAGCAGGCACTGAACAAAATATGTAATGACAAGAACAATAAGTCTGCAGAGAAGGCATGCTGCACCAGCTAGTAAGCATATTGTAGTAAGTGTGAAAGCTGGCAACATCTGATTAGGCACCTTTCTTCTGTTACAGTACCAGTAGTATTGCTAGTATTTTCTGCTCTCCCGTTTGTACGTTTACCGTTGTTTTATGTTTACCATTGTGCGTTTGTTCCATACGGGCCGCTTTGGTTCGCACAAGACCGGCGTCTTCACCGACTGGTTCGGTCCAGGGAAAGCCAGCCAACAGAAAACAGTCATGCATTCAGTGAGAAGTAAAAACTGCACCCAGTGTGTGAGGAGGAAGGGCAAGAGAACACCAAAGAAGCATTGCTAAAGTCATTATCAACGAATCTGTGCAGATACATGGCTGTACATATAGTGACCAGTGCCTTTTGTACGCTACCTCCTAGTACATTGACTCACTGAGGTACATGTACCATTTGGGAGTTTTAAGTGCAACAAAGATATGAAAAGCTGAAAACAAGCAAGTGGCTGAAACAACCATCTAAGCCTGTGCATAAAATACGGAAGTATTGTTAATACACGCAGAGTGAAGCTAAGTCATGAAAATCACATCAAGTATGCATATCTTGTGCAATTAAACCTACCATGGATTTCTACATACTAAGTGCCAGACAACACAACAAAAAAGTTCACCAACATCCTAACTACTGCACATACTGAATCTCATGCATATATTGCTGACAACAAACTGAACATAAAGGACAATTATTACATAGAAAAAGAAGATATAAAAATCTGTAATTGTATTTGTAGACAAGATTTATTTTCACCCAGTCTGGTTTCTCACCTGCTGTAAAGATGTCGAAGTAAGTCGCCTTGTTTGCAACGACGCCGGCGGATTCGAGCCCGGGTCCCTTGGCCGAGCACTTGCTGGGATCGCTCTTGCTAGCTCCCACGCCCACCTTGAAGGGGCTCTTGGGCACTTCCTTACCAGCAAAAATCACTTTCACCTGTGAGCAGAAAAAGCAGCACATATTTTAGTTCATTCCATTAAACCTCATCAAATTTTGACATGCAGCCAAGCCAGTGTTTAGAATTGATACGTTTGGTCGCATTTGTCAGTTTTTTCTTAATTACACCCTTGCCACCTGGTATTTTGCAAGTTTTAGATTCTGTGTCCTGAATTCTATGTTCCGTTGCTTTAACACAGATTTGTTTATTGTTTCTTTTTTTGTAGTTTTGTCAAGTGACTATGTCACCAATGATATACAAGCCCACATGAAGGCTGGCGATCTTGCAAAGAAAGCAAATGGAATCCAGCCAAACTAAACAGGTATCTGTGTCATGGCCTTCAGGCTACCAGCTGTACAAAGAAGCTTGACAAAAGCTAACCTTTGAAATTAGCATGGAAGTTCATTTGTGTTGATAGGTACATGTAGAGCTGCGTACCTAAACGTAACATCAGGTCAAGATCTCTACCTGTACCTGAACCATCTGACAAACTAACATACCGTTGTTCTTCTGAACTTCCTCAAGATCTGCTGCATATTGGTTATGCTCCCTCTAGATGCCACTTTGGTAACCTCTGTGTCACATGAGGCCACTAGAGTAGTGTAAATTTATACTGGTACAGTACCTGTACTTAGTGATTCAGTATTTTGGACGGAGGGGGGAGGGGGGATTTTACCTGCAACAGTGCAGGTATGCAGAAAAAAGTATTTCGAGCCCTGTTACTGAAGCAAACCTTACCACATATGTGCCCTCCACAGTAGGTGTGTAGGTGCAGGTGTAGGTCTTGGCCTTGTTCAGGTTTTCCTCCAGCTTGAACTGCTCCTGCTTCCCACGCGGGTTCTCCACGGTCACCTTGATGTCTCCGCCGCCGGCGCTGAAGGTGTCGATGGTGAAGGGGGCGGGGGTGCCCACCTGGTTGCCGGTAGCCTCGACGCCCTTGCCGAACACGCGCACCTGAACAGCAACATGCAAACCCATCATCGTTAACAATACAGATCCTACAGGACTCTTCACTTGTGTTTGGCAACTAGTCTCTACCAGACCTCCTGGTCAAAAAAGTTGTAAGAATTGGCCCAAATAAGGTAGACAATTGGCAATTGGATCTGGGCTTAGCTCAGCCTGGGTGCCATCCTTTATAGTTACCGCCGGCTCCCTATTGTTGCTGACCATGGAGCCAGTGACAATAGGGAGCCGGCAGTAACTACGGAGGATGGCACCCAGGCTAGACTTATCTTGCCTGAGCTTAAAGACCTTGAAAGACTGGTAGAGACTATTTGGCAACCCAGCATATCACAAACTATGGACTATTTTGCATGATACAAAATTCTAGAGGGATGACACTGATGTCAGAATGCAGGGGGAGGGGTCTCTTGTTCAAAGGGGATGACAACCATAATATTCAGAATGCAGGGAAGAGGGGAAATCTTGTTCCACAGGCCTAGGATACGATACCAATGTTAGGGTAAAGGGGGTGGGGGGAGATTATTGGGTTTTGGGTATTTTTTGTCACACATAAAATGCATTCCTACTAGCTCACACTCGAGCAACTACAGTCTATATGATCTAGCAGTCGCCAAGCAATACCACGCTGTAACTGTCCTGCATCCAACTTTACCGAAAACTCAACATCACAAAATTCCAGAGCGTTCTCTTCAAACTTAGCACAAAAAAACTCCTTCAGAATCTCAAACTGCAATCTTAAAACCCTTCAAGACAACTAAATGTGACTATCCTGCTGTTGACCTTATTTGGCTGTGCTGCCGGTGCTCTTGCAATTGGGGCCTGTTAGGATAAATGGTACAGTTGACGTAATGAAGAAAAGGCTTCATGATATAATGGTTTGAAAAGGGCTTATGTAGACATACATGTACTGTGTACTTCATGTGTACATGAACATGTATCCTTAGGAAATAAAGTGTTGCAAAGTGTCACTGTTTTGTGTCAATATGCTGTTTGTTTTAGTAGAATTCACTCTGAAGCAGGATCTAAATGTGATTTATAACACATGCTCTCCGAATTATTCGTCCTATCTGTTTAAAGTGACTTCATAAAAGTGGTGGATTGTACACAGTCAAATCCTGCTTCAGATCTGATTGTACTGTTGGTCAAACAATCTGACACACAAACACTAAGCATCTCTTCCTGGACTGACTCCAAAATAAAGTGGAGGTGCATTATCATATATTGTAAGGGAATGGACGATGATATTGAGTATTTCCTACCTTGTTGGCGTTAGTCTTGGGTCTGAGGGGAGCGCCAGGCTTGAGCTTGGCCTGTGGGAACTGTGAGACGTAGGTCATGACACTGAGGTCATCCACATGGGGGCTGGCCATGTCCTCTGGGCTCAGGAGCTGAGGGGGAAGGGGGTATGGGGAGAGATATAGGTGTCAGACAGCTAACAAGTGCTACAAACTCTGACTAGTGTTATACAGGTCATATTTAATACAATGAGGACAATTCATAGATATGTTGTAGCAAACATATTGCCATTGATGACAAGCTGTAGCAAAACAAACCATCTTAACATTGAGAAAACTTAGTAGGTCTGACTTGTTTCATCAGGTCTTACATGTTGACAACTTAGACTCCATCCTTTTAAGTTTTACAAGACGACAATGAAGAGGTGTAGAAGATAACATCAAAACCCCATCCAATAATCATGTGACTTAGTTCCATCTACAACCAGTAAGACATGGCAAGCTTACCTTGGGCACTCCCAGCCACTTGTCGGCCAGGTCCATGGCCTCGTTACAGTTCTTCACCTTCTCATTAGGGTTCCAGTCCTCCCAGTCAGGGCACAGGCCTGCGGGAAACAGCAACAACTTTTCTTAACAAACAATCTAGAACAACATTTAAGGTAATCTTGACATCTATGGATCATAACAGTGCCAAACTGGCGCACAGATATAACCTCAGCTTCACGTGTGTAAGGGTAACCACAATCAGGGCTCAAAATGTCAAAAAGATTGAGGAAAATATCATTAACTTACAATTTTGCACGGTAAAAGAAGTTATATGTATTATGAATCACAGGTATTTTGAGCCCTTGTGCCAATGTACAATGTCATGTAAGGTGTAAGATGTCATGTACTGCTGATGAGGGGTACAAGATGCTGATGAACAGAACTTGGGAAAAGTTTGAACCTTACAATTACAGCAATTTCCCTATCAAGAACATGATGCAGCATTACTCTGCAGACACTTTCATTTATTTAATGCATTGTCACCTAAATAGTACATTTGAGTAATTTTCCTCCACAATAATTCTGACAAATTTAAAGCAAACACCTTAGTGCATTCTTGTCAGTTTGATCAATTAGTAATTGCCGGTTTGTAATCTAAAAAGAATAGGACTACTTCCATTCCACTTGACTGGTAAGTGTGCAGTTGAGATGACATGTTGGTGGGCAATCTACAACCACACCTGACAATTTCCCACTGACTAGCTTCAAAATATTAGCAAATGATTGCAGCATCATTGCCAGGCAACAGATTCATTCCCAGATACCACTATCAAAGCCCAGTCAATTGAACATGACAGTGAGACGACAGCTGTGGGGGATGTACAGATGTTATAGTTCTCTCCTTCACAAGCCGTTAACACCAGCGACACTGCCAATGGCTTTGAGATGAAATATCTCACACATCTCTGCGTGTTATTTATACAAAGATTTCACAGAAATACTGTAAGCTAGAAGGGACAAAGTCAAGTTGCTCTTCCCGATTGGGAAGTGGCGATGTGAGCCAAGGGGCAAGAATGCGGAGTTTATCGGGGAAGAATGTTAGATTTATGTGGCACTTAGATGCAGTAAACCAAGACGCTGTGACATGTTACACTTCGTATAGGCTCGCTGGCTGGTAGTTTGTGTGGGTACATATGTAGCAACGCAACACACGGCTAGAAGGGAAATACAGAACCTTTAAATCAAATCAACTAGAAACTGCAATACCACAAGAGTTGGAAGGGGCTACACTATGAGGATTAAAACAGTAGGTTAAAGATTTTGGTTAAAAGTGGAGTATGATGAGAAATAAAACAAATGTGCTGTCATAACATGTAGTTGTAAGTTTGGACATGAGCCTTTCTTCAGTCATCAGTATGTCACTAACTAAAGTATATGGACAGGAGGCACACTCTTGAATAGTGATGAGACCTACTTCATTATCATTCATGAGTCTGTCTCCTGCATCAATTGACCCCACTACTATGCAGTGTAAACAACATCAAAAGGCACCCTGCAACACCTGAACCTACCAATAGCTTGCGGCCATTCTGGGCCCTTGAAGACCATATATGGAAATACTAGTAAATTAAATGCCTCTTCAGGCATCTTTAAACCAGACAAATTGCTGTTTTCACGTTCTACTACATAGTTGAGGTACTACAAATCGGTGTCTATCTTTATGTCTTTAAGTCCCCATTTTCATTTCAAACAAACCATCAGTTTATCTTGGTTTATGTAATAATCAATATGGAACAGATATAAGCAATTGCTGACTACTTGTGTTAGTTGGAGTCTTCAGAAATGTCTAGAATAAACTGGTATAACCTCTGCCCCTACCATCCATTCCTTCCAGGCAGATTCATATACAAGTTCCTCCTTGATCTTGACCTATAGCATGTGCTCTATAAACTTTTAAGAAGCCATGCCAATCTCTATATGCCTCGGCTTTCTGTATCTGCATATCCTAAATTTTGCAAGCAGCAAGAGAAAATTACACAAATAGCAACTCAACTACATTTGTACACTAGCAGCTATCAATGCAAAAATGCCAATGGCTGTAGATGTGTTTGTAACAGAGCCTCTGAAGCTTTTAGAGTAATAAAGGTCTGTCACTGTTGTGGATTTTCTTTCGTTCTTGTTGACTATGTCTCAGTACTTAATAATGCATGCATTTGAATTTGTGAGGACCCTGAGCAAGGCTACAGCTCTACATGTACAATTTATGCAAATAAATAAAATCAAAGCATCAAAACTGCATCGCTAGCTTTGATCCTTCATGGTACCCAGACCTATCAGCAGACATTACCAGTGAAAATAATTCTGATGAGCTGTTTTACTATAGAAATGGTTTCTTGTTTGGATGGGGGCCTCATGTTTGGGTGTGACCTTGGAAGGGAGGCCCCTTTGGGAATTAGAGGTCATAGTTGAGATGTGTTTTTTTTTTACTTTTGTCAAACATAACTAAGTTAAAATTCCCATCTATTGACACAGTATATGAAGCTTGGTCTTGAAAACCCTGCATCACATCACCTCACAAACAAACTGGCCTGTGTTACACAATCCCTAGCTGCCAGGGGCTGATTGGGCCCCCCTTCCCCTCCCCTAAGGGGTTGGTCACACAGGCTACTTACAACCTATAGCAGTGCACATACATGTATACTCAACACTATACACATGAACAGATCCTACATTTTCGCATGAAAGTTCATCTGTGTTCAACTTGATAGAAGACATTATGGTAAAGTTTGAAAACAGATTCATATTTACCTTAAGACCTTTGGAGGTATATTACTTTATAGTTTTGGTATTGAAAGACTCACATATTACATCTTAGACATTGGACCTAAGCAGGAACATTGGCAGTGAACTTGTGTATTTTTGGCCGAGCCCCAAAGGAGCAGTCAAAAACCCAAATGTGCCCGGGACCGAAATTCCACAGTCTGATTATTGCAAACAAAAGATTTTTCGGAATGTTTGGAACCGGCGGTGTCTCCGTACAAGGACAGGTATTTACACGTTAGACTTAGAGCCAGCTCAGATGTCACCTTCCTGTTGTTGGTATGAAGGGTAGTGGGGAGGGGGGCAGTCCCTTATAATAAGCACTTTAAGCTTATCTAGGCTAAGATAAAAAATGAAAGAGGATGTAGGCAAAACACCATTTATTTCCTAATAAGATTTTGGAACCTTACAACTCTTTCTTTAAAGAAAAAAAGTCTGACTATACAATTTAAGAACTTTGTTTAGTATAACACTCCAATTACCAACAGTTGCTTATTAGGCCTTGCTCTCATCAGCCCTGTCAGTGGAAGAGTCAATTAATGTCAGTGTCTACGGTTCAATGTCTGCACCTGTTTGAGGTCCAGACTTATTAATGAGTTTGTAATCCCCAGCATGTCAAAGCTCCCATTCAGCTGAGTCATATCTCATAAACTTGTCTTAGAATTGCATCTCAGGTTTCAACATTATCACATTACCATTCAAGCTTATGGTTATGGCTGAGAATTTATGAAGTGCAACAGGATTTAAACAAGAACCTTTCCAAGTTTATCACTCTCCAAGAAGGGTTGAGGGCCTGTCCCAGATAGAATGATGATGCCTGAAATAGGCCCTCTATGTAGGATCGGAGGGTGGGCGGTTTGCAGGCACACCCAAGAATATACAGATCAAAGCCTCTTGTTCCTTAAGTAGTTTCCGAAAGGTGTCATCCCCCTAATATCCGTTATCCAGGTATGGTATTTAAGGGGACTCTTTTCTTCTGCTTGGAAACACAAAAGACCGATTCATCCAAGAAGCATAGGAGAATCAGGCATCCCTCTGTCTTCAGTTTGGATAAGAGGGTGTCTATATGCAACATCCAACTAAGGGGTCATCGCGTTAATCTTTCAAGACGGTAATTCCAAGGAATTTTCAACATCACTAATTTGCTAGAAGCCAGCATGACACAGAACATCCCTAGTCACTTATTCCAGGTCAGCGAAACGTGTTGGATATGGTGCGGACACACGGAAAGTTTCAAAAGAGGTTGGATCCCGTGTTCTGCTAATGGAGGGTGAAATCAGCATCTTTACAGTGTCTTTAAAGTTTAAGGAGCGAATGCCAGAGTGTAGGCAAGGAACTGAGCCAGACAAGTCTGGATGCCAACTTGACATGTTTGTTCTGCTCTGCTCGGGGACAGGACATGACGACAGAACAAGTTTGGCCAGGAGGGCCGTGGGTCGCTAGGTGGGGGGAGAACTTGAAACCCGTGGGCCGTACATGTGGGTCAGGGATAAAAGGTTAGAGGAGGCTTGAAGGACAACCGTCTGGATAATTCATGGGAATGATGCCAGAGAATTCGGAGAGCGCGGTGCTGGTGAAGGTTTCCGGTACCATCTGGGTAATCTCCAACTTGCTCTAGCCGAACATTCGCCCCGATTCCTTCTATTCTTGTTGTTGTGTTTACAGAGTACGTCTATAATTTACCGAATGTTAAGCCGGTCTAGATCTGAACCAGAAAAGTCAACTTTATTAGGTGCTACTGAGCTAGGTGCTACTGATATGACTTTACAATGTTTCCTGGGGCACATTTCCAAATATGACACAATTTTGAGTATCGATATTCATGTAAAGCTATTTCCAGCTATCATTTGACAGACATAGACATGATAAGATCCTCTGGATCTTATCAAACTTCAATATAATGTAATATCTTCTTAGTTCTGCTTCTAGTAGTCAGTGTTCTTCTTTCCATAGACTATTTTCAAGGGCTTTTTCCAGGGAAGAATTTGTGTGTTTTGTGTCTTCCTTTGGATCCAAGTGTGCAAGCTAGTAGGACATGAAAGCTTTCTTCTGATATTGGGTTTTACCCTATCGATCCATACATGTAAGTGTCTACCTAGCCAGCAAGAGCCTACATATAGTAGCAGCCAGTGACCTCACAGTGCAAATACAGCTCATGGCAGAGTAACAGATACATGGACAGGCATGCATGCTTGTCCCTTCCAGCCTCCGCACAAGGTATGTCAGGGGGAGAGTGTGTACCACATGATGTACAGCGTGTGGTACGTGACGTTTCCATGTCTTGCGGATTCATTGACACAGATGTGGACGGTCCGCGGTGTCACAGGATGAAAGTGTTACTCCTTAACGGACGCTGCCCTCCTGACATTTGGTCTTGTTACGCCCCTTTGAAACAGTGATCTCCTGACTGAACATGGACTATTTACAGCTAGCTACCAGAGCAAAGAGAACCTGCCCCCCCCCCACTCTTGTCACAGAAATTTTACACCTGCCAGTGTTGCCAGAACTACATGTAAAATCACTATAATACATAACAGGGGTCCCATTTCCTGTTCATCCTAACATCCTTCATTATAGACGCTGGCCTCTCCTAGTCATAGGACACGGAAATATTGTATCCCAGCAACCAGCAACAATTGCACCCTTCCAGGCCAGGCCGGCTGACAACATGCAGGCTTGATTTTATGGATATCATAATGCAAGTCGAAGAAACAAAAAAAAAGGAATTTCAAGCTCTGACCAATTCTTGTTATATCATTCTTTGACCTTACTAGCTAGTAGTCTTAAACCTTTGGCAATGTTTCAATGTTTCCTTTTTATGATATTCTTACTATAACAAGATTATGGATGATACTTTTGTGTATCCATCATTATTTTGATCTCCGCATCTAGCTTTTGGGATCGGTGGTTGGTATAGTTGTACAGAAACTATTTTTATTCACATGTATACTATTTATATGCAACGAAAAGATTTTTTAAGATCTTTTTGAAATGATGAAATACAGATTTCCCCTTTGCATGGAGGCCCCACAGTGAGTCCCACTTGGCACAGTGCCTGAAGAACCACAACCTGGGATGTTTTATTGGAACTGCTGCAGTCTGGTCTGAACCTGACAGGGAAGCTAGCTGGCTGTTCCAATTTCACAAGTGACCTGGCCCAAACACAAGTTGCCAAACCAAAAATCTTTGCTTCCACGGTAGCGACTCAGATATAGTATAAAGTCAAATTGTGCGCTGGATGAAAGGACCACCATGTAAACAACAAATTCTTGGGAAAATACTTGTAAAGCCAGGAATTTCAGGATCTGTGTGTACTGTATGTACCATTGCAGGGAAAAACAAGATCAAAGAAGGAAGGCCGACAATTTTATCTGCAGAAATCTTAACAGAAGGGCATTTTCTTTTAGCTGGTCATGATTTTATCATTTAAGATATTCAGCAATTGTTTCAGTATGGATTGAAGTAGATGTTCACTAATATAATTATTGATGATTACCAATAGATGGGCTGGACTGTATAATGCACTCTTTACAAATTTGTTAATGGCTAGCCCCTCCCAACTTTTTGGCACCAACAGACCATTATGAGTCATTACTGCAAGCTCCACACCATGGCAACAGGCCAGGTAACCATGGCAACAAGCCAGAACATCAATCCTTAGCTTCAATATCAATATCATTGGTGCAACTGACTAGATACAGATTGATGTTACTGTACTCCATTTAAAACTATTGTTTATTCATCATTATGGTATTTTTGCTAGTGTGTGGACCACAATTTTCTTCTTTCGATTTTCTAAAAATATCCCAAATAGTTGATACATGATGAAACTTTCTTTTGAATGAAAAACTTTTTAAATTTTGACAATTATGTACTACTGATATGATGTGTAATTTAAGTGGAAAGAGAAAGGGAGATTGGCACATTTTCAAACAGCCTGGGTTTTCCATTTTTATTTTCCATTTTTAAACAGGATATTTACAGCAGTTTCAAATTGTCTAGACTGTTTTCCTTTTTCAGTCTGACATGAAGCTGAGGGGCGGAGCCTGAAACTAGATACTCTCGGAACACCAGGACCAACATGGCCACCACGGTACCATGTCCATCCTGTGTCCTTCATGGGAGAATAAATCTATTCCGAGCATTTGGATGAGAAAGACGAACGTTTGCCTCATGTTTGTCCTCCACAACTGGAGCAGGAGAACTTGGAAAGGCTTCGGGCCCTTCCACAAAAGATAAATTTGGGTCAGGCACACTCCACCAGTATACAATGTATAAGAATTATGGCATTGCAGACGCTATCATTTGTTTTAAAAAATATACCAAGTCACCGTTGTTTGTGTTGTGTCTTTGACTTTAACTTTTCCAACAGCAGTTTTATACAAATGGATTAATCAGAATGATGGGAACATTTTGCTGTTTTGTTTCAGCCAAGGTCATGGCAGACAGAGAAGCTATCTAACTTGAGGGCTGAACAATCTATGACTAAATTATAAATTTATAACTTTGATGTGCACAGTTAAGTATGGAAGCAAATACAACTGCATCAGATGCCTGTGAACTTTTGATCCAGATTTCAATTGCTTGTTTTCTAAATTGATTAGGGTTTTTTTTTTAAATGGATGACTGATATGTCCCAAAAATATAACTCTGCTTTGAAGACAATTATTTTACTGCCTGTCTTAAAAAATCGTCTAAATTGCAAAATTTGCATTGTTCTAGATGACAATTCATGGCTTTCGGATGTTGAACGATTGTCCACCACTACAGTGATATTCCATCTGACAGAAAAAACGTCAGTGTTTTGCTGGTATCAAACTGTACGTGGTGCAATACAACGTCTGCTTGATATTGATAGATGCAGTCACAGGCTTAAGCAAGCAGAAAATATCTGCCAGACAGGAATGTAGAAACTCGACGAATCAATCTTCATTTCCCTCTGGCGATCACGAGCACATTTGTGCCAGCAAAGTTTAAAACGTCAAATACCAAAAGAAACGAACTGCTTATACAAGCAAGCTTCATTGAACCTCCCCCCGCTGCCGCTAGTACAGCAAGCGTACAAGCAACATTTGCATACCACTGCCCAAATGGTATGCAGTCGCTGGCTTCAAAAAAGCATAATTAGTCTTTCTCCGGTCTGGTAAACAAGGACTGCCCTGGCGTTTTGCAGCACACGCCCTATGAACAAACGCTTCCCGACAGACCCAAAGGTCACCATATAAAACCCTGTCATGTTTTCCACATCTCAATTCCTGTGCGTTTTTGGTACATGAGTCACTTGGTGCGTGGGTTGGTATATGGTACTACCTCCTCTCATCCTAGAAACACTAGCAGCCCTCTGAATAAACTGCACAATAATGCCAAACTGTCAGACAATGGCTCCCAGTGTCAGTGACCTTGTTTGGTCACGGCTCAGCAAGCTAGGCAAACGCCCCTGCTTTGTATACAGGGGGACATAAAACACGGTCTTGAGCAACGCCAGGGCTGACACTGTTTACAACTAGTACTGAGTTGTGGGTCAACTGTCACTCACTGGCTGTGCCTGTGATCATGGATAATTACAGTGGCTGTATAAAAGTTGGACAAGCCTGGGAGTTTGCTTTTGGCATGTCTGCTAATTGATTGAGATACATTCTTGGTTCCAAATATTTCTGTCCAATTGTGGATGACATAGTGGTGCCGGATGACTTCTCTAGATTCTTAATAATGTTTATATCAAAGCTTCAAACATTTCTAAAAAAGCGAAAGGTTGTCTCACATTATCAGAGTTCTTGTAGTTTATGGATTCTGGCTGTATAGTGATTGTACTTAGAAAATTTTAACACAAACCAAAACATAGCTTTTACATTTGTGCATTTGTCAGGGACTGGTTCTTCCAGAAGAAGGCCAAAGTGTGGTCATGCCTCTTTTTTTTGACCGGGCCTTTTCATCCATTGTGTTGTTGAGGGTTTGGAGCAAACATAAGCTTTTGTTTAACAAAAGCGAAAGTTTTTTCTGCAATGATGTAACTAAAAGGATCTAGTGGGTTTTTTAAAGTTCACAATAAAAAAAGGGTGTTGAAATAAGCAGTACACCCCTCCACTCAAAATGGAATGGTCCTAAGCAAATGGTACAGTCTTCCTTTACACATGGTTCTCACACTAAGTGGTCTAGAATGTCAAAACCACTGAGGTAATGCAAGTGGAATTCTGCTGGCACTTCAGAATGATCAAGTTTCCTGCGAGTTGGGGCCTCTTTTTGAGGGGGAGGTCACAGACAAAGGGGTTGGTGATCCATACAAAGGTCCTGATTATGCAACTGGAAAACGCCCTGTTTCCGAGCTTTTAAGCACTTTGCAAGACAAGGTCACGTACGTCCTAAGGAGCTTTCAACATCTTCAACTTTAACTTAACCTTGAGAAAATGAGCAAGGATTTCTAGCTCACCTGTGTCGAAATTGGCACTTTGTTACATGTATATCCTAAAAGTCTAGTATTTCTCTTGTATTAACAATATTGTTACCACCAGAAAACAGAGGTAGACAGTTGCTATCAGATCTGTCATCAGACAGACATTGACAGAAGGGTTCCATACAAAGAGAGAATTTGATGCAGGCGACACCAAACAAACACTCGTAGATAACACTGGCCTGTCCTTTGTGCTTGTTCCGCCTTCTAAGGGCAAAGTTGGACCACCTGAATGTTTACCCACTAACAGTTGTTTCATTCATCATATTTAAGAGGGAGGGGATTTGTAATGTACATGTATGTGTGTGCACTTCAGATTTCTTTTTACTACAAATTGCAGGGACTAGGCAGATAGACAAACATTAATGTCTCCTCTCATAATTCTGCTAGGTACCCTAAGAGTAAGACAGCTGCCATATAAAAAAGATGGTGTCATCACCAGTGAGAAAGTCTTGAACACCTGGATATCTGAAGAGTGCAAACCTCAGGGACTACTGATGCTGCATTAGTAGATTTTTCAAATGCAGCAGTTGCAACTCTGGCAGAATTATGAGAGTAGACAGTAATGTCTGGGACAGATATCTTTGGGCACGTACCAGGGGCGCAGGCGTCCACCAGGGCACCGCAGGCCTTGCCGTCGTTCCAGTCCTTGTTGAAGTTCTTGACGGGCAGGTCGGGCACCTTGGCCTGGACGAAGCCGAGGAGTTTCTCCTTGGGCGTCTGTTTGACGGCGGGCTCCTCGTCTCCCTCCCACATGGGCATGGAGATGGAGTAGTGCAGGATGAGTGTCCATATTAGACCCAGGATCAGCTTTAACTTCCCGTTCACTATGTCACTGGAATCTGGGGAAGAGATATGGGAGAAAAATGTTATTATGTTTAATTTAATCTTAACATGCAATCTTCATTAAGTACCTTAAAAAAGATAACTTTTTATTAACTTCTTGTTCACTATGTCACTGGAATCTGATACAGAGAAATGGGAGAAAAATGTTATAGATTATGCAGTCTTGTTTTATCTAATCTTCATTAAAACATGCAAATATTCATTAAGTTTCTTACAAAAGGATAACTTTTTCTTTAACTTCTCGTTCACATTTGTATTGAACGTTATTTCAGCCCAGTTATGACATAAAGAGTATTATATTTCTAGGTGTTCATACCACTTTAAAATTTAATATTAGATACCATCATGTTAAATGAGGAAATATAAGGCCGTGCAGAAGCTATCATATACCCTTTACATACATCGTACATGTATGAGCATGATAGGGTCTACGCTTTCAAACACAGGATATCATAGCACTTGCAGCCTGGTTCCGACTGTTTTACACAGGAAATATATAACAGAAGGGCGTCAATGAGACAGAAAGTGATTGTCTACCACTGAACCTTTATGACCCAGTTTGCTATTTCTGTGAGGTCCCTACATGCATCTTAAATTAGCCTGCACACTGGCCGCCTTTCACACACAGGGTGCCCACCCTTTTATCACTGCTAGGGATAACCTTTCAGTAAATGGTAGTGCAAGCAGGGGCTCTTGTTCCAAGCACACCCGGGGGTCAGTGTTCTTTGTAACACATCAGGCCACCATTTTTGTTTGCCTGTCTGTCAAGGTCAAATGCATGTCTGTCAATGTCAGCCCCCATTTCAACTTCAGAGTAAGACGGGAGAGTAGGGATACTCCAGGATTTCTGAAATAAGACAGGGAGAATGTTTTGTGTAACTTTCAGTTAGGCTATCTACTTTCTGCGTTTTTAATTGTAAAAAAAATCTGTTTTGATAAGACTTATGTGATCAGGGTAAGGATGAATATAATTTGGTATGTGCGATATGTATGAACCATAAAAACAACAAATACCCCAGGGCAAGTATCAACTCTTAGAGCTACCATAGAACCTCACAGGTAGGGTTAAATAGCATAGGGACTATTGAAAAGATTGCAATGATTCATCGAACAAAAGCCAATGTCCCAGAGTTGAGACATGTGACAATGTAGTGATCCATTCAAACTGATCTTGTCATGTGTTATTTACAGTAAAGCAAAGAGACACTTCCCAGACTGAAGGGACCCCTTCCTGCAGAATGGTGGAAGCACGCTATGTATCTAGAACAAGGACTTGCACCAAGAATGCACATTTTATGTACATGCATCTATCATAGACTACCAAAAGACGAAAAGTGACTCCATCCACTTCTCAAAGGCATACTGGTAGGTAATGGACGCGGGAAATCAAAATAAAGATGTTGGAGGGAAAGCAAGTAAAGAAAGGGATCATATTCACTTACAGTTGACTTATCCTGATTGGATCGGCATAGGTAGGTATTGGGACAGAAGAGCAATGGGGGGAATGAGGTTAGAATAATATTTGACAAATGGGTGGATGTGAAAATAGCAGACAAAGAATCTTACATAACTCCTTAACATACCAAGTAGGATAGCTTGAAGATTACCAACGTGTGAATTATTTACACTGTACTCAAGTTAAAATTGTAGACATCCAAATATGGTCGTGGTTTTTTATTAGACTTTGATCTTGCAGTTCTGACGTCATAAGGGAATGTGAGAATGACACTGAATACACACTAATATTGACAAAATCTGTATCATTTACGCACTTTACACTATGGTAAAGTTACGCTTGCAATGCTTGGTATGTTATCAACGTGTAAATTTCCTCTTAGCAAAACATCAATTTTGAAACAAAGGAAAATGTTTGCTTTGTATTGCTTATACTTTGATATACATTCAAACATAAAACCTTGAAAATAAAGGATTTAAACATAAAACCTATTTTGTTATCTTTGTAATTCTTCTCAATTTATCTTTATCTCCTGTTTATCTACTACTGTCAACAATCCTTAGTGGCTTCTACTGTAACTGCTTCGAAAATGCCAAATGAAAATGTTGAGATTCTTGTTGCATAGGCTACACATGTTACAGTTTCAAACCAAATGGTGCTGCTGCAAAAACCCTTTTTTTATATAACAATGTCTAATTGGCCAGGACTAACAGTAGACTAGCACAATTTCTTACCAAAGTTGACCTTTCTTTATTCCCATTCGTGTCTAATCAGGGCTCAATATTTCGGTTGCCATCTTCAGCTGTGGCAGGGTACAGGGCGTGTTGACTTAACACAGGTGTGAACCACAAGTTGCCACAGAAAAAGAGTGACCTGCTGACACCACGCATCATTAACAGTCAGTCTGTCAGGAAAAAATACACAGCCCCACCAACGCTCCACGCACCGCTGGGTTACAAGTACATCTGTTATAGGTAAACCTCAAAAGTGTCTGTCTTAAAGTAACGGTGCATGCACTTGGATTTCACCTTGCTACATGTCACAACAAGCCTACTTTTCAAAAACAAAGCTGTTACTTGAAGTGATGGCAGATTTGGAAACTGTGTTAGGAAAATAAAGTTCTAAAATATGACACAACCTTAAAGGTTACCATCAGTATTATCAACCATTGCCATGGCAACGAAGCACTTTGATTACCAATTAACAATCATTAAGACACTTGATAAACACAACAAGTTGGCAATTCTCTGAGCATGGTTACAAACTGGACTACATAGAACATTAAATTAACTTTTCTTTCCACTGAGGTGGCTTTCTTTTTTCACCAGAGCTGTTTTGGTTACAGGGTTATGCAGGAAAGGAAAGGTTAATGAAGTTTGGTACTCTGTTCATAATTTAGGGACACGGCCGGGCCAGCGTGGGGCCATATATCAGCGGCGTGAGCAAACACAGGCGGAATGCACTTGAACGCTGGCTGGGCAAACATTACAAGGCCTCGAGGGAAGTGGGGAGGGTATTTTTGTGACCTTCATCACAGTCTGTGCAAGAAGAGGAATTTCAGACGTCTAATTTACCTTCCCTGGGTGAAATACGAATCTATAGGCTGCAGCTGGACTTGACAAAGGTTTCTGCGTGGGTGGGTGTGCCAGCAGAGTTCGATTTCCTGCTGCTTATAAATTAGCTAGTAGAGACTCTGGGCCATGCTAGGAGAGGTAAAAGGTTAGAAGGCAATAATCATTTTGGCCAGAAGCCTGATCTTAAACCTGCCAGAACTGAGTCATGGATAGCCATGCATTTTTGCTGAGAGCAGGAATATATATCTACAGATAACTCTTTTGGGACTACACCCCCACAGAGGAACTTAACTTGACACTAGGCAGGGGTTAGAAGCTAAGGCCATTACAATCTGTTTTCCTGCATGCTGTAACAAGAACTGACGAGTGTTACATCAGATGGAGTTTTAACGTCACGTCTGGCCTTCTTGGTACATATATTTCCTACAATTGAATAGAAATTTCATTGACCAGCAAAACCACATCTGTTATTGATGCAATCCTTTGTATATGTACTAGTAAATTACACAACACTTCTGCAAAGTAGGAGTACTAAGTATCCTCTACAACTATGATATATCTACATTGACTGGCGAAACTAGTACAAGGGAATATTAATTTTCTACCCCTGTATAAACTAAATAGTCACAGAGAGAGCCTCTCCCCAAAGACCAGTTGAACTGAGGAGCACTGTAAGCACTAAGGGAAGCACTTCGCACATCTTTGTCAATTGACAATGTTAATGATGCATGTAATGGCCTGCTTTGCACATGGCTCATTGACAATGGAAGTGTTTAGACAGACAAGAGGAAGTGGGAAAAGCTCAAGCCCACCTCTTCACAGTGATACAATCTGGGATTAACACCTAGTTGGGTCCCCTCCCACTCTCACTGGGGGCTCTGGGGGCCCTGGGTACTGGTCATTTTCAAACATTTTCCTTATAATATCTACATCTTCCAGACTTCTTTCTTCTGGATGACATTTTTATACAAAAGGTTTTAAAACGTTATATTCCAGTAAACATGAATTATACAGTTAGAAGTGTTAGTAAATAACAAATCTGTGTCCCAGCCACCATTATTATATCTACGACCATAGCAATAATGTCTGCAAAAAAATTGCTTCAAAATCTTTTTAGATTTTGTGCTGTAATACATAGTTTGAAAAAGTGAAAATCCAAATCTGTACAATATGACAACAACCCTAGAATTGGCTCTATAGGGTTAGGACTAAGTGATGAATAGGATGTCTCTGTGATGTATTATGATGTACCAAGGCCATCTAAGCATAACAAAGAACATGTATATCACTCATTCTTCCATGTGATCTAACCAGCTTTTTGTTGAGTGGGGCTTCCCAGGGGAGATTAACCAATCAGAGCAATGGGGCACGACCTGGGTGACCTTTCCATTCCAACAGGGCGGCCAGAATACATTCAGGTTTAGTATTTCTGGCTATGAGGAACAACAGCAAAAGACTTCTGCATGTTTTCAAAGATCGCCTTGAAAGGAAAATGAGAACTTGAGTTAAGTTTCAAACCTGTACAAGTGACCACCCCTGCATAAGGACCACCTGGCCAATGTGACCACTTTTTGGGGGTTCCTAAGATTAATTTTCCCGTTGACACAAGCATCAAGAATCCTCTCTATGGTGACCACCTGTCCACATAGACCTGATTTTATCAGTCCTCTGAGTGGTCTTCTTGGGCAGTTTTGACTGTACGCTGTACAGAGGTCTGCCTTTCAAGTACAGGAGAGCCAGAAAACATTCAGCCTTCACACGTCCAGCTCTCAGAAACATCAAACATGCCTGTACTTTCTCATATATCATCCTGAAAGGAAGGAGAGACTTGAAATGTACACAGGGAGGCTCAAAGGTCTGCCTTTCAAGTGTGGGTATTGATTAGTAGGGAGCAGCAGACTGTGGATTTCCCATATGTATCCATGTGTTGCTGTATATGGCTTCCAGCTCCAGGCTCTTTATGGCTTATCAGACACGCAATCTTGTTCTAATGCCTGCAATCTCTTTCCCATTGAAACCTGTTAAAACAGGGAAGCTCCAGCTAAGCACTGGTCACACAGGCTGCTAATGAGGCCATTTGGCCCCGTTTTATGTCAGGGCGATCCTCTAGATTCTGATTATCAGGTTGGCAGTTTTGCAATATGGCTGTGTGCAGAAATAGTGCCCTCCCTGCGAAATCCACCGAGTGGGAGGGACTGCATTTTTGGCAAGCCTTTCTGGGTGCCCCATGCAGGGCGGCCTGGTGAGATTCAATATGGGTGTGTGTTCTCAGACACAAGACACAACATCGAGATGAAAGTCTCTTGTGAACCCCAGATAAGGATTATCCCAGGGTCTGAGACTCTTTACAATGTTTATGTGTAAGTTTGTTATAACTCTTGATAAAAAAATGATAAGATTATATAAGACCCAGATCAAACAGACGGGTGTGACCTACCTCCAAGCAGAGGTTAGGATGGTAGTAAGTCGTTACATTTTCTGGTTGGAAGGATTGTGTGGGGCAGCCAGTAAAAATTACAATTTTCCCTCCTTACATCTGCTTGGAGATTAGGATGTAACAAATCTATTGCTAGGAGGATGATCATACACATGTATCTATAGGAGACATTTTTTACACTTAGAGCATAGCTAAGTAAACACAGCTAGCACAGACAGAGCTATTCCTCCTAGATCATCATTCTAACCCCTCCCCCTGCAAGTCTAACCCCTTCCCTGACCTTCTACCATGTAGACAATTAAAGCATCCACTTGCTACAACAGTCCTAATGCCTTTCTCCCTAATGGTGAGTGAAAGGCTTTTAGAAGGACCTGTGTAGAGTATACAATTTATAACCACTGGTTAACCAACCTGAAGCTAGCCGCCGGTTGAGCCGCCCATTGGAGCCTCCGATTCAGCCCCCGATTCGTGACTACACCGAGTATAGCAGCTGATTCAGATGCCGATTCGAAAACACGAAAATTCTCTAGATTCCCCCCAAAGCTCAAACACAAATGGGGAATTGTTGCAAATGGTCTGTAATAACCCATAAAATATAAATTCAAAAAGAAATAATATCAGAAAGTACCAATTAAACGATAAAGTGCAAATTAAAGAATTGCTACCGACACCTAGCGACAATATCATAAACTGCGGAAGCTGGCCGCCGATTCACCCGCAGGTCTTGCAAAATCCTACATTTTCACGAACCAAACATAGCACGTATATTTCTGTAGTGCATTTAAGATTGCTTCAGACCCAAATCGTCTACTAAAAATGGGAGACAAGCCTGCTTATTTTAATTGACCTGCTGCAACAGTACTAATTGTCAAATCTGCCGCCAACCATGCTTACATAAGGTCCATCTGCTATTTAACAAAACGTGGCCAGTGAAGATCAATTCTGACAGCTAAGAGCCCAGCGGTAGTAATTGAGACAAGTAAGGATGTCAAACTTCCCGCCTCCATTGAATAGTTACGGCGAAAAGGTCTGTCTGCAATTCAACTAAACTATACGTGGCCCGTGAACTTGAAATACCGATCATGATAGCTATTAAATCACCTATAGTGTCCAATGAATGTATTGGATTTGACAGGCCGAATTTAATTAAGGTGCCACGGCCTCACTAACTAAAATCCTGAAGCTGGCCGCCGGTTCAACTGCAGATTGATAGCCTGGGAATCAGCCGCCGATTCGTGGAGAGTACATGCATACAGATAAACGGTCTATCTGCTACTGAACTGTACGTGGCCCTTGAACCTGACAAACTGTTGATGATAGCTAATCACCTATAGTGTCCAATGTATGTATTGAATTTGACGGGCCGGATTTAATTAAGGTGCCACGGCCTCACTAATTAGAATCCTGAAGCTGGCCGCCGGTTCAACTGCAGATTGGTAGCCTGGGAATCAACCGCCGATTCGTGGTATTCTACATACATACATACATACAGATTTCGCTTTTTTTTCACGTAGTTTTAAGTTTTCACGATATTGACAAGACTAAGTGTAGTTTATACGTACAACATTGATGACTGCTGTAGTGAGGATTTCAAACTTCTCAATTAAAAAGTTACACAGAAAAGGTCTGTCTTCATCTAAACTATACGTGGCCCTTGAACTTGTGATGATAGCTAATCACCTTTTGAATGTATTAGTTTTGATTCAATTAAAGCACTACAGCGGGACTAATTGAGACAAGTAAGGATGTCAAACTTCCCGCCTCCTTTGAATAGTTACAGGGAAATGGTCTGTCTGCAATGCAATTCAACTAAACTATACGAGGCCCGTGGACTTGAAAAACCGATCATGATAGCAGTTGAATCGGCGGCCAGCTTCAAGATTTTAATTAGTGAGGCCGTGGCACCTTAATTAAATCCGGCCCGTCAAATCCAATACATTCATTGGACACTATAGGTGATTAGCTATCATCAACAGTTTGTCAGGTTCAAGGGCCACGTATAGTTCATTAGCAGATAGACCGTTTATCTGTATGCATGTACTCTCCACGAATCGGCGGCTGATTCCCAGGCTATCAATCTGCAGTTGAACCGGCGGCCAGCTTCAGGATTTTAGTTAGTGAGGCCGTGGCACCTTAATTAAATTCGGCCTGTCAAATCCAATACATTCATTGGACATTATGGGCGATTAGCTATCATGATCGGTTTTTCAAGTTCACGGGCCACGTATAGTTTAGTTGAATTGCAGACAGACCTTTTCGCCGTAACTATTCAATGGAGGCGGGAAGTTTGACATCCTTACTTGTCTCAATTACTACCGCTGGGCTCTTAGCTGTCAGAATTGATCTTCACTGGCCACGTTTTGTTAAATAGCAGATGGACCTTATGTAAGCATGGTTGGCGGCAGATTTGACAATTAGTACTGTTGCAGCAGGTCAATTAAAATAAGCAGGCTTGTCTCCCATTTTTAGTAGACGATTTGGGTCTGAAGCAATCTTAAATGCACTACAGAAATATACGTGCTACGTTTGGTTCGTGAAAATGTAGGATTTTGCAAGACCTGCGGGTGAATCGGCGGCCAGCTTCCGCAGTTTATGATATTGTCGCTAGGTGTCGGTAGCAATTCTTTAATTTGCACTTTATCGTTTAATTGGTACTTTCTGATATTATTTCTTTTTGAATTTATATTTTATGGGTTATTACAGACCA
This sequence comes from Branchiostoma floridae x Branchiostoma japonicum, assembly GCA_013266295.2. Lineage (NCBI taxonomy): Eukaryota > Metazoa > Chordata > Leptocardii > Amphioxiformes > Branchiostomatidae > Branchiostoma > Branchiostoma floridae x Branchiostoma japonicum. Next base: position 13,991,026 of record CM023825.1, read on the forward strand.
TTTGCAACAATTCCCCATTTGTGTTTGAGCTTTGGGTGGAATCTAGAGAATTTTCGTGTTTTCGAATCGGCATCTGAATCAGCTGCTATACTCGGTGTAGTCACGAATCGGGGGCTGAATCGGAGGCTCCAATGGGCGGCTCAACCGGCGGCCAGCTTCAGGTTGGTACTGGTTAGACAGAGATTTGAATATCCTAAGTAAATGGTTTAGGGGTTTCCATTGATTGTTAATCTTTTCCCTAGACACGTTCCAAGAAGAGAAGGTTTAGGTTTTAAACTTCCCTATTAAGAGCCATTGGCTCGTAGGTGTTGTATGTATTTGTCTGATATGAGACTTAGATGTCTGGAGTAGATAGTCTATCGATTGCAAGTCATTTCCCCCTACAATTTCCATGAGAAAAGGCTTTTAGAAGGGCCTACATGTACGTGGTATAGGCCGTAAAATTTCCCATTATCAGGTTTACATGTGCGTTGTATGTGTTGTCTGATATCAGGCTTGGGATTAGGTTAGGGACCTTTATTGATTACAAGTGTGCTCCCTTAAGCCAGATAGGGACACCTTCGGCAGCTTTATTTGCAGAGCCACTTACGTATAGAAATTTGCTATAGAATGCTTTAATTTTCAGAAAGACATATCAAACACTCAGGTGCTACAAACTGTAAGGTTGTATCTTCATATCAGAATAGAAAAACACAGCTTTGAAATTTAGGTGGTAGAAAAAGTAGTCTAGTTGGTCTGGTCAGTGATTAGCTGTCAGCTGACCTACATGTACATGACACAAATTGTAATTTCTCTGCTCACACCAATAACACCAGGAAAAAATTAGATGATAAGTTGATGATAATTAGTCTACCTTTCCTTCAGAGTACTTATCATGGAAAAACATACAACTTCTGGAAGGGAGGGATAAAGAGGACTATCATCTCAGTCATTTTAAGTTATCCTGCATCATATATTATAGAGAAAATACAATAAATCATACTGTATTTCTATATTTGATGACAGAAAAGTCCTGCTCGTTGTGGATGACCTATTTTGAATTTCCCAGAAATACATGAATTTTCATGTCCAGGTTTCAAGTTACCTGTACCTTAAGTTGTGGGGGGCTATCTGCAGTTAATGTATAATCATGCTTGTTCCAGCTATCTCGATTGTCTTACATGCAGACACCTTTTTTGGCAGAGCAAATATACCCAGCTTTTGGCCCTACTGTATCTACTTTATAACTTAGTTAGCATCAGGGATGTGACATTATTGATGCTCTAGCCAGTGGTAATCTACAAATACAGGGCACAAGATGTCAGTCTCACACATCCCCCCTACTGCATGTATTTGAAATAATCAATGACCCCCGACCACCTTTGTTATTTTTGGTCACCCCTCTGTTGTTTTGTGAACCAACCCTTACTGGAACTTTCTTCAGCTGTTGACAGTTAGAATAGATGTTATTGTGATAAATATCTGAGTTGTCATTGCTATTGTGTTTCTAACTCAGTATCTAGGTCAGCTCCCTTCAACCAGTACTCTTTCTAACCTGAACTCCAAAGGGTATTCTGTCTACTCTCCAAGCAGAGGTTTAGGTTTTGGCTTATTTTTTATGTGTTTTACGCATTTTTATCGGGCTTTGTTTTTTGTACTGGTATCTTTTTTATGGCTGGCATATTGGATACTGCCTGGGCCCTGGCCAATCTGATACTGTCTTGCCAATTTGGTATACTGCATTGCAGCCACCCAAAGATCTGCTTGGAGATTATATTCTGTCTTCTCCCTGTGATTCATTTCAATGGACACAGAATCACAGGGAGAAGGCAGTCCGACAGATGGGAATCATGAAAGAACAAAATCATAAAAGTAACAAAACACCAACTGGTAGAGTTGGACTGTTTGATGCACACATGAACCCAGGATGTATCAGTTTGTTGGCACTAAAGGGAGACTGCAGGTGTCCTCAATTTATTTCATTTCTTTGGAATGAGGCAGTACCAGTAACACATCCCGGATTTCTGCCTGCCAAGGAGACTGTTAACATGTAACTTGTAAGACCTCGTGACCTTCTCAGCTCGCCAGACAGCTTTTGATAACTAAGTAGGCCAAGGCAATGTCTGGATTGGACTAAGATACATATATTACAAATTGCATGCTGTTTGATTTTGAGGGACAAAGAAGGAAAGAGTCAAGGACCAGCAGAATCAGTTCTTGCAGATCCTTGGCATATAGTTTATGACAGAAGAGGGCTATGTCTATAAGATGCAGCCTTCCCACCTGGAGGTGTTGACAGGGACAGGATCTGACAGACTCTGACATGACCTGGATAGCACACCCCTATCCCAAGTCGCTATGCACTATGGGAGGGGTAAGACCTCCACATGTCATTCTGGGGTCGCGATTGGAACCGGGCGGTCACACCTTTACGCGGCTCCTGTCTTTCTACGCGCGGATGCCACCCCTGAACTAAGCACGGTGGTAACAGAGATGTTGCACATCTTTAACACGGGAAGAGCATCGATACGATGAACCAAGCTCCTTGGAGGAACGGAGGATGCCAGTACCCGGTTTTCGCTGCGACCGGGGCCGGGATCAGGACGCTCATTTTCGGGGCGACCCACGCCGCCCTGCCCATGCATGCGTCCAGTCAGCCGCCGGAACCGGCTGAGACGCCAGAAGCCTGCTGACGCCGATCTAAAACTTTTTGTGCTTTGCGAGGTACTGAATGCAAGAACCACCGTGGCATTAGTCTCCTCTCAGTCCCAGCCAAGGTATTCAGCATTGTGATTCTCAACCGCATTAAGCAACCTCTGGTAAAATCACAGCGTCCCGAACAAAGTGGCTTTACTCCGGGAAGATCTACTGTAGATAGGATCCTTGCCCTCAGACTCCTCGCCGAGAAGAGGAGGGAGTATAGGAAGGCCCTATTTGTCGCTTATGTAGACCTCAAAGCTGCATTCGACTCGGTCCACAGACCATCCTTATGGAAGCTGTTGCGCGCCAGGGGCATCCCGGATAAGATAATCAGCCTTATCCAGGAACTCTACACCGATACCACAAGCTGCGTTCGTGTAGGAACACACCACTCAGACTGGTTTAAACTCCTCAGCGGCGTCCGCCAGGGTTGCGTTTTGGCTCCAACGCTGTTTAACATCGTCATCGACTACGTGATGTCCAGGTCCGTTGGCCGAGGTATGTGTGGAACCACTTATGGTGAACATACCTTCACAGACATGGATTACGCCGACGACGTGGCGCTGCTTGCTGAACTACTCGAAGCCCTTGTCAGCACGCTAGAGATCTTCTCCGTCGAGAGCCAAACCTTGGGTCTAGAAGTCAGCTGGCTGAAGACTAAGTTGCAGTCCCTCAGCGACTTCCTTGACCAACCTACCTGCCCACCGATCAATGGAGAGTCAGTAGAGGTGGTTCAACGCTTTAACTACCTCGGCAGCGTCATCACGCTGGACTGCAGGTCTGACCAAGACGTCAAGCGCAGACTTGGAATTGCCTCTGCAGCCTTTGCCAGCCTTGACCGTGTGTGGCGTTGCAGACATCTCTCCAAAACGGCCAAGTTGAAGATCTACAACACACTGGTCCTTTCAGTACTCCTGTACGGAGCTGAGTCTTGGACTGTTACCAAGTCACTCAAACAGAAACTGGACTCCTTTGACACCCAGTGCCTGAGAAAGATCGAAGGCATTCGCTGGCAGGACCATGTCACAAATGAAGCAGTGCGCCACATAACCAACCAGGTTCCGGTTAGCCAGAGGATCATCAAGCACCAGCTACGCCTCCTGGGACACATCTCTAGAGCCACACCCACTCAGGAAGTGATCAAACTGGTTACCTCAGCTCCAGACCCAACCTGGAGGCGCCCTAGAGGCCGTCCCAGGAGCAGATGGGAGGACCAAGTTTTCAACGTGTTGGACAGTCTGGGGGTTGGCAGAACCAACTGGAGAGCTCTGGCCGAAAACAGAACATCCTGGAGGGACATGTCAACAGCCGCTATGCATCTGCCTTGATGCCTGCGGTTGATTGATTGATTGAGGTACTGTATCGATTCCGGTGGGGTGGCATTCGGATGTGTATTGGTACTCGTCGCACTCGGACATGCATTTTGAAATATAGAATTTGGGGCCAGTTTGGAGATTTTCAAGGCTCGGGCCGGGCTTTTTGGTTCCCGCGAGCGCAGAAAACTGTTCCGTTGGCACACGGACATGCATTTCGAAATACAGAATTTGTGGTTTGGAGATTTTTCAAGGCTCGGGCCGGGCTTTTTGGGTTCCCGCGAGCGCAGAAAACTGTTCCGTTGGCACACGGACATGCATTTCGAAATACAGAATTTGTGGTTTGGAGATTTTCAAGGCTCGGGCCGGGCTTTTTGGGTTCCCGCGAGCGCAGAAAACTGTTCCGTTGGCACACGGACATGCATTTCGAAATACAGAATTTGTGGTTTGGAGATTTTCAAGGCTCGGGCCGGGTTTTTTGGTTCCCGCGAGCGCAGAAAACTGTTCCGTTGGCACACGGACATGCATTTCGAAATACAGAATTTGTGGTTTGGAGATTTTTCAAGGCTCGGGCCGGGCTTTTTGGGTTCCCGCGAGCGCAGAAAACTGTTCCGTTGGCACACGGACATGCATTTCGAAATACAGAATTTGTGGTTTGGAGATTTTCAAGGCTCGGGCCGGGCTTTTTGGTTCCCGCGAGCGCAGAAACTGTTCCGTTGGCACACGGACATGCGAAATACAGAATTTGTGGTTTGGAGATTTTCGAGGCTCGGGCCGGGCTTTTTGGTTCCCGCGAGCGCAGAAAACTGTTCCGTTGGCACACGGACATGCATTTTGAAATACAGAATTTGTAGTTTGGAGATTTTCAAGGCTCGGGCCGGGCTTTTTGGTTCCCGCGAGCGAAAACTGCTCCGTTGGCACACGGACATGCACTTTGAAATACAGAATTTGTGGCCAGTTTGGAGATTTTCAAGGCTCGGGCCGGGCTTTTTGGTTCCCGCGAGCGAAAACTGCTCCGTTGGCGCACGGACATGCTTGAGTTTCCCGCGAGCAGAAGAGTAGAGTAGAGTAGACTTTTCGTCTCGGTAGGAAGTTGTTTTGGATTGACGGAAGCTCGGGCCGGGCGACGAGGTTCCCGCGAGCAGACATTTTGTTTGGTTTACTGAAGTTATCACTGAGCTCGGGCCGGGCGATGAGGTTCCCGCGAGCAGACATCTTTTGTTTGGAATCATTTTTGAAGTCTTTACATAAGCTCGGGCCGGGCGACGAGGTTCCCGCGAGCAGACATTTTTGTTTGGTTTACTGAAGTTATCACGGAGCTCGGGTCGGGCGATGAGGCTCCCGCGAGCCGACAGTTTCGTTTGAAGTTACCGACGTTTTTAACTAAGCTCGGGCCGGGCGACGAGGTTCCCGCGAGCCGACAGTTTTGTTTGGAGTCGCTGAATAAATTAGTACAGCTGCATTTGTCGGCTGGGGCCGGGTAGAAGTTTCCCGCGAGCCAGAAATTTTACCAAAAAAGCGAGCTCCAGCTCGTAAGAGGTGATTTGATTTAACACAAGTTGGAAGCATGGTGTCGCGTGTATCGGCGGACATACACGTGTGAAAAGAATACTCATTTTATCGCAGGAAACATGGGCTCTCTCTGGGGTTGTTGACACGGCAGTGACTACTCTATATGTAAAACGATTTTCTTTGTCATTGAGACAACAAAGGGATTGCGTCTCTTCATGACACCATATTCAGACTGTTAGTGTTGTCCTAGGGATGTAGTAATAAAGGAGAAAATGAATAGATCTACCAACACGATACGGTCAGACGGAAACGTTCCTTTTTCCTATCGTTTTCTCTGGCAGGAAGAGTAAAAAGTCTTGTTCGGTTTTGAGCGCTCCAGTCCGACTGACGGTATGTGTGAAACTTGAGGGGCCCCATCCAAGGAAGTTTCAGGGAATCCCACTGTACCCCATCCTTGGTGAGAATGGTAACTAGGGAGCAGGATTATTTACGGAACCAACAATCACTCGTTGGTCAGGTTATGCGCCGCTCTCAGTGGACGGGATTCTGTAGAAAGTAACATAGAGAAGCCATTTGGAGACAAACATCACCGGAGATGGATGGCTGTCAAAAGGATTATGTTTTGAACGCCTGAAAGCCATCTGGAGAGATCAATCACTGTAAAGACAATGAGAGAGATTTAGCACAGAAGGGCAAGACGGAGATAAAGGCCTACGGACAGCCCACCAGATGTTGCATGGCATGCACATTGCAACAGGCACTAACATTACGCATTTTGTCATGTCTTCCTACCCCTAACCCCTCTCTTGCCTCTCGCTGATTTCGTATCGACTTCTGAGTACGGATCAGAGTGAGGCGAGTGTCATGAATGCATGCTTGGTTTTTATCTGTTAATTTAGTAAGTCCGTAAATTATGGATTTACTCTAGTTTCTCTGGAAGAGATCCCACCACACCGTGGTGTGCATTTGCGTTACAAGTTACACGGCTGATAATCGGATATCCTGATTGACATTTTGTGGTCCCAGCACACCAGGCGTCTCGAGCAGCCAGGAGTTTTTAGTCTTTGCAACGAAAGCTCCAGAGAAAGGGTGTCACTCTCATGTGCAGTAGGTCTCCAGGGCGTATGAGAAGCCCTGTTTTCACTTTTCCACGGACTGTGCATTTTTGATGACTAGATACCGGGACAAGTTTGGTGGCCGCCCGGGGACCATACATGAGACTGCAGGCTGAGGTAATGAGAGAACAGAAGGGTCGGAACCCCGTTGGTATAGCTTGTAGCACAAGAAGTCGTTTTTTAAAACCAAGGGCAAGCGGAGGACTCGCTTGGCTAGAGTTCACGTCAGACCATGGAGCGGATCGATTGATCTTGACTAAAACATTCCTATATATGGTGACTATCCTTCTCTCCCATGGTGATGAAGTAAGCTTTCGACTAGAAAAACCTTTTGTTTACCCTTGCCCTGAGGACAGAGACATGCCAGCATTTCGTCCTCGAAATTAGAAAGCAGTGGTCTAGAAATGCTGGAGAAAGCTGGTTCTGAGATAGGAATTGGCTATCTCGGGGAACACTCTCCTCCTTCACAGCTAGACGCGGAGGATAGCGCAGAATAAAAAATGGCGAGGTACCGTTTTCTGATGTTTTCTGAGGAAGAGCCGCAGTGAGCGTGAATTATGCCCAGAAGCGGCCCTTATCATATATCTAGCTAACAACTAGAGACACCTTTTCTATCCAGCTTAAAGGGTCTGGCGTTGTAATGTGATTTGTTACAAAGAGGGGGGGTGCTCCAGGCGGTCCGGTGGTCCCCGGGCAGCGACAGGGAATGATTGTGGAAGTGAGGCCCTCAGCAGCCAGTGAGCGCCAGCCTCCTGGGTGCGTGTGAACCAGGGTGTGAACGACATATGGTGCTGGTGCCAGGCGTGTGTCCCCGTAGTAGGCAGCCATCTTGCAGACAAGGAGGTCAGATTGTCAGTGCATGACAAACGAACTTACGTTTCACCTTGTCTTTGCCACGTTGAGTGTAACATACCTGCAAACTAGTGTTCCAAGGAAATCGGAATATATTTGACAGAAATACCCTGCTGTGCGACCGGGTAATACAACGCAACACGTTTTCTCAACTCGATATGTGGGTCCTTTTGTTTGTATGGGTCTTGTATGCATAATCGTCATGGACCTTCCGAAAGTACACTTTTGTTATTGTCACGCCGAGAGGAGGGCAAAAGACACTCGCCTGGTAAGAACGCACGCATGTACATGTACATGTGCAGAGGATTGTTTCCAAAGTTAATCAGCGAGAGGCGAGGGAAGGTACAAATAAATCATGATAAATCATGGGGTAGGAAGACAGATGGAAGAAAGAAGAAGAAAAATTGTGAGTATTGGAAGGGAAGATTTGGAGAAGGACATTTAAGAGCGTAAGATAGGGTAAAAGGGTAAAGCCCCGTCTTTACCACCCATATCTTAACCCGAACAGAGGGCAGAGTGACGCGGGATTCGGTACTATCCCAAGTCGCTATGCACTATGGGAGGGGTAAGACCTCCACATGTCATTCTGGGGTCGCGGAGCAGGGATAGGAAGGGTGAACCATAGTGCGGGCAAGGGTGTGAAGAAGGGTGTGAAAAAAAAAAAAAAAAAAAAGGCGCACAGGTGCAGTGGCAGGTAGCACGATACGTTTGACGGGAACCCAGAAGTGGGGTTTCCAATTCCTGATATGCTCTGAGGTGTCCACGTTTGGGAAAAACACTGGGCATTCAGTTCAGGAAAAATGGCACCTGGTTCCGTTGCTGCGCCTTACGTCGGCACTGCGTCTTCCACTGCAGTAGTACCTACACTGTGCCAAGTTGAACCCAGCAAGACTTCCCAGAGACCGGTAGGGACATACCACGGATGGACCGGTAGATAAGGGTCCAGTGGTTGAGGAAAGTCAGGCCTTTGGCACATTAAAGAATTAATGATTTAGGAGTCACTCCAGGTGTACGTGATTCAAACGTTATAGTCGTAGTACACCAACCGGGTAAGGACGCCGAATAATGGCGGCTCCAGCTACGTATACAGTCCATTGTTACCCAACCTGGTCAGGAAACAAATAGCGCCCTTTTGACGCTATACAACACTATGCGGGTAAAATGGTGACATCCGCGCGTACCGCTTTGCTTCTGTTCGGGCATTGGCCTATGGCCCCGTCTTTACCACCCATATCTTAACCCGAACAGAGGGCAGAGTGACGCGGGATTCGGTACTATCACAAACACACCATCTTTCAACACAAACAGGGGAAGGCCCCATCTGTGCACATACCTCATGCCTCCCTCACTCATGTGGAAACATCACTCCACCTGAAGGGAGATCATCTTTACCTTCAGGTTGTTTCTACTGAGCCAACTTAATCTCGAGCGGTATGCCATCTTCAAAACAAGTAAACACTAAACACCATTATGTAGAGTATCTGCTTTTAAGTGTTCTTAAACATAAACTTTGGGGGGGAACAGCTATGTCCACCTGTGCTGTGTTGCAGGATGAGTATCAACTGAAACGTGATGAGACTCCAAGAGACACCTGGAAACAAAGATGGGTTTGTTGATGGATAGATGACTGTTTTTGTTGACGGACAGAGTGTCTCTACAAGCGATCAACAGCACAGATAAGGGCTATCCTCCCTACCTATTTTTGAGAAAACTGAAGTTGAATAGCAGCCTTTGTATTGGAATTCTTGTACCTGGAGCTCTGAGTTACTGCTTCTGCTGTTATTGTGTCTGAATAATTCCCGTGATTACTTTTTAAAGTGTTTGAAAAGATAATACATGTACTTTAAATGAAAACTTGACACATGTCAACCACCAAAGTTCTATTGCCCATATAAATAACACTACAACACTGAACACTATAGTATATATACCAAATAAAACTTCAGTGGTTTATTACAATGAGTGGCATACATAACAAAAGGTCACCCAGCCATGTTATTATCTTCATAAAATATTCAAAACACAAATAACTAGCTCTACAATAAAACTCACATCTCTCACAATTTGGGTCTAACCTTTCCAAAATATGCAAGGAGAATTGTTGTTTTCCTCTCGATTCTACTTGACCTATAAATAAGCAGTTCAAGGACCATTGTCCCTCTCAGTATTCTATCCCACCCCCCTCCCCCATCAAGCTGCATGTTATCTGCTGCCTCAGTAAATTAAAACACTTTGGAAATGGTGTTGTGACAAAGTGTAAATGTTTACTTGTAAGGCCCACTTTTACCAGCAGCGATGACATAGCTCGCAGGGCCGGCTTATAAATCAAACGTGACTCTCCGTCAGTAACTCAGCCTCCCAGACAACAATTTGTCCTTCCTACAGAATGTCTCCCATTTGGGGAAACCTGGCCATAAATTTGGGCTGCATATTAATGGTTCAATGCAAACAATTTCGCTCGAAAGTTTCCCACCCAGGTTTAGTGCACCCTTCAAAAGACATCGTAAAAGGAGTCATATATATATGACAGAGACTGTATGTTATGGCCTTGTCAGGCTAGTTTGTAATACTGTACTGTCACCACAGAATAGCGCCCTTAAGAGCGGCAAAAACTACAGAGGATAGTACCCAGGCTAGATTGCAACTGCAGGAAGGTGTACAGAAAATCATGATAACAACATGGTGTGGCAGTAACGATCTGATGTTCAGCTGACTGTAAGGAACACGTACATGCCCTTAAGGGATACGTCAGGTCACCCCAGGTATGAAACAAACAGGTCTTACCAGCCTGCATATTCAGGGGGGTCATGTCACGCCATTGTTGTGCTGTTATATTGGCAAGGTTTGTAATGTAAAATAATTTTTTTTCTTTCAGGCAAATTTCTATTACAATTACAGGTACTAGTTATAGTAATAAAAGCAATAACATGTTGTAATACCAAAATTTGAAATGTTGGAGGCATAGTGTATTGGTAAGGTCCATTGCCTGAATATTTAATAAATCCCTATCTGCAAGCATATGGCCCAAGATCCTTTACGATACATACATCACAAATCAATATATCATCCTTGAACAGGACATTTGTCATCATAATACCTATCGTTACTATGGATATATGTTTTTAGTGCTCTTTTCAGGTACATTTATGGTCAGATATGTTTATACATACCCCATATACCAGTAATAACTGTAACTTGTGTAAGGGTTTTAAATAATATCACATTACATATTCTAAAGGTAAAACTATGTATAAATGGAATGATAAAACTTTCAAGGCACACAAATAACTGGAACCTTGATTTAAATTACTGGTCCAGTCTGTTGACAAGACAGTATTGTTTTCAGGGGGACAGATCACTTAAAGGTCAAAGTTCAAGTGACAATCTTTTCAACCTTGTCTGGGTCAGAACAGTTGTGAGTGACTTTCCTGAGAAACTGAACTAATAAGAACAGCATGTCAAAACAGCAGGGGTAAAGTGTCAGTTGACGATTAGTAAAATTCAGTACTCAAATTTTATCTACATACGATATCGCTCTGTTTTTTTGTATGGCCAGGTATGCACCCCCAAGCTAATTTCAATTCTTCAGGCTGTCTTGAAAAGTAGGACGCCCATGGTTCTACTGGGCCTGGACTTGGGTCATCTCCAGCCTAACCTTTTCTAATCCATTATTCTGTGAAATCTGCAATTCTATGGTGTGATCCTAATACCAAACAGACTGACAGCAAAAACAGATAAGCACCATGGCATGCCCACAGGATGACTTCTAAACCTTTTTTAAGATTCACTCAAAAGACAAGCATCAAGAACAACAAACTGAAGTATAGATTCCTTCAATGACTACCCAAATTTCTCAAGCACTGGTTGTAAATATTTGTATTAAAAAGCTTGGAGGATATTTTGTAATATGTGGTATGTCTAGATGGACAGCTAAAACAACCTGAAGTTTCTGTGTGTCTTCAGTCGGTCCAGGGTTTTTTTCCAAAACCAACAGAACCAATGGGTGTATTGGCAAGGTTTGTAAGGTAAGATAAACCATAATAATTTTGTTTTCTTTAAAATTTATGCAAATTTATGTTGTACTTGTAGTGCCACAGTTTGAAATGTTGAAGGCATAGGGTGTTAGTGGTAAGTCGTTTTATGCCAAGTTTCAAATCAGTCCAAGTTTTTTTCCAAAACCAGCAGAACGGATGGGTGTGGCTTAACCTTTTGCCATGTTGTGCCACTCCCCCTGCCTGACCTTGCAGGAATGAGGCACCTCCCACCTCTGTGGCAGCTGGGCAGACACAGGTCACAATCCTGCAGGCAGCGCCCAATCAGCAGCACATGTCCAACCACCCTGGGTTCAGCTCCAAGCAGATGTATGGATCCAGCTCACTGTTTCCCACATTTTGATTTGATTTGATTGGGGTTGTAACATGTGGGACACAGACAGCTGGTGTTGTGACCACACATAATAACATTACAGAATAAGACAAATGTTGTATAGACCTAGACCCTACATATCACAAACGTCTCTTTTGCTCTTCGCCTTCTAAGGGAGATAAAAACGTGGACCACTAGATCATAGAAAAATGCATAAAAAGGCTAAAAAATCACTGACCCGGACCTTACATCTGCTTGAAGATGACCCTGGGGTGCTTGACTTGCCAGGACCTACACAGCCAGCTCCTTGGCTACCCCAAGACCTACTAGCCTGGGTGCTATTTACTGGGGCTCCTATACTCATTCCCTCACTGAGTATGAGAACCCTGGTAAACTAAATAGGATGGCACCAAGGATAAAGACCTAAAAGCAGCCAAAAAATATCTACCTGCCACCCCCCACCTCCCCAGGAAACTTTACCTCAGCTTCTCCATCTTTCCCTGAATCATTAATTTGGACCTTGGATAGATGTTGTGGCCATACCTCACTATAGGATACTACAAACCCGTTCAGTCATGCTAACCAGCAATGTGTTTCTATCACTGATAGAAAACAAACAATTCATCCTTTTACAGAACATTAATAATACATAGCAAGGGTGAAAAAATATGAAAAGCTGATATTAATCACTCTTCAGGGAAAACACATATCATTCAACCAGAGCATTCTATTAAAAGGAAAACCCCAAACAAACTGTTGCCAGTTGTCAGCCCCCTCCCTAGGGGTCTTTTGAAATGTAGATCATTTATCATAACTATGATAGCTATGGAAGACTTTGTTTTTGCAGTAATCCTCCATGTAACCTGAAATCTGGCCTTGTTAGCTGTAGGTCCGCTCCCAAAAATTTGCTCCCCAACAATTTTTCAGAGCGGACCTATTGCTAACAAGTCTGGATTTCAGGCTACCGAGTATGTGCAGGTAGACAAACATGCTACATGGCCAGAGGGGGCTGGTGTCCTTGTTGTTAATACTGCTGACATTACAGGCGTGAAATTGCGACAAAATAATATCATACATTTCATGGGTTAAGCAAACAAAATAATGACTGAACAGATTTGGTTTAATATGCGGTAAACTTGCTTAAAATGTTATGTAATATACAGTAAATCTTTTGTTATATAGTACAGCTTTGCCTCACTCCCTCAAAGTATGAGGCAACAAAAATAGACAACCAAATGCCAGCTGGAACAGACAATGTCCTATAGATTGTACAGAATAGTCCACTTATGTATGACAGCAATATTTACTACTAGCTCTTTGAAAATTGACTTTCAGACAACCTGGATTTTTAAATATTTGGTCCCATGTATATCACTGGAACATTAATGCTCAGGTTACTGCTTGCAGTGTTCTTTTACTTTAGAGAGATTGATCAAGAGAAAGAGAGACTTCTTCTGAGGGTGTGTTCAACACCAGTCATCGTTGAAATGCAAAAGAAAAGCTGCTCTTTGGAACATCGGAAGCTGCCAATTCCTGCAAGGTTCATGTTCGGGGCACCTCAGAAAGGGGTGCGGAAATTTACATCCATGCCAACGACCCTGAGATGATGGGGCCGCTACCAAGGTCGGCGGGGATAATGAGAGCCCGAAGTTTGGTCCCAATTAGATCAAACTTACGGCCTCTGTTGTTTGCACTAACATTCATCTCTATCTCGGATACTTTACTGGTGGAAGTGCGAGGCTGAAACATTGCCAAAAAGCCCCATATTGATGGTATATCTAAATGCAAGGGTCCTATTTTAAAGGGGCCAGCCTAGACAATTTACTGGGCCATTACAGCACTCGCTCCGGGAAATGCAGAAATGCACCCACTTACATGTGAAGCCATGGTTGAATGGAAATGTAACTCTGAACTGGCTATATTTCAGTGAGGTTGTGGTCTTTGTTTTTTTGGCATTTCTAAAAAAAGAGCACTACTGGGACTGAAGACACAGAAAACAAACACTCCTTAAGGATGAAAACGAGATAAAAATTACAAAAATTGTACTTTACTTTGAAATAGTCTGTTTGTTTTCTATTCTACAACAGCAATCAGTCATTCATTCATTCCCAATAGCTGTCTTTATCCCAGACAATTAACATGCAAAATTGCATACCAACGTAACCAAGGTCCAAAACATACCATAGTACAAAACAGTAGGGTACCTCTGGCCTGCCTTCAACAGACTATTGTGGATAATGTCCTTGGCAACAACTGCTTGAAAAGAGTACCCTGGGTGCTGTATTTTTAGACATCAGTTGTTTAAAGGGATTAAGTTTAGAGCGCCATTACGTGGTATGTGGATATCAAATTGGTCTATCGTTATTTTTTTCTATGCAGTATACTGTACTAAGATTTTATTTTTGTACAAAATTTCTTTATCAAGGTTATCAACAATATCATCTCTTCTAAGTTCTAAACAAAGATACAATTACAATCACTAAGGCAATGCCATTGTCATGGTATCCTTTCCAACTGTCCAAATATTTGGGCTCAGAAAATGGCAGGAATAAGTACCCCTCCCATGAGGCTCCACTATAAAGGCTGTCACAGGGAGCTGAACTGTAGCAGTAAATTTGGTAATAGGATCCAATAAGGGCTCAGCTGCAATGGTTTCAACAGCTGTCCTCCATTAGAGAATAACCAACATTTATGGCTAAAAGTTACACAATGAAAAGGTAAATCTTCGAAACTATAACAGCGGCAACACCACAGACAATCAAGGCATGACCTAGATATGTACCTTCCATGATTAGAGGTTGCTACTGCCCTGTGACTAACTCTAGTGTGATGTAGGTCTGGTCCCTCCCCACCCCTCCCTGTATATCTGATATTCCCCCCACAAAGCAAGAATTCCAATGTGGACTGAAGCATTCTCCCCTGTCATGGGTGTCTGGACAGGGCCTGTACCATGTCATCCGAGAGGTGAGGACAGGTCACAGGCCAGATTTTCTCAAGTATGATTGTGTGTGCAAACAGCCACAAACAAACATGGCTTCTGTTGGCAGACTTATTTATACGGTTTGTAAATCTTAAGTAATTCATCCACACCATTTAGAATCAACATAGTTTGCCTATTGAAAGAAATGTGTGATAACTTCAGTGCTTAGTCACTCACTCTCATTCAAAATAAACCATTTAATACATACTGACTGTCATTTGTATACAACTTGTGAAATGAATGACTTGTATGCCAGCTTTTCAGAATTGTACATGTAGTCAGTGAACCTGAAACCAACATGTATTTGTACAAAAACTCAAATCAAAAGGACCCTCCTTTGGATAATTGCCATGATTTTGTGACAGACAATATGATAATGTACACATGATTACCATACCATGTGGGAATAGGCTAGCACCCAGTAATGTGCCAACAGGTTTCATTAACAAACAAATGCGCTATAAACTCATCATGGCAATTAGAAGCAAGATGGTACACTTTACCCAGGTGGGGAGGGGGCAATGAACATATCAGTGGCTTCCGATAGGAAATGGGGACATTCTGGACACTCAACCCCCCATCCTGCTCAAATCTACACATCCGACAAGCTTCCTGTAGACCCTGAGGGAACTGGACTCTAGAGAAAACACTGCAAACGGAAACACAACAACCCACCATGCCTTTGCACACCCTCAAAAAGGGGGCAAACATTTACCTAGCCGAATAAAACACTCCAAACAAAAACTTGGGGGATCTTATCTGCCCCATTTATTTGCTGCTGTCTGTGGGATTCCACCACACACTTTCACTCAGGATAAACAGACCCTCCCCGCAAACCTAGGTTTTCTTGGCTAGATGGCAAAGATATGGAAGAAAGGAGTATTAGACCGTAGCTAAGGACAGAGATTAGGCCTCAGAATGTATGACATCAGCATAAAAACACTACAGACGCTAAGGAAGCAAAGGATTGGGTAAAAGCATGCATAAAATTTTCTAGCCCATTCAATAACAGGTCGTGCTCTACAAGTGGTGTGAGCCCCCATAGAAATAGCAAAGTAGTGCGCTGTCTGCGGACTTGTTGTGTTGTTGCCGGAATGATGTCACTTCCCTTTGCTTTTTTACTTTATTTGGGCATAGTGGCATACCTGGCCGGAGTCCCCTTTCCTGCGTGACGTCATTAAAGTAAAGGGAGACATAACTCGATAACTACGAGTTGTTGAGCGGCTATCTGGGGCATATTCGTCCTATGAAGTAAAAGGTAAATCTTAGCACATGTTACGTGGGCCGTCTGTCCTCTCACCTCGCCAATTGTCAGCCCATTGTGAGCTAACATTGCGCATCTGAGAAAGAATGCCTGCTATGCGAGGTTTTCCCCAAGTCTCTGTGTTCCTCACACCGATCAATTGTGTAAACAAACTGGATACAGTGGCCAGGTCACCAACATTTTTTTACAACGGTCCCACGCCTGATGTCGCACATACAAGCTGCTGCGCAATTTTCAGATCTGTACATAATATACAGTATTACGAGATAAAAATCATTCTATTGTTTGATTAAGTACACTGAAAGTGGGCCAGCTAACGGCGGACCCTTTGTTTGGTCCTACCCCCTACTTGTAAAGGTTTGGGCGGGAAAAAAAGGCTTGTCTCACCTGTTGGGGCTTGGGTTACACAGAGTCTGTCTGAAAGCATGCAGGGGTGCATAAGAATGGCCACCATTTCTTAAGACTAAAAATGGACTCGTCATGTCAAAATTTTAAAGAAAACTCATGCTTCATGTGTGGTCCAGGGATGAGGAAAACTGCTGGAGCTAGCACACTTCTGTTTGAGCCAGCCTAGTAACCTTATGCACTGCCTGGTATTATCACTGGTCAAGTCTCTCAGGTCTATTTACCTGGCCTAACAGAAGTGTTTGTGGTAGTTACCACTGAGAACAAACAGTGGGCAAACAAACTTATTATGCCAGTCTGGGAGTCATGGACCCAATTTTGCCCCTGGGTCCAGACGGTGGATAAAGACCCTGACACGTCCATACCACTTCCTACCTATGCAGCTTCGCGGGATTCCTAAACTTTGAGGTCACCACCTCTCGCAAACACTGCAACAGTACCCAGTGTCTGTATCCTGCCTAACCAGACCATGCCCTCCCCACTTCTGTTCGCCACTTGTGCAGAACTTTGAGGCTGGAGTCGAGTGACCTATCCGTTTTTTTTATCGCGTATATATTCTCCAACATGCACATATTAATGTTGGGTGTGTGTTGGTGGCCCGAGGAGTATAATATACGGGAACGCCCCTCCCCACCCAAATGACGTCTCGCTCGGTTCCCCACCAACAACACGAGAAATCCCTTAAGAAGATCGGGTGCAGCGTGTCAAAACCGTCATGTGGGAAGATGTTTTGTTAAGAAAGCTACTCAGGCGACAATAAAGGTTAGGAATCACGGGAGACGCGCACCGTTGAAGGGTGCACATGGCCGGGGACGGTCGTGTGTTGTCGACGGGCCGCCATGGCCGCCACACTCGCCCGACTTGACACGAACGCACCCACCCGTAAACAAGACTTCTCGGACAATTTACTCCTTACGATCACGTCCGCCTTAAGAACACAAACTGACATACACGCACACACTCACTCACCGATATTGACAATTTTGATGTGTTCGTCCTCTAGAAACTGCAGGGCTGCCGACACGTTTTCTAGTTTCATAGCCCGAAAGGTGGGCCTCTTGTTGTAGCGCGGAATCCTCTTGTGGGACAGCACCTCGATCAGCGCGATCAGACGCAAGCCGTCGCTCAGATCCGTCTCCAACTCGTTGATGTTCTTGTTGGCCTTCTTCAGGTGCTCGTTGCACCATCTCGTAAACGTGTTCTTCTGGATGCGCTTCCATGGCGCGTCCTCGGCGAGATCGCGTTCGGTGGCCGGCATCTCCTCTTCCTCCGGTCCGTCGGCAGGGTTGCGCTCGTTAGTATGCATGGTGGTAGATCCGGGCCACACGTTTATATTGTCTACAGCACAAATCAATAGGCTCGGGCAAACTTCCGGTAGGGGAGAGCTAGCGCGCGGAAAACGCTGGTAGGCTGAGGTGAATCCACAGGAAAACTTGTTGCTCGGGTCCCAGACAGCGGATGCTTGTCTAATATCCCAGCGATCGCTTCGGTCCTGATTTCACAGCTGGAAGGAATATCAGGAAGTCCGTGACCGATGAGTCTGTAACTAGCAGGGGGTGTGGTAGTAGTGGATCTCTCACCGGCGCTGTTTTCTTCGGACTTGTCCTTTCCGCGGTGGGTCTGTCTGCTGTCGTCGTGGGTTCACGACGAAAAAGTGTGTGTCTCTCTCTGCTCTCTCTCCCGAAGAGCGGACACGGCTTGGCCGGCGTCTGCTGCTGAAGTGATTTCAGGAATCTTCTTGCCTATGAACCTATTCAAATTTATTAATCTTCGCGCTGACGTCGAGCAAATGGCGCGCACTGTTGCTCCGACTGGGGAAACCGGATTGGCCGGGCGCGGGGCTCGACACACTTGTCGTCAACACTTAGATTAGCCAGAAGGGCATCCGATCTCCAAAAACAACCGTGGATGCCACCATGTTTGGCACTGGACCAGGCTCTTGTTACGTTAATCATGTCCCGTTATGGACATCACCTCCCAAACACGTCAGCCGAAGGGTTGAGGCTGGCCCTGAGCCTCCCCCGTACCCACCGCGTAATTCCGGGGGCGCGCGAATATTTGTAACTCCAAAACTATGCTCAGTACTAGTTTAGAAACATGACCGGTGACTCCTCGCTCTCTAGAAAAATCTAGTACTTTCGTAAACTTTAGAATTTTTCCTTGATTACCGTCACAACGGGTGACTTATAAATAACCCCTGTGTACACCCGCAGTAGGATAAATAAGCCTAAGATAGCGATTCTCCGCACGTCTTGGGGTGTTCTTGTAATCAACCAGTTTCATCATGTTTGGAATAAGAGACGCGAAAGTCTTATAATTCATGAAATGACACTTGTAAAAGAGGGAAAAATTTATCCAAATTTCTTAAACATGTCACAATTTTAGTCCTTAACCACCCTGATTACCCACTACCAGGGACAAACAGAACATGTGCGTCTTATCTGAAGCAGTCCCTGAAAGTTTGTCACTGAAAGCGTTAAGTTCTTAGTCATATGTCCTGTTTCTGGGTAACCGTTTCTTCAAGGACCCTCGATCGAGGACTTGAAGGACCCAGCAGGGCCTCATTCGGCGCGTAAAACAAGATTTGTCAGTTTCAACATTCTTGCACGTCTAAAAGTTTCGCCAGCCTGAAGGCTAGATGCTTTGAGATCGCCTAAAGTGTCCTTGCGGCGCAAGGTATTTCAAGACATTCCGGCCCGCCAGGGAAAGGATTGGGACTTGACGGTGATGTGTTCTGTGTGAAATTGAAGAGAAGGAATGCAGATGTTGAGTCCCATCGACGACAGGTTTATCTGTAAACGCTTGCCGACGTTTCAGCCGAAGGACAATGGGGAACACTTGCCAAAAACGCAGCAGCGCACCGCAAAGGCGGCCGGATGTGTGTGGGCGCGCTTTACATTAGTCCAACCGACCCCCTTGTCGCTATTCATTTGACGTGTACGTGGACGTGACCTGTGTCCACACAGAGCAAGTTCATCGAACTCAACATTTCCCTTCTCGGTTAGCAAGGACGCAAACAAGAAGGAACGGTGCGCGAAACTGCCCGTGGTTATTGCAAGCTAGGCGGCGCTGTTGCACGGCGATCCCTGCGTCACAGATCGCTCCGATGATTTGCTACATACACACTATACACATGATACAGGACGTCCGGAATTCCCCAGGCATTCCCCTTTACAAACCATACACACAGGATACAGGATATGACAGTTCCCACAAACGTACACGAGAAAAAAAAGCGCTATGAAGATAAACATTATCCAGACAACCACTTTATGAAATAAATCTGGCTTTGAGTTTGAATGGGCTATATCCTATATCGATCTTATGCCACGATGAGCGAAGTTTTTTTTTTTTTTAACAGCCGAAACAATTTTATCTCCAAACATATGTGAAGTTGATGTGTATCTGTTTGCTTGTCATGTAGTCTTGTTGTTTTTACATACTTTCTTTCCCTCCTTGGCGGGTCGGTCGGGCCGCGGGGAAGGGAGGAGGGACGAAGACACTAAGTTCTGAAGGCATGGAAGCTAGAGGCGTACGAGAAGAAGGGGAAGAGGCGCAATTCTCACAAAACAGATATTGCCTCGTTTTTCTAACAGCCAGAAAAGAGGTTTTGAGATTGTCAGAGATGGAGAAAATGCAAAGATTACACTCAAGCTTCCTGCGGTTTCTACCCTGTTGTATGGCGGACAGGTACGTCGTCATATATCGTGTCGCACGTACTTCCTTCCCAAACAACCGTTGCGGACCACCTGAACATCCTGTCACACCTTAGGTGACAACAAAGACATCGCGACTGTCAGTGACACGACGTAAAGACAGGGTCACATCCGGCGGAGAACGGCCCTGACATACCGGGAGTGATGTCAGGTCCGTACCTGCCCGTCATGACGTAACCATGTCAACCGGAAAGGATGCATGGATACAAAGTTGTGGACAAAACAGCCCATATTCATAATAGTGTCTATTATGCAATGATACCAGAAAGAAATATGCCTATAGATACATGTAGTGATGGTGAATAGAACGACATGACGGATCATGTTCTTTCAATTGACTAATAAAAGGGCACTGCACATTCAGGAACAAGTTGTATTATAAGGCTCAAAAATTAAATAATATTTTTTTCAATCTCCGATGTCTTTCAAATGTCTAATGAGTCTTATGTGTGATGATACATTTTCGTCACACTATTTACTGTTGAATTGTGCTAAATTAGGATAACTGAGAAAAATGCCATCGCTAACGTGTGACACGATATTATAGTAGAGAAGAACGGGGCATGATCGATAGCGTCACTTCCTCACCACGAAACCGGTCGTAGTGTTTAGTCTACCCAGGTTTCCTGCACGCAATTTTTAATACCAGCAATTATCCGACTGGATGTCAAACGTGACTAAGGCAGCTTTCCGGCCGGCAGACAATCGTTTTCGCTCTGATGTTCGACCGATACCAGATCCAAGGACCGAATGTCCTTGGCTGATCCGAGTGTCCCCTTCTAGCTTTCGACCCAACCCATGAGGCATGACAGGTTGGCCCGTAGCGTCTTTACTTGTTCTGCTGATCCCAGTAGCTCTGGATATTTTCTTTTCAATGAACAGATGAATAAATAGATACAACTTATCAGTTCGTACTCCATAGCTCTTCATAGTCATCGCTTGAAATGTCTGTCTCGGAAATTCTTTGTGTTTGCGAGACAGCAGCGCTGAAATGGATGTAATACATGTTTCCCAAATGAAAGTATGGTACACTGATGATCATCATCTTTCTGTTTGATGACATCCCAGCTTGTTTGCCAACCTCCTCCTCTCTCCCTTTGAAAGTTTGAGTCTTTTAGTACTATGAGATCCTATGAATTTGTGGCGTTCCGTCGTCTATATAACGAAATTCTCTCCTATATCGACCTACATTTTACTGACCTGATGTCACTCCTATGTCCTCTGCAAGGTTTAGAATAAACTGTCCACTGTCACAGTGAACAAAACTGCGTTTAAAGGCGACAAAGGGCACGAAGGAGTAGGAGTGGGAACGAAGGACGACTCCAGTTCAAAAGTGGCGGTAAAACATTCCCATGATGCACTATACGGTCAAAGGTTGTTAGAAGATGCCACTGTTTACTAGAAAACGCGTTATAATGAGATAAAAGCTGTCCAAAAGCTTAGGTAAACATAACAGTCATTCATACTGTAATACAATTATTCGGATTGTTTTTATTGATGTTCTATTTTAATACATTATTTGTTGAGATAGCTCTCCAAAAGGCAAATTGATTAAAGTCACCGACACCCACAAATATTCAGTTGTTGACATCTTCCAGTTAGCAAAGCAACAAAATGGCGGACGATGAAGAAAAACTACAAAATCCAACTTCTTTAGATTAGTTTTCGAGAGAAGTGGCCGGAACTGGGCACTTTCTACTTCAATTTTTACATCAGCAAGTATGTATGTTAATATTCCTTGAGAGTTATGGTTGTATAGTGTTTCAAACCCCGCTGTGCATGCGTGAAAACAAACTTGTTTCCAGAGTAAGAGTTGTTGACTTTGACTGTTGAGTGTTGTTTGTGCATCTGCGTGAAAAACAACAGCGTTCTTGTTGCGTGTTCCCCCCAGCAAACTGTGCAAACATGATCTCCAGTTCTCACACCCATCCCTCCAACGGCCACATACCGAACGGTGGGGCACCGAACGGGTCCGGACCGCGCGCCGGGGGGAGGAAGAGGCTCTTCGCGAAGAAAAAACTCGAAAGGCTCGCGCTGAGGAGGGAGAGGCACAAACGGATGACCAAGATGGAAATTCTGAAGGAGAAAGTCGCGGACAAACTGAAGCTGTTCTTGATCTTCGCCCTGCCCGTGGTTTTGATGGGGTTCATCCTGCTGGTGTTGATCGGAATCTACGTCGTGAGGCCTTACAACGAAGGTAAACAAATCATGATAGGAACCAAGGAGATAAATTTTTATATATTGATAGAAACACAGTTTGAAGCTCATTGATAACACTAAGAGTGGTTGCTATAATTGACACTCTAACCTTTGATTAGAAATTACATTACTCAATCCTAGATGAAACTTAGTGACCAAGCCGACAGCCACGTTAAAAATGTCTAACTTCCCAAGTACCAAGTATTTGATATGAGGTGTGAAGTATTAGGTAGTAATATGTGATGTACAAGCCTGAAAATTACCAATATACGAGCGTTCACCATGACGTCACGGCCAGTGAGTGGTAGGCAAGAAGCGGGTGACAGTTAGGTGATTTGCGTACGGATAATTTGCATATGCCTTCAAATAATTGGCATGTACATGATGTAAACAAAATAGATCACTCATATAGGTAGCGCTAGATGGAAATCATCAATCTGACCCCGACGTCATATTTGGAAGCATAATTTACTTCTGCAGAAGACCTGAAGTTGTTGTTGTTGACGACAATAACAACTGTATTTTCCGCTTCTTTTCTCACTCCAAAGGACCAAAGATACGCTTCTGCGATATATATCAATATCAATTATGTGTTCACAAGGTTTGTGATTTAGTAACTGACTTTACTAATGACATGTTTTTCACACTCATTCAAGTCTTTCATTACTCCCCACTAGGTCAGCAGTTTGTGGAGTCGAGCTGTCAGACCGTCACGACCCACTACCTGAACGAGGGCAGCTGCAGCAGCCACACAGATGTGTTCCAGCCTTGTCTGCAGGTTTATGTAAGAGGCTTTGGCTTTTCTTTACAAGTAGAGGCATTCTCATAGAAAATGTTGCTATTACTAGTATTAAATGTCTGTTGTTTCAGCAAATTCAGCTGCAAAGCAAAGATACTGAGATTTGTTTTTATTTTCATTGTGCCACAAAATTTAGGTGCTGTGAAATAAAAAGAATTTACCGTAGTGAATGTACTTCATGGCCTGGGTGCCATCCGATTTGTAACGAGTGCAAGGAGCCCTGTTACAAATGGGATGGCACCCAGACTATGTACTTCAGACTTCTAGTAAAAATGTGATATATCTGCTCAGGTTCATCACACTGCAGCTAACTCAGACATCCCGGTGGTTCTGATGGAGAATGAACAAGCTCTGATGTACTGTGAACAGGTAAGGCACAATGCAACATCCAGACAAAGATTAGGCTTGTTGTTGAGGGTGTTTTTACTCCTTATTTCACCCTCAAGAGAATCAAGTATTGTTTTTGGTGTGTCTGTATGTGTGTGTTTCCAAAAATCTACTTATACACACTCTACATACTAGTATAGTATGTCACATGATGAAGTTATAGGTTAAGGGAAAATATGAATCGGATAGCAACATCTTATGTAAGGGAAAACAGATGTCAGTAAGGGAGTAAGACCATCAGGAGAGAGAAAACCTTGAAGAGGTGAAGTCTTTGTTTAGGGAACACTAGTTTTGTACTTTAGGTTTAAACACACACAAGAGCATTGTTTGCATCAGAAACTGTAAAGTAAAACTACTTCACTGAACCACAAGGTCAGCCTGGGCAGCATATCTGAGTTGAAACTAGAGAGACAAAGAGAGTACTATTACTGATAACAGTAAGGGGACCCCTGATTCTGGATGTCATTCTGCAAATATTGACCTATCTGGATCCCCTAGGACCTTGCTTCTCATGTAACAGCCATGCCAATACAAACTATGGTTTGTGATTCTAACCTATATTTTTATTAGTTCTGTCAATACGGATTTGCTATATATGGTAGATTGATAACCCTGTGATCAAGTAGGATTATCATATGTTTATCTTCCTTGATCCGATCCAACTAGTAGTAGAGCACTTCCATTGATCTTCAAAAACACTCTAAGCTGCATCCTTACCAGCCATGTGATAGTAATTTCAGCACACTTCTCTGCATGATACAAAATATAGATCCAGTGTTTGCTTTCTCATAGATCTGATGACAAAGTTTTCAATTACGTTCAATTATTTATGAATATGCTTCAATCCAAAAATATTTCACTTTTTGCCTGCCACCGTGGGGAAGATTTTTAACAAAGTTTCCTTGGGGTATGTTAGCCCTGCAGTTGAGGAGGTGTGTAGGCCTTGGCAACAACAGTTTTGTTTCCAGGCTACCCCTGATACTACTCCATTGCTGGTACATTTTACACTGATTCATGGTAGTGATTCCCTCCTTGTACATGTCATGGCCAAGCCTGGTTCAGTTATAGCTGGCCTTGACACGGAAGGTTATCCAGTCATCTTCTCAGAAGTCATCTGTCATTTCCTTAAACTTGGTCAAGATGTCCATTCTTGTAGAGAACAACCCAGATCTAGCTTAAGCAGCAGTTGAGGACCCAAACACAACACTTTTAAAGCACAAAAGAAGCAGAAGGAAAACAGATCTACTGCCACCACTATTTGTAGAGATCCATATCCCTTGGTAGATGATAAGCCAGTTATGTCAGGAATGCTGGCAATGTTTCTGCCAATGACAAAAAGGTTGAAATGCTGGCTATATTTGGCCAGGGTGGTTCCTTAATTCCTGACATGTGGCAGGGCATATTCACGTCCTCCCAGAGGAGACATGATTATTTCTGTTTCAATTTTGTCTCACATAAGTCTACACATGACAATGTGTATTTTTAAACCTACCAGTGCAAACAGGAAAGTGCCCTTTTTGTAGACAGATGTGTTTGATATTATTCTGACAGTGACAGTGAAACCTAGCTGCTGTCATACTTCTGTAATGAGTTGTTGTGTTTTCTGGTTTGAACTGGACACGGCTGGATTTATACATTAGTGTCAAAAAAATATCATATAACAAGAATGGCACTTCAAAAATTCTTTGTAATGAGTAAGTATTAAGTACAGTACCTGTCATTGAAGAATTTATAAATTGTACATGTTTACATGCATGCGCGTGCCTCTAAATTTCTTGAGTATTTCTTTGACGAATCACTCTCCCAGCGTCCCTCGTCATGTCGATCCTTAAATATCCCAAGACCGGCTATTTTGACCCCTCGACAGCTATATCTGTCCAGCGCTACCCAGAATAGCATGCGTAGGTGTGAAGGCGCAGAATGACTCCTACCCGTGGGCACGTCCGAATGCAGTCCTTGTCATCCCATGGAGGATACGCTGACATTCCTGCTACCCACAACAGCTATATTTACAGCCAGGAAGGGCTTTCCTCTGGTCGTTGGCAGAATTGTTATCTCGTCATCTTTGTGAGGACTGCCACGTTTCTGGCATGGTCCAGTTGTTAGTAACCTTGTATTTGGACCAGAGGGTTGAGAGTTTGAATCCTGGCAGATGTCACTCACCAACATGCATGCTGTTGGAGACTGTCACAGTCACAATTACAGGATGTTAGGCCTTGGTCCACCGTTTGTTGGACATGTAACGGTACTTGTTGAAAGAAGCCCCGGTATGTTGAACCTGTGTATACTGTACATAGTGTCTGTTCTTTTTGGAAGTGTCCATTTGAAAAATAGCTTTTCATTACATGTATCTTAAACCAGGATGCCAATATGTTTCCATACCTATCTCCAGCACAGAGTATGAGTACGAGTCAGCCAAAAGAAGAAGTGATCAGAAATTTTGACAGGTCTACATGGGATTCAGGAATAGTTTGAAGGTTTTTATCTTTACTAAATCATAAGTACATGTACAATGTATTATGCTTATTGTTGTTTCCATTTTCTTTGCAGTGTTCTCTGACGTTTGGGAGACATGCCCTGTTCACGGACCCCTTCTCACCTTGTGCGGATGGATGGAAGGATGACTACAACAAACAGTCCTGTGCTGAAGGCTACAGGATTCAGTATGAGAAGGTAGGATGTACATAAAAACATCTAGTCCTGTAAGGTTAAGAACACATTCATTTGTGTTTCTCTCAACGTTTCCATGTTTCCATTATTTCGGTCTGCCTTATGAACTTTTCAAACTGACTTACCTCTAATGTCTTCAATAGAAACCACCCTCAAATCATGACAGTATTTAAAGTCACCTATAAAATATCTTCATGGCTAAGGAATATTGCAATGGGCTATCTAAGCAAAACACATATACTGTCAAAAGAATTTTGACTAACTGAATCATGTAGTACATGTGTATGAAGTGCCTGCCTAACTATTGGCACTGTACAGTTAGGGATCATGTATGCAAGCTGTGTGGTAGTTACTAGTAGTTTGTTTGGGCAACACAACAAAATAGACCAGGGATCATTACTGTGATGGGTCTTACATTTTGATTGCACATGCTACTAAAGATGATACAGCTATAACTTCTGTCAAACTTCATAGTTTCCTATGATTGTTTTCCAGGCCAACACAACCTACCCCTGCTACTACAACCCTACAAACCCAGAACATGTGGTGAGGGAAATTGTGGTAAGTAGGGCTTTCCTTCCAAGCTCTCTTGAGGACAATATAACATCATTGTACTTAATACACTGTACATATGTGCGAGGACTGTTTTGAATCTTGACAATTAGCCTGGAATCCAGTCTTGTTAGCTATAGTCCACTTCCAACAGTAGCCGACTACAAGTTTTATTATGTTCTCACACCTTTTTTCCTCCCACAGTTGACCAGCGGCAAAGTTGTGAACCTTGTCCTGTGGCCTCTCCTCCTGTGTCTGGTCTACATAGCAGCTGTGGTGTATGTCGTATACGAGAGAAGAATCAGGAAGTGAGTAGTCAAACATGTTTTTGTTTTTTTAACTTTAGAGAGACATTTAAAAGTTCATATATATACTAGTAGAAAGCTAGCAAAATCTTTCCTTGTACATTGAACCAGATACTGTATTCTCTGTGCATAGTGTCTTTTTGTGGAATCTTTTATTGTTCTTGTGTTCCCGTAGACAACGTGACCAGCAGGTGACAGCGGATGTCCAGAACCAGGAGGAGGAGGAGGTCCAGCACTGCAAGAACCAGAGCAAGCGGCGGAAGATCCCGTGTCGCCACAGCCACATCAGCAACGCCAGCGGCTTCCTCGTCCCCAGCTCCTCCTGTTCCTGCCTCGACCACCTCACCGGCAGCCGCACCTCTCCCATCAACCAGCTGCCAGATCTGGCCCCCTCGGTCTCCGACATCCCCGAAGGCTTGCTGATGTTCAGCAGTATCGACTACCTGGATCTGGACACGGCTGGGCTGGGACATTTAGACCTAGCGGTGTCAGACCATGGCGGCAGCTATGTCTACCTCTCAGGCCTGGAGCAGCAGCTGGAGGGGTCAGTGTACACAAACGCCTTCGCACGTAACACTCCCCCCAGGCCCTACAGTATCAGTAGCGACTCAGAGGCGGTGCACGAGAGCGATATCGACTACTACTTCAGTAACTTTGCCAACGGGGACCACTACCAGTCAGGAGGAAGCGACCAGTTCTCGTACGACCCCTTCTACGCAATGACTGATGAGGAGTCCAGAGTGTGAGAGGAGACATCGAAACCTAACCAAATAAAGTTTGTAAACTTGAGCTCGGTTGGTCAAACCATTGTTACTTAATCCTGGACATGTACCTTTATGTAATCAGACATGATACTCCTCCTAAAAATGCATTATTATTATATACATGTATAAAGTGGGTATCATTCAATTAATCTATCAGTATCAATCACTCAGTCAGTCTATACTAAAATTAACTGATAGTGTCATTGTGAAGAAAAGTAGACAGACTTGTGGTGCACTGATAAAGTAACAATGCAGATACGATGGACTGACCTCAATTTTCAAACTTCTTTTGTAAGGTTTGATTGGCTTTAGCCAACTGTGTTGCACCTCTGCAGCTAGGAGCAATGGGTTTACTACCAACCATTGCGTTATGTCATTATGTAGTTGGTCGTTCCAATTACAGTGATCACCATTTTATGTACAAGAAAATAAAAACTTGTGAAATACATTCCATTACTATGGAGAGCAGAAATATCATGTTCTGTAAATGTTTGGTCTTGGTTTATGTATTTATAGTTGTGTATTCTTAACATTATTATCAAATGTACAAAGATATTTTTGTAGCCCACAAAGATTTTACTAGAAAGTTAAAGATACTTGAGTCGTTGAGACCAAGTCACAAGTGCCTTATTGTGTGGATTTCCTAGCAGTGTTTCTATTTTATATACACTATTTGTATTTGTGCACCAAAGAACTTTTATAGCAGTTTCACACATTCTGCTGAACACCAGTAAACAAGACATAAAGAATTGTGTTAGAAGGAGTTGTATGCCATTGATGTGTATAATTGAAAATAAATACACCTTCACACATGGTAGTAGTGTATTTAATTGTATCTTTGATACAACACACCCGGCCCATTATGTAACCTGAACTAGCAAAATTGTCTACCAGGGGAAATGCCAGCACAGTGACAAATGTTTGCCACCTCACCATTTCCAATCAAACTAGAAATATAAATTAGCAATGTAAGGCTGTTAGTAAATGCACATACAGTCATGGTCAACTCCCAAACATTGCTACTGAACCCCAGTTTGAACTTAATTCAAGCTAATCTTCTGAAATTGCTGCCTCACATGCTGTAACATTATATACAAAACCTATACGCTGTAGGATAGCAGTGAAATGGGGTGTAAGAGGGCTGGAGAGAAATTTGAAAGTTGAGCCCAATGGAAAATGCATTTAACTTAAATTTTAAGGTTGAAAAAAAATCACCATCGCCAGAAACCTTTGGTGGAAACAATGTACACTTTTGAAATCTATTTAGCTTTTATATGAGTCGCTCGAAATACAGACTTCCTTATTAAAATCAAATTGTATTTGTTGGTACAGGCCGCTACAGCACGTGCAATTCTCGCGCCAAAATGACGCCAGCCAACGGCAAGAGCCTTAACAGCTGATTAATTATTCATGAGTAATCTGATGCCTGGAGACGCCTAGTAACCATACACGCTAGACGGGTCACCAAAATACGGGACCGAGGCTTTGTTGTGTGCTGCAGCTGTCTACATTTTCTCCTGTTTCTCCCCATCGATTGCACCATGCCGAGAATAGAAGGCCTTGACGACGGGTATCTGGAGCCCGTAGACGACTTTAACGAGGAGGTCGAGAAGTTACCGGACGTGGCGAAGACGTTTCTACGGGGGCTGGAGGGACAACACTCCGGAATCGCTGCCAAGCTACCGCCCCCCTCCCTCTCCGCGTACTCCTATGTCCCAACAAGACGGGAACATCCCAAGCCGATTACGTACTTCAACAACGACAAGAAGGTGGTTAAAACAAGTCTTGATCCTTTGTTGTTTCAGTGTTAGAAGTTTGCATAAACCATATCTGCCCTGTTTATACAATAAGGTATTGTAATTCATATTTTTGTCGATATTTGTAACGTTAACGTTATTTCTGCAGTTCGTATCATGGGTTTCTTTGCCAGTAACGTATCTTAGCAATGACATTATAGCAAGAACATTCCCGTTGCAACCGTAGTACATTGTACGCTTTGATGCAATGTACAGTCAAACCTGTACAGGTGACCACCTCTACATAAGGACCACCTGGCCAATGTGACCACTTTTTGGTGATCCATTAGATAATTTTCCCATTGACACAAGCATTAAGACTCTATATTGACCACGTATCCACA
The DNA here is from genome assembly GCA_013266295.2 of Branchiostoma floridae x Branchiostoma japonicum. Classification (NCBI taxonomy): domain Eukaryota; kingdom Metazoa; phylum Chordata; class Leptocardii; order Amphioxiformes; family Branchiostomatidae; genus Branchiostoma; species Branchiostoma floridae x Branchiostoma japonicum. The sequence goes on from CM023825.1 coordinate 14,021,043, forward strand.
CAGACCAAATTTTATCAGTCCCCCAAGTGGTCTTGTTGTGCAGGTTTGACTGTAATTACAAGTTTTAACTTTGATCAAGGAGGTTCAATTCCTTGCTTTGATCAAACTCCAGACGAGCGCTGACATCCCATTTCGCCCGTCCCGCATCAATCGGTCTTCATCTCATCTTGTACAAGTAACGTTACCGTTGACCCTCGATGTTTTTCCAGGACCGCCCAGTGTCAACATACGACAGATTGTTTCACCAGCCCCAGGGCTACAACAACAAACTGCACAGAGACGACCGGGAGCATGCCAAGTCCAGGGGGCTGGATGTCAACAGTGAGGTACGAGAAAGTCACCTTAATTATCGCAGTTATTTAAGGTTACTATAGCCTGTAATGTAGCCGTAGCGACTAAGGAAGCCTCCTTTATATATACATGTATATGCTGTATATAGGAATTCAGTATATACAGCATGTATACAATGTATAAAAGAGGCTTCCTTAGTTGCCACGGCTACCTGTAATGGAACACAAGGTTGGGGGTTTGAATCCCGACCTACCTGCCAGCGTTGTGAATGAGAACATGCACACTACAGTAGAGAAGGAGGTTTGTTAAACAATAACAGTTACATGTAGAGCATACCACACCATGTTTTGGGGGTAACAATAGCCAGAAATGCACATTAGAACATCTACATCGGCTCTGGATAACCCATAGAGAATAGATATTTCCATCAAATGAAGAAGGGCTCAAATTAGAATTCTACAATTCCTTCCTAGCCAAAGACTCCATTCTACTTAGTCTTGGTGACTGTTGCAGGGCTTCTCTTGCTTGCAGTCCATGCAGTCAATAGTTATAGCAACAGTTGCCATGGCTGAGTAAAATAAGGGGCTGTATGATATTTTGCAGAAAGTCTTTGGCCAGGTAAGAATTGTAGAATTCCAGTTTGAGCTGTTTCTGGGTTATCCAGTGCCCATCTATTCTATTCTACATATACTGACCAGCCACTATACATGTTATTTATCTGACTGTAAAATTTTCCCTATTAACCCTTGCAGGAGAGAGTCAAAGATGTGCCAACACTGTCGTCCTCTGACTACGGCCACAAGCTGGACCAGTTTAAGGACCCTCCCGACCGCAAACATGTCCGCATTATGCACGTGAGGACTGAATTCTACAGGCGAAACGATATCAACATCTCCCCAGAGAAGTCCTTACACTGAGAATTTGTTGCATTGTTGAAAAGTCAACTCTCATAATTTTGCCGGGTACCCTAAGACCACTACATTTAAAAATGGTGTTATCGAAGCCTTCTCAAGAATGTCTTGAACGCTAATCTCCAAGCAGATGTCTGGCGGCAAAAGCGTTACTGTTAGAACTGGCCATCTAGAGTCCTGGGCGTCTGAGGACTCTCTCTTGATGGCCAGTTTTAACAGTAACACTTTTGCCGCCAGACATCTGTTTGGAGATTTTTAAAAATTTAACACCTGGATATCTGAAGTGTTGATTACTGAACACATCATTAGTAGATCTCTTTAGATTCATTCACCTTTTCTTTGGGACTTCGTATCCCCAGAAATATCAGAGTTGACTTTACCGGCATTTTCCGTACTGGAATCAGATGGCGTAATTTACACCTGTAAAGCTGAAGTGGTAAAACCCACATACACTACTAAGTGTTGACTTGTAAAAACTTGAAGTGGCTTGAGCCTCAGCAGCAGTTGTAAAATGAGGAATTGACGATGGGAGAAAGATTGTAAAAGTTGTAGTTGATTTGGACAGTGCTATTGACCCGATACTGTAACTTGTTATAATGGGAAGCCACATTGCACTTGGAAACCAGCATTACAACGAGAGGAAAAGTGGTAAAGAGCTAGCTAGGTTGTAAAATAAATAATCTCTTTTAATAGGTAGCAGTTATGTAGTGAAATGCATTAATTCCTGGTGGATGTTATAATGGTGTGGACCCTTGTATATTCAACATAGAATATTGCAGAGTTGAATAACAGATTTTGTTCAGTTGTATGCAGTTGCATTCTTGAAATGCTAAATGATATATATAATATATCATATATCTAGTATTAGATAATCTTATGTTCTGATTTGTAGGATGGTTGAGAGAAAACTATTTAGATTGGTAGGAAAGTCAGTTATGTAAGATGAGAAACATTATGTCTAACTGCACTGTGAGTATACCAAATATGCAAATTATCATGTTCTATGACATTTTTGTAAATTTTCAAGTGTCTAACTATCTTGAAAGTTGGGCTTTGTAAAGTTGCATGCAGTCATGTTATTAATTGATATGTTGTATTTAAATTTCTAATAGGAGAAATGGATATTGGTTTAGTGAAAAAGAGTTACTTATTATATATCTCACTGTCACACTCACAATTGTCACATAAATTGATGGCATCACAAATGTTACTAAATACAAACGTTTGAACACAATGTCTTGCACTTGTTCATATTTTGAATGAGCGTAAGTTTCTAAAAATGGCCCAAATGCACACACAATATCCCATAGTTCTATTGCCCAGAAATATGATACTTTTGGCTGTACAGGTATGCTACTGGGACGAACAAGACTCATGTTCAATTAGAGCAAGATTATGTTTAATGCAGTCCAGATTTTGATATACCGATCAATGTGCATAGTACAATACAAATGGTGCCTGGTTAAATAATTCACATCAATTTAAGATACATACATCTCCAACCATAACCCAGAAGCCTCTTGGGTTATGAACATAAAAAAAACTCTGCCACAATACTGATGGAACATTGGCACTGCAAATGAAGTTGGACAGGAACTATCTACTTTTTTCTGCTGCCTTTTTCTGTTGACATACACATATGGATAGCTATGTCTAATAGTATGTATACTGCACATCACCAAGCATGCAATAATTTACAGAAGCACAGAAAGAACTGTAAACACATATATAGACTAATTAGTCTAACATGTCAATCATTGCCACATGTCAATCATTGCCACATGTCAATCATTGCCTTACATGTCAATCATTGCCGATGTCACGGCAGTTGGACATTAAGGGAAGAAGAAGAAGATTACATTATTGGTCTATCCCCTAGATTAAGACATAAATTCATTAGCTACATGTATAAATGAACACAAAATCTGACAATTCCTTTGGAGTACAGAGACTTACTTTGTTGAGAACTTCAATTTTCAGCTTGCTGTCCCGTTAACAAATTGTAAACAAGAATATAATTGGCTGTGTCTTTATATGTCTTTTGACCCCCAAAGGCAAGATAGCTCAAGGTGAATGAAAGCATATCTTTTCAACTTTATCAGTACACAACATTGAATACAATATTTCATCTTTCATATTTTTCTTCTATCTTTTGACTGGACATCTTGATTCTACATCACAATCATTGGCAGTGTAGTTAAGTTGAATATTACAATATATAAATCTTTCCAAATTTCTTAACTAGCCAATGCTCCTAACTCTATGTACTTTTCTTCTGTTGTGAATAAATTTTACATTTTCTAAGTATCATTTCTTTATAAAAGAGAAGAAATATGGTACTGCTACCAAATTTACCATCTTCAATACTCTCCTTCTAGTTTTCTTGGTCCAAAAACGTTCCCATTATCATTTGATATTCAGAAAAAAAGTGAGATTTGTCTTGTAAAAATCTAGACATATTAGCTAGTCTTTAACCACTATATACCCTGTGTACCAAAGTTCAGCCATGTTTGTAAAACCAATCTTTGGTCCTAAGTTCCATACATGGATCAAACTACAGAATGATATGCCATTATCAGGATTGGTTTGCTTGTGGACAATCCACAAAATATGTACTAGTATCTACATGTAGATACAAATCTTTATGGTATTATCAAGGAGCTTCTTGGTATTATCAAGGTTATAGCTTCTTCCTCGCTACAGGTAGAAAACCAGTGGCATCCACCAACAGATTTATTATAATACAGCTGTGCTTCCAAAATTAACATCTCCATAATTTTTCTGAAGTAAGCATCCATGATTTTGGCAATGGCTGAAGCAGACAGTTGTCTTCTGGATGGCTTTCCACAGTTGTTGAGTAAAAAAAGTCTGTTTAAAAGATAGCATCTTAACATCTATGGTTTCCAAAATTAGCCCTGGGTTCCTCTACATGTACATCCAGAAGTAATACAGTGGCATGGAGATCCTTGGTACTGTCAATTCTCAAAGGCCAAAATGCTTCACCACTAGCTACACACTCCCATACCTGAGTAGGATAGGGCAAGGATAGGACAATTTAAGCTTAGTCTAACAAAATATAAACTTTGGGGTGAATTCCTAACTTTGAATTCAGCACCTCATCTGTCTCTTTTGACGTCACATTGAAAAAAAGATCCAATCTGGCCCAATTTTGAAGTCACAGTAACATTGTTAACTTTCAGTTACATTAAGAATGTAAGTCAAATGATCTATCAATTCTTTTCCATACCATTTGCCTGAAAGCAGCACTGCTGTCAATGCTTTCAGTAGTCACAAGATGTACAATGTAATTCAGTGTAATTGACAAATCTTGTCTGTAACATTATCATTATATCCTATAAGACACTCCTAGTTGATAAGCATATTTGTGAGGCAGGTATTGTATTTACATTGTGCCTTACTGGAATTTTTAATGGCAATTTAACATCAACTATCATAATTCTGCTGGGTTCCCTAAGACTGAAACAGTGATTTAAAGAGACTTACTAAATGTAGCAAGGTATGCACAATTCAGATATCCTGATGATCAAGATATTCTTGAGAAGGCCTGCATGATACCATTTTTTTATTTAATGTACACTGTGGTCTTAGTGGCACCTGGCGGAATTATGAGAGTTGATATTACCTTTTCTGGGTCCCATTTCTTTCCTTCCCTCTACAAATTTGGGTGTACAATATAACTAAGAGGACAGTCACATATGTCATACAATCGTCTTAAAATCGCAAACTGAACACATTGTTGGAATAGTCACGCTGTGTCTTGTTATAGAAAATGTTGTCTTGTATCCTTCATGGCGGTTGGTTCTGTCACAGCTGGCTTGAAAAACCTGTGACATCAAAATCATACAACGACCTACGATGGATGTGACTGTGCCGTAACTACGTGAGTCTCCTCTAGCTGAAGTCTGCCATGGTTGGTGCAGTGAACTCGAACCCTGAGAACATGTTCTGGTCGATGGACTCCAGCAGGTCCTTGTTGGTCGGGGCCGTGAGTCGAGCCTTCTCCATGGTAAAGTCAGAATCAAAGTTGCTCACGTCGCTGGCTGATTTCTGTTAGGAAACGGTCGGGAAACAAAATCAACATTTAGTCCATCCAGAAAGCTAACATTTGCTGGAAAGTTCAGAATGTTGCCATCATTATTTTGCTCCAAACTATTGTTTCTTAATCACTGCTACTACATGTAGCTGCCATGCACCATAGCAGTACATCCCAGCTGAGAAGGAAGTATATATTATAAAAGTTCAAGATGTTGATACCATCTAAACACAAAGTATTGAATAAAAAATAAGCAGATCTAGTCACCTTATTTGTTTATTCCTTTAACCTTACTATTTATTCTTGAATGTATGGAATATTTAAAATACTAGAAGGGTCTTTTTATTGAAATGGGTAAGTTAAGGTTTTCATTCCTAATTGATAGCAATCTTATTTTTAGTCCAAAGAAGAGGACTGAAATAAGATATAACAAAGCGTGTTTTTTTAAGGGGTGAACATGAAAACTTGCCTGTGTGTGTAGTACTTACAATATTAGGCTTGTATGGAGGCGGGATCTCCTTCCTCTCTAGTTTCTCCCAGTCTGTGGTCCCGAAGAACGGGTGGCGACGGATGTCACCTGCCACGCCCAACCGCTTCTCTGGGTCTCGCTCTAGCAGCTGGAGGGAGCAGAACAACCATCAGAAACTTTCCTGAACTCTGTCTGCTTGATCCCATTAAGATACAATCTGCTTAATTTCAATGTTAAGATAAATGGTAGGGATTGACTATCTTTCCAAGTAAGGTGGTATGGCACTTTTTACATTTTATTTCGTATTTTTGGCACACATGCGGCCAAGGACGCAAAATGCCATTACCAATGATTAGCATGTGAGTTTGAAACTGTTTAGTTTGAGCCATTGCATGGTGAGGCATAAGCCTAGGGCGATCAACAAGTGCGGTGGGATCTTTGAGGTGTTTCAGGTGTGGCTGTTAAAAACACTTTAATGCATGTCTGACCCCTACCGACAGAAGGAAAATAAGGGTCAAACACTGAAAACTAGGCCAGGATTGGAACCCACAACCAGAAGCTGGAGAATAAAGGTAACAAAAGACAAAAGCTAAATTAGGTTGAACAGTATCTGAACTAGAGAACACAGTTTTCTTGTTCCCTGTACCTGTGAGAGGCAGGACTGGGCGTCCTTGTCTATCCGGGAGTACTGCGGCGTCTCATGCAGGATGCTGTAGAACAGGTCGTCCTCGTCATCCCCATGGAATGGAGATGCACCAATCAGCATCTCATACAGGAGCACGCCAAATGACCACCAGTCCACAGAGAACCCATACCTCTGGCCCTTCAGGATCTGTAAACAGCCAGTTACAACTTCAATTGCAAGGTAACACACAGAATGAAGAAATTTTAAAAAATCTATCTGGCGTTTCTACGTACATTACAGAGGGGTTTGACTACTTTTTTTTTTAGGTCCATCTGAAGACATGTATCTGTCAATTCCCAAACTTCCTATTTTCATGAATTCACAAATCGTTTGCATTTAGTTGAAAAGGTCTTAGTCAGCTAGTAAGCATTATTTGACTCCTGTATATCTAGAGTGTGCCTATCTGGAGGGATTTCTGATGTTGCACTAACAGCTCATCTAGTCAATTACATGTAGTAAGGTCAGGATAATATGTTTCTTCGATGTTGCTCCCAAATTTGTATTGGTTACAGTATTCATGATACATACTGTTATTATTGTATGACTTTGCTTCACTTACTTGTTTAACCAGGTCCTACACTCTGGTAACTATATGATTTGGTCTAGCACAATAAACTTGCTACATCATGGTACTGGTGTCTGGAGAAAACACTTCACATTACTGTTAAAGGTCTTTCCAACCCACCTCAGGTGCGATGTAGTCAGGTGTTCCACAGAAGGTGACAGCTCTCTTCTCATCAGTGATGCCCTCCTTACACATGCCAAAGTCGGCGATCTTGATGTGGCCATCTTTGTCCAGCAGCACGTTGTCCAACTTCAGGTCCCTGAAACAACAGACATCCAAAGTTAACACTGACATTATACACTAGAGGTCTAGGATAGAACCACTTTACACAAAAGTTCACTACAATCATACTCCTGAAATGTTTATTGGAAGGAAAACAAAATGCAACCCGATATAGAGCTGTACACAGTGTACAATTTTTAAATAAACAGTTCAGGTCTTCATCAGATTCTGTTTCTTGTGGCTATAGAGCTCATTAAGTCATACTTGCGTTCTGCAAAATGTTACGGTAACCATGCTATTTCCATGCCAATAAAACAAATTTGTCCAAACATTGTGACCTTAAATTCTTCCTCACCTGTACACTATCCCCTTCCCATGGAGAAACTGCAGTCCAAGAGTGATCTCAGCTCCATAGAACCTGCAGGACACAATGTAAAGCCATTAGAACCTTAAGAATGTAACATGCTGAGGTCTAATGATAAGTCTCACTTCTGGACTACAAGGTTGGGGTTCGAATCCCAAGCATGCACAGCTTTTGCAGTGCTGGTCAAAAAACAGGCCTGTATTGAATAGTTTTGGACACAGTAGCTCATCAACTTCAAGTTGGTTTGACTGGAATGCTAGAAGTCCAAAATAAGTGAAGGAGAGAAAAAAATGTACTCACTGAGCTCGTTTGCGATCAAACTTGCGAGACTTCTGTATGTGGAACATCAGGTCACCTCCATTTAGATACTCCATCACAAAAAACAAGTGTGCCTAAGGGAGAGAGAAAACAGTATAACTACACGGCAAACAATCTTGACTTGTACATCACCAATGTGTACAAACTACAACACTACAACAACTGAATAAAAAGACTGCATATTTCAAAGTCTGAAAGTTGACCTACCTTGTTCTGATAGGTGGCATACAGGTGTGTCAGGTACGGGTGTTGCCATGACAATGCTAGAACCCTCTTCTCCGCCATGGTGCACTCAAAGTCGTCGTCAGCCAGGACGACCTCCTTCTTTAGAGCCTTGATGGCAAAGTACTCCTTCTTACCCTTCAGTTCTGCAAGCATCACCTACATGTAGGAAGGAGGATAATGATTAACATTACAGGACTGTAAATACTGTGTGCTGTACACCTTATTTCTACTACGGGTACACCTGTACACCTGGATATTTGTGTATGGTTATGTATGTAAAGGTACACTACCGGGTAGTGTACAGCATATTCTTGACATTTAAGTGTCAGAAAAAATATTAAAATCTTTCTTCTGTCAAAATCTTTCTCGTATTGCTTGCTCAAAATGTTGAAGTTGGCTATAGAATTTCAGATTCAAGCTTTGTGTGAGTAGAGGACCTGGACAAGTAATTCGTGAGTTCTTAATTCCTACTCAATTGTCACCACAAAACAAGATACAAATGCCACTTCAAGGTTACAGGTTACATGAATAGGACTGGGACAGCATCTAAGACTGAAATATAAATGCTCAAGCCAAGGCAAGCTTGGTTTTGCCTCCATCATCATGAAAAAAACTAAATCTCCTGCTCACCTTGCCAAAGCTGCCCTTGCCCAGCACCTTAAGGAACACAAAGTCTTCTTCAGCAAAGTTCCTGAGAGGTTTCCTGAGGCTGGTGGATCGTGGGGGGAGGGGGGGCAGCTCAACTTCCCACATCTTCTCATACACACCCTCATCATCATCAATGTCTGCCTCCATCTTGGGGATCTACAGAATGGGCATTGTGTTAGAGTTATCAATATGGCAATGCAGCTACTGCTTATTCTTATTAACATCTTCATCATTTACTTTACAACTATGGATTCTACCAACACAGATGAGCTTTCATTCGAATCCTCATCATTATTTTATTAACATAAAATAACATAACATACATTGGTGAGGGAATTCCTAAATACTGAATGCATATTACATCGTGACAATGGATGTTGCCTACTCTATAAAATAAAGCCAACCCACCTGCACACAGTACCTTCCAGTAGCATGCAAGTCTACTGAGCAATAACAGTTAAAACCCTGTACCCTCTGATGTGGAAGCACTGGGCCATACATGATTCGTGTAACTTCAAGGTTTATAGAAGAGAACACAGCAACAACCCACCTCTCCAGGTACAGCCAGGTTGTTGCCAGGCTTGGGTGGTCTGGGAGGCGGGGACACCTCGCCCGCTGCCGCCCCGTCCTTCCGGGGAACTCTGGGAGACGGCGCCCCCTTCTTGGCGCTGATGTGTGCCAGGGCCTCGGACATCAGCTTCTGGTTCACCCCGCACAGGTTCGCCACCTTCGCCTGGCACTTGTGGTGGCAGTTCATGCCACATGCTGCAGGGGGGAGGGGTGGTGGAACAAAACAAACATATAAGTCTTGATACTGTAAATTCATTTACTTTTGCAGCGGTTTCATTTTGCAGTAGGAGGGGAAAGGAGGTTTTCAGCTTAATTCTGAAAGTGGCATCTGATACTGGAAGGACTGATGCCTGGGACCTGGGACTACATGTACATCATCTTTTGAGAAATCTGCACTTCTAAGCCTAGAAATCCACATTACTTTGAACACTGTACTTCTCCTCCGGTACCATTATGTATATCTTAACCTTCTCCCTGCTGCCTGTACCTGTGACTGAAACAAATTTGGTGCCAAAAGGCTACTTCAGCAGGGAAGAGGTTAAGGAGAATGGATCTCTTCTTAAGAACCACTTACTTTCACACTTGACGCCTTGCCTGAATAGTCCGACCAGCAGTGACCCGCAGTGGTCACAGAACGTCAGACTCATGTAGTTATTGGTCTTGAAGCGATGAGGTACATCGATGTTAAATCTCTCCTTCAGGAACTGTAGGGACAAAAAAAATATCAATATCTTGGACTCTAATAATTGAAATGGGTACCCTAAGACCATCACATTAAAAAGATAGTGAATTTGAAGAGATGTAATTATTCAGCATTAGTAATCCTCCAGGTATGCACACTTCAGATATCCAGGTGTTCAAGACATTCTTGAGAAGGCCTATTAGACTACGAATATAACTGTTTTTAAAACTGGCAGTCTTAGGGGACCTTGCAGAATTATTTTAGCATGTTTGATAAAAAAAATTTATTCTTTTGTTTTCCAAGTATATGTATTTCAAAGTACACAAGACAATGTTACCTGGTTAATACTTAAACAATGTGTGTATCAACACTGAATATTCTGTGCAAAAAGACAAGAAGACTTATAATTTCCAGACTATGTATCTTGACTTTGAGACTATTTCAGGACTACAGCTGATTCATAAGAAAGAATATTTCAGATGTTACCTTGGACTCCTGAGAAACTGTTGCAGTCTTGGGACACTTGCCCAGCACATGGGAGTGGCACTTCTTATGAACGGCTGCTGAGCATGCTGCAGGAAAACACAAAACAAATTTTACGAACAACTGTCACACATCCAGATATAATGCATTAAAGATATCTTACAAACAATGGTCAAGGGTTGAGACTACATGCTTTAGACTGCTCACTTATAATCAATGGAATGAGCACCAGTTCTCACCTCCACATTGATATCCTTGTTTATTGAAGCCCCTGAAGTGGTGGAGAAAGAAAATAAAGTCTTAGCCATGACAAAAATATCGAAAACAAAAAAGAAGTCTGCATATTTGCATTAGAAATTGAGACACAATTACATCAGCTACATCCAACTCTGCTGTGGAAGAAATTTGAATACATTCCTTAGAATGGCATTTAAATGGCATTTAAAATCTAACTATGCTCTTACCAAACTTAGCAAAAAAAGTATGATTGTGTCTGAATTTCAGAAACTGTTGAAAGAAAAAGTTATGCCAGTTCCAGTTCAGTTTGTGAAACCTGAGCCTCACCACAAGAACTCTTTACACACGGAGCAGAAGGTCGGATGTGGGAAGAACTTGGCAATGAACTCGTGACCCTTGATGACGTGGACCTTGGCCTTGCGCATGGCCATGCGGCGGCGCGTGAAGGCTCCGTACTGCTCCTCCTCTTCCGGCGTGCCTCGAGCGGCGCTCGCACCTTCCTCTGAGAAGTATCGAACTTGAACCAACAGCCGGCCAGACGGCTTTAAGTCCAGCTAGAACATGAAAAAAAGCATGTTTAACGTAGAGGAAATAGCTGTTCTGATACATTTACTATGGTAACTACCAATACAGATAGGTTTTCATGATGTATAATGTATATTTAACAGATTATTATCTCTTAATAAAAATCAGACTGAACACTTTCCTTTAATTCTTATCTTGATGTCTCAGAAATGCCTCAATTGAGTTTTAAAAATAGGCAAAGGTGTCGATCATCTGTGTATGCTTAATACACTGTATATAGAAAATGTACATGACGAACCTACAAGGCTCTACACTACATATCTGTAATTATTTATACTTAGATTGTATAAAATATAGCAACTGGCAGAATATTTTCTGGTGTGATGAAGAAATTTGGTTGTATGCTAAGTCTCTCAACCTTCCAACCCAACATCTGCTTGGAGACTATACAACAGTCTCATCAGTTGCTCTGATATATACAAAATAACCAACAAAGACAATGCCTACCCATGTGCTGATGATTTTATCATCCCCTTTCTGACATTTCTCGGCCAGCATCTGCACGCCTATAGACACCTCGGCCAGGAGCTTGTTCATGGGTTTGGCCATGATGGCCAGCTGGATGACCCTCCCCTGGTACAGGTGCGAGTCGAAGCAGCTGTTCCATTCTGGGTAGATCGTCTTCTTCTTCTGGATAAGCTGCAAACCACGCCCTGGAAAATATTTAACGATTTTGTTCAGATCTAAGAGACTAGTAAGAGTGCTTTAGCCACAAGGTAGAGGCCCCCTGTTTCAGGACAGCCCCACCTGGAATAAGGGTCCATCTCAGAGCGAGTAGTTCAAACCTTACAGTCTGGTCTCCGACCAAAACTTTGACAGACTGGTCAATGAATTTCATAGTTACACAAAGAACAAATTTTACCACGTTTTGCGTGTTTTGTTGTCTTTTATTTTTGTTGTCTTTTATCATATTTGAACATCATGCATCATATTCCAATTATAAAATCAAGGGTCAAACTTTGGTTGCTCACCCATCGCCATCTAGCAGGCCATACTTTCCATGACTAATGAAGTTCATGCTTTTCCACACCATGAAATTTCACTTTTCCCTGTGTCCCATGACCATACAGATCCCTGACATTACCAACCACACTGCCTACAACATTTCTTTATGGATAAATAACCCTATTGAGGTTGCTTAATGTTATGAGTAAAACAACTCATCCTTTGAAAAACATGCACTTGTGCTTCTGAAGTTCTTTTGACAGTTTAGGTACTGCTCAGCTATGAATTGTATTTCACAGAGATTGGGTTTCATGTACACGTAGTAAGATGTAATTCTACTGTAAGTTCATGCATTATATATAAAGTATATCTATTCTGATTAGCATAGACTTTACCCATTAAATTTAGAGTCAACATAGGCTGCATAACGTTTGGCACTGGTCAACATGATATTCTAATTCCTCCCTATTTAGGAGATGGGCTTAGGGGAGTGAAGAGTACAATTTATCCATTGGAATCTTGTTCAACTGGTCCAAAATAGCAGGACATCCTGTTTTTACCTACAACCACACAATTGCGGGACAACCACAACATGCGATTTACAGAAATACATGTAACACCATGGACATAATGGAATATAAATACAGGGTGAGTCTACATGTAACAACAGTATGAACCCAAACCAAAGACCTGTATAGACCTGATGACCAAAAACCTTTGCAGACCAAGATTTAAGACCTGCATATAGGCTGTGACTTTACGTAAATGTATATGAATGTTGAGGCATTTTTATGGGCTATGTGTGCCTGAAATTTGAAAATTGAAAAAAAAAACTCACCTGGGGTGTCTACTGCCTCCTTAACGTTAGACCAAGACCAAAAACCTTTGCAGACCAAGATTTAAGACCTGCATACTAGATTGTGACTTTACGTACATGTATGTGAATGTTGAGACATTTTTTATGGGGGAGTAACGTGTGCCTGAAATTTTAAAATTAAAAAAAAACTCACCTGGGGTGTCTACTGCCTCCTTAACATTGACGGCACAGTAGGGGTCGAACGTTTCACCTGGCGGCACCTCTAAGGACCCGGTGTCCACCTGTAGCAGCTTGACTCGAATAAATCCTGGTCCTCCTAGAACAGACATGGCGGCGGGAACACCTGGTGGACTCCTCACACCTTTGGCTTTACCTGGAGGAAAGAATGTGAAATCATTTAACCCAGTCTAGTTTTGGCTTGCTGAAGTTAATCATTGCTCTTTTGCTAGTTATAACAATTACAGGCAGTATAGCTCTATACACAGTATACACACTGTCTCGATTGTTTACCAAGGAAATTCCACTCGCTCTTGAACAAGAATAAGCGGCAGACATAAGCAGCTAATATGTCCTATACTGAGGACTCACTTACACCATTGGTTTTACCTGCATGGCAGACAGAAATATCTAAATATTCATGCCAATCCCAAAGTTTTGACTTACATGAAATAGCAGATCTAGAAATATTAATATTGTTCCTCTGGTCATGACAATGAATAAGGATGTATACTATGTGGGCATACAAATTTAAATACCTGACAGAAATACCCCTAGCTCTCTTTGGCAAAAACAGTCAGCTCAGTGTACAGCTGCTTGACCTACTGTGGTATGATTATGATTCGACCTCTTCACCTTTTGGCCCAAAAACAAGGCCATTTATGACTGGACCATGCACACTACAGCGCCCCCCCCCCCAAAAAATAATAATAATAATAAACGCTGCCAATCCAAGAAGTCTGCGAAGGAGGCTAGGTTAGACCGTTTTGGACAGTTATCTAGCTTTTTTAGGTGTTTGGTCACCGTCAGGCTTTCTATTTTGTCAACTTTTCTTTGGCACATGACTGATCAGGCCTGCCATCCATGCCGGAAGCAACCTGACACTGATCAACCTGACACTGATCGTGTGTTCTCAGGCAGAAATAAATGAAACGTGACTCAGACTAACAATATCTGACATCAATATAGCAACATATACATCTTAATCATGCATGGTACCTAACCAACAAGCGATTATATATTGTGGCCGACGATTTGGCACACAAAGTCAGGAAAATAACCCATTGTTAGCCAAGTGATCTATATCTCATGACAAAGACATTTACCTATATCATACATAAAAGATGTGACTCACACTCATTGTAACTCTACAATACAACTAACCACTTGTGCCAACCTCGATGTATAACTATCAGACTAGGTACCTGGTCAACAGGTTGTCCAGGCTGGTAATCAAACAGTACAGTCAAGAAAATAAACCACCTTTAGTCCAGTAATTTATGTCTGACGACATAAAAGTAACCTGATACCCATGTTCGTGCAACGTAAATCCCAAACGACTCACACGGGGAAATGTCAACGATGCAAGCAAGCGTGTAACGCTACACAACTCGGAAATTATTCTTCGTTCCAGTCCCTTTGATTTCCTACCAATGCTAAGGAATCCAAGGACAGTTTGTTGTACTCAGGGCTCACAGCTTCTTCTAACAGTTCACCCATTCACCTTTTCCTTCACTTACAGAAAAGCAACAGACAACACACTGATACAGTGATCCTAACTAAATCAACTGTATTGTCATGCCCGTAGCCAGGGGGGGTCGAAGAAACCCACACACCCCCCCACACACACGCTCAAAGGTCCACTTTTTATTTAAAGGTCCAAGATTTTTCTTTTAAATTAGTAGGTGGACAGATTTGTATCACCAGCGGGAGAGGAATCCTATTTGTCTCTGATTTTACCTTAGTTTGAAATCGTCTCAAAAACGCAGGAAATGGCATTTAAGAAGGTTCCCGGGGGAACATGCCCCTGGAACCCCCCCCCCCCAGGAAGATCACGCCTACGCCACTCGTTGGTCCTTTGGACAGTAGGAAGAACCCCCCAAGCAAAATCCTGGCTACGGACATGACTGTGAAAGGTGTGGTAATGAAATGACATATTTGAACTGCCACCAATTCTCATAAATAAATAAATCAGCCTTCAAGTTTAAAATATGTCTTCTGAACTAAATAATCTGGATTACTTTTTCGAGTGTGAACAGGGTCTTATCTTGAAACTTTTGCAGTAACCTCTCCACCGTGAATTTATGACATCAGAAACATGGGTTTCCAATGTATTTACTAACTACTGTAACAGTTACTTGGACTACGTTTCCCTCCTACTGCAAAATAAAACCACCACAAAATTAGTGAACTTACAGTTCTTGATATCTCTACCTCTTATTCCAAGCACCTTCTTCATGATACTGTAAGAATACCTGCAACCAAGCAGACCCACTGCCACTCGACACCAACACTGACTGAGAGTAACAGCACTTTCTTCAAGATGTTTTATTTGGGCTTTTGTCTAATCCTGTTATAAATGTTTTACCTAAGGAAACAGGCCATCTTCCTGTACGTATTTTACAGAGAACTGTCCAACGTTCCATCCTGTCTTCCCTATAATTATAACACTCTTCATATCTGCAAGACAGAAAATTGTTTCCTTCCTTCTTATCAAATTTCTGCCTACATTACCGGTAACACACTGGTGTCAAAACACTGAAACTGCAGCATCTACAGATGTCCAAAAACAATTTGCATGTTGAGACAAGTCAGCAGTTTTCAAAACCAGACAGTTCGTTAGAAACAGAAAAAAACAGGCTTGGACTTATTTTTTTTTAATGGAAACAGTAAAGACACAATATAGACATGGAAACAGGGCTCTATGATCAACAAGCACACAGATCGCCACAAACATGCCCCAAGTCAACATACAAATAACCAAGTTTGCATAGTAATACTTGAATGCTTTTTCTCTAGTGTCTACGTTTCTAAAAGACTAACATGAATATGTGAGAGGATCAGCTTGTTAATAGGTACTCTAATTGTAACTATACTCTAGCTCTAACATTCATCCATCACAGAAATAGATCACTTCCTTCCTATCCTATCCCAAGAACACGAACACGTAACCGTAATTATACATGTAAGCAATGCAATCAGCTCCACCAGTGACCTCTAATAACACCGGTATATACATGTAATGAGCTCAGGCAAGACCCTACTGTACAGAGGGCAATGGCTGTTGAATATATGCAGTGCTCTCCAAGCAAAGGATTTAGAGTTGTTCATGTAGATCCTAGTGAAACAAATACGAGTCTTACTCCGATGAAATCTTAAACTCAACTCATTTTATTCGACTTACAACCGGCCGGTTCTAGAGTCCTTTCCCTCGAACGGGTATAGATCACCTGTTCGAACACGACGCGATCACGTGCGCTCGCACGTGATCGAACAGGTGACCAGCCCCGTTCGAAGGAGGGTCTAGAACCGGCGGCAAAATACAGTACATATTAGTATTCAAAAGTATTCCGTTGAATTATTACACTACATTATTACACTCTTCCCCCCTTATCTAAGCAGGTGTCCTCACCTGCTGATATTTACTTCTATTATTTACAAGTTAATACATATAATAGCGGGTCAATAAGCTAAGTATTACAGTCTGCGGTCATAAACTATGATAAAGCGGGCAGGATTAATCGATGGAGGCAGCAATGTTCATGTTTCCGAAATGCGCTGACGATAACGCGTTGAGATATGGCGACAAAAAGTTCTGAGAGTTCCGATGATCGGTCCGCAACCGGCAAAAGTCAACAACACTCCTCCCTTGTCAAGTCGAGAGGTATAAATGTCTTTTGCAGTACACATTGTTCGGTACGTGAAAAACCGTGAATAGCAACAGGAAAAGCACATCTGTCTGACTATTGTTACGGCTTTATCTCAGCAACACTCATCCCTTGTCGAGTCCTTTCCCGTAGGCATAGAGGCACGAACAAGGCGAGAGGCAAAAATGTCTTCAATGGTACACGTCATTCTGTGTAAAACAATAGCAACAGGGAAAACACATCTGTCTGACTATCGTTACATCTTTCTCCTCCCCGCAGGGTAGCACAAAATTGTTCAACAAGTTCATCGGCTCGTAGCCGGTCAAAAGAACAGTTCTCTACCGCCGGGACTTTACCGCAGGCCTAGATCCGGGGTTAGTCGCCCTCGTATTGTCTCTTGAGTTTGCTCCAATACTGTATATGTCCCGTTTACGGAAAGCCTCAAACGCGCTCATTTTAGCTGTCGTCGCTCTTCCTCCAGCTGGAGATGCAGCCGCCTCTCTTCAAGTTTCCGACCGGGCGATACGCTCCTGTTCACAGGCGTGCTTCCGCTCGATCCTCATCCGCTCCGGATCACTTCTCACGCTCACGCTCCTGTTTCTCCTGCTCCAGGCGGCCCCGTTCCCACTGGAGACGTTCGCGTTTCTCTCGCTCCTCCCAGTCAAGTTTGATGATCTCCGGCTGCCGTTCCGCCCGTGTCGCTCCCGCACTGCTCGGCACCGCTTTATCTCTGGCTGTGGATGATCCCACCCACTAACGGTGGATGATCCCACCAGGAAAACGAGCCTCCTCTGGTGGAGCTGCGGGTCGAGCATCAGTAGATGGATCTCTCCCGCTGACACTGTCTTTTTCGTTCTTTGCTCCTTGATCTTATCGGACGGCAGGATTTCGCCCTGTTTCTCCTTACTGCCTTTGCGGGCGTGTTACCAAAACGGTGGTTTCGCCGCCCGAAGGCGGAATCCCACCGCTGCCACCAAATGAAACAAATACGTGTCTTACTCCGATGAAATCTTAAACTCAACTCATTTTATTCGACTTACAACCGGCCGGTTCTAGAGTCCTTTCCCTCGAACGGGTATAGATCACCTGTTCGAACACGACGCGATCACGTGCGCTCGCACGTGATCGAACAGGTGACCAGCCCCGTTCGAAGGAGGGTCTAGAACCGGCGGCAAAATACAGTACATATTAGTATTCAAAAGTATTCCGTTGAATTATTACACTACATTATTACACTAGTACCCAATTTTTACTAAGAGGGTAAAAATCTCCCAATCCAACCTCTGCTTGGAGAGCATGTTGTATATGGCATTGCTAATGTGGCAGATCATTGCTATAGGGCAGACCTCAGAAATGGTTGGAAATACATACTAGTATACTTCAAATATTCAATCCAGAAAAGTTATTTCCTTTGATTTGGACTGTACATAAAGTATTCAAAGCTTCAATGATACATAGCGTTATATATGAATCATAATGAATCATGAAAAAAGACATGACTACATTGTATGTTCATATGTGTTACAAGAGTTGAGAAAGGCCACAGCGACTTAGTCAGTCAGTAAAAATACTTGATCAATTCATGAATCACTTCTTCTCAAAGGTAACTAATCTGTCAAGAAAGTTGCAATTGCCTTTGAAATAACATGATATTCCATGAATGCTAAAGCGCACATTTACCTAGAAAACATGAAAACAATTTCAAACCTTTTTTCCACATTTCTCTTCCTGAACGAACAGTTTCCAGTAGATCCGGCTGCTCTGTACACTTCTCTAACAACACAACGCGTCACTTCAGATACAAAATACATGCAGGTCCCGCCAAAGAATGGCTGTAACCATGGCAACAGCATCTACTCCATGATGCAGCCAGCATCAATCCTTCCACCACACAAAGGCTGTTAACATCATTAGATTCAGGAGGGCCAAACGGCTATTAGAAGAGGTCAAGAGGTCTGCAACCAGTCACTGTAACTTCTCACAACATTGTACATGTACATGTATATGGGATTTAATTTTTACTTTATATTTGCTTATTTTTGCTTCTACTTAATTAGTGACCTCTTTGAATGTGGAATCTCCATGTAACTTTTATCCATGATGTTACTATTGTTAGATATCAACGCAAGTTGTTGATAAATGTAAAGCTCTACCTGTCCATGAAACAGCATGCATCCCTGTCTTGTGAATCATTATTATTGTAATATGTTTGTTCTAATTTTCATAGTCAATAATTAAGGTACTGTCAGAATTCCCAAGGTATTTCTTAGACTCAAAGCTATCTTTATTTATGGATTTGAGTCACGAGTAGCATAACTATTTACATCCAGATTCCTGCCCTATACAGGTTCTGATTGGTTGCAATTCTTTTCCAAAAGATATTCTTCTGCAGATAAATAAACCCACAGCTCAGCTACCCACAACAATACTTCCGTACCCAGAAGGAACAACCACATGGCACAGTTTCACTGTCACAGCCGGACCCTCTACTGTTGGTCAGGAGCAGTTACCGGTAATCAGAATAAACCATTGATAGTGTTTTACATGCATTAAGCACATTTCTGGTTTTGAATGCCAGTATTACAGTAATGCGCAATAGGATTGAGTGAGTGTGAATGCTTTCAGTCGTATCCAACAGATTATTCCACACGCTATATGGGACTTATCGTGGGGAAGTACATAATCATCTTACTCAATATACTGCTCTTCAAAATCCATCATTCAACAGGGCCAGAGATCCCCAGTGACCTTGCCATGCATTCCAGGGTCATATTTACTGTAGAGCAATGGCCGCCAGTAACCGAGTGAAGATTGCGACCTGAGTGATAGGTTTGTTTGAACCAGGTTCTCTGTACTGTGACCCGTTTCTATGACAGCACCAGCATAATATTAGAAAAACACAATTTCCTATGCATCAAAATCTTGACCCATGAAATTTTGTCAAAAGAACCTATGCTTAGACTTCTTCTCTGAAAGAAATAGAAACAAGCTTAAGTTTTACCCATTACAATATAACCCAAATCTCCAGGCCTGCATGGGTGTTTCTCATATATTGTGTACTATACATACGAGTACTTCTATGTAGTCCATGATTAGATGGTATGCAGATTACATGTTGTTTGCCAAACCTACCTGCTTCTGAATCTGAACCAGCTGCAATGTTGCCAAATCTGGGTGTTTCTCAACCAATTTCTGTAATGTCAACCAATTTCTGTAATGTCAAGGTTACCGATATACAAATGTATATGATATGTCACACTACATACACTCACGGTGACTCACCTATAAGGACGTCAAACCTCCTTGACTAATCGTATACAATACAAGGAAGCATATACAAGGAAACAAATGATACTAAAATAACTAACTTAATCTTCCAACCATATATGGACATATGAAACTGACTAGGTCCAAAGTTTGTTTCTCCATGGGTCCTTGGTTTCTCTGAGTCATCAGGATCATAAACTTTATCAGGGACATTCCATTCAAAAATCCAGGAGGGGTAGGGTGGAAGAAGTAAAAAAAAAAGTTCACGTGGGGCATGGAATATGTTTTTATTAGCAACACATCAATACATTGTATATATAATACAAAGGAAAAAAAATGTCTACAACTTACAAGCAAGAGGAAGTATTAGTTTCCTATTTGGACTTTGGGCTCACAATAATTTTCTCTGATTCTCTGTTCATAATTTTATCTTGTGTTAGTAAACTCATTAAGTACTTGCCTGTTTGTGAAGCGGTGCAGTAACATCATACAACCAGGCAAACAGCAAGAGTACCAGGTACACAATACACAGGGTCTACAAAGCCACACCTTATTCAAAGAAACTCTGAATAAAATTAAATGATTCTTTGATCAATCCCAAATTCTAACCAGCTTTTGAATCCAAAGTTAAGGACTAACTCTATTGAAATGGTATATAGCTGCCCTAAGTAAACAATACCTAGGGTTCATATATGTATGCTTTTAGCACTACACTGGGTTCATAAACACATGCTTTTAGTACTACACTGGGTTCATATACACATATGCTTTTAGTACTTTCACAGTTTCACAGTTAATATTGACAGATCGTGGGTGGGTTGACCTATAAAAAAATATGTACAGCCGAGAGAGAGGACATATCGTGGACTCCTTCATTTCTGTCGAGTAGCCTCTTTCCGATTGCTCTACATTATAGTACATAGTCTAAAAACAATATATACACAAAGAGCCCAAGAAAGATCTAGACAACTTACCAGTCAACACTCAGTGAAAATGCCTATGCTCAACAACTACTGGTGGATCGAGCAACAGGTGTTTTTATACACTGTCAGATGCAACTCATGTCCACAACATAGTGACTCATTCAAAGTCATATGGTTTCCCTTCTGGGAATATCCATTGAAGTTAGCATACTGGTGAGTCAGTTTCTGTTGCTATTTTTGGAAAGGGGTGTAACCTGTGTGTGTGTGTGTGTGTGCAACCTTTTCTAACCTACTTGGTATGTACATGTGTATTATGATTTATGATACAGGTGTTCTACACCATCTGAGTCATTGTAGAAGGCTTCAATACAAGTAGGGGGATCAGGATGTCAACTCAGACCAACACCATTAAAAATGGTTGATAATTACATGGAATCCTACATAATGTCCTTGATAATTACTGTTACTCAGTGAGTGTTAGGGTTAGGAGGATGCATATATAGTAGAGTGAATTCATTCCTCAAGCTCCACCGACATCTTGCACACGCAGTCGTCCCTTTATAACTTTTATTCAGCCTGTCACACAGTTAACTGACATATTGCACACACAGTGTTAGGGTTTAAGGGTTAGAGTTAGGGCATTTACAATTGTCAGGAATACAGTTAGACTTAGAATTAGCATTCAAGACTACTGTAGCGAACTCAATATTAGAATCTCCACAAGGTGACGTGGCCAATGGCAACAACAAACAACAACAAAAGAAACTGCTAATTTGAACAGTCACTCATGGACAAATGTTCCAGCCAAAGCAAACCCTCCCCCCCATTGTCACCTGGTACCTGACAGTACAGGGCTCAAGGCCCACGTCAAACCCAGCAGACTGTGACAGGGGTTAGGCAAACAATATGTGAGGTGCACACCACCTAACCTGGTTACCAGTCTCTCTCAGGGATACAGGCTTCTGTCCCTACCTGGGGCCAACTTAGCCCACCTGGTGATTTTGCCTACCTGAATTCAAAGAAAATATGCTTTTTTTCTGATACCATATCACTCCTATTTGTACTCGGTTTCTTGTACCGAGTAGAAATAGAACCAATACTAGTACACCATCAGAAGAAAAGCCTGGCTCGTAGAGTCTATTAAGGAGGATAAATCTAAAGGGCCTTCCTTAGGGCTTAGGCAAAATTTTCTTGTGATCTGGTGCCGAAAAGCTGGCCTGTGTGGACCCTGGGAACTGGCTTGATTCCAGTTTAGACACCACTTAATCTTTGCCCAATGCAAAAGGTAAATAGTTGTGAAAAATGTATGAGAAACGCCTACAAAGAAATTAAGGTAAATGCCTAAAAAACGTGTTACAAAAACAGATGCATGTTATTAAAAGTAAACCTATTATTTGTAGATGTAAATATTATTACTACAAAATTTGTAAGAGCTTTGAAGGTGATGGCACTGCCATATGAAAGTCACTTGCAGCTGCAACTTAACATTAAGTTGAAGTCAAATAGAGGAGGAAGCTTTTGAAATAAATAGTTATTAAAAGGCTAGCAGTTCATAGTCAGAAGTCCATATGAATATGTCTGCATTTTTGCCCCTTTCTATGAAACACAGTTGCAGCAGTTAAAAACATGCCCCATGAAAACCACAGGTCCCGTAACTTAAGGCAAGAAAAGGGCTTGAAAATTAAAGTACACCCTAAATAAATAATTCTGGAGCTTTACAAAATAGTATGTTCAATATTTATATGTAACGGTATCTAATAAATCTTCCACGGGACGAATGTCGTCTACACGAATGCTGAAATATTGTACATTACATGCAGACAACTTTTAAAACGTGTTAAACACACACCGGGTCGATAAAAGCTGTTGTCAAGTATAATATCACACTAGTAACATACTGTAGTCCCATACAAGTAGACTACGCCCCCCTCCCATCCACCAAAAACTTTTTTGGTACCGGCTTGCCAAATTTGACCTATCAAACTCTCAATCTAGGAACAAACCACTGGCTTTATGTTCACAAGTGTACACACACTGGTGTTTGAAAGTGTCCTTACCTGTCTGATAGCGGTTAAAATGCTGGAAATGGCGGTAATAAGTGAACCAGGAAGCGTCACAAGTAAAGTTTGCCCGGTGTTGAAAATGCACGCCCTAGGGCTTTCTTATGCAAATAAGCTATGACGCAGAGTGCGCATGTGAAGTAGTCACCGGTATGGGTTTCCGGGACTCTTCTCGACACCTGCTAATCTCCAAGCAGATGTTGGGGTGGAAGATCGTGAGGTTTTCTGTCCACCGGGCTTCTCAGTCAGTCACTCATCCCAACTGAATGACTGTAATAGAACCACGGCCGTCAGAAAACGCTTAACACGACCTTCCACCCCAACATCTGCGCGAAGATAAACAACTGCTATGTTTAAGCGAACCAGTATATTTGATATAGCCTCTACCAGTTACTTGGCACGACTGTAGACGAGTGCTTAACCTGGAACACTCACACAAAATCTACATAAAAGAAAATGGCCAGGTCACTAGGAATGATTGAAAGATGTGCACATTTTATGGATCAGTCATTGTTAAAAACTTTAATTGAATACCTTGTATTATCTCATATTGATTAGTACTGTAGCCCAGTTTGGTCATGTACAACGGCTAACATAAACCACTTACAACGAATGCAGAACAAGGCTACCCGTCTGTTTCAGTTGAAGCCACAGTGGAAACCTGTGTACTCTAGACTGTTGGTGAACACTATGACCACATTTAGAAGAATAGTTCTCGCAAATGGACCTGTATGTATTAGCGGAAAGCTACGTTTGGTTTACAGTCATCACAGTAACAGAACCCGCTTTGCTTCTAGACCGTCTTTTGCATTATATAAACCCAGAACCAATGCCTTGAAGAAGTGTTTCACATACAGGGCTGTAAGAGTGTGGAACGACCTTCCACTTGTTGTGCAGTCCACTGGCATGTGCACAGTCCTTGAGGTCGTTTAAGAAGGGTCTCTACGAACATTTCCAGCTGTAGTACTTGTGCAGTAGGATTGTTGTTATTAAATACTTTTTGTAATTGTAAATTTGTAACTGTAATATGTAATATGTTGTATGTTGTTGTTATTGTGACTGTTAATAAGTATTGTATATATATGTATATGTGTGAATGCCAGGAAGACTAGCGGTGGACCCGGTCTGGGCCTGATATCTGTCTATTTGGCCAACCTTCAGATTCTAAGTCAACAACCCTAAGACCACCTTGCCATCATTTTCTTAATCTTTGCCACTAAGGGCCCAGTCACATACATGTATATATTACGTCGTATGATCGCAAACTGAATGCATTCTCGATCTCGGAATAGTCATGCATGTATCCTGCAAAACAGTCTTCTTAATTAAGATAAAGGCTGTCTTAGATCTTAGATTGTCGGCGGTTGGTTCTGCCACAACCTGATTGAAAAGTCTACGGTATCAAAATCATAGGACGACCTATGACAAACTATGACCGTGCCGTAAGATGCCTCACGGACGTGAACATCGCTATTTACCTCTTTAAATCCACGGCTGTGGATAATACGTTGCCCCTGCAGCTGGCCTTTCCCATGGATTTTGCTTTAAAGTGAGGAATTCCACGGCAAAAGACGAAGTGATTTCACCGGTCAATTCCTCGGCCGTGGAAAAGAACTAATCTCCAAGCAGATGTTTTGGTGGCTGCAAAGACAATATCAAATTGGCCAGGCAGTATCCATTTGCCAGACAGTATCTAATACGCCACCTGGCGTAAAAAAAAGATACCAGTACAAAAACAAAGCCCGATAAAAACACATCAAAAATAAGCCGAAGCCTGAACCTCTGCTTGGAGAGTGGAAAAGAACAATCAGGAAATACTGCAGACAATCATGCCCACAGTAAAGAGTCTCAAGACACATAGAAACATACCTCTGGAGAGCCAGAATGGTCATCCTTCGGGCGGAGGTTCTTTTTTCCGTGTTCGCGGCGTTTGTACCTATAAGTTTGTACGTAGTTACCTCCACTGAAATAATTTCATCAGGTTGGTAGAACATAGGATATTGGGATTTTCTTATACACAACCAGATATTCTTCCTTCCTTGCTTAACAGTCAAAAGCTCTCAGGAAGGTGTTTGATAGACATCGATCTAAACGTAAGCAAGGTAGGACGAATCCCTGGTTGTGTATAAGAAAATCCCAATATCCTGGTAAGTAGTCAGTTATTGAGGTCCCCAAGAAACATGGTGATGGGAGTTTGGAATCTCAGACTTCTCAGAAACAGATCGTCTGGTGGCAAACTCGTTACTGCCAACCAAGACGGTCTTTTAGAATTGATTAATTGAGTGATTGATCAGTAGTGATTAGTGATTTTAGCCTCGGGCAATGGAAAAATCCTTCACGTGCACCCTTGTGCGCATGTGTCAGCCGAAGAATGGTTCGGATCCCAAGGGACACTACTAGGGTCAGTTGTCTACTGACAAATTTTGAGTCGGGACAGTTGTCAGAATCTCCGTCGAGACCGTTGCCAGAATTTCTGCAGTCAAGCATCTCAAAAAGGTAACTTCAGGTATTGTCAATTTTTCTTTAATCTTCTAGTAGGTGTATGGCTCAACAAGTGCCAGCAGACAATTGCAAGTCTGCGAAGGAGGCTACCATAGCGTAGCTTATTAATAAGAATTTGTGTCCTTGTACATTGTAATGGGCCCTGCATGCCCTTTTTTGCAAGGCGTAATGCTTAGGTCACATTTCTAAACCGGGGCCCGGCCGGGCTGTTTCGATTAACGAAAAATCAACAGAATGTATATCAAGAATATATGCAAATAGTTCCCATTATTAATTTTTTCAACTTTTTTGTGCTATGTTGCCTTTTATATAATATTTTTCGTTCTATAAGTCTGCCCGGCTGGGCCCCGGTTTGGAAATGTGTTTTGCATTACATACGGAAATAATACGCACGTCATATAGGGTATATAGACACAACTGATGCGCTGAATTCGTTACTTATACGCTAGATGTGGATCGAAGTAATTAAAAAATCGCACGTCTCGTGCGTACGGCTGAGTATGAGACAGTTCACTTAAGTCACATTGTGCGAAAATCGATCGGCCAACGAGTCGGCGAGCTCTAAACGACATTTACGGCAGTAGTACGCCCGATGTTTCGTCGAGCATCGAGCGAATTTTAGGGATCGCCGGCGATTTTTAGGAGTCGGCCGAAGCTCGCTGACACGTGAAACGTCTTCTTAACATCAGCGACTTGTCGCCCGATTTTTGAGGTCATAGAAATATTCCCAAGCGATCGCCCGAGCCTCGCTCCATGTGACGGGGACGATTTTCAAGACAAAAATACGCGCGATCCTCGGTCGATCTAAAACCGGGCGACCTTTCGGCGATCAACAAATACGGCCGAAGCTCGTCGACAATGTGACGCAGGCATTAGCAACTCAAGCGCAGTGAGAATAGGCAGAAGTGTGACAGGGCCCTTGGATAAAGGCCTGGTGGAGGCTAATCGACTTCCAAGGCCTTTTAGTGTAAAACTCCGAGGCTCGGAACAGGGACTTTGTTGAGATACGTGTTTTCGATACACCGCGTTTCTGGATCAGGCTCATCACCGCGGTCCTCACATTGTCTAGCGTACAAGGTAGTAGGAAGGAACACCAGTGCCTGTTTCGCCACTAAAAGTGGCCAGTTTCACACTCTTTGTTGATGCCTTTGCTTGTCACTTTCATCCTTTATGTATCATTACAAACCTTCTTTACTAGTATATAGAAATATTTCTCGTTTGTCTCGCAGGCTTTTAGTTTAAAATTTGAGTTCGCGTGTGAACAACCTGTTAGCGCTAACGTTACCCTCTCCCTATAGGAGAACCTGTTCAACGACTTCAAGAAACGCAGTGGAAATTTCCATAGCCCTCTATTGTTTCCACAGAGAGGAATGTACCTCAGATAATTAGCATTTGCTGGAGGCTATGGAAAATCCCAGCCGGTCTCCATGTGACCACATCGCGTACAGTTCAGCCCCGCTCTCACACATCGTACGATGAACGCACGATGATTTTTTTCCCCGCGACGATATCGCCGTATGTCGTGGCTAGGTTTGAAATGAAAACGGGTTTACTGTTTCTTCTCATATTTATCGTCTTGGAAAACCCTCCATCGTAGGTTCATCGTGAGTTTAAGTTGAAGGCATTCATCACGTTATTCTGCTCAGCCACAAACAAACACTGTAAAAAAACATTATCTAAACATAACCTTCTTGGCCAAGGTACAAATGATACATATATAGTGGTCTGTGTTACACTATTTCTCGCTGACAGTGGCTAATCCCTTCTTGTAAAGGGTCAGTCAGTCCTGCCTCGTCTCCTTGTGGCCAGTCAGTCCTGCCTCGTCTCCTTGTGGGCCTGCAAGCCTGGAAAAGTGATATTATATAATTTCACGTTATGCTTTGTTTGTTTGTTTGTTTGTTTGTTTGTTTGTTTGTTTCGCATAACACATAACTTTCTTCTGCGGGCAACTTTATGCAAAACGTGACCTGCTATAGCTGGTCAGCTCCTCTAGCAAAATATTCTCCTTCGCAGACTGGAAAACATATTATTTTGCTCTCTTTCTTCTTCTTCTTCTTCTTCTTCTCCAAACACATCAGGTCAATGCTGCGGGTCACCATGGTAACTGGTAAATGTTTGAGCAGGAATAACTTGAACAGAGCAGTAGTTTGATGGGTTGGACCATGTGAAAGTAAACATTATGCATTTGCTTTGCAAATGTTACCTTTCTAGTTGTCAGCTAAATTTCCTATAACCCAGGGACTGGGGAATTTTCCATCAGCTACCTTATCAAAAATTGATGACATAGTCCAATGTGAATAAATGTAGAAACAATGAGACCCACAGTTTTGACTGGACAAAAGGATGGTCAACTGCTCATGACATAATAATGCCAAAAAATAGGTCACAGTTGGAAAAAGGGGCCCCACCAGGTAGTTTACGGGCTGTTGTTCTGCACTTTCGGGTGTGGGCACCTGGCACCCCCTGCGGCCTTTAACTGGGAGTTAAAAATCAACCCGGGTTCCGGCGATGAAAATTCACCGTAGCCTAATTGTGGTAACACCAACAGTACCCTCACGATGTCCGGCAGTCCACCGGGCCATTTTATTTGGCCAATTGTTTTACATCACTGATCAGCTGCACAGGACGATTTTTTTTTGCCCACCGAAACACCCCAGGACCCCTACAGGTAGCGCCACTGTGGGTTAACGCTAAGGAATTCATTTCAATGTGAACGGGGTCTTAATTATGATCACGACAACCGGCGTCCTCCCGACTTCAGAGCCCGGCCGGGGCCTACACCCCGTATATGTACGGGCACCTGTGTAATTGCGACCCAAGCATAACCTGTCAGAAAGAATTAGGTACAGATATAAGTACATGCTAGAAATAAGTGCTTGCGGACGGTATATCACGAGTAGGCACATGAGATATGTTGTGGGTCACCGTGTCATGAATGTGCTTAGATGCGATCAGGGCGGATGCAATTTCAATTAATTTTACTGTACAGAAAGTGCACGTGGGATTTAACAATGGTGATAAATGCCAAGTAAGTCCGGTAATGGTTGCTTTTGGCAAAAATTATCCCTTACTTGGCATTTATTGTTATTGTTAAAACAACCATTATAGCGTATGGGTTCGAATTCGCATTCATTTTTCATGAGTCGTTCATATTTTTCATAATAACCCAGCAAGAAAGGATGAGCCACCATAGCAACGGAGTCAGCACGGCCGAGAACGGTCACGTGACCAAGGCGAACGGCAGCGTTACCACGAAGAGAGATGACGTCATCAAGGAGAACAACGACGTCATCACTCGTGACGTGCCTCCTGCTCTGATGCCCGTTGTGGCGGGTCTCACCTCTAAGCGCAAGCACGTGCCCTACTGGTATTTGTACGACACAAGAGGATCGGAGATTTTTGAGGAGTATGTTTTCATTTTGTCCTTATCTTTCTTGCTCCATTCGTCTACTTTTAAACAATTTGTTTTTCTGTGTGTGTTGGCGTGAACTTTGTCGGTAGAGTTCTTTATTGGTAAAGTTCTGTTTTAGTAACCTTTTTTGTAACTTAATGATAACTAATAAATAAATACTGTTCTGCCCCAATTCAGTCATTATCCGTCTTTCAGTTCTGAGATTCACATCATTTTCCGTGAAAAAATTGTGTCTTTTTTTAGAGTGGTAACTACATCCAAGACGTACAGTGTATGGCAGAAGGAGTACAGCATACTCCAGAGTCACAGCGAGGACATCGCCTCCAAGGTATCTTCCCCTGTCATGCTGGTCGAGCTCGGCAGCGGCGCTTCGTCCAAAACCCGCATGGTCATAGAGGCCATGCTCAGGAGCCACGGAACTCTGACGTTCGTGCCGGTGGACATATCTAAAGGTAATAGTGCTTCAAGTGACTGTTTTCTTTTCCATCATTACAAGGTTAGCCATCCAGCATGGCGGGCAATACTTACGTCATAGTCACGTGAGTGCAAACACTTGACATCTGTGACGTCACAGATCCAACAATATCGTACGGTTTCACTCATGCTCAAGCCGTAGTGGCCACAAGATAAACCTGGACGGCCAGAAAACATTTCGGTTTTCTTCCCCAATATCGATATATATATCCTCTCGGAGATTAATGTACTTCAATTTTACGGATTTTGTTTTTGTATTTGATTAAACAGAACACATTGAGGAGGTCGGCAAGCAGCTGGAGAAAGAATACGAAGGGCTGACAGTAGAACCGTTCGGGGGACTCTACATGGATGGGCTCCGCCATCTCTCCACCCGCAAGGAGGCGAAGGTGATGCTTTTCCTGGGCAACAGCTTCAGCAACACCTGCATCTACCAACAGCTGGACCTGATGAAGGATATCCGGGCGCAGCTAACAAGTACGCAGTCATTACGTGTATATGGTGTTTGTAGGTGACTTGTTGGGTGGGTAGATTCGAGTGGCGCTGCGTCCGCGGGCGATGTCCTTGGTGCTGAAATGGGAGTTCGGCCCCTACCATGCGTGTGGCGTCCGTCTCCATGAAAATCGTGTACGACCTGACCAATGATGATAAGAAAAGCGAGGAATTACTCATAGCCCGTCCGAAAATGCAGAGTCAATAATAAGTGGTGCTGAACTAAAGAAATTGACTGTAGTGCATGTCTCGTATACATTGACTTGTTACTTCATGATGATATTGCTTTTGACGTGTCTGTCTGTCTGCATCCCATTTCTTTCTCTGTCTTTGTCTGTCTCTCTCCCTCTTTGCGTATTTCATATTTCTGCCCTACTCGAATGGCTGAAGTCTGCCATATCTCAACACCCAAGCTTTTCTGTATCCATAATCCACGTTCGTTTGTCAATCAGCTGTTTTCCTCATTATAGCCAAGGACCGTTTGGTGATTGGTCTGGACATGCTCAACGATCGGGCGGCTGTCCTAAAAGCCTATGGCAAACAATGGACGCCATTTCAAAAGGACAATTGCATCGATCGTCTAAATAAGGTAAAACAAAGGTAGAACATTCTTCCGGTGGTGCAAGTGCAGGTGAAATGTGGTGGTTGTTTGCCAGTCATTTACTTCGGTCTCCTACTATTATTGAGCCTTATTTTTTGTACCCCGAATGCAGGACTTCGATGGAGACATGGATAAGGCAAAGTTTGACTTCATCACCGAATTCGTGGAGAATCCAGCAGATGGGGACACTCCAAGCTATGCTGCCGGCTACTGGAAGAGCTTACTCGCACACCGCGTGCACTTCAGTAAGTTGTCTCTCGACATTTCTGTTGTCTAATGACGCTTGTTGCTGTTCTTGTCGATCGCGGAAGTTTCTGTACACAGTTGAAGTTGGTTTGCAATTTGGTGCAAAATAATTAGGAACTCTAACCTGGAAAATACTACATATTGGCTTTGTGTATTCAAAAGCCACCAAACTACTAGTAGGAATAACTGGTTTTACGGAATCATTGTCTCAGCGATCACGCATGGGTGTGCCATGGGTTACTGGACGGGTCTCGGATCAGTCTTCAAGTTGTAGCATTCTATACAAGACGCGAAAACCTGACTGCCTACTACAGTATCTGTAGTGGTCACTCGAGGGACACAGAATGATCACGGTAGACAGGTTCATAACTATGGAAAGGATTCTTAATGCTCGGGTCTACATAACCTGAGGGAAACTTAGCCTCTACCAGGCTTCGAGAAGCGGCTGGAAAGAGTTCGGGAGCGGCAAGCTGTACTCTTTAGCGAACCAACTCCCCTGGCATGTTATCTACTAGTATTTGGCCGATTTCTACTCTTTTCAGCCGTTTGCCGAAGCTTGGTAGAGGATAAGGGAAACTGGCCGCAAGGGCCAGGTGTTCCTTACGCAGATGTGGTAACTGGTAAAGGTTTGACTCTAACTGATCCCTCCTCTTGCAGGCAAACTCGGCCTGACCCTTGACTTCCAGGATGGGGAGAAATTCTTCTTCACGGAAGGGCCCAGCTGGAGCTGCAAGTGGAACGTGCACCAGATACGTCGCCTGGCGGAGAAGAGTGGCTTTGCACTGGAGACCTACTGGACCGACGAAGAGGAAGCTTATTGCACAGCGTGTCTTGCACCTGTGGCTTAGAGCAACTACATATGTTGGTTATATCCGGCAACCGTCTGTCTCCAGAGACAATGGACTTTTTTATTTTTTCATGGTGAAAACTTTTACACACGCACACACACACACACACACACACATACACACACACACACACACACACACACACACACACACACACACACACACACACACACACACACACACACACACACAGTTTGAACACTTTTTCATATTGAAAACGTCCTAGGCCAGACGGAGGTGTGTTCTTTTCATAATGTATTAGAACAGTTGTCAGTGCCTTATGTGCTTGTGGTGAACTTAAAATGAATATTAGAATCATGGAATGCGCAATTTTGATGTTATTACATGGAGCCAGTGCAGTTAGGTTATTCGGACACAGGGTACTAATAGGTCAGACCAAATTTTACTCAGGTGGACCGCTATTGGTCATCTTCAATGTCAAAGTTTCTGACGTATTTTCTGTAAGATGGCTTGCGGATGGTTGTTTCCTACCTCAAATCTGGTGACAGTAACAAACTACCTCCCCCCAGTCCTACTGTAACAAAAGGAACCATGTCGAATAAGTTATGCTCAAAATTTTTGACATGTTTGTTGCAAGATGGGTCAGGGGAACATTGAAATAATAAAGGTCATTACTTCATCCTAAGGGAGTTGGGTATTGTTTTAGGCTAATCTACCTGTATCTTCGTCTGTGTGTGTCTGTTTGTGTGTGCGCGCATGCGTGTTTGTGTGTGTATGCGCACCTGTGTGAATTTACAGCATATCGGGCCTAAACATTAAAATCTATCCCAAATTTGCAGATTATGACATTTTTCATTACTATTTGACATTCAGACAATAGAAATAAAGTGGAAATTTTTCCTAATAAATCCACAAACATTGCAGCAATTCCAATTAGATATCTTTTAATTTCCTCCTTTGCCACTTCACAGATAAACATACAGTAGCTACAAAGTGCTTTTTACATACATTATGTACATCAAACATAAACTTAGTATTGGGTAGTAAGAAAAACATTGGACCACAGCTGTACAGTGGTTCTTATATACCTTTCTCTCAGTAAAATACAATATGGATTTCATATAGTGACAGTTATACATGCTTAGTTATTGGTGACAAAGAAAGTAAGATTTCAACCAGCAATATGAAGATAAACATGAAAGTCATTCCAATGCCGGAGGGGGGGCATTTTCTTTTACAAGTATCATAGATTCACTTTATCATACACACAACAATACTATAACTGTGTGCTAGCATATCTTGTATATATATCTTGCATATATCTGACTGTTTGGCATCAATGAAATGTTCCAGTTTTACTCCCCACAAATATCTAGAACCAGTTGACTACATTAAGGTCTCATGCTGTAGTTTGTGCCATCCTGTGACCCATGACACTCGGGCCATTTTGTTTGGAGGCTGCCAGTTTCTCCCGCATGTACTGCGCCATGCCGGGCAGGCGAGCAAAGTAGTTCCTGGCCAGCGTGTGCTTGTGCTGCGCCTTGTGGATGAACACTGGGCCGTATTGCTGGAAGAAGATGGAACAATCATTAGTATACTATCATATATAGTACATACACAATCATAACATACATACATCTA
The DNA here is from genome assembly GCA_013266295.2 of Branchiostoma floridae x Branchiostoma japonicum. NCBI lineage: Eukaryota > Metazoa > Chordata > Leptocardii > Amphioxiformes > Branchiostomatidae > Branchiostoma > Branchiostoma floridae x Branchiostoma japonicum. Next base: position 14,054,404 of record CM023825.1, read on the forward strand.
TATGATATATGGTATAATCTGCCTTACAAAATTGAGTAACCACATATATTGTCGTTACATATATGTATGTATACATGTAACAATAATACTAAAACTTAGAATTCAATAAGAGATTATTACAATGCTAGTCTACCATGCATTACAGTATTGTTGGGAGAGGATGAAACAACGACCCGTGTTCTACTTCTAGGCAGATATTTCCATCTGTTCATCTGAGTCAGTGAGCAAACAATGATGCAAAAGTTAAAATACAAGGCTTAAAGTCAATTATGATTGTCATATTTTCCAGCTGCTTGTGCTGTGCCCAGAGTAACTATTCAAGAGAACTTAAACTTGTTATTGTTTTGTTGTATTAATTTGATTATTATCTCTTGTTATGTCCTCTCCGTTGTTTTATTTTGGTCAGGGACCTAAAAAGGAACACTCTTGTTTCCCTTGGCCTTTATAGGATGTGTAATAAAGCTGAAATAAATAAATAAACTTAAAGGAAATAAGACCTACCTCTTCCAGATCGTCCAGGACCTTGTGTGCGGAGGCCTCCTCCTTGGTGAGGAGGATGCAGTTCCAGGGCGACCACTCCTCCGTCTTGTCCCAGCGCACGAGCACCAGGTCATACAGGTCGTCCCAGGCGCTCAGGATGCTCTGGGAGCTCCACACATTCTCCACCAGGTACTGCAGGTCAGCCTCCTGTAGGGGCACAGGTACAGGTCAAACTGGGGCTCATTTCTGTTCCTTATTACATAGACTTAAATCCTCCCATGCCTAGTGGCACACCAGGCAACAAGCTTTCCCCACTCAGTGCAGTTTGGGCCAATGTTTCTGCTTCCTTTTAATCCCCATTTTGTTATATCTTGGCCAATATATATCTAGCACTGTATTTTCCCAGACCAGAACGTCTCCACCTTTATATGTTCCAACTGCAGCCGGGACTGCCATGCAACGATAGGACTGGCTAGCCACACAAGACCCTGCCCATGGCCATAACACCAGTCTGAGAGTGAAGGATTATCTTAGATACAAACTTGGGATATACAGAATGTCTCCTGTGCATTCTGATTATTACACTGTTATGTTGAAATAAAAGAGCATCACCTTGCAGAGAAAAAAAATAAACAAATAAATAAACAAAAAGTCGGACCTGCAGCAGGAAAGCGATGCGTGATCCGTCGCCGTAGGCCTCCTCGGAGCGGCGCAGCTGCTTGAGCATGGTGCGGTAGATGCTGAAGTCCTGGCGCTGCCGGGCGTCGTTGTCCAGCTTCTGGCACTTGCGGCACTTGCCGACCAGGCGGGTGTTGGAAGACATGGGGAAGTCCATGGAAGGCTTGTAGCTGCCACAGCTGGGGCAGAAGTAGATGTTCTTCCGCAGGGACATCGGGTCCTGTGGCACCTATGGGTGGAAAGAGATTCATTGAGTTAATTATCAAGAGGAACAAACAAGCACACACACACACACACACAGAAGAGATGTTTGTACAGATCAATCTCATTCTGGAACATTTTACTGCAACATGTAAAATCTGCACCCAAAAGCAATTTCCAGGAGCTACTTGTATGTGTAAATTTATAAATAGTTGTATTTTGATCTGTCATGTATTTGTTCCATTTGTCTCTTTTAAAAATCTCCAGGAAGAATAGCTTTGTTGACAAATGTGTATGAAGCTAATGGAGAAATAAAGTATCCAAGTATCCATGTTCGTGCAAATGACTTGTAGCATGTAGGATGAAAGCAATGTCTAAGACATTATGTAACCCACCTTGAGTAGTCTGGCTGCCTCTGCGTTGAAGGTTGGAGTCTTGATATACTGGAGGAACAGGGTGGAGATGCGTTTCCTCAGACCCTCCATGTTGGAGTCCTTCACTCCCCTCATCAGGAGGTCCGCCTCACGGTCGATAAGTTCAATGATCTCCTGGGTTAGCTTACAGTTGTGCTCCTATAGGGAACAACGTTGACATTTTAGCGGACATTAACCTTTAGCACACTGAAGTAGAGGTTTGGCTACCAATTCTCTATTGGTTACAGGGTTAGGCGGCAGGGAGAAGGTTAATTCTTTTCCTTGGTTCTTGGGCATTTTGAATTTAAAATTGAGCAACGGGGCTGTGGGGAAAACTGGAATCAGACTAATGCATGAATGGTGAACTTCTGGATAATCGAATAGTTTCTTTTCTGTACCTTTTGGCGTGATCTGCAACTAGCTTTATGTAGTGAAGCTGTACAAAATGGTGGATAAACAATGTTCAGGACAACACTTTTGTACAAACCTGTGAGGGAAATACACAATGTATTCTGCATTTGCTAGCAAATGTCTGCCCTTTACCTTATGTACCAAACAAGTACCTCACCTTAACAGTGTGCTTGAGTGTAAGCAGCACGTCCAGTCTCTCGTCCTGTGTCAGGTACTTCATGTTGATGGAGTTGTAGATGTCCCTCAGTTCCCGTGCTCGCTGCGTGTATGGCGTGTCCATCTCTGTGATCTTCCCATCAAATGCTCGCCACTTCTTGGGTCCAGCAGCCTGTAGGATGGATACAGCACAACTTGGAACTCGGTTCTTTCTTAACAAACATTGACTCTAGCTATGGACAAGTGACTCAAATTTGGTGATAGCAAAGGGTCAAAGTTTTTTTAGATCAAAAGTGCAAAACTCTAATCATGTCATCTACCAGTACAAATGAGATTTCCATAACCTAAACATTACCTTAGATCAAAGTGTGCACTTTATTCATTTATTGAGGTTTACCAGTTGTGGAAGGATTGACATAACAGGTGACTATCAACCCAGAACCATTTTGTATTGGACTTAACCAGTTGACCAAATAAAAATAGATCATAAATAGCATGCAGATAACAGACCCAATTCTGACTAACCTGATCCAGGAAGTTCTGTATGCTTCTCTCCTTGTTCTCCTTGGAAGCGTCGATCTTGTGCCTGTCGATGGCAGAGATGAGCTGCGTCTCCTGGTCTAACAGTGCACACAGGCGGGCCTTCCTCTCTGCACCTGAGTAGTTCTCGTCTATAAAGGCAAGCTCTTCCTGTCTCCACTCTAAAAAAAGAGGCGGGCAAAACAGTTTGATATTATTGAGTTGTTATGGTCAACGTAAATAATACTCAGTTTTACATGTCGTGGTTTTACAACATTAACGATTGAAGAAATTGTAAATGGTGCAGTAAGGACAAGATGTGAGAGAGCATAACAAAACAATGGCTAAAGTGTTATTGGACGAAAACTACAAATTTTATACATGTATAAGCAAGTGTTTTAATTTACTTGGGAGCACGAAGAATAGGTAAAAAACAATGTTATATTTCAAGCATAAAGTATGAATGTTACTGATGCACAATTATCCTAGCTTGGGTGCCATCCTCCGTAGTTTCCTTCGGCTCCCTAATGTTGCTGGCTGCAATTATCCTGTGACAACGTGGTATTTAAAAGATGATGTTTCTTAAACTCACTTTCTAGAGCAGCATAGAGCAGGTCGAAGTCCTCCTTCGTCTTGGGGTTCATCCTGCGCTCAAACTCCTTCCTGATGCGCTGCTCCTTCTCCCGCTTCTTCCGGATCTCCTCCTGGCGTTCCCACTCCAGCCTGCGCGCCTTGTCCTCCCGCAGGCGCTGCACGATGTTCTTGGCCTGCCAGCGGCGGAAGTACGCCTGCAGCACGATCACCTGTGGAACAGATGGGCAGATCAGTCTCTATTCAATCTGCTTACTTACATACTCAGGCCTACTGCGCAGAGGAGAAGCATGTGCACTGCTCGGAAGAGAAGCGGATCCAGAGAAAATAACTCTGAAACAGACCTGAGTCAGCTCACAAATGTGCCATATGTAGACTGAAGAGACTGTCATTCTCGTATAGGACTGTTCAGCCATAGCCGAAGCTGTAGGGCTGATATCAAATTAGGATTTTACCATTGACTGAAGAAGGCCATATAGTAGGCCTACCGGCCATCCTTGGGCATAGGCCACGGACTACCCCCCCTTCACAGACATAAGGTTGTACTTACAGCCTCCAGGCGGATCTTGTGGTACTTCTCTGCAGTCTGGTACTGGCCGGGAAGCATCAGCTTGTCCTGCATGTTACTGACGTAACACCCCACCTTGGTCATCTGGGTGGACGTGTGGTTGGTCGTCTGCTGCACTCTGTTCTTCTGGAACACTGGGGGGGGGGACGAAAAGTAGAACTTTATACATTTAATAGTCAATATATAACAACTTAAAAAGTAGAAAGTTACTCTTGCCTTCACTCACACTTCATGTGGAAAATAAAAGAGTACTATCATGCTACTACTTGCTATAAGGATAATCCTAGTATTATCCCACAATGTCTGTGTACATTTGCTGCAATGGATTTCTGATTCTGGAAAGAACATGTTGTGATGTAACCTTTGTGATGTTCATCACATGATAAGTAAACTAACAGTAAGTGTATGAGCCCCTCACCTGTCTGTGTGTCCCTACAGAACTTCTGTACATCACTGACTGACGTGGTCCTGGTCATGGTCTGTGCCGAGGCATGGTGGTACTCCACTCCCGACAGTTTATGTCTGTAGCCACCCAGGTACGGCTTTCTTCTGGTCGGGCGCTCAATCTCAACAACGACGTCCTGCAGCTTCCCGTCATCTGCAAGGATCATGATGTTATGACACAAGGGTCTGCAACAGCAGTCTTACCTGAGCATTTTCAGTGCTTGATATGAATAAACAGTGAAGCAAATTTTACACTTAATCAAGTAATGTTTGCTCTTTTACTTGACAGTCTCAGAGCTTGGCAATGCTTTTGAGTCTCCCACATTGGTGACACCAAATTCAATTGGTTTAAGAGGACCAAACAAGGATAATAAGAATATAAAACCACCATATTAGTGTATACAGACCTGGCTTCGATTTTAGATTGGTCTGTTATCAATTGTATTTGTAAACATTTTGACACCATGATTTCTATGTACATTGCTCTGAATTATAAGTTTCTTATAAGGGTAAAGTTACAACAGCAAGAAGAAGACTGAAGCCCAGCCTGGCAGTGACGTACCTTGAGGCACCCTGACAGTGAGGATGTCTGGCATGACGTACTCCGGTTTGGGGCGGATGGATTTGATAGGAGTGTTGACAGGGTCGGCTGAGGAGATCTCCAGTTGGATGGTGGCGTTGGGGCCGACGCCCAGCTCTCCAAGGGTGGTGGAGTCTGGTATCTTCTTCCCTGTATAAGACATAGGTAATGATGTCCAGACATGTCCTATCAATACTGTTCATATTAATACTGAGTATTCCATCATTCAACAATTTGATACACAAGAAAAGTTACTCAAGCAACTAGATAGATTTTTAAAACTGTCAGATGTTTCAAGTAGCATCCATTACTTTTCATTTGACTTGACTTGAGTTAAATATAAAACCAAAAACTGAGAAACAAAACTTTTGAAAGACAAACTCTATTCACAAAATAAAAATGCTACAAAAATGAAAGTGATGACATTACAGAAAGATACAGCAAATTAATACATACTGCTTATACTACTTTGGACAATTTTAGGGTAGGAAGAACACCAACAAAAAACATTCTTAGTAAAGCACATTGATATACTTTGGAACACATCTATTCAGATTCATAGTAAAAATGATGTAAAAATGTACAATGTTCTAGAACAACAGAAAGGACTACCACACCATTGAGAGTGATGAGGATGAGCTCTGCAGGCATCCTGAGCTCCACGCTGAAGTGATCCTTCAGCTGTAACATGGTCTGACTCAGGGCGCAGGCTAACGTTGTCACATGGCCACTGGGCATCAGGACAAACTTCACTGTGGGAACAACAGTAGGGTTAATAACACATGTGGCACTACAACAAGTAACTTAGATCTGCTCACCAACATTGGCTAACTCTCTCTAAAGGAACATCCTCTAAAATATGTTTTTTACAAAGTTGATAACACCAGCAAATACAAGGAAACATTTTAGAAACACTAATCCTTATTCTCCCCATTCCTTGCTTTCTCCCTTTATCCCTTGACTCATTTTTGACATGTACAATGTAAGACCACATGTAGAATCTAGGGTTGAACTGTGAGATATGGATGAGTTAAATTGACTTTCTTCTTCTTGGCACCTTTCTTACTGGTAAGTAATAGTTACTGTTACAGTAGTGTCTTTAAAGCATCTGTTCTAAAGCTAGATACAAATCTCCACATATTATATCACAGATGCCCTTACCTGTGGCTGTAGCATCAGCGCTCGTTGCCAAGGGAACTGGTGAGACTGCGTGGGGGTCCACGTGGTGAACCTCTGCCGTGGGGACAGTTGCCAAGGAGATGTTCTCTCTGGAGGGGGTGGGCGCGACGGGGATCTGCCCCGGCTCAGGGGTGGGGGTGGGCTCCACCTTCGTTTCCTTCACTTCTTCTGCATTTGCAATGAGAGAGATACTTGAGAGATACATTCAAATATCTATGGAGGGTATAATAAAATGCATGGCTTTGTTTTCTCATTCTTCTTTAAACAGTTTTTTTTTTCAGAATACCACGTACTAGTATACTGGTACGTGTACTTTTAATTCAATTCAGTGCCTTTATTTTGACTTCATCAAATAATTGATCGAGTCTGACTGCCTGTTCCAAAGCATGTATTTTAGATCTTATGTATAGTCTTAATTCATGTACACTGTGTATATGTTTATGAGCTGTATACTGAGTCTGAAAAAACAAACATCATTCAGGGGTCGAAATACCCCTCTGTGTGCAACTTGGTGCAAGTAAATTTGGTGTCGTGCAACTAATTTTTTGCCGGTATGCACCGCGGTGCAAGTTTGCTCTCATGCATGGGAAAAACTTCACTGACACCAAACGTACGGCAGATTTACTGAATCATCGTACCTGTCCCTTTGTGAGGAACAGATTACCTCTTTTTTAAATGTAAGTTGTATTTACATGTAGGAACACGTATCATGTCGGAAATATGAGCCAGTACTAGTGATAACGTTACGTTACTATCAGAAATTCGGGCGAGCTTGGAACATGTGCTCGCATATACATGTTTCTCAAAACGATCTTTTTCCAGTGAAAATATAAAAGCAATACCACATAACAGTGTCTTTTAGCATAGTAAATTGTATTACTCACAAAAAGTCCAAAATCCTACCACAAACATGACAATTTAAGCTGGAAATATTCCGTTCTGAATGAAGTAAACAGCTACAAGTAGAGACGTTCTTCCCACGATCTGGAAGAGCTCACTCCAAGGAAGGGGAAACAGTTCTTTTTACTACTATAAATAAACCCTTTGACAAAAATTTACATATGCATGTTGCATTCTAAGAAAGTTAAATATGATGTAAAAAGTTATAGACATGAGTAAAATTTCAATCTAGTTATATTAATTATCACATCGAAATGTTTTGAAAAAAATTTACCCCTACAAAAGAATGCCCCAGTTTTCAAAGAAATTCTGTCCAAAAACTGTAGCCCCGCCTCCCTCATTTCCATACTATAGCCGGGCAGACTTGAAAGCTTTCTAAGTGAAACATGAGAACCTTGAGTTTGTGGCAGCTTGTGGATTTTGTGTTGCAATGTTGCTATTCGTCTGAACTGGGTGTAATAGTGTATAAAGGGTGACTTGCAACACTAATAAAGGGTGAAGTTGTAGATTGTGTTGTGTGTACTACCTATTGAATTTTTAAAGTTATAGAAATATATATCATTAGACAATAGAAAATCTACATTTGTATCAATGGTTAATTTTTTTCCTTATGGCTTTTCCATGTTACTGGAAATTTTTATACCGATCAACATGTCTAGCATAATTTAGCATATTGTAAATTTCTGTTCAACTTCAACCACTAAATGTAATCTTCCTGATTTCTGATATTATAGTGACTATCAAAAATCAAGAACTCTTATTTCAATATTATACAACTCAATGACCTTTGAAAATGCATTTTCAAAGATGAACATGGTTGTCAATTTGGTAACATTATTCCGGGGAGCAAGTTTATTAGATTTTGAAGACACTACATTTAAGTAGCATGGAATTTTCCTGGGGGTACTTTTATTCCAGGGGGTACTTTTATTAGATTTTGAGGATTTTCCAGGGGGTACTTTTATTCCAGGGGGTACTTCTATTTGAGAGGTGAGAGTAGTAGTGTAAGCAAATATTGGATTCTATTATTAAAGTTGCTACATGTACTTTTGGTTGTGTTCGTTTTATTTTTGGGGGGTGCAACTATTTTTCTTCTGGTGCAAGTATTTTTTTTTTCTTCTGCACCAGTGCAAGTTGGCCCCAAAATCTATTTCGACCCCTGATCATTGTAAAACTAACTGTTCACAACAGACTTACAGGACAAAGTACATGTACTAGTGATAATCTTACCCTCAGGTGCAGGGGCTTCCTCTGCAGCCGTTTCTTCTGCCGTGGTGTCTGCTGGTTCTGCCGTGGACTCTGCTGTCTGCTCTGCTGCTGTGTCAGCTGCTGTCTCTGCTATAGGTTCTGCTGCGGGTTCTGCTGCTGTCTCTGCGGGCTGTTCCTCCTGCTGGGCTGTGTCCTCTGCTGCTTCTGCCTTTGTCTCAGTCCCATCCTCTGCTGCAGGGGCTTCTGAATGTGGAAAGAATTTTACTTTCAATTCTTATTTCATCATCATCTTCTGTACTGCTTATCCCGCAACATATTTATATCCATCTCTGTCTGTAAATTCTATATGCACAAAATGGTGTCACTTATTTTGTACTTCTATTTGCTTGATCGTTGATTGATGAATAGAACATTTTGCTTGATTGTTCTAATTTTCAAGAATGTCCAGCTCCATTTTGTATCACTTTAACTCTCCTGTATCTGTAAAAAGCCAGACAATCAGTTTATAAAAAGAACGTGGCTATATACACACCCGGTGTGTATATAAAATCTATTTGTCTTTTATATACACACCCGGTGTGTATATAAAATCTATTTGTCTTTTATATACACACCCGGTGTGTATATAAAATCCATTTGTCTTTTATATACACACCCGGTGTGTATATAAAATCTATATGTCTTTTATATACACACCCAGTGTGTATATAAAATCTATTTGTCTTTTATATACACACCCGGTGTGTATATAAAATCTATTTGTCTTTTATATACACACCCGGTGAACTAATATACATAGCTGGAATCCTTGTGATCTTTATCTGTCAATATCAAAGCTCATGTTGCAAGTTTTTGCTCAGACAAACTATTACAAAAAGCTATTGTGCGTTCGTTTCGTGGATTTCGTTTAGTTTCGTGGATTCACGACCCTGTCAGGCGCGGCTTCCCGTAATGAATACATCCAAACTTCACCGCCCTATAAACATGAGCACACGGAAACTTTTGGACGCCTTCAGGTAATTTCCTGTTCTCAGTTTCCACCTTTTTGCTAGTGATCTTACTGAGCTCAGCGTGTGTTGTTTCTTGAAAGTTGTCCAGTGCTGCCTTAAACTCTGCAAGTGAGAAATTCGTCCCCTATTAAACTTCAGTAGGGACGGCGCGGCAGCTAGCCATGTTGGCGCGAGAGACCAGGCCTGCGGGAGACGAAAAATTGGCTGACGTTCTGGTCGTAGGTCAAAACCCTGTGTTTTCGAACTTCGGTGGGGATTTCCGTGTTGTTTTCTGATTTTCATCATCCACTAAGATAAACTTGAAGACCGAGGTTTAAACTTGCCCCTGAATCCTCAAACACTCACAAAAACCCAGGTTTTGGGCCTACCAAGGAGGCTAGTATTTCGGTGTGTATATAAAATCTATTTGTCTTTTATATACACACCCGGTGTGTATATAGCCACGGCGTTATAAAAATGCACCAGTTTTGCATGCAGGTGGCAACAGCTGTGGTTATGTTACATATGAATGACTTGCTATACCTAACTCCTGTAAGCAGTACCCTTACAAAATCCTAGAAGATTAATTGTCATAAATGAAACCTGTATGTTTTCTTGTGTACAGACCTGCGGGTTGAGCAGGCTCCTCTGTGTCTGTCTGTTCAGCCTCTGCCTTCCCTTCAGTCTGCTCCTGTGGCTCAGCCTGTGGTTCTTCCGTCTCCTCAACCGCAGTGGGGGCACTCTCCTCTTGGTCAGCCATCTGGAGAAAAATTATATGCACAAAGGAACCTATTAAGCTTGAAACATTCCTGCAGATATTCAAGCCCAGATAGACAGTTTGGTGTGGTGTTGATTGACGATTTAGATCTTAATCCTTAGTGGGTACGTAAAAATGTCTGATTAGAACGCGTACAACTTATTTTGTCCTTGGTGATTTTCAGATTTTCATACGCCCCCCTCCCACTCTAGAACAACATCTGCATGTTGGACATGTTCGCTTAGTTTTCAAACATCACAATTTCTAGTGAACATACTATCGGTACTTGGAACAGCTTCACTCACCTTTTGAATATCTTATGTACTGGGCCCTACTTCTATCTCTTTTTACAAGACACTCCAGATGATATTTTTCTCTCCTCAACTCGTCTCAAATCACGGCAGCTGAAGTGTTATGGTGATGCCGCTGTTTGCTGACGTCACACCGTAACTAAGGCACAAAGAATATACCGACGTTGTTGTAACAGCTACTCTGATTGGCTATACTAGGGAGCTCTTGTAACATTCGACCAATAGGAGATATGGTACTGTCCAGGGATCGCTCGGTAGTGATCGGTAATTCCCGTGTCCGATGTTCGGCCGTTTTCGCCAGCCGTCGGAACGCTTCGCTGGATTGCCATAACAACAGAAACAAAGATGGCGCCGGAGTTCTGAAAAGAAGTTCCTTTACTTGACATGAAAAACTAAGAAAAGTGCGAATATATCGACAAGCCAAGCGCCGCACAGGATTACCGACCAAAGTTTATGATATAGACATTCCATAGAACAGCCGACAAGGTAAGTTTTCTAAATGTCTACCGTCTTTTAGCTCTATTGGAAAAACGGAGTTTACGGAGTGCTGAGTCCAGATTGACCGTCTTTGGCGAGTTAAGATCATATTTCCTTCAGCATACAATGCATCCGAAAAGCAAGTGCGTAGTTAGAAAATTTTGTGAAAAATTGAAGGAACCAGAAAAAAGAGACAATGGAACGTTCTTTAGATGATTTGCTGGTGTTTCCGAGCTAGTGCGAAGGAGGGAGGGGGGCGGAAACCACTACGAGTCTAGGTATTTGTCGGTTAGTTCGAGGTTTTCATGTCCTCGGTTATTTCTAAACATCCATTTCAATTGACAGTCCCTCTACATAGATTTTCTGTGCCATAAGAATATATCATTAATAATAGTTTAATGTCCTTTTACAAACAATCGAGTATTCTTACCAGGTGGACGCACAAGTGTGTCTAGAACATCTTAACATTTAATCTAATTCAGGAACTCTATACAGAAAGTGGATTGGAAAGATATAAATACCAGAAACTCATATCTGTTGTTTTATTGCTTTATCCAAAGTTTTATGGATTCTATTTTCAACACAATGTGTTATTTAAGTTAACACAGATATTGATTCTATCAAGGAGCCGTTGAACCTCCTTGATTAGAGTGATTGTGAATGATAAGACAAATGTCCTGGATTACTGCACAGATGGCGCACATGAATGGTACAAATGGTACAAATGGTGCCAGGCCACGCAACTCCAGGAACGGAGTCAACGGCGTCCCCCGACTCCCGCCCATCCCCACAAACTCCACTGCCCTGACAGCCAATGGGAGGGACTTCAGCAAGAGCAAGCTGATGACGTACAGAAGGAGCGAACAGATGCAGACCCTACTACAGGGAATCTTGTAAGTCAAGCAGTAGAATTATCTATACATAAGAAGGATAGCTATATTTTCATGTACATGCATTCATATATATTTGCTTGCCAGTCCAAGCCAGTGCATGTACATGTAATTACGATTTTCATTAAAATTAAGGTAATATGTGGAGATTTTATCTGATGTACATGACATAGTACTACATAAACCAAAATCTGTCCAGTTGCTTGAATAACTGTTGTCTTGTGTATCTCATTACCTGAATGTCTAACCTTCATTGGCCTATACTACATATAGTTGTGCAGCATAAATTAATTAGAAATGAAGCTCTTGCGACAGACAAAACCTGCATGTGCAGTTGAGTTTTTATCATGAATGTCAGGGTATTGTGTGTGTGATGATTACGCCCCTCAGTAGATTCCTGTTTACCTGTCTTTCAGGCAAGAACAGGCAGTCAAAGCCCAACAGGACACAGTAGACAACTTGAGAAGAATTCCACCCTCTCCACCCCCTCCTGAGATACCAGACTCGGTAATTCTAAAGCTTTGTTATCACAGTTATATTATGTACTTCATGCCTTGTTCCACTGATTCAGCTCAATATATTTACTAGGAGCTTGCTTCCATGCTATGTTCTGGCTCAGTGAAGTAATGTCATGAATAGTGGTGGTCCTTGACATGGACATTTTATTCTGCGCTTCAGCTAGAAGTAGTACAATGATCGTATATAAATGTAGAGACTAGCTGCTCTGATATGCTCACTTGCCTAGTTTTTCTGGATAATGCAATTTCTTGTTGCCACTGTTGCACACTTGGTAGTTAAAGGATCATGCTTTTATTGCGGTGAGTACTGCCTGAATTTTCACTCCTCCATGATGTTAGCACTATTAAGTGATAAATACTATTGAAATGTACCACATTTACTAGTAGATAAGAATAGGTATGCTGTACTAAATGATGTCATTTATAATCTTTGTCTGATAATGTATTTATCGTTTCTTGAGAAGAAGTTTACTCCCATAGTAGATATTGTCTGTGTTCATCACCAATTTCTAACCAATGCATCTTCATTTTTCTTTCACACATTCATTGCTATGGCAACAGATGTCAAGTGCAGAGAGAAAAATCCGAGTGAGTAGAACAGGGTTTATCTCAGTGTGATAGAATTATGTTCTTACACGGTATCAAAGATGTCTGTGTCATACTGTACATTTGTTCAGTTCATAGATGATTTTTACAAAGCATGTTGACCTGTTTACCCCTGCAACTTTCTGACATTTATAGTTACAGGAGTAAATGTCCTGCATAGTACAGCCTTTCAAAATTTGCATTTTTCTGTTCAGACTTCCCTAAAATTTCATCGTAGATTTGAACTCAGTGGTAGATCATGATATAATCTTCTCATACGGTCTCGTTCTCCTGTTTGTTCTATAGCAAAACTACATCTACCTGAGGAAGTGTGTGGAGAATGGCCCAGTGGTGCCCCTACAGCAGGAGTGGTTGGACTCCATTCTGTCCATGGTGCCACAGAAGTTACAGAGCACCCCCTTCAGTAGGGAGAAGATCCAGGCATTGTTTGCAGAGGTGGACAAAGACTACCAGGCCAGCATGAAGAAATCTATGGGTGAGTTATGACTTACATGGATGGCTGGGTATCTGGTAGCACTGGTCTGGGAATATCATTGGAAATATCACTTGTTGCTGTTGAAGCACATTTTAGTGCTGTTGTAGCATTGCTTTACTGTAAATTTTGAAGTATACAGGGAAAATCATGGACCAGGTACGTATTGACCAGATGAGATGATACAATGTAGCTATCACAAAGATGAATTTGCCATAGTTGTTCCATAATTGTATGAATATACTATGATTAATAATACTGACATGACAATTCAAATGGGTGGCTGTAAGCTGAACATTACTGTGTAACAGTTTTTTTTAGACCTTTCATTTTTTTTGTTATGCAGTCCAACAAGTTCTGGTGAAACCAGGGGTCAAAGGTCTGGACCAGGAGGTGTCTGGGCCGCCCCCACAGGAGCCCATGGGACTAGACTACTCTTCTCCATGGAGAGAAACCTATAACGCTGCCAAGGCCTCCATGGACAGGAATCTCCACATCCTGCACCCCTCCATGCAGATTGTACTCAAGCTGTGTCAGGACATGCTTGGGCATATGATCCTCATCGACTTGTCAGAGTGAGTGTTGTCTACAGTTCCGCTGAATTCATTCCCCCACCCCCCCCAAAGTCTGTGCTTAGCTTTTGATTCTTCTGTGTCAAGGCCTGATCATCTTTGGCAATCTTTACAATTTCATAACATTTTGAGCAGTGAGGTCAAAAGTGCCTTGAAATTTGTACCACCCCTGCCTACTACAGTCAATCATCAAGACGTTTACTCTTCAGCTACAAGTAGGGAATGCTTTCTTAAGGTGTGTATCGCTCCTTGCAGGTCCAGAGGGCCGTACGAGTGTGAACACCTGAAGAACAACGTGATCCTGGAGCTGGAGAAGGCAGAGGAGAAGCTCATGCACATCTGGTACCCCAAGGTCGTCGGGATCTACGCCAACGACGACATCCTGGCGGGGATACGGGCCGACAGACAGGACTCCTTCTTCAACTGTGTGACCACGCTCTTGTCCAATCAGGTAGGTGCAGTATGTAGGAACGGCCGCTGCGGCTGCGGTGCACGGTGGTTACTACATACTGTACCCAACTGATGGGGGGATCGTAGACCAGGGATGTAGAGGGATCTTGTGTATTGTAAACACTGAAATGTTCTGTGTTTTTGTAGTCACTTCTCCACCATGAAATCATCAATCATAACAATCAGGAACAATTGTTTCAATCATGGACTCAAAGATACTGCAGACTCTTAATTTCACTGTGCCACAAATTTTTGGTGCCACTAACTTGAATGTGAACTAAAAGTATTCATTATCTATTCTTTTGATGTCCCATTTTTACTTCAAATTTCTTAAAGCACCACACTGTGGAAAGGGGATCCACTGCATTCCTCTGCTCAGTTACTTAGCTCCCTCGCCCTCACACATTTTGTCTAGAAAAAAAGTATTAGCTATCCACTCACTTCTACCTCTTCCCCCAGATCCGTAACCTCCTGGAGAGAACAGTGTCAGCCTGGGTGGAGCTGTTCGAGCCCGAGAACAAGATGAAGCTGCCCATCTTTAAAGTGGAGCTGACGTTTGACGATGACATCAACAAGATGGAGTTCTACCCTGCCTACCAGGACCTGGAGGACACTGTGGTGTTTGTCATGGAGCAGGTCAGACCCCCATTTCATTTGGCAGATTTGGTACAGTTTGAAACTGTATACTTACCCATGTTTGCTGTCCTTGGTACTGAAATCCTGGTGGTAGAAATATCTGATTCTGCATGAAATGTGAGTATCACTACTGGACTGATTTTAGCTCATTAAAGCATAGTAGGGATAATTTATGAAATGCTATGGACCTTGTGTTATTTTTCAGACTAAAGATAGCTTGTAAACTATTTATTAAGTTATTGGTTCGGCATGAATATGTCATTACATGATCAGCCAGGGTTGCCTAACTAGCAATGGCTGTTATAAGATACTAGGTTAGAAATTTACATTGGTATTTACATCAAATCATACATTTTACGTTTGTGAACTATGTATTGTCTGTCCCTTTGTGTGGTCACCCCAAACCAGCTATACTACCTCGACTGCCTATGACATGCCTGTTGGTATTCTTGATGAATAACTAGGTATGTTTTTTACCATGTATACAGATCTGTCGCAGCCTGCAGTCAGTCTCCACAGTCCAGTCCTGGCTGGCTGGAGGCAGCACCACAGTAAACGTGGAGGCCCACGTGGCAGACCACATCATCAAGTGGGCCACCACCAAGCTGAGGGAAGCCTGCAAGAGGAACTTTGAAGGGGCAGAGCTTCATCTGCAGGAGTACAGTAAGTTTCTCTTGGTTTATTAATGAAATTGTAGCTCCCTGGACAGTATTCTCTTGAACTAATTTGTAAAACTATTAAGAGTCAGAGATCATAAGTAATAAGTTTACAATATCTTTGTTTTCTGTTTACAGAACTGCACAAAACTGAGTGCAGACAGAAACAAATAATCATGCATATTTTAAGCATTCAGCAATTTCATGCAGCAACTATTTTACTAAAAGTGTTGAATGTCAATTACATATTAAAGATTTGCATGTATTTTCCCTACTTTATTTTATTTACTTCAATTTTCACCTCAAAACAAGGCTCATGCGAACTACTTAGTATACATGTTTTGGGTTACATTAAGGAACTGTTTACCATAGACTTAAAAAGTTTATGTTCAGAATTCCTTCAAACTTGACCATGCATTGACCATGCATTAAGTGATAATCTTTTTTCACTAAACAGTTGAGAAATATGACTACCTTGTAAACGGCGAGGCCCAGGAACAGATCAAGAAGTTCTTGGAGGAGGAACACACCTTCGTGGAGTACTGCAAGTACATCGAGAAGTTCCGTCAGATTGTCAAGGAGATAGCTGGCCTGCCCAGCATCATCCACTTTGACATGGTCCGACTGGACTGTGAGGACCTCAAGAGAGGACTGGCAGAGAGGGTCAGTAGTCCACTTTCCTGTGGAAGACATTGTCACATTAACTTCTTTCTTTTTAGTTGTATAGAGTGTATCAGTGTTTGTATCAGGGTTGATCAGCTAGTGTGATTGCGTAGCACATCAGATGTGGAAATTAATTGATTTTTACCATTACAGCTTTTTCAATGTTTTCTGCAATCTGAAGGTATAGGATCTAGTTCAGACATGGATTTTTGCAGTGTGATGATTTTACTGGATGTTGAGAAACATTCCCTCCTTCTTTTCTTTCTCCATCCATCCATCCATCCATCCATCCATCCATCATCCATCCATCCATCCATCCATCCATCCATCCATCCATCCATCCATCCATCCATCCATCCATCCATCCATCCATCCATCCATTCCATTCCATTCCATTCCATTCCATCATTCATTCATTTGTTCATTCCATTCTGCTGTTCCTCCAGGTCCGACACCACGCAGACGTCCTGTTGGAGAGGGTGTCTGACGACCATCGGAAGGAAAACGAGTCCATCTGTAAGGAGTTTGAGACAATCAAGGAGCGAGCGCTGAAGGACCCGGAGAACAGCGAGGAGATGATGGACCAAATCTCCTACATCGAGCAGGCCAGGTCCGTGGGGCTGCTGCAGCTCAACAACAGGATCACGGTAGGTTGGGCCAGGAGCAGTCTGGAGTGTTGCTGTTTGTGGTTGTACCATACTACCTCCCCTTCTCACAGAGTTTTTGGATATAGACTTTGGGATATAAGTTCTTGGAGAAACCGGTTTCAACAAAAATTAGATGCCATCAAGAGACCAGTATGGAAACTCACAAAATACAGGAAAACAGAGCAGTTTCAATTTGAACAACAGCTAAACAACCCATGGTAACCATAAACATGAACTCTATAATATATGAATGTCAGTCGATAATGTTATCCATACACATACTTAAGATGTGTTCCTCCCACAGGAGTGCCAGAACCGCCTGAAGTACCTGCTGGATGCCTACATCTTCCAGCAGGAGGACCTGGACCTCAACACAACTGTGCTGCTCTGGCCCAGGGAGATCCAGCCCATCTTTGAACAGAATGACGAGGTGGGAAAGTTGTTCGTACCTCTGTGTTCAGTCTTGACTTCTGTGAAAAGTATAACTATGAAGATGTTATATTTTGATGGCAGGTAGATCTTGGTCAGGGGAAAACTTGACTCTTTCAAGAGATATCGATAAAATCAATCAAAAGATCCATAAAAAGAGTCAGCTGAACCAAAAGTTTGATGTTCTAAGTGTTTGTTTGTTTGTCTAGTTAATTGAGAAAGCCAAGCAGAAGGGCAAAAGCCAGCTGCACCAGCAGTTTGATAAGAATCTAAGGTTCTAAGTGTTTGTTTGTTTGTTTGTCTAGCTTATTGAGAAAGCAAAGCAGCAGGGAAAGGGTCAGCTGCTGCTAAAGTTTGTTTAGAATCTAAGGTTTTAAGTGTTTGTTTGTTTGTTTGTGTGTTTAGTTGATTGAGAAAGCAAAGCAGCAGGGCGAGAGCCAGCTGCACCAGAAGCGTGAGCGGGTGATGCTGGAGCTGGATAAGCTGAAGCGGAAGGTGGAGGAGTTTGCTGACCTGGCGGAGCTGGACATGATGACGCAGTACCTTACCGACATCAGGACCGTACAGAAACGCCTCACAGAGGCTCAGGAGCAGATCACCTTCATCAACAAGGTAGGAAAGTTAATAAAAGATGCAATTGTGGCTGGATGACCTTTTGGATTTAGAGTCATTGCTTACTTTTGGGGCAGAAACTTGTACAGCAAATTCTTGCAGAAGCATCCAGAAGAGCAAAATGTATTACAAAATTCCTCCTGAATAGGGGAAGTCTGTGAGAAACTCCACAGGTTCACAGAAGAAATATCTAAAATTTATTTCAGGAGGGGTGGGAGGCTTGCACAGAAAGTCCAGTAAGCTGTTGGACAACCTCTAGCTTAATACAAAAACAAAACTACTTACACCATGCAAAATTCAGAGAAATCTTTAAACATGTTATGAAATGACGTAGTTTTACATCAAGTTGAGTGCTCATAAGTTCAGTAAAGGAAATGTAAGTCCAATGTCATCATGTAATGTTACCATACCTGACGTTGTTGTTATTGTTGTGTGCTGCCCACAGGAGGAAGTGCTGTACAAATGGGACGTGACAGACTACCCAGAAGTCAACCTGATCTCCACGGGGATCGACCCGTACCAGAAACTGTTCACGACGGTGGTGAAGTGGCAGCGGGCAGAAAAGCGCTGGATGGATGGCGCCTTCGGGGACCTGGAGGCGGAAACCGTGGAGGCAGAGGTTAGGGACTTTTGGTTTGCTTTGTCTTTTATAATGTGAAATCTAAGTGACTCCGTTTAAATAATCTGAAAACATTCAGTCCCATTGAGACCTATACAAGAGTATTCAGGCCATTCAAACTGCGGAAGCGGGTGTATGTATCTTCAGCCATGAATGGGATGGGATGCTTCAATTGAACTTTTAAAGAGTCCATTTGAAGTGGTGAAGCAGCTTTCAAACTCAAAGTAGTTGAGATTGGCAAGGAATTTTCAGATGCTACCAGATGGGTTCAAACTTACTATTACTGGAAACTATTGCAGCCCTCTCTTAAAAAATGAATCCTAACCCAAAATTGAAGAGTTATTTGTTGACATTTGGAATAAGGCAACCAAAGATTAATTCTTTTAGATAGTTAGTGATCTTTTGTTGAATGCCTCCACAGGTGGATGAGTACCAAAGAGAAATCTACAAGATGCAGAAGGTCTTCAACTTGAAGGCCAAGAAGGACGCCATCAAGAAGTCAGATGCCGAGTCTAAGACGAAGAAGAAGGTACCGGGGAAGAAGGAAGATGAGATCACCAGCCCCTCCATCGAGGTCTGCAAGACGATACAGGTGGGAATCCGCGACTTTAAGGAACACATCCCCGTCATTGCCACGCTGTGTAACCAGGGTCTGAGGGACCGCCACTGGAAGAAGATGTCGGAGATCGCAGGGTTCGACCTGACGCCGGACTCCGGCACAACCCTGCGCAAGATGCTGAAGAAGAACCTGGGACCGTTCATGGAGCAGTTCGACCAGATCAGCGGGGCAGCCAGCAAGGTCAGTAGGTTGGGTCAAAGGTTCAGGTCAAAAGTCAGACGTTTAGGTCAATGCCAGACTTTCTTTCATAATTCCTATGTGAAAGGCTTATATTTAGTTATAATCTGTGGAAATGCAAGAGTTGAGGATACAATTCAGCAATTGTTGTAACCCAAGTCATTGTCATTGTTACATTGTAGATAGATTACCCTTTTATGTCAGTAATGTTTGATATATTAAAGATGATCAAAACTCTATTTCAAGTGTGAGATTTTAACGATTCTGGGGTAAACTTGATATGTCACATAGCTCTAAATTCTTGTACTTGTGACTCAGTTTCATAGCAAGGTATTGAGGTGTTTAAAAGCCTGACACCTCTGTTACTCATTCTCATACTCATACCCCTGGGGCCTGCATTGGAGTGTATACATGTCTAGAATTTCACCAGTGAGAGCAGAAACTGTAGATATACCATCCCTCTTTCTATACTCAACAACTTTTCCCCCTGTAGGAGTTCTCCTTGGAGAAGGCCCTGGCTCGGATGCTGGAGGACTGGGACGAAGTCGCCTTCAACTGCATTGCTTACCGCGACACGGGCGTGTCCATCCTGTCCTCGGTGGATGAGGTGCAGACCATGCTGGACGACCAGATCGTCAAGACTCAGACCATGAGGGGATCTCCCTTTATCAAGCCGTTTGAGAAAGAAATCAAGGTGCGTGTCTGTTGTCTGTTCTATACTGGACAGAACTCTGAGCTGGAGGATCATGTCCAATAGGTGTGTAGTCATTGGTGTTTTGTATTGAACTGCTGTTTTGTTTTCAATTGGAAGAAAAGTTGTGTAGTATTATACTCTCAGTCTTACATCGATTCTTATGGCATGAAATACACTGTCTAGAATTTATACATGTAGCATCTGCACTATAGGTTTACTACTTAGGGCATGGAAGACATCATGTGTATGATCAGGCCTTTTTTAAAAGTATACTCTATTAAATGCTCACTAATTTTACCATTTTTAGCTCCAAGGATATCATTACTCAGACCTTTGTTTAAACTACATGTAGAACTCCTCTTTGAATAATTTCATCAGGTTGGTGAATGATTGAATAGCAAAGTTTTTTTATTCACAACGACTTGTTTAACAAGAGCCAACATTTCAATGACCGTCTGTCATCTTCATCAGGCAACTCATCACTTTATTTGCATATCAATTAAAATTAATAGTTGGTGGCTACCTGAAATGTCTGACCGTTTCCAAAATCATATCCAGTTGCTTGAGTAACTGTCTTTTTTTTGCGTATCTTATTACCTGGATGTCTAACCTTCACAGACGTAACTCATCATTGTGTTGCTTATTTTCTCTGCTAGGAATGGGAGGAGCGGCTGCTGCGTATTCAGGACACTCTAGATGAGTGGCTGAAGGTGCAGGCGCAGTGGCTGTACCTGGAGCCCATCTTCAGCTCCGAGGACATCATGCAGCAGATGCCGGAGGAGGGCCGGCTCTTCCAGACCGTCGACAAGAACTGGAAGGAGGTCATGAGGTTCACTGTCAGAGACACTAAGGTAGGGATATGTTGATGAAGGTTAGACATCCAGGCAATGAGATACACTACACAAGAAAACTGTTACTCAAGCAACTGGATAGATTTTGAACACTGTCAGATGTTTCAAGATGCATCCACTCCTTTTTGTCAGTGACTGATGAAAAGTAGTGGATGCTACTTCAAACGTCTGATAGTTTTCAAAATCTATCCAGTTGCTTAGTAACAGTTTTCTTGTGTAAGGTACATGTAGGGATACGTGTTTTGGTAGAAAGCATCAAATTTCAGACCCAACACTTTTGCATTGTCCACTTGTTACTTCCTTTTATACAAAGGTTGGTATATATACTGTATTGGAGATTGCCATTCATATCTTTACTGTGATGTCCTACCCAATATGTTATACAGGCTGACTTCATTTCAGCAAATTTGTCTATGAATGCTTATGTATGGTCTGTCTTTAGCTAGCTGTCATATGTCCTTGCTAACCCCATGCTACAGTCCCGTGCCTGTATCCTTGTTACACCATGCAGACGTTTACCAGTTTATTCAGATTCAGAATCTCTTTTCTGTAACATTATGTGCTGCTTTACCAGCATTTGTACTTTCATGTGTATGTGTCTTTATTGTTCCCTTTTTTGGTGGTTCTCATGTCTCTTTCCCCTTCTTCTTTTTGTGGTCAAGCTTGAGGACATAGTCCGAGCGTGGGTGCATGTAAGCAACATAAGCTGCGTTCTCAAGAGTGGCATAAGTGATCCTCAGCAAATGCCTCAGCACAGGAAAATTGCTGTAGCAAGTGCAATTTTGCTGCATATAAGTGTTGTTGCTGATTCGTACTTGTGTTTAAGTCAGAACACAAACAACTGTTCAAGACAGACCTAGAAGTGCTGTAACATGCACGCACAGTTGCATATGTTATGCACAGGTGGAAGTTAAAGCATTCAGTCATTTCTCCACAACCTGTATACATGGGGAACAGTGGTCAACTCACCACAGCACAGCCGTTTATATATACATGGCAACTGATGATCAACACCTTTGTTACACAATGACTGTCTCTGTCCCTGTCCAAATGCCTTGATCATGAGGAGTAGGCAGGAAGACTTTTTTTAAATAGGTATAGCTAGGAGCAATCTGACTGCCCCCTTCTCAAATTGAGCAGCAGAGGAAATTGTCCAGAGAAGAGTCATTTGTTCAGGCACTTATTTCAGCACAACACAGTCTTCCTGCCTACTCCTCACTCCTTTTTAGGTAGAGATACTTATAACATAAGGCAAATCCCATGTGTACAACGTAAGGTAAGAATTTTCTGTACAAGAACACAGCTGCAACAACTACAGCACAGGTCACTGGTGCATAAATGCTAAAGGGTGAAAAATAGTAAACTTCTAACTATGATGATCCAATGTACATCTACATTTTGTAGGCTCTTATTTATAGTTTCATCATTGCAAGTACTGATTGCCCCCTCCCTCCCCCATCCAGGTCCTCCAAGCCACAGCCATGCCCAACATGCTGGAGAAGCTGCAGGATTCCAACAACCTGCTGGACAAAATCATGAAGGGTCTGAACGCCTACCTAGAGAAGAAGAGGCTGTTCTTCCCCAGGTGTGTATGTGGCTAGGAGTGTGGCATCTGAACACCTGTTTCTTTTTTTTGTTTGGGCAATGTGGGATGTACTCACCTGCATGTCTTGACACTTTTGCAACAATATACAATGTAATAGAGATAGGCAATATGTGTGTCCCATTCTGGGGTACTTTGCCGTGGTACTACATGTATGGATAGTACTTTGTATGGCACCATATTCAACACTTTTGTTGGCCAAATTTGAAGAAGGAAAATGTTGATATTTCAATGGGAAGTCCTAGTGAGCCCTTGAATTGTGAGGTTGTACCTTGAATTGTGAGGTTGTACCAACGTATGTCGGTGCCTTTTTTTCTTACACATGTTCGTCATAAATTATTATAACTGTTATTTTTCTGTTGCATTGAGCCTTTACTTAACCTTATGGCACCTGTCATGTGAGCAGTGTTATTTTGAGATGTTCAAATTTTCCATAATGCATCTTCTTCCAGGTTCTTCTTCCTGTCCAACGACGAAATTCTTGAGATCCTGTCGGAGACGAAAGACCCGACCCGAGTACAGCCTCATCTCAAGAAGTGCTTTGAGGGCATCGCCAAACTGGACTTCTTGGACAATCTGGACATCAGGGCCATGATGAGCAGCGAGGGAGAAAAGGTCTTTGTTTGTTTGTTTATTTGTTTGAAAATGGTTGGAAATGCACTCCAGCCCTCCAAAAGTGTCACATAAAGTTGCACATGGATTGCAAGACTGGCCAGGCCCTTCAGGGCTCGAAATACCATCCGTGTTATGCAAGTTAGTGCATGCAAAATTTGAGCTGTTCAGGCATCTCTTATGTCTACCTGCACCTAACTATAACCTGCACTGGCCCAGGATAAAACCAGCCTACCACACTAGACTCATGTGCAGCCAGCAGTGGCCCAGAATTGGCTTCAATTCATCACAGAAGCATCAACCTTGCTGCATGTATACTGTGGATTGTGTATGGTTGTCTCACATTTGTTGTCCTTGCCAGGTTGACTTCAGCTCTCTCGTCTCGACCTCGGAGGCACGCGGTGCTGTGGAGAAGTGGCTGTTGCAGGTGGAGGCAGTCATGCTGGGCAGTATGAGGGATGTCATCGAGAAGTCAAACGAAGTAAGCTTTCAACCAAGCATACTAGGTTATCTTGTCAAAGGCTAGGCAAATTTCCCAGGTGCAATCAACCTGTAGATACTCTACATAGTGTCTGTCTTCTCGGTCCCGACCAGTGGAAGATTAGCTCTTCAGTGAGCTAAACCAGAACAAGATCGCTTTCAGCTTTTCAGTAAACTGGACTATGATGCAATCCCATTATTTTATTCCCCAGGACTATGCGCTGAATGACCGTACAGACTGGGTGCGTGAGTGGCCGGGCCAGGTGGTTCTGTGTGTGGACCAGATGTACTGGACCATCGAGGTGCACGAGGCTATCCGCAGCGGGCCCCAGGGCCTCAGGGAGTACTACGACAAGCTGCAGGACCAACTGGGAGGTACAGTTAGATAATGTTCCATTGACACTACTTGTGATTTTGAAAACACAAAAGAAATACTTTCAATAGCTATTCCAAGGCCTCTAATATTGATATGCGTGACTGTGCTTCTTTGCAGCAATTGCTGTATTTACAGTATGAATAGAAGGCAGCAACACATGTTTGGTGTTACATCAGGATTAGAATGTTATAATCATATGTAATACACACTTTCAAATAAGACATGAGTTTGAATCAGTAAAATGGGTAAAAGTCCACATTTAAAACATCAGTATAGAGTTTCAAGTAAGGTCTGTGCTTGTTTCCCAGGTATTGTGGAGCTGGTGAGAGGAAAGCTGTCCAAACAGAACAGAGTCACCTTGGGAGCTCTGGTGACGCTGGATGTGCACGGCAGGGACATCGTACTGGAGATGGCAGACAGTGGTCAGTCTTTCACTTCAGCTCAAAATCACTCTAAGTGTCAGGGCCAGTTGGATTGGCTGTACTAATGCACAGGCTTTCAATATTACCTGACAGTAGGAGATTTAAGCTGTTACAGACATAAAGGGATTATTTTCTGTCAAGCCCTTCAGAAGTAGCCATTGGTATACATTAAAACTGTAGACCAGCAATTCTATATTCAACCAAGGTAGTTACAGCAATAGGCACCCAAAGACCACCCTTGAATCATACTACTTCAACAATGTAATTGATGGCAACAGGCAGTGGAAATGTGTAGCTATGTTGAAAATGCTTGGAGATAATTCTGTGAATGTAGATAATATGATCTTCTGTCTACATGTTGTAGTCCTTTAAAGAATACCACATCCTGCCTGTTGGAAGAACTTGACAGTGTTTGAATCATATAAAAGATGATTTGTCTTTTTAGTTAACTTGACGTTGTTGTCGTTGAACAGGTGTTGCTCGAGAGAATGACTTCCTGTGGTTAGCCCAGCTGAGGTACTACTGGGAGGAGGCCAACTGTCAGGTCAAACTCATCAACGCCAACGTCAGATATGCGTATGAGTACCTGGGCAACACACCAAGGTCAGGGCAGGGCCTCAGAACTTGCGGCTAAGAATCAATAACTTTCAGTTTTGACTGAAAATGGATTGTTTCTGTCAGAATTCTCAGAAGTATAAGTTATGTGCAGGCCTTTAATAAAAGCATGTTTTTCTTTTTCCTGCAAAGGTACCATAAACCTTAGCGCAAGAGTATATTTAGTAATGGATGATGCTGTCAAGAATGCAAGTTAGGTGACTGCAGAGAAAAATTAACTCTTGGCTATTTTACTTTTTAAATTAACTACAAATGTATACTAGTCAGACTATTCTTCTGATTTCTTTGTATTCCCTTGTTCTGAAACAAACACCTGAACAGAGAGGAGTATGTCTTTGAATTTTACAAGAAGGTATCATAGGTCTAGGCTGATATCAGTCCTTTTCTAACTCCTTTGATCACTTCCCTGCCAAATAGTCTGGTACTCGTATATAGAGGATCGATTGGCAGACAATTTTGCAGGGAAGCAATCAGAGAAGCAGACTGGAGCTAGAATAGGATTATTTTATACCAGGCTTGGGCAAATCTTTCTTTATCTTTTGAAATGCTCAGAGACTGATGTTCTTACCTTTCCTCCGCCAGGTTGGTGATCACCCCACTGACCGACCGTTGCTACCGTACGCTGGTGAGCGCCTTCCACTTGAATCTGAACGGAGCGCCGGAGGGGCCGGCTGGAACAGGGAAGACTGAGACGGTGAAGGATCTGGCCAAGGCTCTGGCCGTACAGTGTGTGGTGTTCAACTGTTCAGACGGCCTGGACTACATCGCTATGGGCAAGGTATGTACCATCAACTATAGATATCTCGTATCTATCTATCAGATTGGTTATATCATTTCTTGGGGAAGGATATGTGGAATACTGATGCTTTTGGGTAGCCATGGTTGTTGGAGTTGCAGTTTGAGGCCAGCACTCCACACAAGCAAGTAACCATTGATACTGATAGTTATAATGGTTACCTGGGGATCAGTATAGAAAACTTTCATCAAGTGTTAGATAAAATTACATAGAAGTCAATGTATAGATGTAAACAGAATGCTCAATGATATTGCAGTAGACAATTTCACTAAATATCCTTATACCTTCTCTTTTACACCCATTCAATGGTCATGCCACTCTGATAAATTTTAGACATACCGGGGTAAATGATTACCAGTTACAACCAGATGTAACCACATGTAACGTTATAACCACATGTATTTGAGAAACTTAACTGTCTTCCATCGTTGCTTAATCTTGCTCCCTCTCCCCCACAGTTCTTTAAGGGCCTGGCCTCGGCAGGTGCGTGGGCGTGCTTCGATGAGTTCAACAGGATTGACCTGGAGGTGTTGTCTGTGGTGGCACAGCAGGTGGGAGTCTTTACATCCTTCTTTCAATTTTTGTCATAACTTATGATAAACAGCCTTGCAGTTAAAGAGTGTATTGCAACACCACAGTACATTGTTTATCATGAAGCATTCTTATCATTTTATAACATACATGTAGATCCTTATATATGGCAACTGTTCTCCACTTTACGGAGTCCATTGCTTATTGTTGCATGTGAAAATAATGGTACGCAAGTTGCCTTATATATTGGATGAACTGCGTAATGGTCGAATTATAAAGCTGTCAGCTTTCACATGTACCTACTGAAATACCATTCCGGGGCATTTTCACGGCTTTGTCACATCCTGACTATTTCCAAATGTTAAAGATCTGACAGGACATTGTTTTCTGTGCCCAGATTCTGTGCATCATCCGTGCAATTCAGAGCCATGTGTCAGTCTTCACATTTGAGGGGACAGAGTTGTCCCTGAATGCCAACTGTTATGTGGCCATTACTATGAACCCTGGGTATGCTGGGCGATCAGAACTGCCTGACAACCTCAAGGTAAGGCACCATACGTGTTGTATCCAGAACTATCTAGTTCTATGCCTGAATGGGTTAGGATCAGGTACGGTTATGGATAGTGTCTGTGTATCGAAGAATGTAGATTTGCCCCAGGCATGGTTCTGGATACACCTGGACTATCCAGAACTGTGCCTGAGCATGGTCCTGGATACTAGGATACAACAATACGCCTCCATTTTCAGGCTGTAGTGTTATATATATATTCCAACGCAAGTCCAAAAAAATAGTCTTGTTTGATGCTTTTGGAGTTAAAGACATGACATTGATGTGGAGAGCTGTTTACAATTACTCTTGACGTAGTGTGTAATTTCACTCTAGTGTTTCACTCTCTGTGGTGAAAGATGGTATGCACCCTACTAGCTTTACCCACGTAATGATTCTTATAACTGCACTTTTCTTCTGTCTTTCTCTCCTACATTCTGTCTTCTGTCATCTGGAAGGTATTGAAATGGTGCCTAAAACACTGTAAGTATCCGCAAGTTTGGAAGCAGTTACAAAATGTTTTTGTACAAAATGTGTATCTACCCATGTGCTGTCCATAGTGCTGAAATATGTACTGCGGTTTATAAGGTAGGAAATAATGGCTTCCGTTGAGATATAGTTAAAAAACAGTCCTTCCCACACCTTTTAGTGTACAGTGCAGTGCCCATCTCTGTTTCTATAGCTCATGGGTCACACAGTTGTGCAAGCAGTGCAGCAGGAGGCCGGTCCACTGGCAGTGGACATCAGATATTCCTTATGAAAGTAGTTTGAACTGTAATTTCCAACACAAGAATTGGAAATACCCAAATTTTCGACTGTTCAAACTTGTTTCAAAATGACTTCTACCAAAACAGATGAACTTTCAAGCTATCAAATATTCCTTTCTTCTTGATGTAACTCTTTTATTTATCGTTGTACTGTTTGCTACGTATATAAGTTCTCATTGATATGTCTCCCGGTCCCCTCCTTTCTAGGTGTTGTTCCGTACAGTCGCTATGATGGTGCCAGACTACGCCATGATTGGTGAGATCTCGCTCTACTCCTGCGGCTTCATTGACGCCCGCAACCTCTCTGTGAAGATTGTGACGACCTACCGTCTGTGCTCCGAGCAGCTGTCGTCCCAGTTCCATTATGATTACGGCATGCGTGCTGTGAAGGCTGTGCTGTCAGCTGCCGCAAACCTGAAGCTCAAGTTTCCTGACGAAAATGAGGACATTTTGGTAAATATTCCAGCTAGAAGTCTAGCTGGGAGTCAAGGGTCTACACAGTTAAATATTGCATAGAGAATAACACAAAGACAAATCATATGTATTTTCAAAAGAAGTGTGTACTATGTGCAAACTAAGGGGGATGTCCTATTTTCTACATATCAGTCTATTATACCTCATTGGTTCGATCTTGCTTAGAAGTACCTTATGCAGTATTCCTGTGAATCACTAGGTGGCACACACATCCAAAGCAAAACTGATTTCAATGTTTTTTTGTGTTCAGCTCTTGCGGTCTATCAAGGACGTGAACCTGCCCAAGTTCCTGTCCTTCGACATCCCCCTGTTTGAGGGCATCGTGTCCGATCTGTTCCCGGGAACGAAGCTCCCCACGCCGGACTACGACGTGTTCTTGGAGAACGCCCGCACCATCTGTGCAAAGAAGGTGCTGCAGCCCGTGGATATCTTCTTTGAGAAGATGATCCAGACCTACGAGATGATGATCGTTAGACATGGGTAGGTTCGCTTTTTGCTGTACAAGCAGTAGTAATATCCAGTCTTTGATTGTACTGCTGCAGGATTCCCTGACACAAGGGTGGGCAGCAGTCGGCTAGTCTCCATACCACAAGCAAAATGATGTCCAGAAAATATGCATTAAGATCAGAAACCTTGGATGGAAACTGACTATACAGAATTGATTGGAAAAATATACATGTCAACAGTGGAAGTGAAATCAGCTACAGACATTGCATAATGTGTTTCTAAGAAATATCTATCCAGGCATGTATGATGTTGTGAGTACTAAGTCTTGTATATCTATCAATGGATTGAAGGAAACATGGTTTACTAGTTGTGAAAGTTAAGAAAGTTAAGTTAAGTTAAGTTAAGTTAAGTTAAGTTAAGTTAAGTTAAGTTAAGAAAGTTACACATTGTTCTTACTTGTATCTGCTGCCCCATGTCCCAGGTTCATGTTGGTGGGAGACCCGTTCTCTGCCAAGACCATGGTTCTGGAGGTCCTTGCCGAGACCCTGACTCTGCTGAATGAACAAGGCCTGAATGAGGAAGACAAGGTCAGACTCTAGTCTAGATAAGGAGTGCTTTCTTGCCATCCATAAGCTTGTGCTTTTCAACAGTTTACTTTTACCTGCTATTGCAAAAAAATTCCCATGCCTAAATGGCAAAATTTTAGCATTAAGTAAGATTTGTAGGATCTTATATTTTACCCATTTAGTTTAATTTAATTTGTAT
Organism: Branchiostoma floridae x Branchiostoma japonicum; assembly: GCA_013266295.2. NCBI lineage: Eukaryota > Metazoa > Chordata > Leptocardii > Amphioxiformes > Branchiostomatidae > Branchiostoma > Branchiostoma floridae x Branchiostoma japonicum. The sequence continues at coordinate 14,083,813 of CM023825.1, forward strand.
CAATGGTGATCAATAGTAATAAGATGCTCAATTTCCTTTTACCTGTCCAGGTGCTGTCCCGTATCATCAACCCGAAGTCCATCACCATGGGCCAGCTGTTCGGCCAGTTTGACCCAGTCTCCCATGAGTGGACAGATGGAGTTGTGGCCAACACCTTCCGAGAGTTTGCCTCCACAGGTTAGACACTGTTTTGTTTTTGTCACGTTCCACCTTTCCTCTTGAAAATAAAGTCATGAGTCATCTTCAAAAATGACGTACTTCCCAGAAGATTCTTGAGAATTTTCAGTACCTAAAGCTGTTGAATCTCTTGTAGGTAGCATGTTCAGAGCCATGTAGCATGGACAAGATCTGCTATATGGTGTATTGGGCCATCTCTGTTTCTTAGCTCTAGGCCACACAGCTGTGCATTTACAGATAATACTACTGCAGGGGGCGGGTTCACCTCTAGCACTGTGTGTTCAACTTCCATACTTTCCCCTAGAAGTGCTGAGCAGAGAAGCAGTATATGCCATTTTAAAGTCTTTAGTATGACTCAGTCAGGGAATTGCAACCTGCATCCTATCGCATATGAAGGGAACACTTAACTCACTAGACTCTTGCTTTGGTACCTGGGAACTCAGCTGATTTGTGCAACAGAGGTTTAACCTTCATGCCGTCTCTTTCCCAGACACACCTGACAGGAAGTGGGTGTGGTTTGACGGCCCCATCGACGCCCTGTGGATCGAGAACATGAACACCGTCCTGGACGACAACAAGAAGCTCTGTCTGATGAGCGGTGAAATCATCCAGATGTCTCCTCCCATGAGCCTCATCTTCGAGGTGCAGGACCTGTCCCAGGCCTCGGTAGGTCCTGTTTCCTTAGCTGTCTGTTTTATCTATACATCCAGTCTTATCAAAGGGTCAAGATACCACATGACTGTCTTTCAGATTGTTAACAGTAAAATTAAAGCTTAATTCATATTTTTTTCACATTTACCCAGAGAAATGCTGTGTTTTGTCATCTCCTTAGTGATGTGTTTTGTCATCTCCTTAGTGGGATATGGTATTGCTGAAGCCTTCCCAGCTAAAGTGATAAGAACATAGCGCTATCGTTAACCACTGTGTTCCCCAATCTTCCCCCAGCCTGCCACTGTGAGCCGATGTGGCATGGTGTACCTGGAACCCTCCCAGCTGGGCTGGCGGCCCATCATGATCTCCTGGGCCCAGAAACTGCCCCAGGCTGTGAAGGAGGAGGACGCCACCATGAAGGCCATGTTTGAGTGGATGCTGGCTCCTGCCCTCAGGTTCATGAGGAAGTACTGCAAGGTGGGAGATGTGTGGACGTAGCAATCTCAGATTAGAGTTTGAATGTTTGATCTGACACAGATAAACTATGACTGACCAATTTGTTCTTGAGGAGATACCTGTACTGCAAGATGGGAGATGTGTGGACGTAGGGATCACAGAATTAGAGTTTGAATGTTTGATCTGACACAGATAGATTATGACTTAAACCAACTTGTTCATGTCGAGGAAATACTGCAAGGTGGGAGATGTGTGGATTAGAGTCTGAATGTTTGATGTGACACAGATGAACTACGACTAACCAATTTGTTCTTGAGGAGATACTGGCACTGTCTATTTTGTTCACTTCTGTTTTCTTAATCCAGGGCACATACATGTACATATAAACTATGAAGTCTCCTCAATGTCTACATGTAAGCACTGGAGATATCCATTTCTAGAGAGGCTATCCGAACCATATGCAAGCCATGAAACAAGTGTACACACTTCAAACCAGAACCATTATCCAGATACGGAAGTTGTTTTATTTGGTCATGTTACTACTCATCAAAAATATTTCCTTACCTTTTGCATCATACTTTTTTCATGTTATGTTATGGGAATGTTTAGTACATTGTACATTTTGGTGCTGACCCTTACTTGTGTCTCGACATGCTTTTCCTATATACTGTGGAAACAGGAGCAGGTTTGTGCATCTGACTAAGGCACCCTGATTTTCAAATCTAGACGGCGCTACCAGCGTGATGTGCTATCAGTGTCTTACAAATGTGTTTTTTTAATGCATAAAGCTTGCTTTAATCCATACAGCCAGAATGCCATATGAATGCATGGAAATGAACCTCTTTGTTTCAGGCTCAACTAAAGGCTTGTTTTTGCAACTAAAGTCTGTTTTTGCAACTAAAGGCTGTTTTTGCAACTAAAGGCTTGTTTTTGCTTGCTGTTAATGTTCTGCTCATTGCTCTCCATGGCCATTCAATACAGATTGCTTCTCGGCACACATAGACATCAGCTATATTTAAATGTTCAGTGATTGCCCCTATAGACTGATCTACACCACTTTGTATGTTACCTTTACATTCTTGGGTTTTCTCCTTAACTAGGAACTGGTACCAACCCAAGACAACAACTTAGCCCGCTCCCTCATGTACCTGATCGAGATGATGCTGAAAGATGGGCTAGGAGATGACCTGGAGTCCAAGAATCCCAACTGCAAGACTTGGGTCCAGGTGAGGTTTACTTTCAGTGTTGACTGAAGGATGTGGTAGTCTTTGTCTTAAGGAACAGATTTCTCATATTGTGAGGTCAAGAGTGAACAAGGATGAAATTTCTGGCAGTTGTGTGTGTTTAACTGCCATACTCTTTCTCATGCTAGGCAGAAAAGCAGTGTGTACCAGTCTTTGGAATGACTAGGCTGGGGTGTGGACCTGCAACTTTCTGAATGCAATAACTACATCGTTTACACCACTGTTTTGTTTCCACAGTCCATCTTCATCTGGTCGCTGATCTGGTCGGTTGGCGCGACGTCCGACGGCGATGGTCGGGACCGGTTTGACAAGTGGCTGCGGGAGTTCCTCCTAGGCAAGGACGAGAAGTTCCCCATGCCCTCAACCATCGGCAAAATCGACGTCCCCATCCCAGACCAGGGAACGGTCTATGACTACCTGTTTGAGGTATGTACTACTCTAAGTAACAGATGAATGAACTTACGAAACGAATGTCAAGTCTTTAAAAGCAATTAAGACTCGTTATCCAAACTTGACATTGCTTGAAATATCTTGTAGTAAGAATGATAGGTACTCTGTGAGTATATGCTGATCCTGTGTAACACATAATGCATTTCAACAGACTATAGCATTGGCTCTAGTTGAAACCTTGATGTTCAGGACGATTCCTTTTATTTTCAGACCAAGGGTCGAGGAAAGTGGATCCCCTGGACCAACATGATCAGCAGCGGTCTGACAGCAGACAAAAACACGAGGGTGTCAGAGATTCTGGTTCCCACAATGGACACAGCACGGTACACCTACATCATGGACGTCTGCATCAGGCATGGCAGGTACGGCACTCCGGCTATGATTGTTCAATTAAGTTGTTAAGGTGCCCAAGACACTGATGTAAGTGTCTTGAGCACCTCAATAACAACAGTATCTGTAAGTTTGGGAGCAGTTACAAAATGTTTTTGTACAAAATGTATATATCCATTCATGCGCTGTCCGTAGTGCTGAAATATGTAATGCTGCTTATAAGCTGGAAAATAACGGATTCCGTTGTGATATAGTTTTTAAAAAAACACCACACCTTTAAGATGGAGTATAGGGCAGTGCCCATCTCCATTTCTATAGCCCTTGGGCCACACACTACAGCAGGTGGCTAGTCCACTAGTAGTGGTGTGTAACTACCATACTCTTTCTCATAAGTGCTGAATGCTAATCAGAGAAAGCAGTCTGTTCCTTTTAAAGACTTAGCCGAGGATCAAACCCACAACCTACCTCATGCAAGGCAAACCCTCTACCCACTAGACCATTGCAGTGTTTAGATCAGATTGATGAGATGTTCCTCATTTTTCCCCAGGACCCTGATGTATGTAGGCCCCACCGGAGTGGGGAAGAGTGTGTACATAAAGGACAAGCTGATGAACAACCTGTCCAAGGAGGACTACCTGCCCATGTTTGTCAACTTCTCTGCCAGGACCTCAGCCAATCAGTCACAGGTGGGCATGGTAGACTTTATTGTTTTTGTAACTGAAGAGTAAATGATATTCATGTAACAAAGATATTTTTTAATTTAACAACAATTGCTTAGAGTTTAACTGATAACTAGGCCCCTTCTGTGTTTGGGGATGGACAAAGTGTTCTGCTCAACAGTAGTTCTGGGGAAAAGAACATTTCAACACCTCAGATTAATTTTTTTTGACGTTGAGTCTTGTCCCATTTTTTACATTTGCTGAAAAGTTGTTGCCGGTTTGCACGTTAGTCTATAAGTTTGTATGTCATTTACTGCATAATGCTTCCTCTGGACATTTTCCTTTCTCTTATAACAATCTCTGCCACTGTTCCCAGAACATGATCATGTCCCGTCTGGACAAGCGGAGGAAGGGCGTGTTTGGACCCCCCATGGGGAAGAAGTGTATCATCTTCGTGGACGACCTGAACATGCCGGCTAGGGAGCAGTACGGAGCCCAGCCTCCCATTGAGCTCCTCAGGCAGTTCCTGGACCACGGATACTGGTAGGTATAGAAACAAACAAACAAACAAACAAACAAACAAACAAACTGGTAGTGAAGTAAACAAAATGGTCACAGGAAACAAATGAAGCAGGTCTGATAATTTGTGATCTTTTTTTGTTGTTGATAACATCACAACATGTATCACAATGTTTCAAGATGTTGCCTGTTTGACTCTAGATTGGGCATAAGATTGTACTTTATTTTCTTGTTATGGATATAGGCACCGACATACTTCTAACAGACGCTGCCATGTCTCCAATACTTCTTGATTTACAGAGTTGCAGATTGAGCAGTCAATCTTTGCAATGTTTTATCATCAGTCCTTAATTGGCGTAGAGATTTTTGATAATGACCTTTCCTCCCTTGCAGGTATGACCTGAAGGAGACCACAAAAATCACCCTGATTGACGTGCAGCTGCTCACAGCCATGGGCCCACCGGGCGGCGGCCGCAATCCCATCACCCCCCGCTTCCTGCGCCACTGTAACGTCATCTCCATCAACCCCTTCAACGACGACACCATGATCAAAATCTTCTCCACCATCATGTCCTTCTACCTGAAGGTTGGTGTCAGAATAATAATTAGAATGTTTGGAACAGAGGTTAGGGGTCAACTACTATCATGACTCATGTATGAAAATCTGTCCATTTCTATCTTGTTATGGTGATTAATTCTTTAAATATCAATTATAATCTAAGTTCTTGTTATGGTGATTTAGTCTTTTTAAAATAGAACCTAATGTCATATCATTTGCTCATTCATCTTAAAGTTTGTAAGTTTCATATATGCATTGTTGTCATCATTGTTTTCATCGTACATATCTGAAAGTTGATTCTATTATTTCCACAGAACAACGACTTCTCAACAGAGTTCTTTGCCACTGGTACACAGATAGTCAGTGCTACATTGCAGGTAGGAGGAACAAATTTCTTTTTTCAGTTTCTAAAGTTTCATTGATTTGAGTCTTTTTAGAAAAATTTTGTGACACTACCAAAAGGTACATTCCTGTCTGTCAATTATTTTAAAGGGCTTGGTATCGGACAGGATGTTAAACCATAATGGTATTTCTTGAATGGGATCCATACATGTATATACCAGTACTTTACATCTCATTCAGATGTATACGTGACATTATGATATTCTTCTTGTTGCAACTTGTGGAAGAATAGCATTTCAGCAGGGTAAAATAGGAGTGGGATACATTGTCCATTTCTGTGCTGTTCAGGTGTACAAGGAGGCCATGTCCACCCTCCTGCCCACCCCCACCAAGTCTCACTACACTTTCAACCTCCGCGACTTCGCCCGTGTCATCCTGGGGGTCCTGCTCATCAGGAAGGAGACCCTGGACAGCAAGCGCACCATGATCCGGCTCTTTGTCCACGAGGTGTTCCGGGTGTACTACGACCGCTTGGTCGATGATGAGGACAGGGCATGGCTATTTAAGTATGCACTTTAGATTGGAAAATTATTTTCAGCATCACAACAAATTTAATAGCACCCTTCAAACTTGTCAATAAATGTACATTTTTTGTGAACATCATATGTATGCCAGTTTATTGGTAGAATTGAAATAATGGTACAAAACAATTTAATGCCCTCCTATTTAGCTATGATTAGCAGTAAGAATATGGTTCCTTGTGTTTTCTTGATGCATGTATTAACCATATCAAATACGTTCTTGTTCCTGCAAGGCTGATGAAGGGTATTGTGAAGGACCAGTTCAAGGAGAACTTTGACACGGTGTTTGAAGCACTTGCTGAACCCAACAAGCCTGTAAGTTGTAGAGTGAAGTGTGGAGTATAATGATATTAACACCATCTTGTTCATAGTATATCATTGATACTGGCTATGTCATGTATGATTTTGTATTATCAATTACCTATTTATTTAGCTCTCAGACAACCACATGCATTATGATGTTAGCCACACTGGACTGTGGAAATATCAAAATAGAAGTTTAATGCTATTATAGTGCAACATATCATGGACCATGGAGTTGTTTCTGCTGCTACACTACTATGTACTATGTTTTTGTTGCTCTCTGCAGCTGATTGAAGACAACATGCGGTCCCTGATGTTTGGCGACTACATGAAGCCCGACCTTGAAGGAGACGACCGTTTGTACGAGGAGGTGGACTCCATGGAGGAGTTCAATGCTGTGGTGGAGCAGTGCTTGGAAGAATACAACCAGACCCACAAGGCCGTCATGAACCTGGTTATATTCAGGTCAGGATGGGACCTTTGAACCTGGGGTCAGGTCAGATGTGACCTTTGACATGAAGTCAGGTGTCAACTCTGACCCACAGGCCAGATATGACGTTTGACAGAAAATCGTCACTTTTGACCCATGGGCCAGATGTGACCTTTGACATTAAGTCAGGTGTGACTTCTGACCCATGGGCCAGATGTGACCTTGATCTGAAGGTCATTGTTTGACCTGACCCTTGGCTTTCAACCTTTGCTATCTTTTCTAACCTGCTACTGCACATGCTTCTCTGTTGGCTTCATCTGGCTTCAGCGTACAATTCCATGCTGTTAACAAACTGTGTGAAAGTGTATGGATTGATGTGCTTCCAAAGTTCTCTGCTTGCTTACTTTATTGCTAAGCTCTCCTGTGCATTAACACAATGGAGAACTTTGGAAGCATTTCATTCCTCAGGCATGGAGACCTCCTTCTCAATCGGTACATGTTGCACACATGGGCAAATTAAATGGAGCTGTCTCCATGCAGCTTCACACCCTTGGTCTCACAGCATGGAAGTCCAAATCTAAGCCACGTGAATTGAAGAGAAAGGATGTATGCGGTGAGCTGTGTAGAAAAGATCAGAAAGGTTGGGCGTGGCTCTGCCATTTCACGTCTTCTACCGGCACTGTTCCAGCAGCACTGGCCTTCTAGTCACGGCTTGTCTTCCCTCTACCCTTGCCTTCCCCCACCCAACGCATCCCACTACCCCAGTACCTTTCCCTTGCCATCCCTGCTGGCTTCGCTAAGCTTTGCACAAGCTTGAGGATGCCATGGAAGCAACTGGCATCCGCATTGCTAACACAAGCCGTAACCACCAGCACCTGGCAGCAGTGTGATGCTGTCTCCATCAAGTAACAGCAGCTACAGTAACAACTGCTACAAATCAACTGTAACAACAGCAATGCTACAAACAGTAGCAGCTTCTTCTTGAAGCTCTGAAGACATCACACATGTACTGCCTTTACAGTACTAGTACTACTAGTGTGTTTAAGGAGCAAGGAAGATTGCTATCATACATGTAGATGATTGTTTAGTGATAAGTTTAGTGGAGTAACTCTGAAGTGCTCAAGCTTGAGGACATACCACTAGTATACTTAAAATTGTTGTTGAGCCAGGTGTAAGGTAAGTATGCAAGGTATTTTGTTGTTACCCTTTTGGGGTTTGCCACAGTTTGCTAACTGTCTTCGTTACAGGTATGTTCTGGAACACCTGTCGCGTATTGCACGTGTTCTGAAGCAGCCAGGTGGAAACGCCATGTTGGTTGGCGTCGGCGGCAGCGGCCGTCAGTCCCTGACCAGACTGGCCACAAGTATGTCTGGCATGGGCCTCTTCCAGCCCGAGATCAGCAAGAGCTACGGACACAATGAGTGGAGAGAGGACCTGAAGGTACACAGTATGGCTGTGGAGAATTTAGTGCTCTTATCGCTTATGTGGTGTCTGAGTGAATGGCCAAGAGGTTAGGCTAGTGGACACAGGATCGAGAGGTCACTGGTTTGATTCCTGTCTGCACTGGGTCTGTTGTTTTACTTACTACATTTGTACATACACAACAAGCCTAGCTGGGTATCATTTAAATGTAACCCATACTAACAGGTATAATCTTACTGTGGTAGGTAAGGGTTTGATGTGTACAACTATAAGATAGATATAACAGAAATTGTAAGTGCATGCAGAATATCTCTACTTTTTGTACAATACATTCAAAATTTACATCAAACACTCAACAATGTTCCCCATTTTGGCCTGACCAGTCGTTGTTGAGGAGTGCCGGTGCCCAGGGCAAGAAGACGGTCTTCCTCCTGACAGACACACAGATTAAGGAGGAGTCCTTCCTGGAAGATGTGGACAGCCTTCTTAACACAGGCGAGGTCCCAAACATCTTCGCCGTGGACGAGAAACAAGAGATCATGGAGGTAAGATGCTGGATGATGTTTCCATTGATTGTATTGACATGCAGCCAAGGCAGCCCAACCAGCCTAAAGCTGTCACTAAGGACTTACAGTGTGTTTGTTCACAGCTGAAAAGTTCTGATTTGAGAAAACATGCAGAAATGTAACAGAGTGGTTGGTCAATCAGCCAAAGCAATAAAAGAAATGATGTAAGTAAAGAGAACTGCCTCACGTGACTGTTCTTGAAGTAAAGTTTTCTGGAAGGTCAGCCAAACAAAAAGGCAGCAGATACAGAGGATTCTAAACCTTTAAGGCTAGCCCTGGCAAGGAGGGAGAAAGAGTACAGAGTGTACCTGTCATCCAAAGAATTTCTGTGATCTAGACCACTAGTAATGCCTTATTTGCCTCCCTCCTCCCCCAGACTGTGCGGCCAATCATGGCCCAGCAGGCTACAGACAAGGACGCAGATTTCAGCCCACTTGCGCTATTCAGTTTCTTTGTGAGCCGCTGCCGAGAGAACCTGCACGTGGTGATCGCCTTCAGCCCCATCGGTTCGGCCTTCAGGAACCGGCTGCGCATGTTCCCCTCTCTCATCAACTGCTGCACCATCGACTGGTTCCAGGTGAGCTGTGATACTTATTCCTTTCAGAGTCCTGACAAGGCAGTGTCCAATATACTGTTATGGTCCCTAGTATTTGAACAGAATCTCAGTGGAACAGACAGATCCTGGAAATTAATAGAAAAGCATCAATGTCACTGATATCTATGTTTATGTTTAGTTGTGTAAAAGTATCTTTGTTTTTATCTTAAGTTTGTATCTAGGAGGCTGCTTTCAAATTGTTAAGAATATTTTCCTACCAGCCCATTGCTTGCATCTGACTTTGGCTTGCAGCAAAAATCTTGATTTTGTCCTTGTATCTGTAAAGGTGAGAAGGGTATCACCACTGTCAAATGATGATTCTCCTATAAAATGGAGAAGAGTTCCTACATTTTTTTCATCATGCTCTCACTGGCCCATATTTACAAAACACAAATTTTAAGCAAAATAGAGGATATTTCACATACAAAGATGAACAACAAGAGTAATGATTTTCATGCACAGAGGTTTACAAATTTTCCCTGTGTGCCTACCAGCCCTGGCCTGAAGATGCTCTCCAGCGGGTGGCGGTGAAGTTTCTGGAGGCTGTGGAGCTGACAGACCTGGAGAGGGACGAAACGGTTAACCTCTGCAAGTACTTCCACACCTCCGCCAGGGAGCTGTCGGAGAAGTAAGTACTACTTACACACTGCTGAAAGTGTAACATCACTCTGTAAAGTCCAAAAAGTGAGTTGATTCTAAATGTAGCATCTATGTATCTTGATAACCTGAAGGGTACTCAACTTGACTGTTAAATTGTCCCTCAGAGTATTAAAAACTTTCTTACAAAACTCAAACGCCGTAATCAGTAGCTATCAGGGGAATGCAGGTATTCCAACGTAAAGTTAAACATTTATCATGTTTCATACCTCCAACTGTTGATGACACAGTCAGTCCAGGACTACAGAGCACATCAGCAGAACGTACTGCACCTGTGCCAAACCTGGATTTTTCATGGTTTTTGTTGGATATTTGGTCAACGTTGCATCAGAATTTGCCCATTGTAGACAATATCTCTTTGACACAACATTGAAAAGTATAGACTGGATGTCACCCTTACATGTAAATATGCCAATATGACTTGAAACGAGACATTCTGCCATTACATTACAGGTTTCGTGCAGGTGCAGAATGTTCTGCCAATGTGCTAGACTACAGCATGCTAAACGTTTGTGTCCTTTATCACAGGTTCCTTCATGACCTTGGGCGACACATGTACGTGACTCCCACCTCCTACCTGGAGCTGATCAACGCCTTCAAGACGCTGCTGGGGAGGAAGAGGAACACCGTCTTAAAGGCCAAGACAAGATACGAAGTTGGCCTGGAGAAACTGGCCTTTGCAGCATCACAGGTATGGCACGTTTGACTATGGTGTGGCTTCAGATTTTTTTTTTAATTTAAAAAAAGAGAGAGATTGAGTGATTAAACTTTTTTCCAACACAACAAAAAGGTTATTGAAAAAAGATTTCTCAATAAGTTTTCTTCATGAATACCAACCCTCCTGCCTCTTAAAGACACATGACTATTGTAATCTTTATTGGCCAGTTATCTTTTATTGTGTTGTTGGAAAAAAAGGTTGAATTTGTGACACACAGTCACCTGGTATACAGATAATATTTCTTGCAAAGAACTGCTGGCCTGCTACTAGCATTCATACCAATTTAGCACACCCGTTAATTGTCTAGAAATTGAATTGAAGTCTGGAACAGACAGCATTTCTTATCTTTTTTCTCCCCTTTTTGTCTTCAGGTTGCAGAGATGCAGAAGGAGTTGGAAGACCTGCAGCCACAACTCATTACAGCTTCAGCTGAAAACGAAAAAATGATGGTGGTATGTAAACCTACATGGGAAATTTTCAGGATGTTGTCTTGCCAAACTAAGAAGTTTGCTATAATAGTGATGTAAGTATAAAAGACATGATCAAGTGTAACCAAACCTGGGGATAAAATTCTGCTTACAAAACATTGATGAAACATATCTAGATTTGAACAGCATCTAGAGTATTATTCTTAGTCTTTACATGATTTCTGACTTTACGGATATGATGAAATTATATTCCTGATTGTTAGATTGCCACAGAGATATGTAAATGGTACAATAAAGCCATTTGAAGAAAAGTAAATATAATCTCTAATGTACTGGCTGGTCATTACACACCTATGTCCCCAACAGGTCATTGAATCCGAGACAACAGAGGTGGAGGCTAAGAGTAAAGTGGTGAAAGCTGACGAGGCTGCGGCCAATGAGAAGGCAGCGGAGGCCCAGGCACTGAAGGACGAGTGTGAGTCGGACCTGGCCGAGGCCATCCCAGCACTGGAGGCTGCACTGGCTGCGCTGGATACCCTGAAGGTTTGTTGTTCATCTTTCTTTCTTATCTTATATTATTTCTCTTTGGCTGAAATTCAGCCAAAAGCTGGCCAAATGGTGTTGCAAGGAGTTACCATTGATAGTAATGGTTGTAGTAATGGGTTTTTCCGTCACAAACTGGGTTGTATAATATCAGTTCTGCTCTTTACTGTTGAATTGGTGTTTTGTGTACTTTAATCAAAATTGTAGCTCTTCCTTAACATAATATTGACCAACGACTTAATGTCCCATCCAATTGTGTTCGATATCTACCAGTAGGGCACAAGTCAGTTTTAAGTACAAGCTTTTGAAGGTTTCCGATATTCATTATTGATACATGTATCTCTAATATCTGCTTGTTTCCTTGTCCATACGCAGCCTGCAGACATCACCATTGTGAAGTCCATGAAGAACCCTCCGTCTGGTGTAAAACTGGTGATGGCGGCCGTCTGCGTCATGATGGACATCAAACCGGAGAAGATCAACGACCCGGCGGGCACGGGACAGAAGATCCTGGACTTCTGGGGACCCAGCAAAAAACTGCTGGGAGACATGAACTTCCTGCAGAAGCTGAAGGAATACGACAAGGACAACATTGCAGTTCGTGAAAACTTTGTCATTTGTTTATTTCTTCATCAAAAGTTTAAAAAAAAATAAAAAAAATAATTCATTTCATTTTTCATTTTATTTTATTTACCCAGGGTGAATACATATCGCCATGTTGGTGGTTTTCAATGCTCCCTGCACATATAAAGTAAAACATACTTAAGTAACATAATAGAAGAGAAAAGTATAAATTAACTTATAAATTAAGTACATGTATAATAAATTGTGACAAAAAACATAATTGCATTCATGGAGAAAAGAATTATGTTGTCTTTCAATGACAGTCATTCAACTTTTGCGGTACATTATGAAACAATTGTCAGATATACATTGTACATTTTCCAAATTCCATGATGACCAGTACTAGTATTTCAAACAGATTTTGTTATGTAGGTATTCACAAACAAACTTTGGCTACAGGTGCACATCATGAAGAAGATCCGTGCCGAGTACATGACGGATCCAGAGTTTGTCCCTGCCAAAGTCGCCAAGGCCTCCTCTGCCGCAGAGGGTCTGTGTAAGTGGGTGTCGGCCCTGGACATCTACGACAGGACGGCCAAGGTGGTCGCCCCCAAGAAGGAGAAGCTGGCCATCGCTAACAAGGACCTGTCAGAGACCATGGCTGTCTTAAACGCCAAGAGAAAGGAACTCAAGGTAAAACCAGAAATCCAGCATTTATCAATTTGAATATAAGATGTTTTCTTTTGCAGTGTAAGAGATATTTTCAATGACTTTTGAAGACCATTAGTTTTACAATACATGCAATATAGAATAGTACAAGGAACAGTTGAAAATAATGTACTATGCACTGCAGAGGAGAATCAGTAGAGGATATTGCCAGCAAATGAGAAGAATTATCTATCAAAAAGTCAACTACCATAGCAGCATTCTTGTCATGTTCCATATCTACTGGAATATATATTTTTATTGAAATATTAGCTTTCTGAGTCATTTTGCCCCTTACCAAAGATAACTTAATTCCAACCAGTGCTTGATCCCAAGGGCAACAATGCAATGCACAGCTAATCTGGTGTGTTACGCTAAAGGGTGGTTTTACCAGCTATACAGATACAGATAATACTACATGTTTGCCCTGCAATCTGATCTGACACTTTCCTCATCTGTTGTCCTGTAGGAAGTTGAAGACCGGCTGGCCAACTTGCAGAAGACGTTTGCAGACATGGTGAAGAAGAAGGAACAGCTGGAGTTCCAGGTGGACCTGTGCGCCAAGAAACTGGAGAGAGCTCAGAAACTCATCAGTGGGCTGGGCGGAGAGAAGGACAGGTGGGAAATGTTTCAGCATCATTTCAGAGTGTCTTCACTCCCCCGGAAGAACCACTCCCTTGACTGACTCCAGCCTTTTTTTAATCTCGCAGTTCTTGGCCATGTAGGGCCCAGGTGTTGCATTTAAGGCTGTCTCTCCATCTTGTGCGGGGCCGCCCTCTACGGCAACATCCTGAAATGTTTATGTCCTACAAAATCTGCATTTAGGGAGCATAGATTTAGAAATCTTTGCTTTTGATAATGAGGAGTTGGTAACATATCAGGTGCCGAGTACTTGTGTTGGGTGTCCAAGAAAAATCATTGATAACATAAAAATGGAAGTGGCAAATGCTTAGGGTTAGCATTAATTTCATAGGCTTTCTCTTGTTTGTCAATTACATTGCTTTTGAGAGAGTTCTTAGGACATTAAAAAACCATTCAGGTCCACTTTTTGTGCTACTCAAGAAAGCTAGGCAAATTTGTCCAGCATATTGAACGTAATGTACATACCTTTTGTTACCACTTGTGAAAGAATAGCTTTTTGGTTAGCTACATGTAATACGGGATCAAAACTTAATCATTTTCCTTTCTGTTCCCCCCAGATGGACAGCTGCAGCCGCCACCCTGCAGGAGGAGTATGATAACCTGACAGGTGACGTGCTGATCTCCTCAGGTGTCATTGCCTACCTGGGCGCCTTCACTGCCGCCTACAGGATCCAGTGTACCCAGGACTGGTCCAGGATGTGCCAGGTATGTGTTGGGTTTGTTCGCATAAACGGTAAACTGCCTTCAAACTGCATAAGACCAGGCTGTAAGGTTTTATCAACAGTTACAGTTATTCATTCTGGGGATGAGCACTAATCTTATTGATAAGTGTGGTGGATCCTTCAACATGCTCAACATGTGGCTCCCATCAAACACTGGAACTTCAGCTTTACATCCCGTCCTAGAGGAGGTCTGTAAACTATGCTAGATGCTCTTTTTCTCATGAGTCAAGTGAGGAAATTGGTGTAAATTGCCTTTCCCAAGGGCACAACATTGGGACCCCCAAAAAATAGAAAGAAGTGGTAAGATTTTTATATCTGTTTTAATGGGATTTATCAAGCTTTGTGTTAAATTTTGTCTGTCAACAGGCAAAGAAGATCCCATGTTCCAAGGAGTACTCCCTGATGAAGAGCCTGGGAGACCCCATCAAGATCCGAGCCTGGAACATCGCAGGTCTGCCCACAGACAGCTTCTCTGTCGACAACGGTGTCATCGTGGACAACTCCAGGAGATGGTCAGTAACAATCATCACTCCTTCAAATACTTTTTCTACCACTGCCCAAAATCCATTCTTTAAACACACCTCAAAGTATGTGTAAAGGTTTAGTTCCTTCCTTCGTGTTTACCTTTGTGAATGTTTTAAGATGTGCTTAAAGATAGGATTTGGGGCAGTGTACATACTGGCAACAAGTAAAATTACCTACACCAGACACAGTTTATTAGATATCTGCACTACTCATTTTCTTTCCATTTTAGTTCACCATTTTGTTCCCTGTATAGTACCATTTTGAATCTTGTAATCTGCTGTATTCAAGAATGCTACTACAACAAATGCAATACGTTTCGGGGTATGTCCCCTAGTGTTGCTGGCTGGTTTAGGCATGGACCAGTACAGGCTAGGTGCAGGTACATGTAGACATCAGAATTGACAAATTGGGTGTAACAGGTCGTTCGGTGTAATATAGCTAGCTGCCGCCATGCCGTGTGCCTGTGAAGCTGGACAGGTGTGTTACACCAAAGGGTAGTAATTATACCGGCTAGACATGTACAGATACAGATACAGAAATTAACTAAAAACTCACTGTTCTGTCCAGGCCTCTGATGATCGATCCCCAAGGACAGGCCAACAAGTGGGTGAAGAACTCGGAGAAGGAATTCAAGCTGTCGGTGATCAAGCTGACGGACAGCGACTACATGCGTACGCTGGAGAACGCCATCACCTTTGGAAACCCTGTGCTGTTAGAGAACGTGCCGGAAGAACTCGACCCCTCCCTGGAACCACTTCTCCTCAAGCAGACCTTCAAACAAGGTAGTGTTCATAACAACCACAGCTGTTCTCCAACTAAAAAAAAAAAAAAAATGGACTCACCGGAATTTTTGACAGACTCACTCAGTCTTCAGCTATCTGACCCAATAGCTCAGTAAAGGTTATGTTCTGCAGCTATTGTTTTTGTCATTGGTTCTCATATGTCCTGGAACCACTTTTCATCAAGCAGACCCTCAAACAGATCGTGTTGATAATGATTAGTAGTACAGTATATTGTTCTTGCTGTTGTTGATTATTGTGTTCTGAATCTGTTGTTGTTGTAAGGTACCATGGCTTCAATCAGTCTTCTGTCATTTGGTTATGCTATGTCTTGTTACTTGTTGGTATTCTGAAGCAGTTAACTGTTTTTTTTCAACTGGTTCTTCCATTTCCAGATAAATACACAGCTAGCATAACAGGATTGGGTGAGAAATGACAGAATGGTTTCAGTAAATGTGTAACTCCACAGGGTTTAATATAGCAGTGGAATACAATACACCATGGCACTGCTAGCATGGACAGGCAACTTCACATGTCAAGCACAGAATTGTGTAGTTAGACATCTTCTTTTCAGTTTAATGGCAAGGAGGTTAATGCATCTTTTGTTCATAAACCCAGGTTATCTAATAGTATGTAATTTAAGGAAAACTAAATATATTTTCTGTTCAAATATCATTGATATTTCCACAGTAAAAGTTACACTGAACACAAGGTGACACAGCAGCAATGGAGATGGTAAAAATTTTCCCAGATATTTAGACATGACTGTAATATCACGTAATAGGGGACCACTGTTTATCACAATTGATTTCTTTATGGAGTATCCATTGTCAACTGGGCCAGCTTGAATCTCTTGTGACAAAAAATATTATACATTGTACAATGGTACATGTACACATGATATTTATCTCACAAGAGATGCCACCAATGCTCATTTCCTTGCAGATTATAATCCACACTTTCTGCAGGTCTGTCTTGTTGTTAATGTGTAAAAACCAGTAGATCTATGAAATGGGTGCCATAATTGTTCTTAATACACTGTGGAGAATGCCAAAACTGAACCAGCTAACAGCTGATAATTATAACCACCCAGATACTGACAGAATGACCCCTTTCCTTCCCCCAGGTGGTGTGGACTGTATCCGTCTGGGTGAGAACGTGATCGAGTACTCCGCAGACTTCCGCTTCTACATCACCACCAAGCTGCGCAACCCGCACTACCTGCCGGAACTGCAGGTCAAGGTGGCGCTGCTCAACTTCATGATCACCCCAGAGGGCCTGGAGGACCAGCTGCTCGGCATCGTGGTGGCCAAGGAGAGGTGGGCGATTTTTCCTTTTCTGACTTCACTCAGTACAGTTTTTAAAGGCACAGTACGTTCTGCCGACGTGCTGTACTGTGGTAGATTCTAACACATGCCCTCTCCCTCAGGCCTGACCTGGAAGAAGAGAAGAATGCTCTCATCCTCCAGTCTGCCGCCAATAAAAAGGCCCTGAAGGAGATCGAGGACAAGATCCTCGAGACGCTGTCCTCCTCCGAGGGGAACATCTTGGAGGACGAGTCGGCCATCCAGGTCCTGGACTCCTCCAAGGTTCTGTCAAATGAGATCTCCAAGAAACAACAGGTCAGTTAGGAAGTCAGGCTCTGTACACTACCTGATGTACATTCTGTGTTGCTTTTGTTTGATGGCACTGCTGTTGTTGTTGGGACAGTTTGTTGTTTTCTGAACTGTTATAAGGTACCGACTTATTTGTCACATCTTTAAAGTTGAGGTGCTAAAGCTGGGTTCCAAATGACCTGATGTGATAGTCTAGGAGGAAAAAGCTGAAAAATCTTGTTTTGTAGCCCACATTCCACATATTCAACCCTGTCACAACATGGTAAATAAAGTGGCATAACTTGTGTCTGTCTTGTCCAACTGATGTCAAACTTCTGTGAAAATCACTAGCAGAATGTTTTTTTTTGGTGCCATGTTTCTGTGACAGCTGCCATAACATACTGCCATAGCAATGGGAATGCCCATAGTTTTATATAGTCTTGTAAAGTTAGTTAAATTCATTTCTTGATTACTACCTGCAGATTGCTGAGGAGACTGAGAAGAAGATTGACGAGAACCGTGCGGGGTACCGCCCCATCGCCACCCACTCCTCCATCCTGTTCTTCTCCATCGCCGACCTGCCCAACATCGACCCAATGTACCAGTACAGCCTCACCTGGTTCATCAACCTCTTCATCAACTCCATCGCTGACAGGTTTGTTTCTTTGTTTTTGTTCTTTGTTTGTTTGTTTTTGTTCGTTTGTTTGTTTGTTTGTTTGATTAGGATCTCCATTAGTACTAGTGTGCCAATTTACATTATTCTTCCTGGAGTCCTGGTGACGATGTAAATGACCATGTGGCTAATACGAGACGGGCTTCGCCAGGCCTCCATCTGGGTGATTTGTAGTGAATCATCGACTTGCAGATAGCAGTATTTGGACCATTGCACACCTGGTGGGGCACAACTGCCGCTCTTTGTTTATCAACCATTTATTTTTATACAGGACTAAACTTTGCAAAACTGCATGGCTTTAATGATGTATCATAAGAGAAAATTATATATAGGATATACAATGACTGCTGAAGATCTGGTAAAACAAACAAGCCATCCTCTGCTCTTACTGTTAACTTTACCACGTTCTGGTCTTCAGCACCAAGGACAAAACTTACCGGAAGGCTTTTTTTCTTCAAATTTTACTTTTTAACTTGAAATGAAATCATGACATCTGCATTCCCTCCCACAGTAACAAGTCTAAGATCCTGGAGAAGCGTCTGCGGTACCTGTCGGACCACTTCACCTACTCCCTGTACTGTAACGTCTGCCGCTCCCTGTTTGAGAAGGACAAGCTGCTCTTCTCCTTTGTGCTGTGCTGCAACATCCTCATGTAAGGAATCTAGGATGTCTTTTGCTTGAGATTTTTTTTCCAGACAAAAAACAATACTAGTAACATACGTTGCATGCAATTTGTTGCTGTTGCATCCTGTTGTCAGTAAGGGTTAAAGTTTGTGATTTTTACAGTGTCTGATAAAACTAACATGCTTTTCGATAAAATTTCTTCTCCACAAGTCAACATAGCTTGTGGATCTCATGATTTTACAGTTTTCTACTTTTTACCACATATTTGAAGACATAAATCAGTGTCCCACAAAAGCTAAAACCTCTTCATACATGCCTCTGTCTTAATTCTGTGATATCTATTCTGAGAATAGTGCAGTTAGCAGTTAGACTGGGAGTTCTTAGAGTTAAAAAGGTTTGGTTCTCAAGTACTGTTAAGGATATGTGTTAACAGTCTTGATTCCTCCATGTTTCCACAGGGCTAAGCAGCAGCTGACCCGGGAGGCCTTCATGTTCTTCCTGACGGGCGGAGTCGGGCTGGAGAACAAGCGCAAGAACCCCGACCCCAGCTGGGTGTCGGACAAGACCTGGGACGAGGTCTGTAGGGCCAACGACCTCAAGCCCTTCAATGGCTTCAGGTGAGAATCTGGATCTGTTTATTGTTTATTTATCTGTACAGAAGTAAACAGTTCAATGGGAAACAATTATAATGAAATAATGAATGTGCAGTGAAAACCTGTTTTTTGGGTGTGGGTCAGTAACAGTTTTTAGCATAGAAAGCAGAATCATTATCATGATACATGTAGCATTTTTTGGTCACAGAAATAGAGCTGACAGAAATATGTACTGTTGCTTGATAAGAGTTATTTTGGCTCAGCTGTTGGCAGTGTACTGAGCTTAACTTTTTTTTAGAAAGGTCTCATATCGATATCTTTAAACTCAAACTGAAGTTTGCATGGTCTGTAATTGCCATCTTATCTGCTTTCTTCACAGAGAACACTTCCAGGACAACGTTGACTCCTGGCGGAAGATGTACGACTCTAAGGAGCCTCACAAGTTTCCTCTGCCCTCACCCTGGCAGGACAAGCTCCCCTCCTTTGAGAAGATGATTGTCTTGAGGTGTATCCGGCCTGACAAGGTTAGGGTCAAAGCCAAAGCCAAGGATACATTTATGACTTTGCACTGATAAGATAGGAAGATATTATGTTTAACGAGCCCAAAATGTTGTGGCTAGTTATGTGACATTGAGAGTTTGGATGTAGATTGATGTAGGCTTTCATTTGGCTTCATAACTGGTGTTCTTTACTTTGTATGCTCCTGAAAGGATGCTTAAAGAAGAAATATTAAACATCATTGTCTTTGTCTTTTTTTATCCAAGGATTGATACTCCTGATACAGAAAAGGATTGATATAGAAATGTTCATTAATCCTTTATTGGTGAGAAGATCTCAGACATGCTAATATCACCAATCATTTCATGATTTAGGTGTAGTCCCGGTAAACCTGAGATCCTACAATAGATATTTGTATAAATCAAATATTGGATGTTTCATTACATCACAGGTGACGCCCATTGTGACGACCTTTGTGACAGACAACCTGGGTAAGAAGTTTGTGGAGCCGCCACCATTTGACCTGAGTAAGAGTTATGTGGACTCAAACAGCTGTGCGCCCCTGATCTTTGTCCTGTCCCCCGGGGCCGACCCCATGGCCAGCCTGCTCAAGTTCGCGGAGGACAAGGGCTTCAGTGGGGACAAGTTCAATGCCATCTCACTTGGACAGGGACAGGTACACCTGCTGTTCTTATTTCACTTCCCTGCAGGGAAAAGGGAAAAACACCTTTACAGACTATGCCGTGTCTGAATCTTAAGGCTAGAAGGTCTTAGATTTACTCAGGGTTTAATTAATTTTTTTCTTTTAACTTAAGAACAACCTTGCATACTTGTATTACTCTGTTGTTTGCCATGGCCCCATAGCTGCCAAGGTTATAAGCAATATGACAAAGGATGGCATATGGGTGTGTCTGCAGAAGGAGATGTTATCTTCTGTCATCACTTACGTTATTGCATATCTTCCAGGGCCCCATAGTTGCCAAGCTGATCAGCATTGCGATGAAGGACAACAAATGGGCATGCCTACAGAAGGAGATGTTATCTTCTGTCATCACTTATGTTATTGCATGTCTTCCAGGGCCCCATAGCTGCCAAGCTGATCAACAATGCGACAAAGGATGGCACGTGGGTGTGCCTGCAGAACTGCCACCTGGCCACCTCCTGGATGCCTGCCATGGAGAAAATCTGTGAGGACTTCAACCCTGAACTGGTCAACCCTGACTTCAGGCTCTGGCTTACCTCATACCCATCTGATAAGGTAAAGACTTGTATTTGTGTATGAAGATGTGATATGTGTCTTATTTTTGGTTTTGGAAGTTTCAGAACAGGAAAAATATCAAAGTTTTGAGCAGTTTTGACTGACCTTCTTCTTCATCTATGTGCCAAACCTCAGTAAGTTGAGGGCTCAGGCACGGGGGTGAGAGTTTCATCTTGGTACAGGTGCCACAGGTGGCTTGTGGCTGGCTGGTAGCTTTGGTTTTGGTTTTGGCTCCTCAGTGGGTGGCTGTGAGTACTAAATGTTCGGACATTGTGAGTGAAGCCCTTCCTGTTGTTTGCCCCAGTTCCCGGTGGTCGTGCTTCAGAACGGAGTGAAGATGACGAACGAGCCGCCCACGGGCCTGCGCATGAACCTCCTCCAGTCCTACCTGAACGACCCCATCTCGGACGAGGAGTTCTTCGAGGGCTGCCCCGGGAAGGAGCTGCAGTGGGAGAAGCTGCTGTTTGGGCTCTGCTTCTTCCACGCGCTGATCCAGGAGCGGAGGAAGTTTGGCCCGCTGGGGTGGAACATTCCGTACGGGTTCAACGAGTCAGATCTCCGCATCAGTATCAGGCAGCTCCAGGTAAGCTATGGAGTTGTCTGACTCGTAATCACAACAGAAAGAGATACTTAGTCCAGTGATAATGAACAGCAATAAAGGCGAATGAAAGCTCATCTGTGTTGGTAGTAGAATCCATAGTTCTAGAGTTTAGATTTTGTTCCAACACAAGAAAAAAAGAAAAACTCATCATGAATTTTCAGTGAAACTCGTCGACCTTCATGCATTGGATCATTCATCTGACGAAGGTCTGAGTTTCACTAAAAATTCATAGTGAGTTTTTGTTTTTGTGTTGGAACAAAGTTTAAACTTACAACTAAGCAATAAAGTCATCATAGCTCCAGTATTCACAGACTTACTTCTGTACGTCACTTGGAATGCCCTCATTCTTCTAAAGTTGCAGCTAAGAAAATTGATAGTTAGTTCTGTTGTAGCCTTTCTGAAAAGTCTATGGCAAAATTCTTTTTTTTTAAATGTGACAAATGTAGCAATACCTTTGATTATCTTCTAGTGTATTAATCTCTGATGTAACTGGTTTGCCTTCTCCAGATGTTCCTGAATGAGTATGAGGAGATCCCCTTCCCAGCTATCTCGTACCTGGCTGGCGAGTGTAACTACGGCGGCCGTGTGACAGACGACAAGGATCGTCGCACCCTCCTTACAATCCTCGCAGACTTCTACCGCCCGGAGATCGTGTATGATAGCAAGTACAAGTTCTCCCCCAGCGGGAACTACTTCGCACCACCCAAGGGTGACTACGAAAGCTATGTCAACTTTATCAAGGTATTATATAAAGAACTGTATTTTCATAAGATCATTACTTGAGCTATTGAAATGGTTATGCAGTCAATGGTGCTTTCTCATCTATGATAATATAAGTAAAGAAAAAAGATGAAGAAATGTTGAAGGCGACATCAATTTAGATATATTTTGTCTGCCCTACTTCTTTTAAAAAACCTTGATATGCCAAAAAAAATATTAGATCTGAAGCTTTAGTAGTTTTCATTAATTTGGTCCTAGTTCTTCAGTCTTTTCATTCAGATAAAATAGAATTCTTTACTGAACAGATTATACATCTATGTTCCGTCTTGTAGAATCTTCCCTTCTCCCAACATCCGGAGATCTTCGGCATGCACGAGAACGTCGACATCTCCAAGGAGCTTCTGGAGACCCGGCAGCTGTTTGACTCCATCCTCCTCACACAGGGTAAGACTTAGACTCAAGTCTACAGAATCACTTTTGATATCCACAGAATAAGTCAAGCTAGACTGAATATTAATTAAACATTACAACCTCTTGCATCCATTTCATTGTAAGGACTTTACACAGTATTTTTGACCATGATAATAGTTAATTAATAGACTAATAGACTAATGTATATTTTGTCATGATGTAACAGGTACTTGTCATGATTATGTATAAAATACCAAATTAAAATCGACAATTCCTTTCACCCTTCCAGAGTCGCAGGATACTAGTGGACCTGGTTCTGGTGAGATGTTTTAGTAACTGTGTTAGCAGAAACAAGATTTCTCATGTTGTCCCTGCTTTTCACCATCATGAAAATGAAGAAAATACAGTCATCAAATTTTTAGTAAAAGAGAAATCATGAATTTCAAAATGACAGGCAATATCATATGTTGTCATAATGTCATGTGAATAGTTTCAATTCTGTTTCGAATCTATTGACATCACAGTATCTGTGACCAGTTATAGTGATTTCTCCACACAAAGCTGACAGGGCAGCATGAGAACATGTTTCTGTGTACACGTACAATGTATGTGCACATGTATGTCTTGTCCATACATGTATGTTCTAAACATGACTTGTGTCCTCCCCTGTCAGTGTGCAGCACGGTGGAAGTTCCTGTTTTGTGGTGTCGGGATCACAACTACTAACAAAACAATCTGTTGATAAGGTTTATATTTATGTGCAGTTATTGAGGCCAGCCCTCATGTTTTTCTGTTGTTTGTTACAGTCTTCATGTTTAAGGTTCACATTACTAACAGTTCAAATGTTGATTAGGTGGGAAATTAAGGTTGAAAGGCCCTCAAGCTGGTGTGTGTGTGTGTGTGTGTATGTGTGTGTGTGTGTGTGTGTGTGTGTGTGTGTATGTGTGTGTGTTCTGTTAAGTATATGAATTATATACTCCTGTCCCAATATTGTTGTGTTGTAGGGGGTCAAGGTGCATGAATACTAACTCAGCATTTCTCCATGTTTGTTTTGTTGTCAGTTTGATAACCAGGCCATTAAAGCAGCTCATATACATGTATATGTTTACTCATGTTTGTAAAAAAAATGAACTTGATATGTGTTGTTCCATTGTTATGGTAAATTTGTGAATGGTGCATGCATCATTAAAATCATGGTTGTTAAGATTATGCTTAGCAACAGAGAATATTAAATTCATCATTTTCCAGTAATCTACACATTAAAAAGTCCAAATATTTCAATTTTTACATTAGTCCGCCAACTAATTACCCTGTGCACGCGTTTGAACTTCGCGCTGTCCTAGCTCGCCCGCCGCGATGGCAATGATTGATGCTTTGCTCTGACGTCACCGTTCAGTCCACTGGGAGATCACTGGACTGTGATATGCAAATAAGCGGGTTCGGAATGGTGATGTCAGAGCAAAGCATTAATCATTGTCATCATGGCGGGCGAGCTAGGAGAGCGCGAAGTTCAAATGCGTGCACAGGATAATTATTTGGCGGACTGTTAATAAATCAATTATTTTGTTAGCATCATTTTTACTTTCGCAGTTGGTCAGTCCCCACTGTGAACATGTGAAGTAATGGTCCAGTACTTTTTGTTTCCTTTCAACAACCACTTCTAAGACATTGGCACGCCCTCATGAGTTCCTTTAACACCCCTGCAGGTTCCTCAGGAGGTGGTGTTGCCGGGGGCGGTGAGACGGCGCTGTTCGAGATCGCTAAGGACGTCCTGAGCAAGCTGCCCAAGGACTTTGACCTGGAGGTAGCCCAGGAGAAGTACCCAGTGAAGTATGAGGAGAGCATGAACACTGTACTGGTGCAGGAGATGGAGAGATTCAACAAGTAGGGACAGCTTTTGTTTGTTTCTTCATTTGGTTGGTTGTTTCTGCATTTATTAGTTTGTTTGTTTAGTTGGGTTGCTTATAAGCAGGGAAGATACTGTTTTTATAGTGTCATCTTGCTTAGTTGCTTGAACTGGTAGTCAGTTGATTCGTGACAAGGATAGCTCAAAAAGCAGGAAAAAAATGCATTTTCAAAATTTCTTGTGAACAGTAGTAGACCTTGCAAGGACTTTTTTAAATTTGGGAAATATCCTGATCAAGGACTGTTGTTTGCAATGAGTGGGATATTGTTGCTATGCATCACAGATTTACATGTAAACAACATTTCTTTCCCAAACTGTTGGAAATTATCAGTCTGATTGATAGATGACCAACTAACATGTAAGTACAGATGAGGTACATGTATGTAATATTATTTGACAGTTGTTGGAATACAGATACATGTACAGATATAGAAATGATCCCAGGCTAACCAACATGTATTTCTGTGCTCCCAGACTGCTGGACATCATTCGGTCCTCGCTGCAGAATCTGCAGAAGGCCATCAAGGGTCTGGTGGTGATGTCAGCTGAACTGGAGGGGGTGGCGCACAGCCTGACGGTCGGCAAGGTCCCCGCCATGTGGGCCAAACGCTCCTACCCCAGCCTCAAACCACTGGGCAGCTACATCAACGACTTCCTCAACAGGATCATCTTCCTACAGGTCAGATTCTACATTAGGTTGAGCATGTTATCTGTTGCGAAGTTGAGATTTGTACATACATGTACACTGTGAACCTAGGCTGACCTGTTTTAATAATCAGTAATTTTAAGTGTGTTATAAACAAGTAGTTTGTTTTTAAGTACCATATTCAGCCTTTATATGGCTGCAATGTGCTTGTTTGATCAGTAAACCTTTCATTCAAACCTTTCATTTCAAAGAATGTGAAGACCTTAGAGCCAGTAGTGTATCCACTTGTTTATATGTAAGTTCGTTTGTATCCACTTGTTTGCTTTTAGGTTTAGTTGTAGAAGACCTTACAAAAGTCTATGTACTATGTGTCAGTAAAGATTTCTAGGTATAGACCTGATTTGGGGAATTTCCCAGTGTACTGAACCTGTGTAACTATTTTGTCTCTGATTCATGCTTATGTACACATTACAGTTCACCTGGTTTTGTAACGTCCTGCTTTGCTGTCTCACTGGACATGGATATTTTAGATACAGTACAGACCAATGGTAAACTTAAACTTTGTTGTGTTTTCTCTACAGACATGGATGGACAAGGGGAAGCCGATGGTATTCTGGATCTCCGGGTTCTTCTTCACGCAGGCCTTCCTGACGGGTGCCATGCAGAACTACGCCAGGAAGTACACAATCGCCATCGACAAGCTGGTCTTCGACTTTGAGGTAAAGATTTTGGGCATTCTTTTAGATTGGAGAAGAAACTTGTCACCAGGATTATAACTTTTCATGTATAACTTCTTCAAAATCATCCTAAAAATTTTGCTTTGCCAAACTAATATAACCATTTTCATCTTCTGAATCACTAGGTTCTGTATCTCAGCCCCCCCAAGTCTCTATTTGTTTATCACCTGCTCAGACAGGTGATAAATTGCTTCAGGTGAAAATTGCTTATTAAGCTTAAAATAATCTCTACATATCCCAATGCAGGTTATCCCACGTGAGACGAGCGATTCAGCACCAGAGGATGGTGTCTATGTCATCGGTCTGTTCCTGGACGGCTGTCGCTGGGACAAGAAGAAAGGAGTGCTCGCTGAGCAGGTCCCAAAGATCCTGAACGAACCAATCCCGATCATCTGGGTCAAACCAGCGCTGAAGTCCGAGCTTCCCGACCGTGGCGACTACCAGTGTCCGGTCTACAAGACCTCCGAGCGGCGTGGCGTGCTCCTCACCACCGGACACTCCACCAACTTCGTGCTGATGATCGCCCTCCCCACAGACAAGCCGGTCCAGCACTGGATCAAGCGCGGCGCCGCCATGTTGTGCCAGCTGGACGACTAGAGATTACCGTCACTAGAATAATTTTGCTTGTGGAGTTCACTTTGTTCTTAAGCAAATACGTATGCAGTGAAAAAACTGAGCTGTAGGTGTTCTTTTTCGAAAGCATGATGTCCATTATTACACATTCATAATCGTAAAAGTCACAGAACTCTCCAATATAACTGATATTCTGCAAAGATTATGGAATTGATTCATTGGGTCATTTGTTTGTGTTTCAAATGCAGAGTTCACATGATGTTTCTTATTGCTTTGATGTTCAATGGTACATGTAGACTTGTCTTCTTTTCTACCGGTATATATCCGAGCCAAATGCTGCTGTGCCTGAGTACAAATGAAGTGTACTTCATTATTTGCACCATAGACTTCTTTACCATTATAAAGGAGTGAATAGAGGGGATATCTATATTTCTTGTATATACACACAAAAGGCACAGGCTAAGTTTTTCTTGTATTGAATTGTAAGCTGTTTTTATGAAGGAAATGATATGGATAGCACGAATTCTGTAACTGTGAAACAAAGACCAATTCTACCTTCAGTGCAGTGGTGACATCACATGCAGTGACTTCTTTAAGCATCTTTATTGTACTGCATAGTCACTTAGGTTTGCATTTAGGGAACAGAAAAGAAATTTCTCACCAATGTGTCAAACATTATAATGAAATGTATATTTGTGTGAGCACTTGTACTTTCACTGACTGTAAAATGAAACACAATCTATTTTTGTAGTCAGTAGTATGTCTTGTGTGGTTATATTTTCTATACTTGAACAAGTAACTGTATAAATTCTGGTTTGCTTCTGGAGAATTCTGATATAATGTTGATGTACATATGTATTTTCCAAGACCTTGTGAGATTTTAAACTTCTCTATTGGTGAATAAAGAACACTGGTGTTGTACACTATGTGTCATTGGTCTTACATATTTAGTTACATTGTATGTAAACTAAAGCTTGTTTTAGCAAGCCAACTTCTGAAAGTCATAGAAAAGTGTTGAGGAGGAAAAGTGTGGAATAGGAGCACGACGAACTTTATGTCAGAGCTTGTCTTTTAAGCACTTAAAAGTTTCTGACAACACGTTACTGACCACCCATGCCAAATCAACACACAAGACTGCATTCAGGAGTACATCTTCCCTTTATTTTTTGGAATTTTCACAAAGAAGCAGACGTGGTAGTCCTACGATCTTGGCCGCTCCTTCTTCTCCTTGAACAGGGCGAGGAGTGACACGTTGGCGACCTTCACGACCTTGAACCTGACGCCGGGGATGTCACCGACGGCACGGCCCTTACGACCAAATCCAGAGACCAGAACCTCGTCGTTTTCCTGAGAAAGCAGACATTTTTTTAAAATTGGTCTAAACAAGAAGACCTGATCCATACATTTAACAGCAAATATCATGAAATACACAAACTAAAATTGACCTTGTCTAAATTAACCACTAAAAAGTATTATGTGATATAAAATGTATTTCATGTTCAAAATGTTTCCTGCTCTTGTAACTAAGACAAAGAATGTACCAAGACCCAATGAGCCAGGAGGCATGGTATAATTCTCCTGTGTTGGTCAGGCCCAGGGTTAGTTTCTGAGGCAACTCCCTTTGCTCATTGTCATATAGGAAGGCAATGTGCTGTGACTGGCCTCAAAGTAAGGAAACATAAACCCATTAAAAATGAAGTTGCACTATCTTTGTTGTCACTGGAACTTTAGAGAGGCTGTGAGAACCTACTTTTGATAAGGAGGACCTCCTGTTTCCTGTTTTTTCTTAAGATTTATGAACGGGGTTGCAGAATTCCCCCCAGAAAGAGACACCCCTACGCTGGTTGAAAAGACAGTGCAGGGGCCTAAATCACAGCATAGGGGGTCCAAACCACATTGTAGGGAGCCCTCACTAGAACATGTTGATTAGAGCACTAACTACAGTTGTGTTCACCCACCTCGATGTAGTTGAGGCAGCCGTCGTTGGGTACGAAGGCTGTGATCTTCTTGCCGTTCTTGATGAGCTGGACACGGACGCACTTCCTGATGGCAGAGTTTGGCTGCTTGGCCTCAACGCCACTGAGGAAGGGAAACAATATTCGTGATCAAAACGTGTTTTGAACAGCTGAAAACTTGATTGAGGGGTTCCTCCAAATGGGCATTAAAGAATGTACCAAGACCCAATGAGCCAGGAGGCATGGTATAATTCTCCTGTGTTGGTCAGGCCCAGGGTTAGTTTCTGAGGCAACTCCCTTTGCTCATTGTCATATAGGAAGGCAATGTGCTGTGACTGGCCTCAAAGCAAGAAAACAAACTCATGACAGAGGCTATTGACAGGCTAGACTGTCAATAAGGTTTTCTTCTTACACTATTGACAGGCAAAAACTCATACATACACATACTAGGTTCATAAATACCCGGTAACTTCTCAGTCATGCCTGAATTGTGGGGAGAACGATGAGATCACATATTAGTGCGTGAAGTGAATTTATATAACTGACATGAACTTTTGAAACCCCAGAGCTTACATTTTCTCGAGCACGATGCCCTTGGCATGAGAGGCTCCTCCGAAGGGGCTGGCCTTCACGGCTGTACCCAGATGGGCCTTCTTGAAGGACTTGTCGTGCCAGCGCTGCTGCCGGCGGTGATCCTTCAGCTTACGAGCAGAACGCAGACCACGGGGCTTACCTGTGGGTGGGGTGGGGTGATGGTTACAATCAGTACACCACACTTATTCTTGCACTTACTACAGTCAAACCTGTACAGTACTAGTGACCACCTCTGCAGTTGGATCATCTGACCATAGTGACCACTCTTTGGTGTACTCGATTCGTCAAGTTGATCCAACAACTACCACATAGATCTTCATACGCACACAGGCTTTTAGAAGTTACGGTGGTGAGGGAAAATCAATGTACCTTGCACTTTCTTGGTACTAGTGTGAAGGATTTATGTTTGCCCTGTGATACTGCCACAGAAGTTCTCTACCCCCCTCCCCCATATATCTACGTGAACCATGTTGGAAACAGGACCACCGCACGTGCTGTACAACTTCCCAAATAAACCCACCTTAACCAGCTAAAAACACATAAATTTCAACATCGAATGATTCTACGTAATCCTAACGACCTTTCTACAGTGGTATATCGAATGATTGTCCGTCCTTGACGGAACTCTGGTCACTTTTTGACACAGAAAAATTCACTCACCCATCTTGGATTTTGGGTTCAGGA
This sequence comes from Branchiostoma floridae x Branchiostoma japonicum, assembly GCA_013266295.2. NCBI lineage: Eukaryota > Metazoa > Chordata > Leptocardii > Amphioxiformes > Branchiostomatidae > Branchiostoma > Branchiostoma floridae x Branchiostoma japonicum. The sequence goes on from CM023825.1 coordinate 14,113,448, forward strand.
AAGAGGCCTATCCCAGCATGCTCCACCGCTACGTCATTTTTTGCCATTCCACACGCAAAATAATTATTGTAGATAACATCCCTACTCTGCTTCACGATTGAAATGTAAGATCTTGGTATATTTTGGTCTTACATAACCATATATATTATATGTCATCATCTATATAGAAATAACTAATATGGAGAGCTATCACTGGTTTGATGTTTTTGTTTTCGTTCAGATGCCATTTTATCGTCCACCAAAAGCGACTTCTGTCAGTTTGCAGAAGTACTGCAAACCTGTATCACATGATGCTGTCATCATTCAAGATGGTGGACACGAAATTGACGGTCAGGATGATTTTGTCGTTGTTCGTCGTATTTCTGGCTTCCAGAGCCGCCGCGGAGCAAGTTCCAACAATTATGTGGTCAAGCCAAAGGTAGGTTTTCTACAAATGCATTTTCTGATTTCCAAATAAGCGTACTTTCGTTGTACTATGACAAAAATTGCCAACGATTCAGGTGGAAATTATTGATCACAAAAGGACTAGGTGGGCGGTATCATCCCCAATTATTTCCTTTCTCTACGTCATTTTACTCAACCAAAATCGACTGCTAAGCTAAAGTAGAGTTTAAATTTTCTGACTCAGTGTTATGAGTCTTGTGAAGGTAGATTTTTACTTCTAGGGCGCACTGGTCGGTTCACTATGCATGACCGGCACTTCCACCCCCACCCCCCAACACACTTAAAACAAGTGCTTCTGAAAAAGCTGGCGTTTTGGCGCGCTATCATTGTCACACGTTGTACATATTACATATGCCACTCTGCATCTGCTTGGAGATAACTTTATAGATATGCCACTCTACATCTGAGATGACAATAGTCAGACCATGAATGCCACCAACATCTGCTTGGAGATTAGCAGCGTTATCAAAAGAAGTACATACAGGCTGAGCCAACCATCGAACATGGACTGAAATGGGACCATGGTGACTGTTGTTTCAGATCATTTGCTGCTCTTAATTCGAATAAAGCTGGAATTTCGGCCCGCTATCGCTGTCTCATGTTGTGCACCTTACATGTACATGTATGTCACCCTGCATTTGCTTGGAGATAACTTTATAGATATGACACCCTACATCTACTTGGAGATAACTTTATAGATGACACCCTACATCTACTTGGAGATAACTTTATAGATGCCACCCTACATCTGCTATGAGGTGACTCTGTAGATATGCCACCCTACATCTGCTTGGAAATAACTATAGATATAGATAACGCTGTTCATATATATCATATGTCACCCTAGACGTGGAGAGGCTAGGGAGATGTGCAGTAGATAATTTTGATTTGAATTTTGTCTTTGATGACATATCTTAAGAAAACCAAGTAAAAGTGTGGTAGAGATTTTGCAGGTGACAGAAAGCAAGCTGGATATAGTTTCTGCATTTGTGAAAAGTGTATTTTACACGTGGCAGCAATTCTTAAGTGTATCACCTTCAAACAGTACAATATCAAGATCTGCAGATGTCCATGAAATTGCTTGTTTGCAAGCTGTGTGATATCGAACAGCAATCAAAGAATTTGCAGTGCATTGTTTACCTCTACTAGTTTCACTGAAAATTTTGTCACCTTGGTGATATTTTCCAGACAGTACAGCTTCGCACATTATGGAGAAGGCAATCAATAAGTGATATGTTACAAATGTGACACAAGCATAGAAAGATGTATCTGTTCAAATTGTTTATTGATGATTTACATGTACTTTGAATAAAGGCTAGATTCAGTTTCTGGTTTAATTCATTAGTGAGGCATAGACGTTTGGTAGCAATGGCACAACTGGTATTGAGTGCAATAGCATATTGCACGGTGGCACAGGTTGGTATAGATTGCAAGAGCACAGTGCACGGTGGCAGTGGTGCGCAGACTGCTTGGTGACAGCTAAACTCCCAAGACACATCTGAAAGCCAAAAATATTTCTTGTGTCAACATAACATCCACAACTGAGCATATGCATATTGAAATCTTGCTAAAAGGCTTCAAAATTCAAGGTTTTATGTCCCATCAAGGAGGTTAAACCTCCTTGGTCCCACTCCCACAAAGGACATAATTTGCTCTAACTATAAACTCCTTGCAAAATTTCATTGTTGCTGTTGTTAGAAAAAATTGTGTTTTCAATGCACATTGAAATTACCTGATGAATTTGAGATCAGGCATTTTCGGGTGAACTAGATTGTTAGAATGCACAGAATTGTTCCACCACTAAGGCGACAAAATATGAAAAAATATGAAATATGGATTATCCAGCCAGCAGATTGAGAAGGGGGAGGGGGGCGGCGAAAGCGGTTGCAAAATATTCAGTCTGATTACTAGTATGTGTTCAACAGCGAGTGAAAGCACGATGTTATTGATTGTCCCTGCTCATACTATTTTCAGCTATACTGTTTTGCTCTGAATCTATGCCTAATACTGTTACAATTGCTGATATTTTGCCTCGCGCAAAGATATTTTAACATGGCTTTATAGCTTACCTGCTTCTACGGGATCTGCCACTTTCAACATCAGCGACATCTAGCGACATGTATCAAAACTGTAGCATATAAACAGCGACATCTAGCGACATTTTGCGAAATAGCAGAAACATGGCACGCCATATATGGCATGGCACACCATATATGGCATGAAGCAACGTGCACCGCTAACAAACTCCAAGGTTTACTTCGTATCAATGGCGTTTTGGCCCGCATGGGCCAAAATGCAAAAATAATCATCAAGCATGAAGAAGGGGACAATTTCAGAATATTCTTTCCAAATTGATCTGCAACAAAACATGATAGAATTAATGTTTGTAACAAAATGTAGTGAACTGGATGGATGTAGCCAGATAAATGGTTTAGAATTTGCTTACATTCTAATGATTAGAAATGTGATTGCAAATTTATGACAGGTACACAGGATCCGCACAAAATACCACGAGTCTCTGTAACTTGAATGTTGATTTGCTTGATTCAACGTTTGCAGCTAAATCCAGCTAAATGGATACATAGATACCCTTGTATCATGACTTAGATGAATTTACCTGAATTTACCTGAATTGCAGAGACTTACGTCTCTGCAAAACAGGAGCAAGAAGGCGGATAGCCCTTAGTAGCTCCTATGGTCATCTTCTTCTGTATGTATTCGTCGATTCTGCTCTTAAATCCGTTTATTGTCGTCTGATTCACCGTTTCCGGTGGTAACTTGTTCCATTCCTGAATAACCCTGATACTGAAGAATTTTTTCCTGATATTCAACTTAGCAAGTGGCAATTCCAATTTGAGATGATGGCCCCTTGTGGCATAGGGGTTACTTGCTAGTGTGAATAGATCCTCCAAGTGAATTCCCTCCTTTCCTTTGAGAATCTTGAAAACTTCCAACATATCCCCACGGAAGCGCCTTACAGCCAGAGTTGTCAACCTCATTTTTCTCAGCCGTTGCTCGTATGACAAGCCCCGCAGGCTGGGGATGAGCCTACTCGCCCTTCTTTGCACAGCTTCTAAACTGTCAATATCCTTCTGCAGCCATGGGGACCACACCTGAACGCAGTTTTCCAGGTGTGGCCTCACCATTTGTTTGTACAGCCTGGTGACAACTTCCACTGACTTGTTGTTTATATTCCTCTTGATCAATCCCAACATTCGGTTGGCTTTTTTCACTGAGCATGCCACATGTAGTGAAGGTTTCAATGAATTACAAACATAAATTCCCAAGTCTTTCTCTTCAGTTGATTCTTCTAACAACTGCCCATTCATGGTGATGTTGGCATACATGTAGTAGTAACGTTAGCAGTCTTGAAGGACATTTTGCCAAATTCTAACAATTTCTCTAGACTGGTGCATGCCTGTTGACCATTGCTAAGCATGGGTTGAACTTTTACAGCTACCTCCATGACTTGCCCCCTGCCCGTGCTGGACACAGCCTGTCACCAATCGACCTGCAGCACGACTACCTGGACACCATCCTTGCCAAACGTCCGCAGCTCATCGTACTCTTTATACAGGACAAGGTACAGCCTTATTTCAAGTCCAAAGTTTTGTAGGAGAAAGCAACAAAATTCTCACCTTGAAGGCTTGAACCCTACATGATATGTATGTATATGTAACCCCAAATGCTCTTCACTATGGGTAAATTTTCGCTTTCTGTGGTGCATCCAGAGTGAATTGAAAAGATGGTGACCAAAATCACATTCAATGCCGAAGCCAAGTCAGCAGTTCCTTTACATCACTGTAATATTGTTACTGGAATGATGATCGTGATGATGATGCAAAATACATGTAATTCAATAGCTGATGATTTCATTCCTTTCTCCACACAGTTGAGCCTGGATGACTTCAGCCAGTACGGTGATGTGTACAGCGGCAACAGCAATGGAGGACTCTTCTCCAACCTGAAGGTAAGTCAGACAAGTGTCAGGAAATAGTTGGTTACTAGTACAATACTTTACTACTGTAGGTAGACACTCCTATGCATGTACATACATACATACTAGTACACATTCTTATGAATGTATATTGTGGATGTATATTAATTCAATACAAGTGAAATAGATCTACTTCAGTGAGGTAAACTGACTCATGAAAACTTGTGACTCCCAAAGTGAAGTGTCCATCCTTTTGTTCCAACCTCCAGTCCTCCATGGACCACGCCTCCTCTTCCCTGGTCCTGGCCACGGAGCTGCCTGCCTCCCCCGGTCTCCATGGCAACCAGGTGGCGGCATACCTGGAGGGTCGGGTGGACGGGTCGGTCATCCCTGTGGAGCTGAGTCTGACGGAGATCCGCACCGACGGGAAGAAACTCCAGCTGGACAAGAACTGTCTCATCCGCGTGCAGCTGCCGCCCGCTGAAGGGTAGGGCAGTTAAAGTTTCTTGTTTGATTAATATACCGTTTTCATTGATTGATGGAAGTAGCCTCTGACCTCAATTATATTTCAATATGTGCACATTTCATCCTGTTTCCATTTCTAAAAGTCTGAATGAAACCTAAGATACATGTTTAGTAGTATACCTTTACAATAGATGCTCTGAATAAATCGGGGAAAATTTTCATCATTGCATTCTTTCCTCCCAGGTCAATTGAAGAATCCCTGAAAAGAAACAGTAAGTGTAACTTTCACATTACAGTCTATTTGAAAACTATTCTCTGGTGAATTTATTGGGCAGAGAATTTCGTAACTAGCAGATGATTGCTGAAAGTTTGGATAATAGATTGGGCTTAGTAAACAAACATACAGGAGGAACAGATTCATACTATTTTAGGGAAATTGAAAGATATTTATATAGTTCACAGTGAAAATGAATAGCCCCAGAATGCTTATGTAAAACTCTGGTATTCCTTTGTCATTGTCTTGTACATGTATAGTTGTACTGAAATCAGTAGCTAGAAAGTACATGTTTCTGTGCTGATGATGTAAATTCTGAATTCCCAGATGAAATCATCGGCTCTGTGATTAAGAGTCTGCCGAAAGAAATCGACTTCACCATTCTTCTCACTGCAAACAGGCCTTCAAAGGTAAAAAAATATCATTATATCACTGGTAATGTGACAAGATTGCTGTTATTTCATGAGATTGCATGTCTCTACTATAGATACTGTAGCACTTAAATTTTGTAGCATAGAGAAAATGAAGAGTTGCAGTATCTTTGAGTACATTGTTGAAACAATAATACATGTTGTAGCACAATGGAAGACAGAACATATTTTTGCAGCTGGGATGAGGTTACATTGAGAGGTTCCTGCAAAATCTGTCAACTCATGAACAATGAAAAATTTCAAAATTAGACTATCTGGATATCCCTATTGGACTTAGGAGTACTTTTTATTCCCTTTTTTTTTTTACTTTTTCAAACACAGGTGTCCGTGGTGTTACCTTCCCATGATTCCCTGTCCTCTGGCCGCCATCTTCTTGCCGACCTTGATGCCATCGACGATTCGACCTTCACGTTCATCAACGCGACGAAGGACAGCTCCTGCGCTGTGTACCTGTACGCAACAGATGTGAGCTTCCTGGTGGCCAAGCTGGACGAATCAACTCCTTTTGAGGACACAGTGAACCTTACGGGTGTGGCCCCCAAATCACCCACTGTCACCTGTGCAAATGGCACCGTGCAGTAAGTTCTTTATCATTTCTAATGGATATTGTTTCTTTGACATACGGAAATGGGATGGTACAGTACTAGTAAGTTCTTTGTCATTCCTATTGGATATTGTTGTGAATTTATGCATATGAAGTGATCTTTATTTTTTGTTGTTTCCATATTAACAGGTTGGCCTTGAAGTACGAAAATGTCGGCAACCTCAAAAGCCTGGACTTGGTGTAAGTTTGGAGAGCTTTTTATATGCTGTGACTTCTATAGGGATATGTTTCCCTATAAAGGATGAATCATTCATATGCCATGTGTTCAGTGATCTGTTGCTGTGACCAGGCATAAGATTTAGCTTCTGATTCAGTAAGAGAGACTGTTTCTCTTGTGTAGATGATTAAATAACCTGTCTGTTTCAAATGAAAGATCTTGTGTTATGTAAGAGTAGTTAGATATTGAGCAAAACAAGAGTGGTGGCTATAAGTTTAAAACATAAATCCTCCACTTATAAAAACTGTGTTTGAGATAACTCCAGTGTAGCACCCCCAGGTATGCACAGTTTAGATAAGCAGGAGTGAATTATACTGAGAGATGCTGCATTGGAAATCTCTTTTGATGTAGTTTTTCAGTGTGCTGGATATGTATGACCTGGCAGATAAATGTTAAAAGCGATTAGTTAACACTAACTAGTGCAGAGTTAAAACTTTGGTCCAACACGTTTTTGCACCTCCAGCATCCCTTTTGACGTCACCAAACGCCAGTGGTCGCTAGGCAACATCACCCTGCAGTACAACTACCAAAGTGATCAGCAGACCGTCCGCGGCTCCGACATGCTGGTGCCGAAGTTCACGGCGACTCCCCGCAAAATGTCATTCCACTGCGACAAGCCCAACAAGTTCAAAGAGTTGAGCACGGACAAGGACAATAACACGAAAGGGGTCATAACCTTTCAGGGGTTACAGGTCAGTTGTCTGTCGAAGCCACGACGCGTCTTTATTTGGTTCTCGGACTTTTGAAAGTAAACATCAAGCAGGAGGATAATACTGTAATTCACTTTGTCTTCACGGTAACAAAATTTCACGGTCTTAGGAAAATGGATATGTTCACAGAATTTAATCTTCATGGTGGTGACAAGTGCAGGGAGGGGGGCGAAAGACAAATAATTTAATAACGGTAATGATAAGTTCAGGATACAGAGGTGACCGTGAAAACTGTGAACATTTTTCACAGAAAATGTGTTTCCTACTTTGTTGTCATTTTTTATGCCCCAGCTCACTTTCACTACCTTCCACCCAGGTCCAGCCCGTGGACATAGTAAACGGAGCGTTCTCGGACGCTAATGAGTGCGTGGGGTTCTTCACGGCGCCGATCTGGATGGGCCTGCTGACCTCCATCATCCTCACGCTGGTCCTCGCGTTCGGCATGATGATGATCATGTCACTCAAAACCATGGACCGCTTCGACGACCCCAAGGGGAAAACGATTAGTGTCAACGTGGCAGACTAGCAGTAGCAGACGTAGTGGTGACGTGTGGGGGCTATATCATGTTGACTACTTGGTTTGGGAGTGGAGTTTTTGTACTAAATAATAAACAAACATCAACGGATATTTTCAATGTGGCAGATCAGCAGACATAATGGGGACGTGTGTAATCAATCAACATGGAGACATCATGTTGATTACTTGGTTTGGGATTCCCTACCAGAATAATTAGTAAACGATAAATAAACATCAACAAAATATTTTCAATGTGGTAGAAACAAGTAGTGGGGTTAATGGTGGTCTGTGAGAAGAAGTTACATGAAGGCGCATGTAGGTTACACTGCCTTGCAATATTCAAAGGAATAGTCCTAAGTTTTACCTCCACTCCTTTTTTTAATGTTGTAGTTGAAGGAATGCAAACCAAGTAGTTAGTTTGGTATGGCCCTAGCTGGATTATCTGTATATGTTAGCACCTGAGATGTGTAGAAAAAAATACAATCAGATCAGAACTAAGCAAATTATTGCAAAAGCATTGTGTAAGAAATAGCTACAGACTATAGTACATATTAAGATGTTACATGGCAATGGTCTATGTGATTTATCTAAGTGTTGTCAGTGTAATAGTGTAAAGTGTCATGTGAAGGTGTTGGTACCTGTAAGTGGTGTAAATTGTAATATATGGTAATGAACTGGTGAATGATAACCTCTAAATTGATGCTGCTGGACTAATCGTTGGTTGACGGGTTATTATGAAAATTCCTTTGTCATGAGTCATCACCATTGCTACTTCTTTTCTTAGATAAGCTGCGAGTCCAAGACACAAACGATTCTCCATTTTGAAAGAGGCAAAAGCCACCTGAAGGTTTCTTGACACTAATCTGGCCAATCTCTCACTCATTCTTCCTACAAATCTGTTTTAGTCAACTCTTCCTCATAACAGAACTTGCAGGATACTGGAGATTCTGTTTCTTAGTGACCTGCAGGTTGTATTAAAGTAAATCAGATGGCAATCCCATTAAATGTCCACTTTGCTTTGTTTGGAACATAAGTTTAGGAAGCAATTTGTGGATATTGACTCTGCTCTAAAGATGTATGTCATGTGTGTACTATATAAGGGCCACACTTGGAGGAGAGAGAGTTGTTATCATGTCGTTGTCAGTTAAAATGCATCAATAGTCGTATGGAAGTTGTGTCTCCTGAAATCAGGCAACATGGTGTATTATGTCTTAGAAGAAGGAAGAACATGTGAAAAGATGTAAGAAATCATGCATGTGGTCTAATGTGAAAATTTGTCAGTATTTATGGTGATTATTTTGTTGTACTGAATTAGAATGTTTTATTCATTTTATACTGGATACAAATTGGGATTTAGTATGAAGATGTAAATGTAACATTCCTTTTGGGGGCATATGTGATGAACTATTAAGCTGTTGCTTGAAGATATATGTCATTCTGTTGTTGTTGGAAAGATGGAATGTTAGACTGTATAAAATCAGCTACATTTGTACCTGCCCTTCCAGAATCCTGTGAATTTGAAATCTGCATGTTAGAGGGGCTCTATACATGTAGGTTATTTCGTTCTCCAATGATGCAAGGGATTGGCTAGTTCTGTGCAACAGATTCATGCTGTGCAGAATACCAACACAATATGGAAAACAAAGGCAATATTGATGCAGTTCTTTTGCTCTTTATTGGTATTTGCCAGGAAAATTTCCATTCTTAAGCATTTCCAGTTTTAGGGTCAAAGTGGTGCCAGTATTCGAACTTATCAACATCTTTGTACACCTAAAATCTGAGTTTTAATCAGAGAAAGCACTTGAGTACATTGACTGGCCAAAAGCATCTACTAGTACTATATTTCCTGTGGGTGAGTGGTGTCTGGTTGTTTCTCACCAGGTACGCTCATAGTAGCAGTAATACAGCTTGTGGTTGCGACCATCACCACCATCATACGGGTGGGATCCCCCGGCGGTGTCATCGTTGTCGGTATTCTCATCATCCCATAGGAAGTACTCTTGGGTAACTCGCATGTTCTGCACCTGTTGTACATACAGTGTAGGTATAATGTACGTGATGTAGTAGTTATAAATCAGACTAGAAAGGTAACATTTGCAAAAGAAATGCCAATCAAATGACTGCTCTGTTTATTGTTACTCAAACACATCCATATATAATATATGGTGACCAGCCCCTCCAGCTCTATCCTGCTACAAAGTGTAACCCTGCTACAGCACCAGTTACCATGGCAACAGCCATCTAATCCGGGTCATTGACTTTATTTGGAGAAGAAGAGGAAGAAGAAACAGCAAAAACACTATTTTCCTTCTGCAAAGGTACATGTAAACGTAATAGATAATGTAGACAAAACATGGTCTTATAAAATCTAGTGACTGTTAATTCACATATTGAAGCCTTGCTATGCTGCCCATCGACTTGCCAATAGCACTAGATGATAAAAAGAATGCTTTCTACACGTAACTACGTGCATTTCTGTTTGTGTTAAAGTTGTTTTCATCCTACATGGATATAAGTAATGTTTTCTCTGTCTTTTGTCCCACTCCATCAGTACTTACCTGCTGGCATCCATATGAGGAGGAGCGGAAAAGGTAGAAGGGACGGCGGGATGGTAGGAAGATGCGAGTCGAAGTGGAACCATCATTGCGGCAACAGAAGTACATCTGGGTGTTCTCGCTGTAGACTCCATCAGGGTAGTACCCACTCACAGTGTTGTCATTGCCCCTGTCTTCATCATCCCAGTACACATACCCTGATTGGAACCCTGTTGGAAATGTATATGACATACATAGTGTGTATAAGTGTCAGTGATGTAGGATTCTCGTTTGAGGTACTGTCTTTGTGTTCCTTCATTCAAACAATTGCAAGGTTAGCAAAATTGTAACCCTTTAGAAGTCATCTTCAAAGATGTCAAACCTGAGACCAAACTGTAAGGTTTGAACCACTCACGCCGGGAAGGACTCTTGTTCTTTTCGATAAGTGTGGTGGGATATTTAACGTGATCAAGGTGTGGCTCTCTTTAAGCACGGGCCCTCCGGCTTTACGTCATATCCGAGAGTACATTCCTAACTGAAGCTAGATACTCATTTTCACCAGAGTCAAGTGAGGAAATAGGTGTTAAGTGCCTTTCCTAAGGACACAACAATGGGGCCTACCGGGGATTCGACCCCAGAACCTTTTGGATTCTGAGTTAACAACCCTAACCACACGACCACCAAGGCAACATGAATATTCTGTGAAACATCCAGCATGAAAGGAAGACATACCGCTTGGGCAAGTCCCCCTCTTGAAAATACAGTATTTCCCCCTTGGCCAGCTACCGCTCCCATGAGAACTGTAAGTCTGTTTGACAAAAACAGAATGTTTTCAATATTTGTGGGTAATTGCTGGGTTAGAGTCTTAACCTAAGCATGTAACGTTAACGTCAGAAAAAAATCTAATTTATATGAAACAAGAGACTATATGAAACAAAAAGGTACCATTTGCTAGCCAATGGATGCCAAGATGGCCCTGTTCTGTTTTCTACATTATCATGATACTGAAATATTTGAAGTGAGCGTGGCAATACGATATACGTATAGTATACGGAAGAGACATCGGTGGCAAAATAACCCAGATTTTTTCAGGATACCTAACCTAAACATAAACATAACGCTTTGTCATACCTTCATGCAAAACTTCTGGATCATATGGCCGCTGTAACAGGTGCTGCTAGGAAAATGCAGCCCACTACTCCAGCCGTTGAGGGAGGCGCCATCCGCGTCTTGGTAGCGCTGACCTGTGCGCCAGGTTACATCTGTAGCTACCGGACATCCTGTGCTGGTCATCGGCAGTCCGTAGGTTCCAGTAGGCCATTCTGCGGCAGCATCAAAAACAACAAAAAGATTAGAACAAACACTAAGATTGTTTACTGCTTTTGACCTCGAACATGATTACAACACATACATCGTACGATGAGCGTACAATGATTTTTTCCCGCGACGATATAACCGTATGTCGAAGGTTTGAGAAGAAACGGGTGCACTGAAATAGTTCTTAAACAAACCATTGGCTTATATGTGACCGGGGCTTAAGGTGAGACTAAAGCCATGTCCAAAAGCTCCAATCTGAACTTATGTTGAGTAAAACATCAAAGCGTCTTCAGCAGATTGACATGGTTACAGCTTTTTTGATTGATGTTAGCCATTCAGTAAATGAGCCATTGCCTAATGACAGGTAAGAACAAGCGATTTCAACCTCTACTCTCACATCTTTACAAAGGGTTTGCTGTCTTTGTCACGTGGTTTCAGAAACAGACCCTTTCTAGCTGTAGAATAATATGGTAAAGAGAATTTAAGTACGGGTGTGCAGCGACACACTGGCAATACAATTTATCTTTGTGTCTTGCAACAGGTCTATCCCATGTAAATGACAACCTCACCTGTCAAGTATGGTCGCAGGAAAGTCTCTTGTTCCTCTATCTTCCCCTTACCCTCATTTAGTAGGTATGTTGTCTCGCTTGATCTCCCCTTGAGGTTGAGAGCAGTGGCAATGGCAGCATATCCGCACATCTCCAAGGAGAAGATGTACTCAGCGAAGTTCTTCACCTGACAGTTGTCATGAGAATGAATATATATATATATATATATATATATATATATATATATATATATATATATATATATATATAATATATATATATAGAGAGAGAGAGATAGATAGATAGATAGATAGATAGATAGATAGATAGATAGATAGATGGATAGATAGATAGCATCATGATCAAACAAACAAACATAAACGTTTTTAACCGCATGATGCATTCATTGGCAGCTGTGTAAGTTTTGTAAGGGCCATACAATCTTAAGGAAATATGTTGGGAAAGTCTCTTGAGCATAGACACCATTTTATCAACAAGATGAGAAGGAAAATTATTATCTTCCTGAAACTGCTGGTTCCTATATACGTGACAGCATGCTTACCTGAGTCCAGTACTGACTTGAAGTATCATCCATTCGAGCCTCAAAAATGAGAAAAAGAGGCGTCCGTCCAAACACACCCAAGCTGCCCATCATCATGTCGTGCATGTGAAAGAGGATCTGTGGCAGAAACAGATATATCAAAATGGAGTCATTTTAACTCGATCAAGAGCCAGCACCGCATCTTTTTGGCTCATTGCATAATCACGTTTGCCAGGAAAAAGGATCATGCGCAAAGAAAGAATAAGTAGTCTATTAATGAAACTTTACTTATAATACATTTACTGCAGAGATCAGTGGTCATGTACATCACAAGTCTACAATTATTTTTCCATATAAAGGGAAGGGAAAATGTAGCTAGAGGCATTCACAGTTACGTTATCACAAACTCAGGTATAACCAATGGAAGTGTGAACATATTTCTGAAATGTTTCATTACTGAAAAAACAGTAAGAATTCCTGATACATAAGAATATGTATCAGTGGATGAAAATTGAACTCACCTCTTCAACCCCATCTGATGAGAAACTAAGCACGGCATCGGCCCATTGTTGAGCCCGAAATGTCGGCTGAAGCTGTCCATTCCCGTCAAGACTTAGCCTCTCGTTCAAGTAGTGCAGCAGGTAGCGGAGCCTCTGTTCTGCACGTCCGTACAGAACAACGCCTTCCACCCACTGATTCCCCACCTGCACTTCCGCGTGTAGAGCGCTGACCGCTGAGGAGAGTTGGTCGATCTTCCCTTCTAAGTCGTCCAGCTTTCTGTTGATGTCTTGTAGCTGAGCGAGCGACTGCTGACCATTGACCATACCATAGATGAATCTGCCGGCCCCGAAAATGGCAGTGAGCCATAATCGTGTGGGGTGCCTTGGGGGGACTTTACTGGTACCCTGGAAGAAAATGTGGAAGGAAGATTACTTTACTGCTACGATAGAATCATCACGATAAGACATTGTCTGGTTCTATGAAGGAGTAGATTGTAAAAAAACTCCTCTTGCAATGCACATCAGTATGTCCACATGTATTTAGATGATTCTGTTGTGTATTGGCTATGATTCTAGAAAAATATGTGCAAATTGGTGTCGCAAATCATGACGATAGTAATCAGATATTTCCAACTATTGCATTTTCCTCAAGCAAGATTTTGACAATACGATGTGCATTTTGTTGAGCGTTGGTATCTGTGTGCCTTTGCGTGGGCCGGGATGAAAGATTCAAATATACAAATGGTTGGATATCTTCATATTACAGCTTACCTGCCCATGGGCATCCATCTTGGCCTCTTGCGACACCTTCACACCTGAGTGGAAGTATACCAAAAAAGCTATGTAAGGCGGAAGTATGTTTTTGTCAAAGTTAGTCGCAAAAGCAAGGGTTACGTAGTGATTTATGCAGAGAATTTTTGAAGATAGATTTGTTCTCGATGTAGCCACACATCATCACCACTTGAAATATAAAAGTCCGTAAAAAATATAATTATAAGAGATTACCAAAGGGGAAAACAGGTAGAAAGCTATTGCTTACTGAAATAAGCATACGGCTCTTATTAATTGAATTTCTAAAGATTACGAGGGCAAGGTATTCATATAAAACAAGGAACAACATAAAATTCTATTCCTGATAGTTTTGCCAAAAGAACCAACAAGCAAATTTTGAATGTCAACGGTATGAAGCACAAAAAAAGTAGGAGTAGAACCATGCCTTGGGATGGTTAAGGTAATTATGGTGGCCTTTCTTAATCAAATGGTCAGCGCTTTATTGTATCTGAAGTATAGATTCCCTTACCGGTGCTGTGCTTGTCGTCGCCGTCGAAGACACAGGACCAGCGCCCTTTGACGACAGCGAGGTGAGTGTCTGGCAAGCAGGTCACAGAGTAGCAGAGGCTGCGACGCCTGGCGCATGCGCAGTTGACCCCCTTTGTGTCAGATGCCCACTGATCCCCATGCTGGAATTAACATGGAAATGAATTATGGGCTATCGACATTCCTAAGTGAGGCAATGTGGTCATTTTCATCATTTTTAGAAGTCACAAATAGAGATGGGTAGAGCTATTCTTGTCCAACATGTACACTTCTTTTGTAGCCAGCAAGTACAGGACGGCCCAAGTTCATATAATGTTGGACTAAATGAAATGTACATAAGGACACATGGTCAACATATGGTCGTCCAAGCTACATTCTTCGCCATGTTCAAGTTTATCCAATGATATGTATTATATAAACAAGACATCTAAAAAGTGTCCCCTACACCAGTACGGTGCCTGTCCAGTTACATGAGTTGATATTCTGAAATCTTAAACGATCATACCTTGTGGCTTGCACAGCCTTCAGAGACTTGGAATCCCCTTTCTCGCAATTCATCCACTGAAATGAAGGGCGAAAAGCAAACAAAAATGAATAACCCATCAGAACCCATTGCGATATTTGTCAAAGTCCTCTTGTTCCTTGACACATAACACACGTATGCATTATGTTCAAGAGAGGTATTCATATTGATCTTCATTTCATGTTGCAAACACCAATGCGTACTTCTAGATCTGTTAAACTAACCTAGCTCTATGGCGATATAAAACAATGTATCAAATGTTGTTCCCATTTCTTACCTGGAGTTTTCTCCAAATTGTCAGCTGAGGCCCAACCTGCACCCACAAGGAACAGGGGCACGAACAGCACAAGCAGTTTGAGTGCTGTCATATTTACCTGGAGAAGTCACAATAGAACAAACGAAAGATACCAATGATACGTCGATGAAGGTTAGACACCCGGGTAAAATATTATGTACAAGTTAATGAAATAAATCAAGCAACTGGATAAATTCTCTCATGTGTCACACCTTTCAGATAGCGTTCGCTATCTTTCATTAGTGACTGAGTCACTGAATTTCCTATGTTGCCTATAAACAACACAACTTTATGTCTTTCTGGCCTCAACTAGATGTACATGCCTTTTTATATAGGTATAACACGTGTTTTTGTATTCTACAAGATAGAATCTAAAGAGCCATAACACCCGCTTCTTCTGTTGAGTACCCATTTAAATTGAGGTGGACAGCAAATATCTCCAGTATCACTGATATGTCCAAGCCGCTCGAACACATTCTATGTCTAATGAAAGATGATCTTCCTGTACAACACTTAAACAGGACTAAATTTGTTTTGAAGATACAATATAGCAAGAGTACTAAAGCTGCGATCATACTGCATAAGTTTGATATGTCCAACGAGCAATCAAGGCACTGTAACATAGCAGTCTTTCTTACTTCTTTTTGGAGATTCACAGAACAACTTTCAACTTTCGGGGCTGCTACAAAATCAAGAAGGTAAAAAAAAGGGTCTTACCTCCTCTTCTTGCCGACTCGATCGCAGACCACACCGACTGCTGGCTCTCACCGAGCCTCCTGCTGTTGGGGGAAAAGTAGCAATCTTATGTAGCAATCCCAAGTGTTTTCAAAATATCAGTGTTGCTTACATAGTGTGAATATTGTGCTTGCCTACCACTTAACAGGTTTATTGAACCTTACTTTGATGTGAATCTAATAAAACGTGCCTATCAGACATTTTGCAAACAGCTTCGAATTCTGTTCACGTTTTTTGCGTGTCAGCAAAGATATTTCTGAACAAGCAATTTTTACGGCGTGCGGAGCTGGACGGACTATTTTCGAGCTATTTTAAAGACATGTTGTATGTCGAAAACTAGGGCATAGTGGAACAAATTGTCAAGGATCCAAATTCATGTTTGTTACTAAATAAATAGTCCTTTGCTGATTTCATGATTTGACAATTAAAGTCAAACGCGCTTTGTATACCATCTAAATACAGACTGGGCAAGACCGTTGCGAAGCCGCCAGTCGTCAATTGTTTGAATTACATCAGAATGCATCTCACGAATGTATCGCTACCAGATGTTGCTACTAAGATAACAGCTGTCAAAATGTGACTGTTCTAGTCACAACTCTAAAATCAACAGCCCATCTTGAAATGTCTTAAATACTAAAAGATACGTGCCCTTATCTATCATTTTCGTGGTAAGACCAGACATGGCATTCCTATTCGTGTCAGCAACGTCATTCTATTTTGAAGTATATGTATGTAATATATGTTTAACGTGCACATAAGAGACAGATGGTGCCTCTTGCCCGTGTAGTATTTCAACTTAACTGCCGGGATGCTGAAGTGGTTGGTAAACTCTGTCGTCTTCGTGTAAAATATCAGCACGTTGACTCTTTTAAGTTGAATAAACATATTTGGATATTGCAAACGTTTTTGTATGTTGCCTCCTCAAAGTTTTTAATCAAATGTGTAACACACTTTGAGGAAATGGTTGTACCAGCAAGATTTTCCATTTCATGTTCGGCCGATCAAAGTGAACAATAATCATTAGCTTTGAGCGTATTTTACCGACATGGGCCGCTAAAAAGTGTATCCATCAAAGAATTAAGTACCTGCAATGTCCTGTATTTTCATCCATATTCACTTTAATTTTAATTCACCATATACTTCAGTGTGCGTTTAGGCGTGACGGAAAAATTGAAGTGTTTACTTGCTATTTTGCACTGTTATATGTTGACTCTTTGCTGAAATTGGGCGAGGCGTACCGGAAATTTGACATTCCAAAACGGAGAGCACTTCATAGATATAAAGAAATTCAAGGGGCGTCCTTGTTTGCTGTCAACTCATGGCAATAAGGAAATTCTTATCACACTTGACACACTTTAAATACACATGTACGTCTATTGCATCATACACCTATGACCGAGTAACCTTTTCCCATAGGATAAGTATAAGGGTGTCTCTAAATGTAAATGTATGTCGTCGAAGTTATTTCGAATTCTTTATTTCGCACGTAAATAATAAAAACAAATTCAAAGCAAAATACACAAGAAGAGTGTGCTGGGGGAAGGCACAGATCAATTTGGTCTATCCGAGGCCTTCCCCCAAAACGTAAACAAGCAAGCCAGTAACTAACAAAAACGATAAATAGAAATAACAATACTTGCACACCTTGGTCTTAACGCCGGACGTACCTTAATCGACAGTGTTTTATTGTGTCTGAAATATCAATTTCCTAGATAGAGCTGTTTTTGTCGTCGTCGTCGAAGAAAGAGAGAGAGAGAGAGAGAGAGAGAGAGAGAGATGAACACCTATAAAAGGATAGTACGCAGGAGATACATGTTGTAACCTATGGCAGATATCTATCTGGAATAAGACACTATAAAGTTAGTGAAGTGTGATGTTCTTCTACACCAATACTCCCCTCCCAACGACGAAACAAGTTACACAGTTCTGACTCATCTACACATAAAAAAAATTAAAGATACATGAAAGTAATGATGCTGGTCACGTTGAAATCACATCAAAGAAAATAGTAATTGAAATTGTCTGGCACTTCATATTAGCCATTGCCAAGGAAGCAATTTCGTCATTTACTCCTAGACTCATCATAACTGCCAATTTCAAGAGAGAAAATGTTTCCTAATGAGCACACGTACAAATGTATTGAACCAACGACAGCACAGCGTCTTTTCGATGAGTAAATCTATAGCATCAACATAGAACAAGCTGAACTATAAAATAGGGGTAAGCTCTCTGATGTTGCTGATCATATCCCTACATCAGTACCTAATATAAGCTCCAGAGCAGACCTTTCACAACCATGGCCGACGGTCCAACCTCAGACGTGGCACCAGGAGGCATCACAGGCTGCACAGGCGGTTTGTCTCACAGAGACGACATGAGGTCAGCATTTCCGCCCACCAGATGCTGGAAAACTGCACAGGAAGTTGACAGTGATGGATACAACGAGGACGATGATTATGGCTGGTCTGTGAAGAATGATGCTGCAGCGGGAAGTGGACAAACAACTGGTGCCACCTCTTCAGCTGATGTCGATATTGAAGCATGCGAATCAACCCAAACCACCCCTGTCTCTGTTGGTGATGTTAGGAACACACGTAACATTCGCCACCCATCTGATGCCCTCCCTCCAAATACCATCAGCGCTAGAAACGCCCACAGGGATCCAAGCCCTAAGTACAACCAAAACATCCCAAATTCACAAAATCCGAATTCACTGTATCTACCAAATGCCCCAAAACAGCACCCTAACCCTAACCCTAACCCTAACCCTAACCCTAACCCTAACCCTAACCCTAACCCTAACCCTAACCCTAACCCTAACCCTAACCCTAACCCTAACCCTAACCCTAACCCTAACCCTAACCCTAACCCTGAACCCGCTTTAGATTCAGACAATCCCTGCATCCAACCAGAAGCGGCTTCATTTCAGGAAGATGATGAAACCACCTCTGGGCCAGCTGCGGCTGATGGCGACCCCTTCACCCAGCCATATGCTGTTAGATACCGGGAAGAAGACGATGGTTTGGATATTACGCCGTACGCTGTTGCCTACATGCGTCAGAATGGCACCGATAGCACCGAACAGACGGACACAAGAACAGGCAGCAACAACGACACCAACGTTTCAGCGTTAGGTGGGAACTTGCAGGATAGTGGGCAGGCGCCCATGCAGAACACAGTGAACCCGAATCCGATGTTCGCGCAGAACACAGCGAACCCGAATCCGATGTTCGTGCAGAACGCATTAAACCCGAATCCGATGTACGTGCATAAATCACAGAACCCCAATCCACCTGACGCTGTCCAAGAAGCAGGTTGTGGTGAGACACATGAATATTTCATAGTCGATTTCACTTGCGTGTGTTTGAGTGTTTGAGTGTGTGTGTGTGTGTGTGTGTGTGTGTTTGAGTGTTTGAGTGTGTGTGTGTGTGTGTGTGTGTGTGTGTGTGTGTGTCTGTGTGTCTGTGTGTCTGTGTGTCTGTGTGTCTGTGTGTCTGTGTGTCTGTGTGTGCGTGTGTCTGTGTCTGTGTCTGTGTGTGCCTGTATGCGTCTGTGTATTGGTGATGGGAGTATATATGGCAAATTATAATCTATATACTGCGATTGCTTGAATGGCTGTCAATTTTGCTTTGTTGTATCCATTGCTTTTCTCTAAATGCGTCATGAAAGACAGTTAATTTTTCAGTGTGTAGATGTCGCTGGGTTTGCGCTGCTGTAACCACTACCGTCGTTCTGGTGTTGTTGATCCTCGTCGGGACCCTTGCCGGATTGTGTCTCTATAAGAGCAAACAGGACAGTCAAAAGGCGAGCCTGTATCTTTTATTCTTCTTATCTTCCTACCCAATTCTTATTTCTAACTACTACAAGAAGGTTTTTAGATACGTAACATGTGCCTTCTATGCTTGATTGTGTCACAGCCTGCTTGAAAATCGTACGACAGCAAAATCGTACCGACGACCTACGGCGAATATGACCAGACCCTAATCATCGACATTCTATATCCTCCCCACAGCCGACACAACCTGTGGACACTGCCCACACCACTGGTCAGTCTACTCTGGACACTCCTTTCGATCTCTTGCTGAATCAAACGGTGAGCTGCGTTGCTTCTTTTGTCCTGTTGTCGTCTTTTCAGACTTTTCCAATAAGTTCTGTGCATCATGGACCTAGTTCTCTGTCCTATGAGATATGAAACACTAATTTGATGTTTGTCTGAATGGTTATTCATTGACAGAAACGTTCAGTAAATGGGCAGACAGCACCCACACTTCCCTCAACCTCCACAACCCCACAGGATGCCGCCCGGTCATCAACCTCCAACAACTCACAAGGTAACTGTTCTCAATACGAAGGTGGCAAAGTGGCCATGTGGTAAGGCTTGTGAATCTTCGGGTTTCGCATAGCTTTATATGTTGAACTGTTTTATAAACGATAGATCTAGTGATAGCATAGCTTTATATGTTGAACTGTTTTATAAACGATTCTAACTAGTGATAGCATAGATTTATATGCTTAACTGTTTTGTCTCTTCCTATGTTCACTATGTACACTACAGGTAGTGATATCTTACCTTTAGTCTTTGACGTAATAGTATAACTGCTTCTTGTGGGCAAGAACATGCAAATAGAGATCATCATCATTAGTAATCAGAGGACTGAGTAACACTGTACTATTGTACTACCACAGCAAACGTCAAATCGCAGCCAATCGTGTTTGGTGGAAAGGGAACGTCACCCGGACATATGAAAGATCCCATCGGAGTGGCAGTATCTGCTGACAATAAGATATTTGTCGCTGACGTGGAAAACAAACGCGTCCAAGTCTTCAGCATGAACGGCGCCTTCCTTCGCCTCTTCCCAACGAAAGTGCCGGGCGGAGATGACCAAGCAATGTACCCCACCGATGTGGACATTGATGAAGAGGCTCGTATTTGGGTGGTGGGGAAAAACAACACTCACCGCGGCGGTGTGCGTGTGGTACAGTACGGTACGGACGGCCTCCCTGTGACCACGTTTGACGTGAAACGATTTGCCTGGTACCCCAAAATTGCCGTGAACGCGCGCTATAACACAATCATCGTGATATCAAGTAATAAAGTGTTCAAGTTCAAACCAGACGGCTCGTTTGATGGAAGTTTTGGCAAGGAAGAAGGCGCCGGACTGCAGTACGTCACATCAGACATCGACGGGAATATCATCGCCACGAACATTTCCCTTCCCGGCGTCCAGGTGTTCGATCACAACGGACATCGTCTATTCTCGTTCCGCGCTGTCAGCTTCAGTATGCCTGCAGGCATTTGCATGGACCCCCAGGGTCGCATCATGGTGGCTGACTGGGGCACAAGACGGGTGGACATGTTCACAAGTCGCGGGGAGTTTGTCCGTGTGGTTGTGAACGTTACAGACCCGTGGGGCATTGCGTTGGCACCGGGTGGACAGTTGGTTGTGACTAACATACATGACCACATCGTGACAATCTTTCCACGGTGGATGGTATTTCCGGATGAGTAGAGTTTTGTGTAGACTTTGCACATAGTGGTTATGACATATTCTATCTTAATGGAGAATAGACATAAATTAGTAATAATATGTTATAAAAAGGACCTGAGTCCTCACACTAATTTAGTTGTCACATCTGTGCACTGTACTGAGGATATAATTATAACTGTGTCAAATACCCAGTGAAGTAGCTACCCATGATGGTAAGACAAGGTTCTAAGTAATTCATATATTAATATAATATATATAATTCATATATTAATAGTAATATATATACAAGGACAGGTAATACTGCTTAATACGGGAATAAAAGACCATAGAAAGACCTGTTGGCTGTGATATCATGTTTTGTCACCACAATTCATGTTTAACAAGGTTTATGATCTCAAAATTTAAAAATGTAGGAATCTTTATTTTTGCCCGCCTTGTTTTTTTCGCCCTATCGCATTAGATGTGGGGTCTGGGGAGGATGTCATCCATAAAATGTACTTGCTGTGTCCTTACATATAAACAAACCTGATGTTACAGGCGACAGAAGCTGTCGATACTTTTCTGGCTTTTTATAATTGTCTATGAAAAGAATATTGAGAAGACCACTTCTGCACTTTCATTAAGAGTGGAAAGTTGGACACTTTAACATGAATATTTGTTTTTGCGTCTTGTGTGACCTTTGTGAGTACTAGTGTGACGAAGGTTCACAGCATTTCGCCTTTAATGTGTCTCAGTTTTTAATGCAGATGTGTGTAAAGACTTCTACTACGCTATATATGTCAAGCCTGTAAACAAGGAGGTTCAATCAAGGAGGTTGAACCTCCTTGCTGTAAGAAATACGCAATTCAGCCTCCCTCTGGCTGCGATGTATTTTACGAAATAAACCATTCATTATTATTATCATTATTAGCAGTATTTATCAATTCTGTGTAATGTGTTATGTACCTGGAAGTATAACGTTCATCGACGAACCTGCATGACCATTTCACAGTGATTAGTCCATTTTGCCATTTCATGATTGCCAGGACTGGCGCAAATAGACCCAAAAAATGGAAAGTCAGAAAAGCATCCTGTCCTGTCTGACCTGCGGGAAAGGTTAAGGTATATGGGCAAACAGTCCGGACCAACACCCAGAGGGATGTGCGACGGGATCTCAAGAGGTTTGAAAGGGGGTGGGGGGTGGCCGGGATTTTCAAACTGCATCCCTTCACCCCTGATGAATGCGCCTCCAGGCCAGGGGCGCTCCAATGACTCAATCAGAATAAGAACAGAGGTTACAGGTGTTTATTCTCTCTGTCTCTTCTCCGCCAGTTTCGAGTAGAACTGCATGACCTGTCTTCTCACGGATAGTACTAACTAGGTCGGCTGTAGGGAGAATATTTGCCGGGGAGTTTGGCCACTATTGAGTTGCCCGCACAGGGGGCTTACCACACCCTTACCACGGCTCACTCCTCTGACCAATCATTAAAGCAATTTTGGCCAAATTCTACTGTCCATAAACCCTTAGAAAGACCTAGTTGGGCTAGCAATTAAAGGTGCTCCTTTGAAAGAAATACAGGTCATGGCCCGTAATGGGGACAGATTGAACTGGTCATTGTGGAAAAGGTGTCAAAAGGCTCTCTCCAGATCATCCTCTTAGCCTCCTGTGCAGGCCTCCGAGCGGGTGGGAGTTTTGATACTTCGTTTAGTAAAATTGTTTAAAAGGTTCTTTTGCCGGCCATCCTACAACCAGCCGGCCACAATAGGTCTAATCCACTACGGAGCAAAGAAATTCCACTAACCGCAGTATCAAAACCCCCACACGTTCGGAGGCCTGCACAGGAGGCTACAAACTAAGACCCTTCGGTGGGCTTACCAACAGAGAGCAAAAATTCATGAAATTCCAAGAGGATGTGTCTAGTTACTGGATCAAACATCACACGTAACAAGGTGAGAAAAGATTTCCGTCTCGTCAACTGCAAACAACAAAATAGAAATATAAAATATCGAATAAATCATAAAATTCGACTTAGTAAACAATAAGGGCTAGCATACGAAAATCTATAATAGGCTATTATTAACAGGTTGGGCAAATAAGCTTACATGAAGACCTTTAAAGGTCACAAATCATAGGCTGTCGTCTTCAAGGATGGGTGGAAATTTCCGACATGAGCAAGGCGCATGCGCGTCCCAATTGTACTAGACTTGCGCCCATCATTACCGATCTTCACATGCACCAGCTATCTTAGTTGTCGAAAAAAACTTCTCTCTGCTGCCGAGTATTTCACAGGTAACATTGAGTAGTTTTTAGTATCTCATATCACCTGCCATTTTGTTCTGCGGTAGTTTTAATCAATAGCTCTTTTCGGGGTTTACGTGTTCTATATCTGTATCTGTATCTGTATAGCCGGTATAACCGCCCATCGGCGTAACACACCAGCTGGTGTAACTGGGGAATGAACGAATGTCGTTCTTCGCTCAATGTTTCCATGTTAACGTCCGATCACATGAAGAGCGCGATTATTTCTTGGCGTAAACCAAACACTCGAATTTAATGATATCCATGAAAAATCGTGGTGCGATGGAAATTAGTTTCAGTATCAACGTGTGGAGCAAACGCTCCTTTATTGTATGAAGCGTGCAGTGGAGTTAAGCCTTTGGGTCACTTGGTGGTGCGTCTAACTCTTACCACGTGGAATCGGAAAAGCCGTGGGACAGTCGTGGCAATGCCGTAGGGAATTCGGTCTACGCGCGGCGGTGAGTGTTATTCTTACGCCGTACGACTCCCTAGTTATCGAAGGCTCATGAAATTCGATTGTATACATGTATGGTTAGACTATGGCGTCCACCTCTCTCAAGGACACAACAAACAATAGACGCTGTCATGGCGGCACACGCGAGTTAATCGTACGATAAAAATCGCACCATGAATGTTACTAGACCTTTACCACAGATTAGCATAGCTGATTTGCACTGGTGTTGTATATGCCCCTGGCTCTGTTCTCCGTTTCTGAATATGTGTCAATGCTGTTTTTACCATCTATCTCGTATCTTCGTTTGGCGTATTAAAGTACATTGTGGTTCCGTTTGTAACTGCCACCAGTACCAATTACCTTTTTGGGAACAAACGCGTGCTTCGGGTTTAAGTCGCCGTGAAGCAATGTAAACGTTAACAGCTCTGAAATTTCTCACATTTTTCTGCATCACAAGAGTTATTTTGTACGCCTGTGAAGACAGCTTTAAGTATAGTTACAGCAACATACATGATTTTCGAGAAGAAAGAGATCGTCGCTCCAGGCTATGGAAAATTCCGCAGTATGTCTCACGTGTAACACCTGGCTTAAAGCCCCTTTCAGAACCTTCCCCAGACCAGTCGAACCACAGTCCTCCAGGCGCATCGGTTCTGCGCTTCTTCTCCAAGGCCATGTGATCCGCGAGAATCCGCGAGAGTTCACCACTGTTTAGCTTGTAACTCCGCTTTGCGTAAGTGTTTCCGTGTCATATATGTTATGCATGGTTGGAAGAAGGACCGGCGTCACGTACAAGGTTGTAAATGTACATTAACGGTGGTATTTGTTGAAGAAACGGTCAAATCCAAACAGATCACTGCACAAAATCCTATCTTTAAGCACACCTTAAAGCTTGCGTAAAGGTACACATAAGAGAAGACACGGAGCCTTTACTCACAAAGAATGGATTTTGTGGAGTGAATGTGACAAAGTATAAAATCATGTAGGTTAAAGGTCTTTTGTTGCACTATAGGCACTTTTTTTAGACACATGCAACGGAGTCAAAGCGTGATCGGGCATCTCATAGAATAACGCGTTCTACAGTGACCTGCGATTCGACTGAACATTTTAAGATTTACAGTATTTACGACCAGGTACATGTAATGGAAAATTCCAGTGCATGTGACAAGCACGCTCCAATCACTCCATTGTTGATGACTAGATAATGGTATTCTGGGTCACCTGCCACAAAGGTCCTTGAACCGTCTCATTGTGCTTGGGCCTCTGAATTAGCCTCCTGTGCAGACTCCGTGAGCGGGTGGCCGTTTTGATAATGCGTTTTGAAGTTCTTTTGCCGGCCAGAGAAGGTTTCAGACACGAGAGAAGGTTCGCCCCGAGAGAAGGACTGGTTCATTCCCGCCACGGAATGAACCTTCTCTCGGGGCGAACCTTCTCTCGTGTCTGAAACCTTCTCTGGCCGGCAAAAGAACTTCAAAACGCATTATCAAAACGGCCACCCGCTCATGGAGTCTGCACAGGAGGCTACTCTGAATAGGCTTACTTCTGAATTCAGACTTGTCCTCGCTCACCCGTAAATTATATGATGATCACCCAAGTCAGGACGTGAAGTCTAGACAAAAGGGCACACCAAACTACACCCATCTCGTTTTTCAAGCCAAACATTGACTGAAGGTTTCAGACGTTGACTGAAGGTTTGCAGACTTCTGCTCATATCAAAGGTAACGTCAGACATTATGTTTACGTTTCTGGTCTTTGACGGTAGAAATAGTTTCAGACTTTTCGTATAACTACACAAGTGTCCAGACTCCCTTTTTTGTTGTTGAGAAATAGGAACGATTGGGCAAATATTGGACGATCGAATAATTTACCCCGCATTAGATCAGAAAGTATGATGGCTCATTACGAGGTACCAGTAAGAACACTGTATAGGATATCATGTCCTTCCTACTAACACCTCTGCCAACTTATTAGCTTCGTCGAGAAGGTTATGTCTTAGGTACAACATATGTATGGGGGTTGCCGATTTTTAACCGGTCATAACTCGGTTTGTGGTGGATGTATCCTAATGAAATTTTTTAAGGAGGTTGTGCCATGGTTGGAACAAGTTAGGCTGATGAAAACCATGGGCATTCTAGTGGCTTTTTACTGTCAAGAAATGTTTTAGTATTTTTTTCAGCTAAACTAATGTTAATGGTTCGAATATGTAGGAATTTATTATGTATGAAGTCATTGTGGTATGGACCAAATATGTTGTAGAACTTAAGGAACTATGTACTAAGCGTTTTTGTTTAACCCTCGTCCTAATGTATGGGGTCCCTCACCCAGCAAAATATGCAACAATCACATTCCTTATTGTTTTACATATATTTTGATACTATTTGATTTTATTCTATAATATATTTTATCAGTATGATAACCTAGGAACAACTTGTTATTTTATAGAAAAGTAAAAAAAAATGGAAGAAAGGTATTTTTTAAATTCAAATTGTGTTTTTCCTCAATTTTGAATAAATTATGGTAATGAGTACTATTCATTTACATTCAGACATGTCAAAATATTCCTCTTATGATTAATGAAACATTATAGGCACAACAATCACAGAAAAAGCCAACAGCAAAAGTATTTATGAACCAAAGTTGACAAGAGTGCCTGTGTGCTTGGGTGGTCGGATAATACAGGCCCTTATGCATAATCAGCTCATATTCCTTATTTCTTTACGAGTACTGAAATCCGCATACCCTAAAAGGTATCCAAAACAACACACATCTACAGTATGTTATGGAAGTATAAACCTGTTTCCAGGGAATAGGGGTGTCAAAGATTCACAGCCATTTTAGTTGCAGTTTGTGTGAAATATCTATCAAATTGTAATATAACAGAAAAATGTGTACATATCCTTATAATCTTAACCAGGAGTTGTTTTGCTGAACAGCTAGGTTTACAGACAGCATCTTGCACATTACCACATGAAATTTTCATTCTTTATGTAGCATTACAAAGCTTCTTTACTAGTACATGTCTATACTTGTTAGAAATATTGTCTCGTTTGTCTCGCAGTTCTCAGATTACAGTAATATCAGACAGAGACAAGCAAGAGAACTACATTGCAGCCGTGTTTTTTTATTAGCATTACACAAAGGACAAGGGCAATGTGACGTACACTCAAGTTATACAACAAGTTACAACGCCACATAACAGAAAACAACGATATTCAAGTGATTTGTACATTGCACTCCCCTCCCATTACCCAACGCTGTGCCCGCCATCTCATGAGAACAAAAATACAGCGGAATTTTCCATAGCCTGGAGTGAAATACTGATTAAGTGTCCCAGTTGAAACTGAATGTTTCTGACTTATTAGGAAGAGTAAATATTGTTCCAGGCTAAATCATTGTCATGCAATCTATCCGATACATTTCAACATTTGCTGATTCATCAAGGTATGTATCATGAGAACTGTATTTTTGACACGAATTTGAGACGGGTCATGCGAGGACAACGGGCGGGACAAGACAACTGTTGTACTGACACAATGTACCTCATAAAAGTACTATTTGCTGCAGGCTATGGAAAATCCCACCCGGCCTCCTTCTGAACACATGCACGTACGAAGTTTTTCCGCGACGAGTAAGGTTTTAACTACTAGTATTGCACCCGTACGTTGCTTCTTGATAGCAGTACGGCACCCTCCATCGTAGGTGCATCGTACGATGCATGAAGCCGGGGCTCGAGCTGGTGAACAAGTGGAACGTACACCAGATAAAGCGCTCTAAGGTGACCTACGGTTCGACTGCGACCACCAACCAACCAAGGTTGGCTGAAGGTCGGGAGCAGATCTGACCAGATTTGGGCCAAGCCTATCTTTCGCGCCGATCATGTCCTAACCATTTCAGAACCATTTCCCAACCGGTACATACAGTCGAACCTGCCTAGGCGGCCACCTCTTCAAACCGGCCACTTGGCCATCGCGGCCGCGCGGCCGCTTTTTCTTGGTTTTTGTGTACTATGTATTTTTAAGTCGTGTATTGTTGTCTATACTTTTGTATATTTCTTTGTTATACATTTATGTCTGTTGTCATATTAAAGATAGACGACCTGTACCTAGCCCTTTGAGGGATATGTTTACAGTAAAGGTCTTTCATCATCAATTATTCATGACCTTTTTAGTAAGGGTCGATGTTGTATGCCAATTTCCGACGCATTTATACTCCTTTGTATTTATTTTGAATGCATAAATTTACATTGCAACAAGTACAGCATTCGAGCACCGCAGAACATTTTCGATTGCCAAGTATGGACTAAAGATTGCATCAACATTGTCTTAGCTTTGTCTTTCTTTTTTCTTTTTTTTGTTTCCTGTGAATTTTGTCTTCACCTCAGTTACTTATCAATTCATAGTTTTTGGATAAATATCTGTTCAACTACAGATTCTGTTAGTCACTTACTAAAAAGTAGTGGATGCTACTTGAAACGTCTGACAATTTTCAAACTCTATCCAGTTGCTTCAGTAACTATTTGCTTGTGTATTGTATCTTAGTCTTGTGTTTTCTTTTATCTAGCCCTTCAACATGGCGCTGCGACTCGGTGTGACGTCACTCGCACGTCACGCCGTGAGGCTGGCCAGACGGTACAGTGACGTGTCTGCTGACCTGAGGTACGTGGTGTCCTGCCTCACGTCCGAACGGAAACGCGTGCCGCACTGGTACATGTACGACACCAGGGGATCCGAACTGTTTGAAGAGTGAGTGGCTTTTCTCATGTTCTTACATACTGTTGTGTAATCATCCGTGAATAATTTCATCCAAGGTTGGCCGGTGAATGATTGAATAGCAAAGTTCACCTGTCGCCTGTTTAACAAGAGCCGACGTTTCGATGACCGTCTGTCATCTTCATCAGGGCTAATATGACTGGATCACTGTGTACTGAATCTAGGTGTTACTGCTAACAATGCAGTCCCAAACGCAAAGTAGTGTAAATGGTAAAGTAACGAGTAGTTAAATCCTCTTCAGTTCTTCATTGAGATTTACCACATTTGTTAAAGGATTGTCATAACAGGTGACGATCACCTTTACAAGTTACCGTTACCAACATTGGAGTCTGCTAGTCTGTGTGCAGAGTTCTCTTCTTCTCGAGGTGTACCCACGATTTTTCTAGATCTGTCGTTTCTTCCTTTTCCAGAATAGCTCGCAAATCGTCGACCTACAATCTGTGGAAGCACGAGTACACGCTGCTGCAGAACCACATGAAGGACATCATGAGCGCCATGTCCACTCCTGCCCTGCTGGTGGAGCTGGGTAGCGGTGCCTCCTCCAAAACCCGTCCCGTCATAGAAGCGATGATTGAGCGCCAAGGAGCGCTATCGTACGTGCCTGTGGACATAGCAAAAGGTAAGTACAATACTGGGCAAAGCCCTGGCTAGGGCATGCGCATCCCGCCCAGGGCGCACGGCTAGTGCGGCCGGTGGGGTGCGGTGAAAAAGTGACTGTGACAAGACAAAACAAAACATAACAATATGTGCAATTGGTGCATCACCACACTAGAACTCCCCCAACTTACATCTGGAAGTGGGGGTGGCCCATGTACTGGGCCAATCCCGACTTAAATGTGTTGACATACATTCCTCGGATTCCTCTTAAGGCTTAATAATAGTGTACTAGAAGTCCTCAAAATCTTGAGTAGATGTTTGAAAATATAGTGTGTTTAATTGATTTGTCAATTCTATCTTTATTACATTGATCAAAATCAGAGTTTCAATTTAAAAAGCAACACGATCTCTCTCCACAGACTACATCGAGGAAGTCGCGCGAGAGTTGGAGCGAGAGTACAGCGCCCTGAAGGTGGAGCCTTTCGGCGGGATGTTCATAGACGGATTACGCCATATTGCTGACCGCCCGGAGCCCAAGCTGCTCCTGTTCCTAGGCAACAGCATCGGGAACGTTCCCATCGACGAACACGTTCCAATGATGAAGGAGATCAGGACGTACCTCAAGCGTAAGTAGCCATGACTCAGCAACTTCTCAAAACCACATCCAAGTGATCTGTAAAGCCCCTGTCACACATAGCCGAATACAGCCTCTCAAACATTAGCCGAACTCCCCCCAACCATGGTTAGGAGTATGTCGGGAGCAAGTTTGCCTGGGTCGGTTGGTGTTCGGCCAGGTCGACTACTGTTCAGCTGCGCCAGCCGAATGTTTCAAAATGTTTTTTGGGTGGGGTCGTATGGTGCAACGACAGAGTACTCGACTCGGAACCAAGAGGCCCCGGGTTCGAGTCCTGACATGCCACCGATCTTGTGCCCTTGGGAAAGGCACTTAACACGACTTTCCTCACTTGACTCAGGTGTAAATGAGTATTATGTGTTAGGTGTGCACGCTATCAGCATATTTGCTGCCTAGTGCACACTATGTATTGTCATGTTACAATTTCTAAAAAAAAAAAAAAAAGGTTTAAGACATTCGTGTGTTGACGCGAGGTTCGGCCATGGTAATAGCTGGTGGTTAGCTGTTGGGAAAACAACAAATCGTTGGTGTTTGGGGCGATAAACATTACTACTTCGTATTTTACCATGTCCCTAGTAGATATAGAGAATTTGGTCCTTTTTGGTTGTTAATTTGCTGACAGTTTGCGCGTGCCCTTCCAGCCCAGGACCGGTTCGTACTGGGGCTGGACCTGAACACTGACCCGGATTCCGTGCTGAAGGTCTACCATACCGGGGATCGACGGCCGTGGCTGGACAACATCATAGAACGACTCAACAGGGTAATATAAGGGCTTCTTCTGGCATTTTCTATTATGATCTGAAATGTTATGGAACTGACCTGTAAAAAGTCTCAATTTTATGAATATTTTACAATCCGTCACAAAACTAAGAAATCAGTACTTACAAACTACACATATACATATACTTAGTATACACATGTATTTTCGTTGATTTTTCTTTAATCATCCATTCAGTCTTTTATTTATTCATATTGCAGGACTTTGATGGGAACATAGACAAGATGAAGTTCGAGCCCGCCACCAACTTCGTGCAGAACCCTGCAGACGGAGACACGCCCTGCTACGTGGAGAGGTACATGAAGAACACCACCATGCAAAGCGTGCAGCTAAGTAAGTGTCGTGGTACGATCTTGATGACCTTGATTAATCTCCAAGCAAATTCTTGGGGGCAAGGAGAGTCTATATTGGCCGCCTGTAACAATTGGCCACCTGTAACCATTAGTGATTTGGGGCCTGCCCCTGCCCCCGAATGAATCTGCTTGGAGATTATATATATATATATATATTATATATATATACCCCTTGATGTCGTAGAATCTTTAAGCAGGCTGTGTTAGAACCGACCACCGACAAGGACTTAGCTGTTGTTGGTAACAAGACAGCTGAAGTTTGAGTCTGACCAGATTTAGGCAACCTTGGTTGGTGGTCGGAGGAAGGTTCTGAATGTGTGACAGGTGCAGGTGCTTTACTCTGGATCAAAACTACAGTGAATCTACGTATAGTTTTGTACGGCGAACAATGTTGTCTATAAAGAACGATGATACGTGCAAAAGTTGTCATTTATTGAATCACATACGGTTGATCATCCATTGTCAATAAAGTTCTCCCCCTAAACTTACTAAATTCTTTCAGGAAAACTTGGCCTCAACATTGACTTCCCGGCTGGTGAGAAGCTTTACCTGTCGGACGGGCCGAACTACAGCTGCAAATTCAGCGAGCATCAGGCGCGCCGCATGGCGGAGAAGAGCAACTTTGCAGTGGAAGGCCTGTGGACCAACCAAGACGCCAAATTCTGTTTGGTGTGCATGGTCCCAAAATAGATTAGATTTCGATGTCTGCTTAAACTAAACCTTACGTGGATTATAGACTGGTGAATAAACCACTGACACTGTACAATTTGGTTATTTCTTTTGCTGCCGTTTGTCGAAAGTCTGTTATGTAATGACATGATTACCACGTTAACGCGTGAATGTTTTTGGGGTTTTGGAATTCGAAAGATTCCATAGAACCTTTTTACTCTCATAATGACGATTTGGCTACTGGGCCAATCTGGAGCAAATAAGTATTTTTGACGGCGTATCAAAGCCATGTGTTGCGCCTGAATAAACCTTTACACCATAACTACGAATCATTTCTTAGTTAGTCCAGATAGCTATAAATTGAAAGTAGCTTGTGAGGTGTTAAATGATAAATCTGGAGCAAACAAGTATTTTCGTGCACGCCTCAAAGCCATGTATTACAGCTGAATAAACCTTTTACACTATGCATAACAGTCACTACGAATCATTTCTGAGTCAGTCCAGAGAGTGAAAGTAGAGGGTGTTAAAGACCGATATATCATCGTATCGAGGTCACCAGTGGTGCTGACAAGACCCTGAAAGTTTGATCACTTCTCTTGTTCCCTAAGGCTATTTAACACTGCTGAACCCCCATTGGTGCCCCTCCCATGGCCTGACCAGTGGGAGGGCTGCTAGAAAAAGTGAGAAGCGTATTTTAGTCGCATTATTAAAGGTGGGGCGGTCTGTGTTACCGTAACACAAACTCTCACTGTCTATGGAGCTCCTGTCCTGTACTGACCAATGGCACTGGCAGGGCTGCCAGAGGCCTTAGTCAGCCTACGGTGGGGTAGTCTTAGCCTCTACCAGGCGCCGGGAAGCAGCTGGAAAGAGTAGAAATTGGCCAAACAGACAGATATTATGCCAGGAAAGTTGGTCCGCTAGAGAGTACACCCAACTCCCCTGGCATATTATCTGTCTATTTGGCCAATTTCTACTCTTTCCAGCTGCTTCCCGGCGCCTGGTAGAGGCTAGGATACTAGTAGTCTAGCTGTGGAACACAAACTCACACTGCCCAGAACTCACTCTATGGAGCCCTACTCACAGGGTCCTGACGTAAACTTACCAACCGCCGAATACACGGAGAATGTTTTTGATACTAATTACTGAAAGGCACTAAATTGAAACAACCTTTTGAAACATGACCGTAGCAGTATCTACGTGAGGAGCCCGTCCATAACACGGGCCTGTTTGTTATTTAGTCTGATGAGGACCACCGGTTCACATAATGGTCCTCTCTGGCTCTTATGAGTATAATCATCAAAAATACTAAAGGAAAGACATTTAATTGAAGTAATCTTTGAAACATGACGATAAAAAGTATCTATGTCAGACGACCGTGCATAACACGAACCTGTTTGTTATTTAGCCTGAGGACCACCGGTTCACCTATTGGCCCCGGCTACTCCTATAATTATCTAAGAATGACAGCCGAACAATAGAACGCACCCTCCCTTCATCTCAGCCTG
The DNA here is from genome assembly GCA_013266295.2 of Branchiostoma floridae x Branchiostoma japonicum. Lineage (NCBI taxonomy): Eukaryota > Metazoa > Chordata > Leptocardii > Amphioxiformes > Branchiostomatidae > Branchiostoma > Branchiostoma floridae x Branchiostoma japonicum. The sequence goes on from CM023825.1 coordinate 14,146,880, forward strand.
TAAGATTTCGTTCATACGCAGTTTACGCACCAGATTCGTGTGCGCTGCAAGCAGTGTGAATCTTTCTAAATCAGAAGACTCAACCCGTCCAAATCTCACACAAATCATGACCATGGAGAGGTTGTGGACTGCATAAAGTCGTAAATCCACCTGCAATGGCTGGTCGGTATTTTGTGGCGACGTTGTTGGCGACTGTCCTGGCGGCTGCCGTACTGACAGCGGAGGCGTCCACGACGTGCCACAGACGGTGTGCTGACCAGGTAAGGGCACAACTTGCACTCACAAATGCTATGGCTGCTTCTTGCAATGCGTGATTTGATTTACACACAACTGTGCCTTTTATATCCAGTTGGAATTCACATGTTAAGGCGATGATCACCGTATGTCGTACGTTTGAGAGAAACGGGTGCAATAGTTTAATTTTTTGACCAATGGACCCGTTTCTTCTCAAATCTACGACGTGGGTGCATCGTACGATGTATGTGACTGGGGCTTGAGGCACCCATTGTAGCGACCATGTTTTCACACAATCTACAACTCAAAACTGCCAGTCGTATTCGGATCTGTGTGTACTTTTTTTAACAGCAAAAATCCCAAATGTTGACACTTTGACACGAGCTGACCAGCCAAATTATTACGCACTGCCAGATCATTTTTTTCTAGGTCACTTCCTTGTCGCGATAAATGTCATCGGATAACCCCGTCGTTGCCTCGTGTGCCATTTGCAGACCGTGGTAGTTTGGGGCATTTTGCCCCTCTCTTACCTTCAAATACGAATACGTCGTCGTATTTTATTTCGCCAAAACTATGATAAATCTATATTCCATGCATGTCTCGGGTAGGACACAAATATTTGGGCAGGCCGTCCCATCCCTTTGCCCCAAGGCAGACGTCTATTCGTACAAAACTCTACTGGAGCGTAACATGCCACTTTTTCTTAAAGATTTCAGAGTGAGAAGAACAAATTCCATTAACTCTTACTGGGTATATCAAGAATAAAGAGCTTAGCCACACAAAAATCACTGCGTGTCCTTCTATGGCTCAATGCTATGCAGCTACTTTGAAGGGAACCGGTTTAGCCACTATTAAAGACCTGGCACAGCATATAGTCCACCGTAATCATCGTTAAGAATTTCATGAAGCTAGATATTAAACTTAGATGCAGATACATGTACCGGGGATCCCTATCCTCATTTTAACAATGTATTGCTAACTAGACAACTTCAAAGGGTTTGAGTTTGATCATTCTCTTGTGCTCTTTCCGCTCACATGTGATATGGGTAGTAAAATTGGCATGATTTACCATGAATCCAACTTGGGTCAATAACCCAACCCAATGCTCGAAACATGCATTACTGACAGTTGAACGACATGATACATGTAGTTGTAACCCCTTTGCGCTTTTTTTCGTCTTTAGTTGATCAAAGTACAAATTGCTCTGATTTCTGACTTCTGCTGCTGCGAGAAGGGATTATAATCCAACATTTTCATACACGGTTGAACAGGTCAATGCACAAATATAAATACTAGTATACTAGATCTCTGCATTGTTCACATGTGCTCTGAATGGCGACTTTATACTTGTGATATGAACTCAGATTGGAGGTGTAACGTTACAATGGCAACGTTTGAAAAAAAAGTTGCTGGGCCGTGGAAGCCTTCTTAATCATATTCATAGCCTGCTACAGGACATCCGGTTCATTTCTGTGTTATTTGTTAAACTCCAGACAATTTGTGAGGAACATCGGTCGTCTCCTGAAGAATTGAATGCGTGAAGTTATTCGTAAATCATGGCAAAGGGTAGATCATCCAACATTCAATCTTTAAAGTGATTAATCATTTTCCTTCTGCGTTTTAGTTTGTCTGTGGCAAAATAGCATGATCTACGTCGCCACTGTTCATCTTAAATGCTTGCCCCTTTGACCTCCAAATTCAAGATGGCGGCCTGTTGGTTGCGAACAATGCACAGGTTGTGATGACGGGTGCGCCGTGCCTGGCACCGATTTTATCCCCTAGGGCTATGGTTGAAGGCCATAACTTTATCTATTACGGATTCGTGATACTGCGATTTAGCTTTGTATTCCACCTTAAGAGAGACATGTTTGGGACACATCACCAGTTCGGTTGTTGATGACAGGGTGATCCGTAAATGATGTGCGGATTGATGTACAGATTATTCAAATTGGAATGTGTGGCCTGAAGGGTCGTGTGACTCATTCTAATGTGCGCAGTCAGGTTAAAGCCAACACCTATCTAATAGTGATGTGACACATGTTCTCATGATTTATATCATCGGCGGAGCACACCAGCTTAATGTTGATGCGATATGGCTGATTTAGTCAACCAATGACACACCTGAATGTCAGATAACACTTATCTTGCCTTTACATCACAATAGATAACTTGCTTAATTGTTGGGCCTTGATCCCCCCTCGACAATGAAAGTCAGTAACACACGACATGAAATGTGCACTGCAGCCAAAACGTCACAAACTTGAGCGTTTGAACTACTTGTTTCATCATCGGTGCGTGTGATGTTTCAACTACCTGACTTCTCGAGGCCATAGACAATCACCAAAAATATTGAAGACCTACGTGCGCCCGAATTGAACTTCATGATTCTTCACAGTGTCGATCTAACTGCTTGGACATCGTACTAGTCGTTTTGGAAATGTATATGCATCATCGAGCAAGTTTATCTCTACTTGTCATTAGATATATACATTTACGTTTCACATGTGATTTGATTTAATATTATTCCACCTAAATTATGGTGTCATATTTCTGTAACTAACACATCCGTGACGATATTTTGCATGAAAAAAATTGTAATTGTGATTCTTTTTAACCAATCTACTGTACTACATATTCCTCGGCCTAAAGATGACTCCAATGTCCAACATCGTTCTTGCAGCTTGACCTCTTGCTTTGTCTGCGACGCTGTAAGAGGGCAGTACAGCGGAGGGGCAGAGACGGGCGAAGTCTTCCTGTGGCGTTCGACTACCCCCTGCAAGAACAGGGTAAGGTATCTAGTGTATCGGTGTAATGGTGTTTGTGGTTTAGCTGCATAACTCAAGAAATTTACGCGCTTTCAAAAGATTTCTAACGTTTAATACTACATTTGGTGTGAGATCAGGGCTTGACCTACCAAGAAAACACTTACATTTTGGTTTCCCTGGTGGCTTTCCTCGGCACAGCAGCAGAACTTGCCATGCACCATGCAGTATCCATTTGCCACCTCAAGCCTGGCAAATGGATGCTGCCTGGCCAATTTGATACTGTCTTTGCATCCACCAAAAGATCTGCTTGGAGATTAAACTTTTTGTACCTCGTTTAATATGCATGGACCACTGAAGCCCCTTTTTGTTCCAATGCCAGGGTGCGGTCCCGAAACCCCTATTCCAGACGCTCACATATACCCTGTACGAGAACTGAGAGTTGAACTGATGGAGGACGCTTCATCAGGAGAGGTCGACCGAGTCAAGATAAAGTGGAGGACACCTGGGACAGGTAGGCTGGCGTATGCCCTTGAATGGACAGTGATGGGGGTAGACAATGCGTCAAGAGTAGGGGTGACCCGGTGTGCTTGGCCAAATTTGGGACATGCTGGCTCATACCTTCTCTCGCGTCACTTGATGGTCTGTAACGACGGGCAAAATCAGTGTAGTTTTGTTCATTAAAGTCCCACACACAGAATAGTGTCTACTTTTAAATTTGTTCAGTGAACAGCACAACACGAACGATGTACAACGCCTGACTTGTCCAATGCCTCTTTCCTGTCTAGGTTATGACCTCGTGACAGGCTTCAAAATCAGCATAAGGTCCGGAGGGAGATTCTTAGACTTGTGTCGGCAACTTCTTCTCAACAGAACATTGCAGGCACGGGACGCCACCAGTGAGGTGAGCTAGTTCTGGGCAGAGGCTGATATGGTCTTCTCGTTTTGTGTTGTACTGGGCGTTTTTGAGTTCGTGTGGTGTTTGTGGCTGTGTTGTGTTGTGTTGCGTTTCATTGTGTTTGAATGTGTTGCGTTGTGTCGTGTCAAACTGAGTCGTGATTCGATGTAATACGCTAACTGAGCGATCTTTGTGTCTTGCCAAGTTGTGTTGTGTCTCATTAATTGCTATTCTATGTTATGTTGTGTTGTGTTATTTATGTTATGTTGTGTTATGTTATGTTGTGTTATGTTATGTTGTATTGTGTTATGTTGTGATGTGTTATGCTGTGTTGTGTTATATATGTTGTGTTGTGTTGTGTTATGTTGTGTTGTGTTGTGATGTGTTGTGTTGTGTTATGTTATGTTGTGTTGTGTTGTGTTGTGTTATGTTGTGATGTGTTGTGTTACTGTGTTGTGGTGTGTTGTGTTGTGTTATGTTGTGGTGTGGTGTGTTATGTTATGTTGTGGTGTGTTGTGTTGTGGTGTGGTGTGTTGTATTGTGGTGTGTTGTGTTGTGGTGTGTTATGTTATGTTGTGGTGTGTTGTGTTGTGTTGTGTTATGTTGTGTTGTGTTGGTGTGCCATATCCGTTGATCATTACGTTTCCTTTACTTTAATACTTTAGAACTATTTTGAGTACATAACCGACCTGCCAACCGGGTTGAAGTACCACATTACCGTGACGCCTCTTCCGGGACAGAAAGGCAACGACATCGCAATCGCGGACTACGAAGCAAGTAAGTACAAGCTAGAACATTGAATATTTTTTCAATTGTCAGTAGAAGTACAAATGACATAATTCTATGTTTCTTATACATGTATTATCGGATTATCGTCCTTTCACCGATATGCCTCAGAACATAACTATGTCTGTTTGTATTCGCAAGATTACATGTACAATTCAACTTAAGAGTTTATTTTGCTTCAGGGCAATGCAATTCTTGGAACGAACAACGAGAATGTAAGTCAATTTGGATTACGAACCAGTTACTTTGCAGACGAAATGACAGTTTGACACTATAAATGGCTGCAACCGGCCCGTAACACTCGGTGCCTATGAACACGACAAATCAGTTTTATTAAATGCCACGTGGTGCATGTAAATAATTTCTAACTCATTCTAACAAGGTATCTATTATCACGGACAATCGACGGAAAGAACAATGTTATCTTCTTGCTATATATAGTGGTAAAGTAAGCATGTTAACAATCTGACGTCAACACTTATATGTTTAGAAGATTGACTACCAACGTTGCTTATGTCGAGTCCTGATTTCCCTGGTCTCGAGCAGAGATGGCCGCCCATTTACCTCTGTCCCTCATTGCCTGGTTTGTGTTATCGACCTCGAGGCCAGTGCCCCTCTTGAGTATGTCAATGTAGGCTGCTGCTGGTCTTCCTGGCTTCCTCTCCCCATGCTTGGGAGGATGTGGAATCCTTCCAACGTTATTGTATTTGATTTCATACAGCATGGAAGCCATCTCCAGTCCAGATCGTGCAAACCCTTGGACGGAACATCACCGTCACGATCTTCCTGGCTCCCAGCGATCTGGAGATTTATGAGTACGAGCTCGAGTGGACCTGTGGCCCAGATCGACAGACTGGCTGGAATAAATTCACAGTGGCCCCTTACAATGCAACCGGAGCTACATTGAACAAGACTCTCTACCATCTACCTCCGGGGGCGTGTGAGATTTCGGTAAGCTGTGGAAAAGAGACCATAACAAAACACATTGTCATTTGCAAATAACATAACTTGAAAAGGTAGCACAGGCTTGGACTCCACATCCAGGTTCATTTTGATTACTAAGAGAAATGTTCAGAAAAGTTTACAACGGACCTCTTCGTCTGCTTTTTAAATAAGCCATTATCCATGAAGAATGTGCCTTAGTTATGTATTCCAGGAGAGCAACATTTCCTGTTTTTGATGAAAGCTTATTAATTTACATTTGAGTGGAATAACAAGCATAGTATTGCGTTTTTTTGTAACGAAGCACATCTGATTCTGTCTTTCAGGTTGAATCTGCCCTGCAAGATTCGATCCGGAGCAACAAAACGAGTTTTCATGTAACAGGTCAGCTAGAAATTCCTCCTATAATTGTAACAGCACATTTTTATCCCATAATACATACTTATTTTTTGCAAGATAGATTAGTCTCAGTATGCCATACGTTGTACTTTGCACAATTGTTGTGCAATATCATGTAATAATTACATTATTCTTGTGTCATTAGACTGGACCCCAGCCAACCTCACGGCTCACTATGACGGTACGGAAGTCTCTGTAACATTCCTTGCAGCTCCGTCTGAGTACAACTTCCCGGAGTACCGGATTTGTCTGGTCAGCACCAACACCTCTGACAGCGGAGCCTTCACATCAATAACATGCGACCCGGTGAGTAAAGAATCTGGTGCCATGTACAGACTACCTGGTACTTGCGGATTTCCTCATGTATCTTTAAAAGAGGAAAGCGGTAAGAATATCGCTTAGATAATACACTGTATCACATTACTGGAAACTTTATCTGAGAAAGTGTGCTTTGTACGTTTCAGTAAAATATATTGTAAACCCGTGGAATTGTCGTCCTTGAAACAACAAACAACGTATCGTTGTCATGCAATAATTTTAGGGAAGCCTCTATGTATTTTACTGATTTACTTTGTTTGAGACTCGTGATGTGTTTATGTTGAATCGAATGATAGCATCTTCAAGGCAAGGGCTGCCTTCTAAATCCTACCAGCTAGCTTCACTGCCTTCAGCTGTGTCTGTCATGCTTACTGTTATCTGCCAATATAGAAATGAGCTAACATTTTCCACTATCCCCCTCATTAGCTGTTAAGCATGGATGGCAGTACTGGCGTCGTCACAGCAGTGTTTAAGGACGTGGAACCGTTGCCAAGCAGACAGTTTTACGCAGTGAAGGTAATATTCACGTTTTGTGTCATCTTGGAGGTTATAAGTAGTAATGGTTGGTTCATGTAGCATAATGAAGTATATTGGGACTTACTCACTCTATACCTTGTAAAACAATAATCCAATATGGAGTGATGAAGTGAAGTTGGGATGTCGACCACATCTGGGGTTCTAATTGCAACGTAGCCATAAGGGCTTCTGGCAGTTCTGACGTCAGCCTTGTGTTTGAGGAAAGGCACACCTCGAGGGTTAACTTATAACTTATGAATAAGATGCTATTGCTTAAGAAAGCATGTCCTTATAGTTACGGAGCTTGCGTGCACCAAACTAGAGAACAGAGCTGGTCAGGTATACGATACAGGACAGATGCAAAGATTTAGGAAGCAATCAGCAATCTTTAATGTCTTGATACATACATACATACATACATACATACGTATTACATACATACATACAATGCTTTCAATTCATAAGGGAATCTTGCCAACCGAAAGATTTATTAGTTTTTTTCCGTTCAATGCAAAGGTTTCAGCTCCGTACAAGGATAGTCAGTGGACCCAGGTGTCAGCTGTACATGTAAATACGCCACGGCCTCCGAACTCCATACACATCGTCCTGGCGGTTTCCCTGGCAGCGGTCATTGGCCTGGCCCTTCTCGGAGCCCTGTACTACCTACGGACGAAAAGTCCACGTAAGTTGTCGTGTCAGCCAGACGCCTTCTCTTTTAAGAACCCGATAAAGATGTTGGTGTTTTCAACGAATAGAAATATTATGTGATCTGATGGTTAATCCGTCGCATCTGTTGCATACAATATGCTTGTGTGAAAGTTGTAGATGGCTTCAATCCTTGTGGATATGTCTTGCCTAAAAGAATGACTAAATTTTGCCCCCTCTAGCAACTTTTCAGTTACTTCAAACTTCCTGGTAGTTATAAGTCGCGATACAGATTACATTGTGGTTAGTGTCGTAACAAGATGTAGAGTACGCAACAAAGAACACTTATGAAACACCTATGACATGATTATCTTACAGAAATCCATGTGCTGCCGGGGTGGTTCCCAGGCCAGTCGGGTCCTGACCCTGAGTGTCCTGACCGTAAGTTCTCATTGACCGTGTTTAATTTGTAGAACTCACGAGAAATGTTGATAACATAATGGGACTTTTTGCCCAAAACTTAGCGGCCAAATATATCTATAGTCCCGGGGATTTGTGCTACAACTGTACTAATAATTTTTTTAAACAAATTTGCTCAGTGCAAGGCAACGTGGCCACTTCTAGGCACTGAACTAAGGAACTAAACTTAGTAGTAGACTGGTATATTGAACAAGAAATGCATGACAGCACTGACAAGCGTTCTGGCAGCTTTGCGAGGCTTTTTCCAACACAACATTTTGACAGGGATATATACATTTATAAATTATAAAAGAGTCGTAATTAAAAACCACGCTTGATACATAAACTTTGACAACAACTGGCGATGTCAATGCAGTCTGTTTTGCTTAGTTTATTTTGAATATAACCCATTGAGTAAAACGATGGAATCTGTTCTCCACCACTCACAGGAAGACCGACACTGTTACTGCTGTATTCATATGACTGTCCGGAGCATTTCAAGGTGGTTGAACGCGCTGCTACCTTCCTGCAAAAGATGGGCTTTCCTGTGGTTTTGGACATGTGGTGCACCAACCAGGTAGGTTATTGAAGCCCAAAATGGGAGAGGGGGACCCTTAAGGTTTTACCATTTTTATTCTTTGGATACTGTAATGTCTTTCTTTATCTAGTTTACATCCAACACCAATTCAAGAAACGTCGATGAAGGTTAGACATCCGTGTAGAACATTACATGGTACAAAATCAAGCAACTGGATAAATTCTCTTAAGAGTCACTGAGAAAGATAGTGGATCTGAAACATCTAACTCTCCGGTTGCTTGATCTATTTTGTATTATGCAACACCAAGAAACCGATTTGATGGGCCAAGTGTGCATTGAAGTCTATGATATCCTCCTGAACATTACAGACTCCTTACGTCTATCCACAGATCGCTTGTGTCGGGAAGGTCGCCTGGGCCTATGAGCACCTGGGCAAGGCCGATTACGTCATCGTGCTCTGTTCCCGGGGAGCGAGGCACAAGATGGAGGACGGGAACGTACCGCCGCTACAGGAGGGTCTCCTGGGGGATATGTTTACGCCATGGGTCAATGAGATAGGTAGGGGAAAAACATCAATTCCACATTACCCATCCCGTAATCCCCTGCCACATGCATCTTACGATGCGCCTTCAATGTTTTTTTCCGCGCCGTAGGTTGTAGGTTTGAGAGGAAACGGGTGCAATAGTTGAATTTTCCAACTAATCTAAACTAGAAAGGTAAGATTTGCAGAGCAAATACATAATGTTTGCCTTCATATGGTCTAGCCTAACAAACTACTGCTCTGTTTATCCTTACTCAAACACATTCATGGTAATACAATTTGTTACATAATGTAACCCAACACCATAGGGTGTCTGCTACAGCACCAGTTACCATGGTGACAGCGGTCGGGTCCAGGTCATTGACTTTGTGTGTTTGGAACGGAAGAAGAAGACGACACAGAGCAAAAACAATATGTTTTCCTTCTGCATAATTAATCTAAAGTAGTGAAGGCATCTGGACACACATGGGAACAGCTGATAGAGAGGGCCCATGACCACACCAAATGGAGGGACCTAGTCCGTGGTCTATACCCAAGCATGGGCAGTAGGCCCATGTAAGTAAGAAAGTAACCTAATCTATATCTTACATTCTCCAGGTTCACGCATCCACTCGGCAGACGACGCGCACGGCAGCGGCTCCCGGCAGAAGTACGTGGTTGCCTACTTCAGCTACTCGTCGGCAGAGGACGTCCCCAGGACACTGCGGGCCGTCCAGCCGCACTACCGGCTGATGAAGCACATGCCCGACCTGTTTTGCCACCTGCTGGGGATAGAGAGGAAAGGGCCCGCCGGAACAGTCATTGTTACAGGTCAGGAACAAGGAGTTTTAGTTCAAAGTTTTAACGCAGGGCGCTTCAATACTGCGAAAGACGTCGATGCAATGTATCTGTATAGCCGGTATAACCGCTCCTCGGCGTAACACGCAGGTACGCGGCGAGACGGCAGCTGGCTATATCACACCGAACGACTTGTTACACCTAGCCTCTGCGCATCTAACTCTAAGCATTGTTTAAAGCTACCTAGCGATGGTTCCCCTACTGTACTTGGTGGCAGTGAGTTCCGATCCACTCTACGAATAAACGAGTTTTTGAACATCTCAATCCTTGGTTGATAACTCTGGTACATTTGTACTTGAAGGCATGACCATTTCTTGTTCTTTCCTGAGCTGGTATTAAGTACTTATTTTTCAGTTGGTACATCCACCACGTTTGACCATTTAACTTATACACGCAACTGATGGTTAAGCTTTCCGGACTGACTCTGTTCCCTCAACAAACAATAACACCCAGAACAAAGAACATTCTTGCTCGTTGATCATTTTACGACTGTTGAGTAAATTACCTAGATTGTAATATCATTTTTTAAAGATGTTCATCATCATCATCTGGTCGTGGATGTTCATGACCGTTTTCCCGCCCTCCCCTATCCTCCATACCACTGGCAGACTGGGCAGGTCTTTCAGAGTGCAACCCGCGTCCCCACACAGTTCATGATGTATGTAGGTTGTGTGTAATCTGCCTACACTTACATGTCCATTTTTGGTGCCCAGAGATCTAGAAGAACGTCGCTGATAATCTCTCCCTTACTCCTCCAAGAATGTCCAGCAAAACGAAGATGTTCATGACAACATCATATATACCAACGTAATCATCAGCAAGATGATATTTCGAATTGATTAAATTTCTCACCTTTTTTGTTCCGCAGGCCTGGAAGACATTCAAGAGACAGAAGAGGGACAGAAGCTGGTCGAGGCGGTAGACGCGATGCAGAGAATCTGCGACCAGAATCCCGACTGGCTGTTCCAAGCAAACGACGGTCCTGCCCCTGATGTAATCGATGTTATCACATCATCTACTCTACCAGAAGAAATACCGCTGCTGCCAACACCCTCAGAGAATAGCGTTGACATGGAAAACTCCACAGACACAGCTTCTGTCGGGGATACACAGGGTGACGAGAATGCACAGCCTCTCCTCAGGAATGAGGTTGCAAACGCAGTGGATGGTCAACAGGATGACTACCGCGTAGACGTATGTCCGGCACCAGAGGACGTGTCAGCAGTGACGTGTGATGTTGAACCGGCAGCTGTAAGCACGGGTGCTTTAGAGACTGCACGAAAACACAGAGAGGGTGATGATCCTGAGAGCGGAATTCACACAGCCAGCGAACTCAACATGGAAGGACCTACGAGTGCCTCGGCACAAGTACGACCACCACAAACAATAGCCGCCGCCTTTGCACCGCAAGTACCGCACCTTGAGTATGGGGCTACAGCGCAGGGTTGGACTTCTGGTAACAATCCCGGAGAACCCTCCCATTTCAACCCCTACACCCGCCCAACTATAGGTCCTAACAGGGTCCAACACTTTGACCCTGGTAATATGTACGAAAATCCGATGTACGTTCGCAGCCCTTCGTACGACCATCAACCTTACAACTTTGGGCCGGGTACTGGATACGGATATCACCCCGGCGGCTCTGCATACAGGGAGGGATTGCATCACAACAGTGATGAGCAACTTGACAGCGGAATCTTCATGGCAGAGATAGAGGAAGAACTGAAGCGCCACAATCAACTGGTGTTGGCCAGTATGCCACCTGAATAGAAGTTAAAATCCTTCCTACAGCAGGGCTTCCGATGCATCGGGCAGTGTCATCTCTATAGCCCTTTGGCCACACAGTTGTGCAAGCACAGCGGGGGTGGGCTAAGCAGGGTGTATCGTTTTTAAATCTGTGGTATGAATGTCATTTGAACAACAATGAATCAATAAATATGTACCATGATCATATCAACGGAAAAATATACAAAATATGCCACATCAAACCCTAGTCATCAAAACCTGCCTGCTGGTTTTGCTGCTTAAGAGAAAAGACAAAAAAGATAAGTATCTTTGCTTGGGTGAAGGAAGTCTCCAAGCAGCAAAACGCCAGCTGCGATAGGTTCCCGAAGAAGCTATGGAATTAAAAAAACAACAAGACAAAAAAGCAAATGCAGTGTTGAACGGATTTACAATAGATCTGTTCTTGCCAGTTGGATTTATGTTATGATCAAGAATCAAAGCAAGCGACTTTACCCACTTGTTATGGTCTTGCTAACTACCAGTTTAGTTTTGCACATAAAAAAGATTCTTTGCGAAGTTTGTCTTTTGTTTCAAGGAAAATGGTGTATCATATGCTACTGAATAACAAAATTAATACTTAACATGTATGATGCAATATAGTAATACCATACATGTGTGTTCTAACAGATGAAATCTGAATGTAAAGGTGAGAAACAAATGTCTAGTAAAAAATATATACATTTTGTATTTAGTAAGTATATAAGTAGTGCAATTTGATTAATGTATGTAATATACCCATCCATCAATTATGGTTTTGTAGGAAAGATACGTGTATTATTTTGTGACGAAAATGTTTTTACGTTGGAAGACAGAATGTTTTCTTAGTTTGGGGAGATAATATGGACAAGTATCAGGGATAAGATTATGCATTTAAGTAAAAGTCCTGTACACATGTATTTACTTTTTCAGGGTATGGGGTGGTTTATTCCTTTGAGGGAAACTTTTCGTAGATTTGAAATCAATGTGTTTGTTATGTCTAAACTGGTTGTTTTTGCTCTCGTAGAGCTCGTTTCTGATACAAAAAACAGTTTCTTCTTGGACTATTGGTTTATCCCTTTGTAACGTCTATGATACCTCAAATAAACAGTTAACAGAAAATGGTCACAGAATGCTTCTCTCAGAAAGATTGGACTGGTACAGGGATACTAGTACATGTACAAGTACTTTGAATAATATGGCTTGAAGCAAAGTTAGGTCCTTGACTCTATCACAACACAGGAGACTACCAAAAAAGGAATACATGGGTGCAATTACTAACCAGCAAGTCACTAGCCTGGTCTACACATAATACCATGCAAATTCGTCTTTTCCATGAAAAAAACAACAACTGGTTTGTCAAGAAATTATACACTGGCGCTGTTAAATCAGGAATGTATTGAGTGATGCACACAGTCATTCTTGCACTGTAACACTAACATGACATTGCATTTTGAGTAGCCAAACATCATCAAAACGCCATCTTCACAAGAATCACACAGACATAGTGAACCTGGATACAAAGCACATTTTATTCCAAATACAAAAATAGAGCATCTTGGAGACAAGGAGAGTGCTTAGTCAAAGGCAGCACGAAAGGGTTTCCTTTAAGACAGAAAAAAGGAGCCTGAAAGACAGGGAAATAGTGAAGGCTCCTAGTGTTCCAAACAAGATTAGTGATCATACCTACTCGTTTAAGACAGCACATTTCCTTACAACTAGTACATGAAGTGTCATCAGAAGCCAGGGAAAACATTCTTGACCGCATGAGAAGATGAGGTTCATTTTGTAAGTATTGCTGTATCCAGAACCGTGCTTCATCCAGGACCATGCTCAGGCACGGTCCTGGATTGTCCATGCGTATCCAAAACCGTGCCTGGGGCAAATCTACATTCTTGGATACGTGGAGACTATTCAGGACTGTGCCTGATCCTAACCCTAACCTATTCAGGCATAGAACTATATAGGCACGGTTCTGGGTACAATAGTATAAGAGTAAGGCCACAACAGTTTAGTGTACATAATGTACAGCAGGGAGTCTTGGCTAAAAAAAATGACATATCTTCAGCACAACAGGAGTGGTCTGCAGGCATTTCATAGTCACTCGAGATAGAAGGAAAATTACAGCTTTATCCCCTAACAACAACTCCAGCTAGGAGCAGTATTTTCAAAGAGTCTGATTTTAAGACTGATTGAAGTGAATTATCTAACTTGACTGGTGCAGACTAAGGTACACATTCACAATTAGCTAAGAATACCTTTTGAACAATTTAGAGCAACAGAAGCATATACATGTACGATACAAGATTGCAGTTAACATGTTTGTCTCTTGCACCATATACAGTTTTACATATCAGCAAGCCAGGGCATGAGACAGACTGTACACATACCATCTTCAGTTAGGAAAAGTGGGGAACCTCTTATTCAACAAGATGTACACTACTCACAGATACGGATTTCATGACCTAGAAACAATTGTAGCCTTTCCTTATGAGCTACAGCGTGGAATGGTTTGCATGATAGTTTAGGCTCAAGTGCTTAATCTTAATACTCATAATTTTATACATATACTTTGTTTTAATAGAAAAAGTGCATGTAAGATTCACTGTATGTAGAATTAGGTCACAACAGAGTGTTCTAATCCTGCAGTTTCCAATATGCATTTATCAACTGGAGTAACTATATGTGATTATACAGTTATTTACATAAAGCCAGAAAAAAAATCTGTTTCACACAGGTACCATCTGTGTAGTAGATCCAGCCACTTAGTAATTATAGAGCGAAAATACAAAAATTCCTTTTGAAATTTGCAGTCCTTTCATATGGAGTAAGGAACAACTTGATTGTGGTGAAAAGAAATGGAAACTCAGGCCTGATTACCTACACATACACGTACTTCTATCATAGCAGCATCCCTGTATACAGAGATGTCCCCAACATTTACCTACAACTTTTGGGTTTAGGTTACAATCCCGCTGATCATCATATTTCTGTCTTCATTACAGCTTGTACAACATTTGCCACCATTTGCAAACAATCTGAATACAATGACAAAATTGAAAATGTACATGATAGCAATATCAAATCTTCCAAAATTATGTTAATATACAATTGAATTTAAGACAAATTTACGGCAATTGTGGACTTGCAAACGTACCAAATCCATAATACATGTATATCATACATTGTAGTATACAAGTGCATGTAGATGTATTATACACATCAGGCAGGTTATACAAATCACAGAGTGCAAAATGCACCCTTATAATTATACATATAGCATTGTCCATTAACACTTCACCACAGCCCTTACAGAATGTTACGGAGTGCTTTATACAATTTTTTTCTATCAATTTCCTTACAAATTATCAATTTTTTAATCTTTGTTTTGAATATACAAGTGTAGAAATATATGCCAGAAAATTTGCAGCACTCAGTTATGATGTTTACCTCATTGGAACACCAATTTCTAATGCTTCATAGAAGCAGATAATCCTTCAAACATCTCCTAACTTTAAGGCATATTTATACAAGTGAGTGTGTCACACCCATGTCCTTATTTGCTGACCATGGAAACATCTAGTACATGTACTGCATTCCAAGCTGGAATTATTTTAAAATGTCCAGATACATTATTGTAGCTTTGCTGCATTCTTCCTGTGGCCAGCAAAGCAGCAAATGTTGGTCATCCTATGAACTGTTGGACTCCCAAATTCTGAATTTTTTCTGCACCAATGTGATCACTGTGTAGCCGTCTTTATTTCATATAATGCATGATCGGAACCCTTTAATTCAATTCAAAAATCCTCTCTTGTCTCCTGATTTTAGTGGTATAGTATCAAGCTCAGCTCAATTATGCTCCTGTTTTTTTTCCAAGTAAGTGCCTTATGACCAAAAGACTTCTGTCCACCATATATATTACTAAAGGCTTTTTATATATTCTGGAGCATTGATATTAGATATTAAACTTTTCCCTGCTGCGCCATAACCAATAAGTACTTGGCGCCAAAAGGCTGCCTCTGCAGTAAAAATGTTAGTGACGCCCCCTAAGACACATCTGTGATGATTTCAACACCAGAAATTCAGCATGAGGCCACACCAATTCATTTTCTTGGTTCTCTAGACATTTTTAGAGTCAAAATTTAGCATGACACCAAGATGAAAACAAAGGGCTGGGAGGAAAACTTGAACCTGACTATATTCACGCTTTGATACTCTGTGTACCAGGTGAACACTGTCATGCTGGAGTCCGCTTTCATGTTGATATTCCAACTTCTTTGCATCACTTTTTTGGGAACCAAGAAATTAGACTAGGGAGCATGTCGGCAGAACATACTGCTCCTGCGCGAAACTGCGTAATGTATTGTGCATAGCACTTTGGCAGAATGTCTCGTTTAAGGTCGTATTTAAGGATGACATACCATCTATAGCTTTCAAATGTTGTTTCCTAAAAGATATCACCTGCAACAGGCAAAATGCTGATGCAACGTTGACCAAACATCCAACGAAAACCGTGAAAAATCCAGGTTTTGCACAGGCGCAGTATGTTCTGCCGACGAGCTAGACTTGTGTTTCTGGAGCCTCTGATCAACACGTGGTGTCGGTGGGTGTGTTCGCTTCATCTCCACTCGACCCTGAGTGGTACGTCAAGTCCACCCCCGAGTCTAGCCTGAACAGAAAGTTGTTGTCTCCCAGCCTCTTGCTGCCTGCTATGGGCTTCAGCTCCACGGACATCAGGCCTGGCGCCGCTCCCAAGAGCTGATAGTTGTGGGGCAGGCTTGCTGTTCTTGCAGGGTGAGTCTTCAGTAGGGGTACAGGTGCAGGGAGTGTGGCCACGGACAGGGGGAACATGTGGGAGTCGTCTGGACTCATGTGGAGGTAGGAGGGAGCCAGCTTGGTCTGCCACCTCTGTGCCGGCCGGGCGATGCCGTCCAGGTTCAGCTCCGAGTCCACCAGTGCCTGGTCCTCCTCTTCCTCTATCAGCTCTGCATCTGTCTTCTTCTTGGGAGGCTGTGTCGGGTAGGTTTGCATCTCCATGACAACGGGGTTTCCATCTGTGCCATCTTTTGGGATGTTTGCTGCTTTTTTGCTCCCATTTCTGTGGATTTCGTGGCTGTGGATGTCGACTGTTGTCTGCGGGCTGTTGCCTTCCACTGGCGTCTCACCCTGCACGGTGCTCTCCAACCTTTGACCTGGAGGAGTTGACCCCTGACCTGCCAGCCTCTGTGTGCCCTCAGCACACTTCTGGGCAAACCAATCAGGATTGTCGCTGAAGTACTTCTTGGTGGCTTTGATGGCAGAGTCCAGGGACTGCCCTGTCTCCGTCTGAAGGTGCCCCTCCTGCTCTAGGTCCTGTTTAGGTTAGGAACAATGGAATTAGTTTGATTTGGACAAAGATGGTGTACAATGGTGAATAGTCAAATCTTCAATCTGTGAGTTTCAAACCATTGGTATGTACATGTACATGTAACTACCTATATTAAAATAGAGCATGATCTTTGAAGTTTAGTGCTACAAATGCTTGCAGAGATGAATCAGAATCTGTGAAAACTTTTATGCAACAGCATCCCTTTCAAAGGACTGTAAGCCTAATCAGTAGCATGCAAAAACTAGAGCTCATGAGTCAGGCCATCCATGGCTAGGAGCCAATTTAAAATCTGCAACTAGATACTTTACATAACATGAATGCAGACACAAAAGAATACCTAATAATAGGGGTAATGAACTAGGAACATACCAAAAAGCATAACCTTTCAATATTTAAAAGAAATATAAAACACATGAAAAACATTAGAAAGGTACATTTGCAAAGCAAATGCATAATGTTTACCTCCACATGGCCTAGCCTAACAAACTACTGCTCTCTTACTCAAACACAGTCATATACAATATATGGTGACCAGCCTCTCCAACTCTGTCCTGCTCCAAAATGTAACCCAACACCACAGGGTGTCTGCTACAGCACCAATTACCATGGTGACAGACATCTGGTCCAGATCATTGACCTTATTTGTTTGGAAAAGAAGGAGGAAGAAGAAGAAACACAGAAAAAACAATAAGTTTTCCTTCTGTGAAGGTAAACATAATAACAAGGACATTTCCCCACCTTGATGAGCCTGCTGTACTTGTGACAGGAGACCTCCAGCCCATGCAGGTGGCAGAACAGCAGGTGGAACTCCGACATCACCTTGAACTTGGGCGCCAGCTCCAGAGACCCTGGGATGTCGCTCTCGTACGTGTACTCAAAATAAACCGTGACAAAGCGACAGGGCTGCCTGTTCGAGACGGCTCGGTCGTGGCGGAGCCTCTCCGCAGCCATGTTGACGGCGTACAGAAACATCTCGTTGGATTGCGGATTCACGGTGGCCGCACTTGTGCTGCTGTGTCTACAGGTTTGTCAGAGAAAAATGCATTGATACAGTGACTGATTATTTTGTTAGGCAAGTTCTACATTTTCATGATGGCAGCACTAATGATGTTGTGCCTACAGGTTAGAATATTCCAAATACCATCTCTCGCCATGCAAATCATGTTTGAGACATATTGGAGATGCCAGGTTGCCAGGTTACGGCTTCTGAAATAAACTGTGTCCTGCCTCAGCTAGCATGTGAGTGATACCTTTACAGGTGGCCTGGCTTATGGCTTGCCTTCTAAAATAAACAGCCAGTGTTGATGGCAACCTAAATACTGATGGACAACCTAGCTTTTGGCATAGATATCTAGTGGGCAACCTGAGAAAGAAATGTATTTCCAACCCTGTTAGAAGGAAAGAACTACATTGAAATGGTTTACCAAGTCTGTGACAGTCAGATCATTTTGTTAGACAACTTAACCAGTAAGTATTTTACAAATCATCTACATGACAATTTCAGACAGAGTTGTGGCTTTCTAAGTACACTGTATCTAACCTTTGTCTCTGCAGATGATACTTGAGTCCGGTGGAACAGACCACGATGACGTAGTCACAGTCCGTCAGGTGTTTGATGGTCCACTCAGCCTGGACATGCAGGTCACCCTCCCCGACGTACCACGAGTCCAGGAACACGTGGCACCGGCAAGACTGGAAACAAGATGGAGAGATCAAAGTCAAGGAGGGAAAGTTGTACAAAACACTAAGGTTGAATAGCATGTAAGGTTTCTATATTGCAAAATTTCTATTTCTTAAATATATCTAGATTTTGGAGTGTACAGCATATTGCCCAGTTGGAAATACAATTTGAGTATGAAAGTAAAATTGAAGTTGCCCAGGTATTTCTGATGTCTACCTGCTCCTAACCTGCATCACTGTTAGAGATAAGGTAGAAAAAGTATAATGATCCCAGCACTGCCTTCAGGCACTAGCCTTTTTTCCTGCTTACATTTCTTTCCACCTCACCTCATGTAGGAAGGACGCAAACTGGTTGACTGTGTTGGTGTGTGCGTCGCAGTCTGCTGGGGAGTACAGGATCAGGACCTTGGGACAATCATAGTCTGAAAGAAAACAGATTATGTGTATGGGACAGGAAATAAGTCTTTTACCACCTCTCTCTCTCTCTCTCTCTCTCTCTCTCTCCCCCTCTCTCTCTCTCTTCAGTCAAACCCAAAGCATAAAGCTGGAGACTCGATAGCTGACAGCACAATGCAGTTTCACTACAGCTCGCTTATTTCTAGCAAAGCACACAGTGTCACCCGTGGTAGCCACTAAATTACATTAGAAAACACTACAGCAATACAACAGTTAGATGTACCTGGTGACAGCAGCTCCTTGTTCTTCTCCGCATTGTTCCTCTGTTCAGTCCTAGTCCCTCCCTGCTGCTGTCCCCCCTCCTCTCCCAGGCCCATGGACTCTCCCGGTTCCCCCTCCTCATCCTCAAACTCCCTGTACGCATTCTCTGTTGGAGAGTTAGATGTATCAGAATCACTTTTTCACTCCATCACAGAATTACAATTACACTTGCATTTTGTACATGAAAAAGGACACTTACATAGCTTAAATAATATA
This sequence comes from Branchiostoma floridae x Branchiostoma japonicum, assembly GCA_013266295.2. Taxonomy (NCBI): domain Eukaryota; kingdom Metazoa; phylum Chordata; class Leptocardii; order Amphioxiformes; family Branchiostomatidae; genus Branchiostoma; species Branchiostoma floridae x Branchiostoma japonicum. The sequence goes on from CM023825.1 coordinate 14,166,497, forward strand.
ATGGTCTAAGCCTTCATTTTCATGTAGTAGTGTATGTGAAAACTTAACAGTATGCTTGAAGGAATGAGATGCTCTGCATGCATTCTCTGTTGGAAAGTCAGACATATCAGAATCACTTTTTTGGTCCATCACCGATTACAATTACACTAGCATGTTGTACATGAACAAGGACACTTTCAAATGTTAACGGCTTATGATCTTGAATAACATGATGGTCTAGATCTAAGCCTTCATTTTTAGGGAATAGTGTATGTGAAAACTTAACAGTAAGCTTGGAAGACATAAGAATTAGATGCTCACTTCTCCTTCGGTATCTTCTGTAGATGAGTACAGCAGCAAGTCCAGCAAAGGCCCAGAGACCCAATACTCCCAGGCAGGCCATGGCTACTATCACTGGTGTGGACAGGGTTGGACCACGTGGATCTAGAACAAGAGCATCATAATAAGCAATAAATACTGAAATCATAAAGACCTTTCTAGAAAACACTTATGGTTGATAGCATGAGATACCTGCATCAAACAGGTGAAATTGCAGTTTGAATGCAATTTTTATGAAGATTGACCACATTTATGGAAGGATTGACAAAACAAGTGACTATCACCTATTTAATGATGTCAAACCTGAGACCTGACTGTAAGGTTTGAACCACTCACACCGGGAAGGAATCATGCTCTTTTTTCATAAGTGTGACAGTTGAACATGTACGATGAATCAATGAATTAATAGATGAAGAAGTGAAAATTGACAAATGCTAAATTCTCTTACATCCTTAATACTTGGAAGACAAAATCAGGAGTAAGAATGTTGCTACTGACCAGGCTTGTGTTGTACAGAGAAGACATAAGGAGTTGACTTGGGTGCGTCCTGCTGGTTAGAGGAGACCTGAACGGTGTAGGGTGCACTGGGCTCCAGGTTGTCCAGGTGATAGGTCAGCGAAGTGGCGTTAGCATAAAAGGGCTGCAGGAGAACAAAACACCAGTGGTACAGTTAAAACCAGTGTTTTAGCCAGCCTGAAATTTTTTTCTGTCATTTCAATTTTGCTTGAGTAACATCATGTCAAGCACCAGCGTGACAATCCAGGGGGTCTGGGGGCATGCTCCCGCGTCAAAATTGTGAAATCTTGACCCTCCCGCCCTCGGAAATGATATTTCCTTATTTTGAGGGACAACTTTTGCTGATTTTTGTCTGTCAAAGATGACGTATTGAGCAAAATGTTTTATGCAAGTAAAGGTTAGAATCTGCTTTTTCTTTTAAAGAAACTTGAAAATCTATGTCAAAAAAGAACATTCTTCCCTGCCCTCACCTGTTGAACCACATAGGAAGTGGTGTTCTGTGGTTCCCAGGTGGCCAGCTCCAGGTAATTGTGTGGCGGCCGTCCAAAGTGTACGAGGTAGCTGCCGAACTTGTACCGCTCGGGCGCAAGGTCAAAGATCACCTTAGCCGAGGAATAGCTAGCGTTGACCTTGACTGTCCGAGGCAGCCATTCTGTGGAAGGTCGTAATAAGTAGAGGTCAGCAAAGAGGGTTAAAAACTGTAAAGGTTCTTTAACATACTCAAAGCATGAGTCTCCTTTAACACAAGACTTTAAATCACCAGGTCCTGCACTGCAACTTAGCTTCTCCCAGTCACATACACATCAGGTTCAGAACACTAGGGCATGCTTTGAACCCTAAACCTGGAGCCGCGCACCGAGACCTTCCCTGAACGTGATGCCCGAAAGGGTCTTGTTCAGTATACATAAGATTAAGAAGATTAAGACTGCTAACTACTAGACCATCGTGTGATACTAAAACAAAGTGATTTCCTACTTACCCTCCATGCATTGTTGAAGAGACTTGTTCAACAAGGAGTCACATTCTGAAACATAAAACAGTCAAAATGTATCTCAGGATAAAATATACTGTTGAATATATGAACTTTACACATTTCTAATATAACATTTCTTCCAAGTGACAAATCCTATCACATTTTTCCTCTCAACAATTCTTTACAGCTTACCTCTAGCATGGAAAGTAAATGTAGATATTCTATCTTGCTGCAGTTCTGAAACCTTAGGTAGGGGGAGTGGCTGCACTGCTACCAGGTACTCGGCCTCCAAAACCAGGTTCTGGAACCCATCATAGTGATACTCTTCCATCTGTGGGTTCAAATACACTAAGGTTAATTTTTCATTTTCATTACTAAAAACAGAGAAAGTTATTAAGTAAACATCTTCTTCAATTAAGGTTTTTTGACTGTACTATGATACTTACTGACCTATCCAAGTCGATGATCTGATCACTGAACAACAGTCCTTTCCAATAGTGCTCAAGTCAGGCCATGTCAATGTACTTTTAAATACATATATCATAATAGAAGAGGAACTGAAAACTGAGAAGGGTGGAGAGAAATGGTCGTCAGAACATCTGTGGAATGGTAGAACAGTTAGACTAAGGGATAGATGAGATGAGCCTGGACCACAGATTGATAAGGTCCCTACTCTCTAGTCTTAGATACCCTGGCCTAAGATAACTTGATATTTTTTATTACAAGACACAAAACATGAGTGCATACCAGTTTCTGTTGTGAGGTGAGGTTGTCCTGTGTCAGGTGCAGCTGCACACACTTGCTGTGGCTGAAGTCGCCCCGGCGACCCTGCAGAGTCAGCTGGAAGCCCTGCAGGTACTCGACTCCTGCAGAAAGGAACCAAGGGGTAAGCAATGTGTCTCCATCCAGTTAAACTACTCACCTGCTAGTAACAACAAAAGGGACAGAAAAAATAGAGAAAATAGAGACAATATGCCAAAAAACAGTTACTGAAGCAACTGGATATGATTTTGGAAACGGTTAGATATTTCACTACCTTTTGTCAGGGACACTGATCCAAAATCATATCCAGTTGCCTGAGTAACTGTTTTTGGCATATTTTATTACCTGGATGTCTAACCTTCATCAACGTAATAGAGACAATATATATCTGTTCCCTATATCTTTTTTTTACAAGTACACAAATGTAGTACAAGGCATATATATAGTGGAAATTCAGTTTATCTTTTCATGTTCTTATACTTTTTCAAAAGACATAAAAACCTACCTAGATTGCTTGGTTTCCAGCTTATTCTGACCCCGTCAGTCTGTTGGCCTTCTAGTGACTTGTAAGTGACCTGCAGCTCCTCTGGTCGGCCTATCTCGGCACTCTCGGTCTCCACTAAGTTTCCTACCAGCAGTGACACACATTCTGAAAGGTGGGAGTTGATAGGTCAGTCATACATGTAGTCTGATTAAATCATGCTCCCAATGCCCCCCCCCCCCCCGACTGATTTCCTCTGGACGCTTGATGGAAATTATTTGTAAAGTGTAAGCTGGAGGAATCTGGATTTGAATAAGTTATGTAAACATCATCAATTGAAATTCAACTACCGGAGATAGTTCAAATTTCAGTTGAGGGTTACGACACTTTATTTTTTGGTCAGTCTATTTTGAGTCTAAGAAGTATGATTCATGTCACTATTTTAGCATATTCTTTGTGGATGTCTAATAGAGCAAGGACATTTCTGCATTGTGCAGTTTCTCTGAAGCAAGAGGGCAAGTCAATGGATTTGACAGAACATCTATTAGTTTTGCATGCCCACTGACTCACAATGAAGATGTCAGACAATACATGTATATGTGGATACTGAACAAAACATTTCACACATTCTGATCTTACATAAACAACAATATATATGTGTATGCCATAAGCACAATGGTATTTCTTCATACTTCTTCTTCTTCTTCTTCTTTGATACTCTCGAAAAAACCCCTACTGGGGTATCACTGAGACTTCAAATACATATATGGCAGTATCTACAGCTATAGTAGTTAATCTACTGAATCTGTGAATGATTCCTTTATGAAGTCCAGTGAAAAGTATATGCAGTTTTGTCTTTAGTGACTACTCAAGGGAGAAGCAAATGGTCACAGTAGAAAGGTGGCCACTATAGACAGGATTCCTTGAATGCTTGGGTCCTTATGCAGAGGTGGCCACTAGTAGTAGTACAGGTTTGACTGTACATGTAGATGCCATCATAGGTAGTGACATGTCCATTTGTCACTGTCTCCCAGGGTGTACAAGCCATGTTTGGCTTGGTGATAAAGTAAACAGTGTAGACCAACAAGTTTGTCCTTCTGAGCTACCTTTTGTACTGTGTGTTTACGACTCGAACGTTATACTACATATACAGGATCACGCAAGTCTTGTTTAGGGTTGGACCACTGGAAATCTAAAAAGTAGAAAAACTGGCAAAACAGTTATTAAATAGAGTTATACTTTTACCCTCTTCTAGGAACTGGATAGATATTTAGTATATTGACTCTGCTATGTACTACTACGTACAGTACTGGGTTCATGTGTAATTTTGGTTCACCAGTATCTAAGGCATGCCTCAAAGTATTCAATACTACTATAAATCACCACAGAACACCACATCATCAAATCATTCTTAAAATTCATGGCAACAATGGAAGGTTCTACATGACGATTCTTCACGACCTTAGCAACACAATGTTTGCTGAATGACTCAGGGATTTTCAAAAACTTCTTTCCTAGAACTTGGGGAAGTGAGTTACCTCTGGTTATTGTGTAATTTATTTGAATGTGTATTATCATGCAACTGTTGCCCTAAGTGGCATTATTGATTCATGGCCAAAGCTCAAGTTTCTTTCCTAGAACTTTCAAAAGCTTTCCTAAAACTTGGGGAAGTGAGTCATTGTGTAACAGCCTGTAAACTGTCACCATGGGTCACATTTGATTATAACCAAATGCTTAAATTCATTGAGACATGAACTAACCATAGAAATGTCTTAATTTGGCACGAAATACAGATCCCATGTACATAAAATACTTACCTATGACTTTGAGGTCTCTCCTAACTCTACTGTGACACCAGGCTTTGCAGTCAACCTGTCAGAAAATAGAAGAAAAAGAGAAACATGAAATAATATTTTCTAGTCATAACCTGATAATTTTTCTGATGAAATGGTATGTTTATTTGCTCTAATTGGCCGCTTTTCATGGAATTCAAGCTGAAAGGAGATCACTGGGTCATAAATAAATAATAATACAGCATTATGCTTTTCATAATAATAATAAACTTGAACTTATAAATGTTTTATCAGTCAACTCAACTCTGTTCCATTCTTTCTTTTAATCAGGCAGTAATACTAATCAGCATAGAGATCTCTCCTAAGGCTAACAGTACATTTTACTCCAATCTGGCTACACTCCAGTCACCCTCTGGTCAGCTGGCTCAGGTCCCATCATTGTTGTTTTTCATTCCGAAGCTTCCCAATTCCAAATATAACAAAGGCTGCCTCCCAAATATAATTTATTTAAGATAACAGTGCATCATGTACCATTTACAAGAAAAAATATGCCGATTATAGTACATTTTATATATGTACATGACATGTATTTCAAGAATGTTTTGTCCCTCCTTTCTTACAAACCCTTTTAGCTACAGGCTGAAGCCGATCTCACAGATCGCTCGACAAATGTCATAGATAAAGAACGAATTTCTTTTAAAATGGTTTTGTATGCTCAAGGGTCACACAAATCCAATTTTGGTCACTAGATCCCCTTAATAGTGCAAAGGGGGCCTAACAGTTAACTACATGGTACAGAAGGAGATTGATCTATAGACCTTGAATGTCCCAGAGGGGCTATTGAGCCTGGGTTGGTGTAATTCAGTGGCTATAGCCTTATCAGGTGGCTGGCTGCCTGCCACAACCATTCATCACATCATACTTACACTATAAATACATGTGGGTGGCAAACATTACTGAAGCAAGGTTACCAGAAACTATAATGAGGTTGATAATAGTATTCACAAGTGTTGGCCAATGCATATGGTTAGTGGTTACTGGGATGATACAGTCATGGTGACTCATGGATAAACTCTATGAATTATTTATTGTATCATTAATGTATAATACCATACTATATTTTTTAAGCTTTAGGTGGTTTGAATGGGGGTAAATATGTAATTAATCAGCAAAATTTGACTCAATGTCAGAATTTCAATTTGAGATTATTGCATGAAAAAAGTACATGATGATCAAGGTGTCAAGTAGTTATAGCCAAGTTACAGAAGCACCCTAATATTGTATACAGGAACATACTAGAAACCTGTTGTTAATAAGGATACATGTTTGACAGAAATGTGTATATATAGTGGGGTCGATGAAAGGTTAGGGTGACAAGTCTGGTCGCCCATCCTGTTTGCCATCCTGTTGCCACTGATGTCAACGATAAGAGCAGGAAGGGAACAGTGTACAGATGTACATTCATGGCTTTTCCTTAACTTGGTAACACCAACAGAGACCATCATGTACTGAACCTTTCTGCACCCTCATGCAGATGCACAGCTCTGTCACTGCCAAGCCATGGTTTTACTTGCTTCTCAGACTAGTGTATGTATTACTGGTAAAATAAATACATGACGGATGATTGCTGGAAGGGTACAGTGTAAATATGTACAACTGTGGCCGAGTCAAGGTTTTACTTGTTTCTTTGGTTAGACCTTACAACATGTACACAAAACAGTAAAATGGACTTGACATTTCCATCATAAAGAAATTGCACAAACAAAATTTTTTTTTTAACTATTCCAGCACATAATTGTCAACTAGAAGTTTGCTGCTGTAAAGTAGAAACCTTCCAGACTCACAATTGTTCCCTGATGCTTTCAGTTAGTTCCAAACATCTTAGAACTTGTGCATGTGCCATCAGGTTTAATTTAGCAACTTGCGCATCGGATGCCATCCTGCATATAATGTTGACCAGAAAGTCATCCCTCCCAAGGAGCACCCAGTCAACATTTGGTCTTAATTTTCACACAACATATGGACGCCTGTGAAGTTCATATTGTCTGTAGAAACTTGTCCTTTTTGGAGTGGGTGTATTCATGGCAATTTATTTCTTCACAATTTTCCTACATTTTAAGACTTTGAATGCCTAAGCAAAGCTGTTTACATTGGTAAAAAAGACCAATAATTCTGCAGAAATTGTGGTGCTTGAAAAATTTGTGTGAGTGAACTTGACCACAGCTGTGACCAGGTTAGGCAAACTGTTGTGTCACTAAACATTTTAACAGCTGTGTATTGATTTACAGCTTTGACTTTTTTTTAAAAAGCTGACCTCTGCGGAAAGTTAACCTCCTGGTTAATGCTTGACAGAATCTTGTTGCTGATGACGAATAGATATTAGACATTCTATCATGGGGTGATGAGGCCGAGGGGGCCTCATCGCAGAGAATTTCGCGCATACCTCCGCACGTCACTTCCGGGGCTACTTCCGCCCAGAACCGAGAGAGGGTAGCGGCACGGCTAGGCACGGCTCTCCCCAGTAGCTGCTGCACGGCTAGGCGCCTATCTACCCAGTATTTGTAAGTTTTCTCCCAGTGTCCGATATCTTCCCGGGGATTTGCAAGTTTCTTCCTCAGTCATGTCCGACCGCGCTGTGCGCCCCAAGCGAGAGATACGTCTACCGGTGCGTTACCGCGACGAGTATGACCTTGAAGATGGCGCGTACGACCTGGAGCGTCCACAACACAGGTCCACGCCGGCCGGGTTGATGGAGCAGGTGGCAGACGTCTCCAGGGAAATTGAGGAACTCAAACTCGACCTCGCCTTCCTGCAGGAAGCGCAGGAAGCGCACGGCGCCACGGGCGGCCTGACACATGACGACAACCACCCCCCTCCCCCCGACAGAACATCTCGCCGCTTCACGGAGGAGATTTCCCGAGACTTGAGCGGACCAAGAAGCGACCAAGCAGTTAATAGACAAGCAGATAATATTCGGACTGACTTGCGGAGCGGTTCGACACCCAGCGAACGCCCCATCACGTATCAGCAGCCGGGCAGGGGAACCTACGCGGACGCCTACCCTACACTACGGGAAGTTCGGGCCCTCAAGCTCCTCGACAACCTCGGCGGCGGCAGTCAGGCCCCCCTCCCCACAGCCCCTAGGGGGACTCGCCATCACACCAGGCTCCCCGCTGACGTCGACGCGTTCAACGGGGAGGGTGAGCAGGGGACTGGCAAGAAGAAGCTCCTGAGCGGTCTCACCCGCAAGTTACATGACAAGGTGAAGCGGGAGGTAAGCTGGCCCCACGAGTTTGTGTTCACCAGTATTACCCCAGTAACTCCGGAGAACATTTCAATAGACCAGCTAGTTGCCGGGGAATTAGCCATAGTTCTGGAGTCCGATGCTTCCGTCACTGAAAGGGCAAACAGAGGCCAGATTCTTAAGAACCTTATGAACGATGTGTCCACGTATACCTTCGAGGGCATCCGTGCCTTCTACTCAGTAATGCTGCTTCGCGCAGAGAGAAAGCTGTTCGACCTGGAGGTTCCAGATATCAACTCAGCGCTAAAGGACTTGAAGGAGCAGTACCTCAGGCGTCCTTTGCCCCCACGGCAGCTGGTGGCCACACACAGCGGCACCAGGGTAGACAACCCGTCAGCTACAGACACTCCGTGTGCCAAGTATCAGTCGGGCTTCTGCACCTTCTCTGGAGACCACGCAGGGCAGTACGGCATCCTGGTACACAAGTGCAAGCACTGCTTGGAATCCCGGCCGGATGTGTCCCCACTCCATCCAGCAAAAGACTGTGCCTACAATGATAAAGCAAAGAGGGACGAGTACCAGGCTATGAAAGCGAACCGGGCATGACTAGACCGGTTCCACCACGACCTAACAGACATAGTTCCACACACTCCAGCTTCTTTCACCACCCGCAGGAAATCACCCATCAATCTAGATGTTCCCAGTGAGCCTTCGCACTGCATCCAGAACGCATCCCCCACCTCCCCACAGTCACGCGTCGCCACGCTGACTCCGCCTCTTCGGATCTGGCCCAGCCCCAGCACATTGTCACCGACACAGTCCCTTACAGCGTCTCGCGTCTCCAGGGCAGGACTACCGGGCGGCGACTAGCGACGAGGTCCAACTACGCACCAGGTTTCCGGGCGACCCAGCCTTCTCAGCATGTTCCGAGCTTCACGCCGGCGGACTTGACTTCACCACAGCGGACATCGCCGTCCCCGGTGAATCACCACGCGTGCACAGCCTTCGCGACATCAGAAGCGCCTGGCGGCACACATCGGTAACCTTGGCTGCGGCAGTCACACGCCTCTTCGCTCTCTCCCCCCACCCCCCCTGGGGTACCACCACCTGGCTGGGGCCGTGTCCTGTCCTCGTACCTGCTATGCGCTCACTCATACGCCAACAAACATCTCCAACAGCCCAACAACCACGCACATCACCAACTCTCTGTTTGGGCACCCTCCCTCCGGTCGGCCTGGCCTGTGATGCCTTTACTGCACTGTTCAGAGTTTCACTCAGGAAAAAGTAAAGTCATCGGTTGCCCAAACCTTGCCTCTCGTTATTATTATTGAAGCGCAATTATGGGGTGATGAGGCCGAGGGGGCCTCATCGCAGAGAATTTCGCGCATACCTCCGCACGTCACTTCCGGGGCTACTTCCGCCCAGAACCGAGAGAGGGTAGCGGCACGGCTACCACCTCCCGCCCACGCAGCTCTGCAGTCATCAAGATCCCAGCATGGACTCTCTGATTACTTCAATACAGGACAGAATAGACCTATCTAGTTACCGCACGACAGGACCTTTTACTAGTTTTAGCCAACGCCTCTATAGTGCCAAACATCAGTTTCGTGTATAGTGCCAAACAGAGTTTTGTAGGTATACTTTAGAATAGTGGCCCTTGGGCCTTTTGCTCACAATTGTATCACATTTATGTAGCTTTAGTCCGGAGCGCCTGAGCCGCCTCCTAGTTCTGCAGTCGCTTTCACAGTTTCCTTAGATAAGTTTTAGATTTCAAGTTTGTACTTCAGCGACCGGCATCATGCCCTACGCTCTGTTGTATATTGATATGGCCAACGTTCCGCGCCAACCCACTAGCGTCGTGTTTGCTCTCGTTAAGAGTTGAGCATTGTATCCATCATTTCTCCGCATCCTGACAACATTCATATAGCCTTTCGAGATCAATACATCCAGCATTCCAATAGGCAGTAGCCCAGACAGGTTAGCCATTGTTAAGTTAGCCAAGTACAGTGTAATCTTGCTTGGCCTGTGATGCCTTTACTGCACTGTTCAGAGTTTCACTCAGGAAAAAGTAAAGTCATCGGTTGCCCAAACCTTGCCTCTCGTTATTATTATTGAAGCGCAATTTACATTTACTGACAACAATTGGCGTGCCTAATATGAAATAGATTGGAATCTGGGCAGACCATAGCAGGAATTGAAGATAAGTTTGTGGAAATGACTGATAAAATCCATTCGTGGAAAAATAAACTGAACCAGTGAGGTACCAAGGCCATACGACATACAAGATGTCCTACCCTGAGGGGAGGTCAATTATCGTAATGTCACATTGCTGTGACTCAGTGTGAATGTGACCAAGGGGGTTCTACCAAGTTGATAGAACCTCCTTGGTGACATGTTAACACCCTACAGTGAAACATGTAAACATACATGACTATTTACTCATCTGCTAGAGACTCACCACTAATGATATAGGACTTGCTGGACTGTAAAACTGGTACGGCAAACTATCCATGTTACTGCTAAAACCTGTTTCATCTCTCTAATACTATATCTGGGCTCAAAACACACAGCTGCAATTGCAGAAAGGAACATGAATTGCAGCAAACAAAAGATATGAATAATTTGCAACTTTGCAGCAAAAAATATTTAGGCGTGACATTATAAAAAATCACATATTGCAGGAAACAGATTCATTGAGTTGATTTTTCAGTCCTGCTCAGCCGTCAGAAAATGTTACAATCTTTTGGAACCTTTCGGCGGAAATAAAATGTCTAAACCTGGAATTTTGTACTTCATGCACTTCCTAGCTTCACGGTGGGCGGAATTTACGGAAGTAGAGAAAATCCTATTTACAGTGCTTCTACACAGCGTTCATAACAGAAGTTGAACATGTCCTTAAAGGTTTATCTGCCTATTAAATAATAAAAGAGACAGTTGTATGACGACGACCGCTAGGGCATATTTTGTTGCAAATTTTTGTGTGTCGTTACTAAATTACTTCCGGAAGAAAAAAAATCATGATTATAATTTACCAGTCTTCTTCTCCTTCTTTGGCTTACAGATAACACTGCAAGTGGTACTAATACTTAACACTAGATTAGACATTAACCAATAATACAGAACCCTTGTCTTGTAGTTTGGTTCTTGTAGTTTCCTCTTCACACAAATGCCAGCTCACCTGGCTAAAAATTTATAGCCGCGACATCTTCGCCTTGCCCCAAGGTACTCCCCCTTCCGCACAAGTTTTGCGCCAAGTTTAGCCCCTCTTATTCGGGAACGCAAGCAAGCAATACGCACACAAAGAGTTCCCTACCTTCCTAAGGCTTATTAGGTTGTCCCTGTAGCAGTTTTGAAGACACTGTGCACTTTGAGAGGAAGATATAGAGGGCTGGGTGAAGAGCAGTGTCACGGCAAAAATCACCCAAACAGCCGCCATCTTGGACAGGACCACACTACGTCTGTACAAATTTGCCTGATGAGCGCGATTTCGTGCGTACAGGTTGCCATGACCCCACACGTGAGCGACAGGTTTACCTGATGCATAATCTAGTCGTAGTCGGCCTACGTGCAGTACAGGATAAAGTTTCGAATTCATGTGTATAAACTAAAAGGGATTGCAGTATTGTTTGGGGTTTTGTCTGTCTGTCTGTCTGTCTGTCTGTCTGTCTGTCTGTCTGTCTGTCTGTCTGTCTGCCTGTTAGTGCGCGTGTGTGTGTTTCTGGCATTCTGCAGTGTAGTTTCTGCATGTCTTGTCAGAGGGCACTTTCCACTGAGTGATATGTAATGCCTTGTGGTTTAGGGTGCTTGACTCACAAGCTAAAGGTTCTGGGGTATAAAGTACCTTCCCGAAAACTGCTTATATCTACATATTTCTTAAACTTATAGCAAGGCAAAAATTATAATATTGAACTGTCTTCGGTATGATATACCCACACTAAAGCTCGCTCTCTCTTTTGGAAACAGGTGTGCCTCCTGGTGGTGTAAGAAGGGATTGCAGATACCCCTAGAAGACTGGCTGACTCTTCCAAGACGGGTTGGAAGGATGAAAGAAAGTCAAGCATCAGACCATGCAAGTTATGCAGTGAAAGCTGTGTGAGAGATCAAGGGTCAGTCTGCACACTACAGGGGGATGGCAATCAGCACCAAGGACAGGTCTACATCAGTAGTGACTACGTTTCTTCCTTTCATGGCCTTACTAAAAGAACTTCCTTTTTTTACCATCTGTCTAACATGTAATTCTTTTTCCCTTTCTGCAGCCACACTCAAAGTCATTCTTTTTTTCATTTTGCAACTTTGCAGATTATAGGTAACAAAAGTAGCATTCAGTATATGGAAGTCAAGAAAAATGTACATTGAAAATCCATATAAACTTTATTCATCAGTCATCATGATTAGAATCAATTTCAAGTTATTACATGTATACGATATGATTTGGCCAGAGTAACATCAACTTTATCTAGAAAACAGCAAACTTTGATAGCGTGCGTGTATAATTTCCTGATTAATTAGCTTTTGTATGTTATGATCATATAAAAGAATTCTTAACTCACTTGATTATCAAAATACAGCACAGATTATCATATATCTGTTAACATGATCTTTGGTTATCTTATACTATGTACATACAATGTATATGAATATATAACACACAATCGAAATGCAAAACATTTCTAGTATTTGAATCCATTCTTGCTTAAAAACACATCAGATCCTATCAAATAGGAATATTGACGGTAACAAACTAAAAATCCGTCACCAGACGTCATTTTAGAATTCCAGTCAATTGTCACTTTTCAAAAGTATATATACAGTTACTACTTTGGAGGTATCTAAAAAAATCTGCACTTTTAGAACACCATGGATACACTAGGGTGTTACCTATACAGTGTATTTTAAGTTCTGCACAATATTTTCTTCAATGATTATCATGAATGTAATTTTTGCAACAAATCATTTTACATCTTTGATTATCACAAGAGGGAAAATCAACATGTGCAGCAAATATCACAAAAGAGCATTATTACAATATATGTCACCATATCTCGTAGATGGCAGTAAACTTTACATCCAAGCTGGTTATAAACTCAGACTAATAGTAATACGTAACTTTAAAACCAATCTGCCATATTCAACATGTTTTATCGTAGCAGGCACACAAAGTCAGTTATGATATTCTATATAACTATAACTGAGTTGAAGATCCATTTTTGTCAAAATAGTATTAGACATCTCATATGAAAATTCAACAGTGCACACCAAATATGTGGGGAAAAAAGACATAACAGCTGGAAAACTAAAAATACAACTGCACTTTTGCAGCCATAACATATCAAATATGTATAGAAATGTCCTCAAATTTTACATTTTCATCAACTTGGCAGCTTTGCAAAACGTGCTTGGTTGAGAGCTACACCTGCAGTTCTGAAAAAGCTGCCTGGCTCTGCAGGTTGAATAGGGACAATTGATCCTCTATGTCCCCACTGTAACAGCCACTCTCAGGAGTTACAGCCTCTTTACTAGGTTCCTGCGGAACATGCAGTCCCTTTGGAGGGTTAGAATTGGGCTCTGGGATGTGGAGCTTCAGGTTGGGCCTGTGTGGCTTCTCCATGGCTGGTTCTTGCTGGTTGTTCATCGCAGCTTCATAAGGTGATTGCCATCCACCTTGGTCCTGCTGGTAGCCATACGGTGCGAACTGGACTGGTTCTGGCTGGTAGGGCTGGTAAGGAGGACCCGATGGTTGAACTGTCATATCTCCATAGCCATATGGTTCAGGTTCAGGGTACAGGTGAGCATCAGGCTGGGGGAGGAAGTCATACTGGATGGTGCCATTGTTGAGCATGTTCATTGGGATGCTGGGGCAGTAGCCGTCATCCTCATCATACCCATCTTCCCTAAGGCAGACGTTGGCTTCATCATCTACCATCACATTGATGTCCTCTGGTGTCTTGGCTGACGCTTCCTCTCCCTTGTCAGTGGGGTTGGTTTTGCCATTGCTGTTTGGGTTGGCTCTGCTGATGCTGCCGTGCCCGCCATCTTGTTCAGAAGTGCTCACGATACGGTTGACGAACCAGTTGGGTTCTGCAGCATCCTTGGCCTCCATCGTGGCAATGGCACTCAGCAAGTTGCGTCCTGAAACACAAACAACCCTGGAGAATCAGGCCACAACAGTTCACAGCTCTACAGGTGTACACTGAACAATGCCAAAACACACACGTTGAGCTACATTCAGACCTTGTAAAGAGCCTTTGGCTATATGTCAGTCATACCAATAGAAAAGAATAAAGGGTATGAAATAAAACGTCTACCTGACTCTGTGCTCCCCACTTGCTCAGCGACGTCGATGTGCACAGCGCCCTCCATGCTGAACTGGGAGTGTCCACGGATGTGGCAGAGCAGTGCGGGCATGCTCTGTGTGGTATAATGTTTGAAAGTTAACATCAGTTAAGTCTTGATCTGATTGCCAATGATGATAATAATAATTCTTCAAGAAGTGTTCTAGTCCCAACCAAGAAGTCACTAAGAATTTGTCAGACCTTGCATGCACGAGCACACTGTATCTTAAAGATACTTTTCCACTTCTGCTTTTAAACAGTTTCAGGTTTCTCCTATAGCATGTTGAATCAAAAAGATTCCTAGCCCAGAAACAGTAAATGCTGTTTACAGTTATATCAGGTGCAAATGTGGTCTTTTCAGTTCTTAGCTATAAGATCACTCAAATGACAGTCTTTAATAAACCATTCACGACATTTACTACTTACCTCCATGAGCTGGAATGTCCTGGCGATCTCCAGTGTGGCAGGCACGTCTGTCTTCTTGCTGTAGGGGAAGTAGACGTTGATGAACTTGGACATGTCCTCGTCCCGGCTGTGCAGCAGCAGGTTGATGTGTTTCAGCCCTCCCGTGAACAGGTCGCCGCACGGCTCAATCTCCTGGAGGCGACAAGCCTTCTTGTCCTTGGTAGCTGCAGGGAGGGATGTTTTGACTCTGATTAGTATTTTATATAATTAACAAAGATAAGAACAAGAACAATGAAGTGACAACAAAGTGACATTGCATTCTGGAAGAACAGCAAAAAATGTGAGGTTCTCATCTAAATGCTGTTGTATGGTCAACAAAACTTCCATGTCATACAGGTGAGAGTTAGCAAAAATGTCTACAGACATACATGTATATGACCACGAGTTTTGCTAGGCCAAATTTCTGTCTAATCTATTTTATGTATCGCTAGTCATGCATGGAGATTTGTAGGCAGATAAGTTTGCTTGTGTCATACAATAACAATACTGTACATGTAGACGGGAATGGTTGTATGACTTGGTGCAGCCTCACCTTTAAGCTTGGTTCCAGCGGAGCAGATGACAATGACATAGTCCACACCGTGGATGTGACTCACAAGCCACTCCATGGCACCCAACTTGGAGATGTCCTCTGTCTTGTGCAGGTCCAAAATCACCTGGAAATACATCCGAAAATAATCTCATCAACTTGGTAGAACATAGGATATTGGGATTTTTTTTATACAACCAATGCTTCTCTCACCTCTGAGGAAGGTGTTTACACGTCTAGAGTTATTACGTAGTTATTGTCACACCCAAATTAGTGTTCTCCATCGATATCCATACCTGACAGTGACACTCCCTCTGCAGGTAAGCAGCAAAGCAGAGCACGACGGTCCTGTGTTCCACACAGTCATAGGAGGCCAGCAGCAGAACTGTCTTCTGCTGTATGTCAGGCAGGGACTCTAAAAAGAACAACAGCAACAGACAAAATCAAAACTAATTGCCAATGAAATGTCTTCTCCTTCTTCCATACTGTAAAGTTCTTCTCTGAAGGATTAATTTCAATGGTAGTACTAGAAAATATAGATTAAAGAAGCCCAAACAAAAAAGGAGAAGTAGTGGGGTTCATAATGATATCTAATAAAGTATGTACTAGTTGACAGATACATAATAGATGGAGTCAGAGATGATAATAGAAAAATACTGTATTTTTTAAATCATGGATATGTTTGTATTAATGTTAATTGCTCCTCTCAAAGCCTTATGAACCCTGCCAAATTTGACAATCCACAATACTTGTCAGGCACAACATCAAACCAGTAGATAGTTGTCCTAATATAACTGTAATAAGCAGGTTTCCTACCTGTTATAGTGTTGACAGACGGATGATAGTTGCCTCCTGTTGGTTGAAGGTTGTTGTCAGCATCACCACAGATCTTTGGTAACTGGACACCTACATGAAAAAAATGAAAATTCAGATAATATTATCAACATTATTCATTTCAAATTCATGCCCCTAAAACAAAAATTACTTGTCTTTGAAATAAACTAAAGAACGGAAAATAAACAGCAAATTGTCACGAGAGTCACTCTAAATAACTGTTTGGTGTTTGAAATTATGATGTAGATGTAGCTAACAAGAACCAAGAAGTGACAAAACAACAACGAAAAATGAGATGTGCATATACATGTAAAAAAATACCTTACTATCTCTAATGCACATCAGCAATTTTTTCAAGCGAGTCTGGGATTCAGAAACAGCAGATTTGGTGTTGCCTAACTCTCGTTAAAGTACAGTAAGTTATAATCATACATACGTCGAGGGTTTTTCCAGCAGCACACCAGTATGATCACCAGGACAACGGCAGCTGCCACACCCCCAACTGCAGCTCCGTACTTCCAGCTGTCGTTGGGAGGGGATGTAGGTGATGAAGCAGGTGGGCTGCTCTTAGGCATCGTTGTCGGAGGGGGTGGTCTTGTTGTTGTTTCTGTTCCATTTGGGATTAAAAAAGGCCTCCAATTAGACGTTTCCTTGGCTTTAACTTCACTGACTTTGACTTTATTTGGATTCACAATTAGCTTGACACTTCAGCTATTCTCCATGGTCCTTTTCATGCATATATGGCTATTAACATGGTGCCATTGGAATTTGAATTTTGAACTATCTTCCAGATTGACATGTATTGTGCTAGGGTCAGTATACTAGTTATGTTGCAAAATCTTTTTGCTAATGCTTACAAGCTACAGCAGTTACTACTTTTCCAATGGTATGGATACAGATGACTTTACACTAATTTTACTCTTCATATAAAGCAAATCAAATGTATGATGAATTCATTAGAAACAGCTCCATAAGTAAACGATGCAGGTCTGATTATATTGCACACAACATGAGTTTACCTTGGGGTAGGTCTATGGTGAAGATGCCCTCAGGTGCATCTGGCATGTTGGCTGCTTTTACCTGAAACAACAACAAAAGTGACCGACATGATTTTCAACACCAAGCATTTGAAGTACTGTATTTGTTGTTATGAGAAATCATGTTCTTTCCACCATTGATAGATTAATTAAAAGTAAACTGATGTACTGTGGAAACAATCTTCATAATAATTTAAACAAAGCAATACTACCTTCTTGTCATCTTTAACTACCCCATCCAACAACCAATACCTCCCACCTGATGTTTTACTGTTAAGTCTATTCAATGCCTCTCATGATCAGGTGTGACAAGCTCTAATGAGTATGAAACCATATCCATCAACTTACCCTAAACTCCCAGCTTCCCCGTATTATTTCGTGTATGGGAAAATCCAATGTGACCCATGGAGCACCTTTGTCCGCTGGTTTCTGTAAATAAAAGAAAATCATCGCAATTCTTGTATTTCTTTAATATTTTCTGGGCAACCAAATAGGGGGTTACAACAAAATGGATGGATCGACCTACATATACACAGCACAGATGAGCCACTGGGAAAGGGAGTGGTGTGTAAATGAGGGACCAATGCTTTAACTACAATCTCAAAGGTTTGGGGGTAAAAAAAATATCAACCTAAAAAATGCACATAACCTTTAATTTATTAAATGTAATAGGGAGTAACTTACTGTATTAATTCTCTCAGGATTTAGGCATACTGGGTCATCATTAGCTGGTGTTATGCATACATTGATGATGTACTGCTGCATACATTGTGGAGACATGAAGGTCAAGGCCAGGACAAATTTTAAAAAGTCGTCATCATTGCCACGAATGACCTGGAAGTCGTCGATGTTTGGAGCCCATTCTGCAATACAAACACATTTCCATCCATTATCTACTGCGTTATTTTGAATTCTGTGCTTACATTATAATATCTGCAATTTGGATAAATTCTCTCTATTTTGAATAGAAATATAAGCTACAGTTGCTACTCAAAATGAAATGGCAATAAAGCTGAAAACATACATTCAGAAAAAATCTTTCAATCTGTTACCTTTCAAGCTGGTGAAAGACTTATTGGTGTTTGTAGCATCTGCATATCGACCATCTGACACCTGTTAAAAACACAGAAGTTAGGATGTACATGTAACTTATTGTAAGGATCTTTAAAGGTACAATGAATTCAGGACACTATATCATTATAATAACTATCATCTAGTGTGAGCACAACGTCAGGTAGTTTATATATGAATGTTCATCTGCATGATGATCAAATTTTACACTTGGCAGTCACATCTAGTTCTTAAGGAACGAAGTAGTGAAGGGTGAAAGATGAGACTGACCTTGACCTGATACTCGTGGTACAGCTGTGCAGTCTGGAACGTAAGGCTGACATTCGGACCAGAATCATGCTGTGGAGAGAATGCAATAAAGATGAGATTTTGTAATCAAGCAATGATCATTCAAAGTTATAAGTCGTGGGAGAACAATGCAGAACAGGTACATGGGTCATGTATACCCAAGGATTTTTTCTAGCATTGTATGGCATGATGTCAGAGATTTCATTCTTTATGTCTTTCAACAAGTTAAAGTCATGTACTTTGGATTAATGTTGGGAATAATAGTCTTCTTTCAACCTTTAATAAAATGTGTTTTACAAGTTTCTGAATCTGACATTTATAACTTTTCACTATACTCCTCAATGTGTGTCTCCTTTTTTCTGAGAAGGCACTGGTCTATCCCTCCTGATCCCTAGAATGATATGACATCATACATTCAATCTGTATTGTAATGGTTGTTTGGGACATAATGTACTACTTACAGTGACTGAGGCACAGTCATCATCCATGCAGACCCTGTAAGAGGGGACACCATCACCAGGTGGGAAGGACACATTTGCAGTGCAGTCCCACATGTTCTCTGTGATGGTGAGGGAGTCAGGGGCCCAGTCTGTAAAGAAGTCACAAAAGGATACTTGGGTTACAAACATGAAGCTAATTTGCATACTTGACTGTGTAGGTCCATGGAGAGACCAGCTGAGTGCAAACCTGAGTATGGTGGGCCTCGACCTAGCCACAGCCTAGCAGGGGGCACAGGACAAAATTAACTGGAAGACAACTTGGTGAGGCACTACGCTCCCCAGAGCATGCAAAGATGAGTGAGTCCAAGATTGAAAATGGTAGCAACTGTGTCATAATCTCTCGGAACATTTTGCAAAACTACTTACAATATTAATAGTACATTAAGTGTATTCAATTTGTCTGATATCAAAGCAAAAGGGCTAGAACTGAGTTATGGACACTGAGGCCAGAAAACAGCATTAGGGAAAACAGCCAACAATGAATTCCTTACAATCAATCAGTCACTAGCTTTCTGCATAGAGCTAGAAAATGTACAAACTAAATTCTTTTCTCTGCATACATGTACAAGCCAATACAAACTAGTTAGACACAAATTCTCATGTATCATACTTCTCACAGACACTGAGGAAATTCTGTCAGAAAGAGCAACTTATGGCACAAGATTAAGTGACCTGAATTTTTCTCTAGAATGGTCATGGTCTTACCTGTCACTTCAAACACAGTTGGACAAGTTGTTTGCCTAAAATCTCCTCGGACCTTGTAAAGAAACAATGGATAAATGAACAATGCTTCTATTTGACATGCCATTTTACATGATTTTGTCTTTCAAAATCAAAATGATATCTTTATAACATATTTCAATGAAGGTTTAGTCATCTTGAGTCTGTCCTAATTTGAGCATCATTACTTATTGTGGTAAATAACTTTTCTAGCTCTGACTGATCTAATAGGTACATTAAGCTTGGTCAATGTAAATCACAATCAACTCATAGGATCAACATACCTCATAGAGGTACTTTCTTGGAGGGAGTTCATCATAGTGAACCTGCACAACTGGGCTGTCAGTAGGCTGGAAAAGGAAATAATACACTTTATTCCTCAACCTTATCAACCTTAAATGAAGTTAGGGAATACAATGTGACACTGTATATGATATACCAGTACAAAGTAACATGCATGCTTTACCATAATTAGGAATATCACTTATCATATTGTGTCTTTTTTTTAGTTCCTTGGCAAATCATAACCATATACAGTGCATGTTGTCAACATGACATTGCTGATTGTAAAAAGAAATAAATGCAATAAAAATGTTTTGCAACAGGCTTCTTAAACCTTAAAAATGTACTACACAACAAAATTAAAAGAATCTAATTTTCAGTTAAAGGTAAAGCCTGTACACCAGATTTTGCTAGCCATAAGAGAGCAATGTCTGGTTTGTACCTTAGGAACAGGTGGAAATGGACGAACAGGTATGTCAGTTGCTACACCATCGAAACAGGTGTCTCTCCAAGTCTCACAGTTAAACTCAGACTCTTCACACTTCATATTGTTTATGAAGATATAATATTCATCAATATTGTATTCATCTGGAGCAAGTGGAAAGCTGGCATTCACACTTCTCCCAGTCACAGCAAAGTTGATGTTTTGGGGGATCCATGTCCCTGTTAAAAAAAATATACATACAAGCTGTACATGTAGTTGGAATTGAATGTTAAATAGCCAAGCTGCAACAAATTCTGCTGCAAAGAATAGAAATTAAAAGAAATAGATGTTCACTTACAATATATAAAAGCATCATACCCATGAACATACAATAGATTATAAACATAAATTAAAGCAATCTTACCTGGTCCACAGACAGATGGATTATCTCTATTGACTTCTGTGCAAGCTGAACATAAATACAACAAACGCAGTCAGTTTTTTTGCAACATAGAAACATGGTGATCAATTATTTTATTAACATGACAACAGGTTTAACAGTCTGATGTTTACAGGAAAAACTTACTCTTGGGTGTTACAGTGATCCTGGCTGGCGGGGCCTGCTCGGGACTGTCGTAGTTCATCGGCAGAGAGTAGACAGACACCGTGTAGTCACTTCCGGGGAAAATGGGGAAGAACGTGTGGTGGAAGATTGTCTGAAAAGAGGAAAAGAACACCAATTA
Source organism: Branchiostoma floridae x Branchiostoma japonicum (assembly GCA_013266295.2). Classification (NCBI taxonomy): domain Eukaryota; kingdom Metazoa; phylum Chordata; class Leptocardii; order Amphioxiformes; family Branchiostomatidae; genus Branchiostoma; species Branchiostoma floridae x Branchiostoma japonicum. The sequence continues at coordinate 14,187,809 of CM023825.1, forward strand.
CATTAAAATTGAAACACAATGTTACAACATAATTCCAACATTGTCATGTTCGTAATCCTACTAGAGTCAGAATCATAATCAGAAAACTGCATTTTTTTTTTGGTTCTGGCTGACAAAAGATAGCCAGGTAAGAAATCTTGAAACCTTACCTCACCATCCGTCTCTACTGATTCTGGAATGATGACCTGGTAACAGTTGTCAAAACCTCCAGGTCTTGATATGCTGGCTTGGAAACCTCGAAGGTCACGGATTCCTGTTGGTACACAGATAGCACAGTCATTTATACCTGATCTACTTTTCCCAACTTTAGAATATCATCAGGTTATGTGCAAAAAATCATAGGAAAATATGGTAGGGAAATAATCTTAGACTAGTTCTTTTCCATAGTGCATTCTTACCTTGAAGTGCAGCTTTCCACTCCACAGTCACATTTTCACATTGCATGTTAACACCATTGACTGTGCAGGCACTCGCATTTTGTCCCACTACTCTGAGATCAGTAGGAGAAGCTGGTACGTAGGGTAGGCCATGACCCGCAAATGGCCACGGCTGACAAGCTACAAGATGACAATACAAAATGTAAGTAGAATATTCCAGCAACCAGTGCAGACAAAATGTACATTCCAAAAAAAGAGGATAGTACTTTAAAAAATCATTATTATTTTGTACATGTATATCAAATAAAGGAGAAAGAAAATTACATACAATTAAAGAAACTAAATACTTAAAGTTAAACTACTCCCTGTTATATCAAGTATACTCAATCCACAATGTGACAGATGACAATGTGTTAACATTGTACATGTATTCTAGCTATAGAGTGTGACAGCTCATTGAAAAGTAAAATGTTTACGTTATTGATTGCTAATTGAAGGAGTGATGCATATGTTTGGTCCCAGGACATGATACTGGCAGAAGAGACAGAAACACAAAAGAAAATATTCTGTCTTCCCCCTATATACACACTCACTCACTCACTCACTCACTAACTTACTTACAGGAAAGGGAAATATGAATCAGTATAGCTTATAAGTACATAATATTTTATGTTTAACCCCACTTACGCCCAGACTGTGGGTAGTCAACTGCATCTCTTCTGCTCCTTTCTGCAGCGCACTTTGCAAGACATGAAATATCCTCCTGGAAAATAAAAGGAAGGATTCTGGATATTGTAATTCACTGTGAAACTAGACAACATAATATTACATACTCAAAATCTAATAGGTTGGTATCCTTCTTTTTATTTAACTCACTCACCCACTATCCAGTTTAATGTCAGTTGTTCCCCATCTCCTGACGGTTAGACGTGCTATTTCAAAATAGTAATAAGTAGCTTGTGTTAATGGGGAACCCAGTGAACTATAAGGACCATATGGAATTGCATTAGCCAGCACATATAATGTCTTGTGACAAGCGAATGACATTTTGCCAAGTCAGACTATCTGGCATATTGCCAATTAACCATACTTAAAAACATTTCTTTACAACATGTAAGTACAAGAACATGTGTGGCAACATCTTTGCAAGGCCACATGTCTTCAGTATTCCATACACTAACCCTTTGCCTTAATCTACTTTTACTGCAACTTTCGCTGACCATGACAAATGTGCTGTGTCAGTTTCTTAAGCCTTTCTTAAGGTAGGATGAGTCACATAGGGAAGTAGCCATGGCCTGTGTGTTATCCTGCCCTTCAGTGTTCCATACAATACACTTTGCCTTAATCTCCTTTCACTGCAACTTTTGCTGACCATGACACATCTATTGTGTCAGTTTCTTAAGCCTTTGTTATGACTAGGATGAGTCACACAAGTGGCTGAGGCTCCCTATCCATTAGGACAATGGCTTGTCGGTATATATAACACAGTAATACAGTGGAGGATAATCTGTGGCAATCTTGCCGTATATAACCAAGGCAAGGGTAGAAATGTTTGCAAATCTGGGAAAAGGTTTGGTGAAAATGATAAAATCTGTATACGTAAGACAAAATCTGTTGAAAGGACACTCCCCCACTTATATGGACTGATTGGACTGATTTGACTTTGCAGAAAAACTTGATTTATAGAACATTGACTTGGATTCTTACATGTATGGGTATATCATTGACAGAGGCATTCACTATAAACATGTCTTTGATTCATTCTATACTCAGTAGGTTCTTCTTTCTTAGTTCTCCTTCCCTAATATCCATGTCAACTTCTCCCTGGCACATTTCCAGGCCGCCACTTGGAAAACAGGAGGAAGTTGGAACTCTAGAAGCACACGTTGTCAACAGCTGATAACCTGGCCTGGAGCTGACTCAACACTGAACTATCGCTGATCTTACAGTTTCAATGGGAGAAGAGCAATTTGGTGTGCATTTTAGTTACTTAAGATAAAATGAAGAATAGCCAAAAATGTGCAAATCTAAAGTGTTCCATACTCCCAAAGTTAGACTGGAATGCCAACATCTAACTGCATGGTCTGCAAAAGCCTTTGAATACATTGTATACCATCTACATGTACTTGCACATAGTAATGTGGGGGCAGCTTAAAGCAGAACAAGTCTGGTTCTCATGATCTTAAGTTCCCCATGTATGTCTTGACAGTGATTAGATGTCCCATATTCTGACTCAGCAATATCAACTTTCTCCATCCTGCGCATGTGCTCATCTTTTATCAAGTTTTACTTCCTTCACTGTGGTTACATCTAACTGTATCATGAGTTAATTGACCTCAGATAAAACAATACACAGGAAAAAGAGTTGCTGATTTCTGCACAAACCCAGCTGCAGATTACATCTCAGCATGCTGACAGTACAAAATTTAACTGATGTTAAACAAGAGAACTTTGTTTTGAGATTTGGCATATTTTTCTCACCACTCTAAAACTGCTAGAAGCTAACCCTTTATCACAGTAATCTACATGTAATGCCTTAAACAAATTAGATTAAATTAATATAATAAACTTGAAATATCTATATTTGATACCGGATACATCCATAGACTGAATGACTTGGTTCAAGTAAGATTCAATATAGAGTGATAAACTGCATCTGGGTGCCAGCCTTAGTACTGAAGACTTTTCCTAAAGATGGGTCCCATTGTAACGTTACAATGTCACAGGTAATACATGTCAACAGTGTCAACAGTTTTATTTGTTCAGGACACTTGACTCTTTCTTGGTTGTCCATCGTTGTCGATGAAGACTTCTACGTTCATCCATCCTCTCATCTGTTGTGCACTAGCATGTGGCTCACGAGTCTAATTCTGGATCTGCAGGGTCGTCCGCAGTGCTCACAGCTGAACTGGAACTGACTCTGCTCCCTGGTCACTGCTGCTGTGGCCGCTGCTTTACGTCTCTGTCTAGCCTGTACAATGTTGTTATGGCGTGTCCTTTCAAAGTTTTCATGTGCAAGCTTAGTAGTGTGCGCCAGCCACCCTGGTCTTGTGCCTGTTTCTTGAGCTGGTTTGGGGGTATGTCAGCATATTTAATGTTTGTTTTGATGTTGTCTAACATCAACAAGCTGTATAAAGGACAATTTGGATGTCTACAGTTGAAGAGGCTACCTGTAATATTAATGTCCAGAACAGCAAATCAAACAAACTCATCTCAACTACTTCTTTCATATCAAAATTATTGTCCAGGGAAAAAACTTGTTAAACTAATGTAAAGACTTTAATGTGCTACAGTGTGAATACTAAATAATACTAACTCAGAACTGCTGCATGCTACCTTGCATGCTACAATTCTCCCCTCAGTTTACATTATAGCTCAACCATGTCCAATTACTGGTAACAAGTCTAACTTCTGAACCACACTCTTTGATTTGCAGTCCAAATATTTCATCTCAGAGGCCCTTTATCGAAAGAAGATTAACAATAAAAGGCCTATAGATAAAGGGCCACATTCTGTGCAAGGCTTGGCATCCTGCCATTATACCACAATCACCAGGTCGATGTTTACTCATCACGTACCAGGTACTGTAGCTATGGCGACCAAATGCAAACGTCACTGCTATCCACACAATGGCTGAACTGCTCCCCTGACCTTTAATATATATACTGACTGTTGTGGACTAGTTTTACTAGGAAGGTTGTTTTGAGAGCTGAAAGAAAGTTCAAGGAATTGGCAAAACAGGATGAATACTTGGCCGGAGGAGTTAGAGGATTCTTTTCGTCCCCTGGACTATTAGTATTCCCCATATTTGGCAGATTTTTTACAAATTCGCAAGTCCCCAACACTAGTCTGGAACACTAGGTGAGGAACACTAGTCTGGTGGGAACTAGATGTATCCTTGCTGAGTTTAAGTTCAAAAACCTGAGAAACAAACCCAAAGAATTTTAAGCTGTATTGCATTTCATGTAGAGGCAGGTTACTTCACAAACACACCTCTAAAACATTTTTTTCTTAAATCACTTCCTGTTGGTCGTACGCATGAGTGCAGCTGCTTTCAGCCTTTAATAGCTAGGTCACTGACGTCAAGGTTCTTTCCACCATTGAGGGCAGGCTCCTTATCTATTCTCATGATTGTTAATCAGATGTATTTGTTCCAACTGTAGTAAGTTTTCAATACGAGCGATTGCCATGACGTCACGGCCAGCAAGTGGTAGGCAAAAAGCAGGTGATGGTTGGCTGACTTGCCTACCAATAATTTGCATATGCCTTCAAATAATTTGCATGTAACGTTATATGATGTAAACAAAAACAGCGATTGCTCGTATGGTTATTAGCTTAATACTGTAAATCAAGTTATATTCGCGGTAGCAAAAGTTCGTGGTCTGAGAAAAAAGGACATGTTCGCGGAATAACATGTTTGCGGTAGGGACAGGTGCAGAGCAAAGAAAGTCAGCGAATTATTTGTTTGCAGTAATGATAAGTTTGCGGTACAGAAGTGACCGCGAAAACCGCGATTATAAAGTACCACAAAAAAATCGTGATTTACAGTACATGAGAGATTTACAGTACATGAGAGAGTGAGTAAGTGACAGTGAGTCACCAGTGCCTAAAGATCAGATTCACAGTAACTTGGATTCATCCCAATCCTGACTGCCTTAAGTGCATGGCTAAGAGAAAAGCACTTTGCAACAACAGCAAAATGTTATAATTATGCAGAACCTCAGCTTCCTTTTCTTTATTGTGGGCATCCTCTTCCTCTACTTCTTGCAGCATAACACTATAAACAATTGTTCGACTTCCCAACTACATAAAGAGATGGGGAAATGTTTATGTAGAGACTGCGACTCGACTTCCATTCTGCTGAGACGACTACATAATATTACACCTTTCCCCACCCAAGTTCTGTCCAAACATGACAAGTGTTCCACTTTTTGTAGCAATACCCCACAGTGGTAGCCAACCCTCTCCAGCTGCATGCCAACAACAAACACAGCAGGATTTCTGAGCACACATCCAATTTTCTGGTATAGGACAATGTCCACAACATTCGTCATGTCTGAATTCATCAAGAAACATGCTGACATTACTTTAGGGTAAAAGGTCTTTAATATCTTACAGGCTTTGATTCGTTCACAAGATTTTCCAAAGAAATGGCTATCAGGGCTAAGCAATGAGAACCTTAAAACTGGACTAAAATATCATTAATTTCATGAGTAATAATTAACAACATTAGCAGAATGATATATTGCTTCCAAGGAGAAAGAGATAAGATTTTTCTGCATTTCCTTGTTATTCACAATACATTGTATCTTCACAAATGTGCATGGTATGTAGTATGATTATGTACTAAAAGTCATGTTCGTGTTGCCTTAACATAAAAGTAGCTCAGGTTACATGCTGCAACAAAGTGACAATCATGGCGACACAGGTATCGTGCTCACCTGATGTATTGACAAGAACACTTGGCAGGCACGCAACAAGAATTTAGCCACACCTGTCCCACTTTCACCTGCGTCTGAAGGCTACCTAGACTATTAAGAAACGATACACATCCTAGGAACTTAAGAAGTTGTCCATACTCCCGTATTTTGCAGTTTGCTGTGACTTTTATGGCGGGGCGATCTTTGTTCACTCTGTTCACATTGTTACCTTGAACGTCAGACAGGTAGGCACACCTTCACGCCCACGCCTTTTTAAGGCCATTAAGGACCATCAGACCGTGACCTCCAACTTCCAAGTGCGAGGATATAAAATCTAACGTTAACGTTTTAATTTCCTGCGAAATGCAGTTCCACGACTGACCTGTCGGTTGACAGGTGCTGTAACTTCAGCCTCTAGTGGGAAATTTCCGACACTGCTTTGCCCGAGGCGCCTGCCCTGAGTGAGTACCGTGTGTTTCCAGGCCGAACTTTTCCTGGTTGCCTCGGGTGGGCCGTTGCGCTCTAAATACAAGACACAGCCGCTATTTGATATCAGTAGTACTGAGCACACTCACCTCGACGTTGCACATCCGCAGGCACCGCAGATCGAGCCCTTGTTTCCCCGGAACCACCGACAGAACGGCGGTGAGTTGGAGAAACAGCCCCAAAAGTTTCCCCCTCTCCGCCATTACGTTCTGGGTGTGATCAGCAGGACGTCATAGGAATAAGGTTGTTTGCCAAGTGAGAAATGAACTTGCGGAGTTTTCTCTTCTTATTCCGTAAGGCCTGTAATCAGCTATTATCAGGTTGTAACCCACGGAATGTATATTTTCAACTTTTCAATTACATGTAATATTTAATCTCACAAACCGAGCATTTGAAGCCGATATCATGTATTTTTATGTACACCTATGGGGTCATGTTAAGTGCAAACAAGTGGCCACAGGAGTTGAGGAGTTTCCTGGAAAAGCTGAGGTCATCCGGTCAGCAGGCCTGGCGAGATCACCATGGCAACCAGGTTTCGGCCGGGAATTTCTGCGCTAAACTCCAAGTAGATGTAGGGTACAGATTGTCTTACACTTGTTTTGTGGAATAAAATCTCTCTCTCTCTCTCTCTCTCTCTCTCTCTCTCTGTGTGTGCGTGCGTGTGCCCAAAAGATGAATTAAATTATAGAAGTGACCTCAATGGCCGATTTCACGAATAAACAAAGGCTCAAACAAACAAATAAACAAACAAACGAACGGACGAACAAATAAATTGATTATGACAACTCATAAAAGACACGAGCCATGTATTCAGCAGAGAGGATGTATTGAGACATGTATACTGAGTATATATTCTTTAAGAACATTGACTTTCAATTGGTTTAAGTTAGGAACAACGATTACATACAGTAATTCTTTGATAAATATCCAATATTTCTTAATTACAACAGTCACAATTGACACGATCCTTTGAAGAATATTATATACACACTTTCACGTATTCAAAGACAATTCAAACTCTACTACTGGACGTTTCGACTGACAACCATCACTCTTCTTCAGCATCACTAAACTTTACTGACAGAACTTGTCAACACTTATCACATGTAAAGGAACTGGAAAAACCGGTTGAACATGACAAAGACTCCTAAGTGTCACTGTTATGTAAATAAGGTTAAGGTAGCTCCTATGCATTCCTACACTTTCACTTAGTTACAACAATCATAATTGACATTAAGTTCACTATATAGTACATGTACACACGAAACAATCCTTAAATTCATCCAGTTCTAATGCCAGAAGCGACATGTATATTCACAAACGTAGTTATAGAATCACTGCTTCATCCTTTAGATACCTGTGAATAGCATTGATCAGGTTGGTACATTTGTAGATATGTATTTACAAGTGAAGTATTTACAAGCAAGATTTCTTCACCAGTGCATCACCTGCTTCCAACTGCCTCCATTAGGGTGTTATAATACCGCTGAAGCGTTAGGCATGAACACCAATCATGAATTGTGGTGCCTAAATTCGGCTGAGTAACTGGGATAGTCATTGTGCTCCTTCATTTGATAGAATGTTTCGGTTTCAGTGTCCCGTCTGGATATGGTTTTGAGTTTCATTGCCTTCGACGAGAAGGCTATGAAATCACTTTCATTTGGCATGGTTTTGCAGATTATGCACGATAACTCTTGAAGGCATGGTCCGATGTTCACGATTTTTGGCAGGTGGGTTGTCGTCGGGGTTCCCATTGTCAAGGCCAAAAATGGGCTTCGTGGGGGGTCCCTACGTCACTACAGTTGACCTTTTGTGTTTGTGTTTTTTCTTGAGGACAAGATAACTCGAGAATCCGTAAATGGATGTTCACGATTTTTAGTAGGCAAGTTACCGTTGAGAATACCAAGATCAAGTTCAGAAATGGGCTTCGTGGGGGGTCCCCACGTCATTGAAGTGGACCTTTTGTGTTGGTCATTTTTGTTGTGGACAGGATAACTAGAGAATCTGTAAATGGACGCCCACGATTTTTTGTCGGCAAGATGCCGTTAAGGATAGCAAGGTCAAGTTCGAAAATGGGCGTCTTGGGGGGTCCGCACGTTGCTGCAGTGGGTCTTTGGGGATTGTTGCTTTGTCAGCAGTTCAAGTTGTGGAAGAGCAATGGTCCTGTTTTTTTGTATGCTGAACAGGTATTATGGCCCAGATAAAGTTTGGGCTCTCTAGTGGCTTGTGGGGAAGTGCAATGGTCTTTTTTGTGCGACGATTTGAAGGTGATGTTGCCAGCCTGACTGAACCTCGCTTGTTATTAATTTGCATAAATAATGAGAAAATGCTATAAATAGTATAATGCAACAGTGGTGACTGACAGGAATTTCATACTGGCGGCATTTGGAAGTTAAGTGAAGGTGATCATTATTAAACATAATTTATTCAAATCAGAACCTTATTTGCATGATTTATGAGGAAATGCTAGAATAGCCCTCTTTGTTTAAGATAAGACTGTCATTGGATGGAAATATGATCAAATGATATAATTGCAAGTGATGATCTAATTTCCATAATCAATGTGAAACATTCATAATTTGTCAGTCGTAAAGGTTAACATCATTCGTCGAAGGCATGAGGTCGTGGAACTCTAGTGTTATAAATAATATGAGTGGCATCGAATGGCCGAGTGGCTAGGCGACCGGACACGGTATCGAGAGGTTACGGGTTCGATTCCTTCCGTTCTTGACTAGACATTGTGTCCTTGGCACTTAGCCACTTTACACGACTTTCCTCACTCTACCCAGGTGTAAAATGGGTACCTGAGTTCGGTTGTGGAGGTAAAAGACGGTGGATAGAGAGGGTTGGGCTCCGCCTTCCAATACCGTGCCCTGGACACGGTGAATCATCAACTCACTGTCCCTAGGGCCTCAAAAAGGCTATGGGACTGCCTTTACTTTTACCCTTTATAAATACAGTAGTACAAAAACATTTTGCATCCTGCTCATCATGACAGGTTGTCTACTGGGCCTGAAGGTGTTTTGCCGGTGTTATTGCGCATAAGTTGATAGAATGGCAAGTCTTCAGTCTGCTCTCCGGTCTGTGTGTCTGAGCTGCATCCGTTAGACTCAGTTTCTCCTTCGTTATTTCGCGCATCTTGTCTGCCTATGGGCGTTGAATTGGGATACGTGCTCTCAGTGTTAACTTCTTCCCCTTCACGGTTTTCCATGTAGTAAAATGGCTCGGCTTCAGTTTCTGACATACTCATACTACATGTAGATTCAGCTTCTTCTTGGTCGCAAAGTGTGCCTTGAGTTTCCAAGCTCCTTCGACTAACATCTCTATCAGTGATGCGTATTTCGTTGTCATAGGGGTTCATGTCGGCCTGATCCTCGTCCACTTCTGCGTTTTCATAGTTTGCAGTAGCATTAGGGTGCGTCCCGTAGTGGAGGTTGTATGACATAGTCGAGCACGCGGGCCCTTTCGGAATTACGTTGTTGCTTCGGTTCGACAGCTGGAGGCGTTTCGCTTCCCTTCTGTGCAAAAACAGTGCAGTGCTGAAACCTAGGGCAAGCAACGAGGTTGCAGCAATCACAGCACCCACTATAGGAACCCAATAACCGCGCGGTACCGAGTCCTCTTTGGGCAACAATGGGTCTGTTTTCTCACTAACCATCGTCCCAGCATAGCTCTGTGTGGAGCTAACGATAGTTGATGTTACAAACTGGGAGCTTGTAAATGTCGAATTCAACGATCTCCAATACGTAGTGGCATCACTGTCATTGTTCCAGGGGGGAGAGAAAGAAACGAAATCTGTGGAATTTCCTGCCACAGATGATACATCACAGCTAGATCGTCCAAACGAAAGTAGCACAAAACGGCTGACTGCCAAAAATAGGGTTGTCTTCGCTACATAGTTTGAGGAACGCACATCCGTACAGTGCTCTTGGGGGCATTGCCACCCACCCGTTCTCATGGACTGCGTTAAGGTAATGGTAAGACTAGCTGGTTCTGAGACCGTCTCTATTCTGTCGTCTTCCCCTAGTCTCATTGCATGGGAGAATACTGGCTTTCCGGCTAACGCAAATGTCACCAGGGGAGGCACTTCCCAGTACACGTCACACGTTATGTGGATAACGTCGTGTTCCGACGAAAGTTCGATTGTGTGGTTATAGATTTCGATAGTATTCGTATTGCGGGAAAACACGCCTAGCTTCGCTACAGGTTTAGGACAGGTGGCGTTTTCCAGCTCTACGTTTGACACCAAAGTGTTTTGGAGAGAAGGGGGATGTTTGCACGTCAGTTGAAAGTAATCGCTAACGCGGTCTGTTTGATAAAGAAGCCAAGCCAAGGCACAAGTACATCTCAACGGGTTAGCTGCTAGTTCCACATTAAATGTCAGACCATCCAGTGCAACAATTCTATTATTTTGAAGGGATATTTTTCGAAGAATGTCCAGGCCTTGAAACCAGTCCTGTCTGACATATCTAAGCTTGTTGTCATTCAGCAATACTATGAATAAACTTGATAGTCCTAAGAATGCATGGTCTTGTATTTGCGTAATATTGTTGTTTGATAGATCAACAAAAAAGAGATATGGTATTCCACTGAAATGCCCATTTCTGATTTCTGTCAATGAATTTGATCTCAAGATTAGCTTTCCTAGGCCAGTGCCGCTAAAGGCACCAATCGGCATATCTGCAATGGCATTATCATCTAGCCGAAGTTCTTGCAAGGAAGTCAGATTTCGAAAATGATTAGCATTGATGACTGTCAGCGATCCATAGCCAAGATACAATCTTGTCAAGTTTTGCATCTGAGCGAAAGGACTCTCCGGAACCATGATGTCCCCTATGTTGAACAAAGGATTCAATTCTATTTCCAGTCTCTTCAGCATGTGTGCACCGCGGAACCAGGCCGCCTGAACACTAGAAATCCGATTATACGTTAAACGGAGGGTCTCGAGTTTAGGAAGATGTTCAAAAGTGCCGTCTTCGATGTTAGATATCTCGTTGTGGCTGAGATCAAGGCTCTTTAGCTTCTCTAGCCCCACAAACCAAGTCTTTTCAAGGCATACGATACAGCTCCTCCAAACAACCAAACTAATCAGGTTGTGGATCTTCTCGAATGTTCCAATCGAGAACCTTGCTACGTCGCCGCTGAGTACCAGTGCCTTTATCTGTAAGTCGAATTTTTACATTGATGTATTGAAGTCGAATTTTTGGAACGGTTGAATGTGAAGTTATATTTGAAATCTGAGGATTAATTTGATTTGAATAACGTACCTGATGATACCCTGGCTGATCGGCGATGAACGTTGCCATGAGCTTGGGTGTCACAACCAGCCGTCGATGCTTGGATTTACAGCGCCAGTGTGCCGGACCTCCGTGGCGTTCCTCCATCTGACGGCGGCGGACCAGCCCCCCTTTAACAACATCCGAGCAGAGGGCGTACACCGATACCTCGCCAAGGCCATAATCGCACCGTTTGTCGCGAATTTTGATATTTGAGGAATTTAAGCAGAGAGCCGGACCGTTGCAACTGGCCTGGACTTCAACAGTGCAAGGGAGGAGAGACACTACAAGCCAGAAACAAAATGCTATCCACATTTTCACTTTTTCGTTTCAAGATACGTCGCTTAGCCTTACGGCGTTTCTCTCTAGTAGCTTACTGAAACGCTACGAAAAAGTGATTTTTGAAAAATATCTTAAATGATTTTTGAAAAAGAAAAACGCTACTTCTCCTTCCAAAAGACTCAAACGCGGAATGAAAGCTAGGAAAAGCGGGCGGCCTATAAACCATGCCCTGTTGTTTTATTCACACGCATCTGTGCAAATTGTAGGAAAACAAGTCGGTACAACATGAATATTCGTGTAGGCGGATAGACAGGAACTGCTATGGCAACTAGACCAATCAGCTCCCACGCAGGTGACGCAGTAACCAACAGGTATAGAGCTTGTCCAAATGTCAGGTGTCAGGTACACAGATTTTGTAGCACTATGAAGGAAAACACGCCAGCCCAACAGGGCAGTCTGCGTGGGTTTACAGACAGGCCCTCTTGGCTGCTAGACCAATTCGAGCCCACGCAAGCAACATCGTAACCAGGAGGAAGCAAACTTGTCAGATTGTCTGGTAAAAGGTTGTTTATTTTCGTCTGGGTTCCTTCAGCACCAGACCCGAGATTGCCTGACTTATGGAGACAGCCTTCGGCAAACAGACTAATCTGCCCCATCAGTAAAACATCAGACAATCAGCCCTAAAAAATCTTACCATACTTTTTAGGCCATTATGCTCTAATTACTGACAGGATGTTTTAAAAGTTTTACTAACTTTTAAGCTTCTCTACACCATGTCTTTCAATGTCTGTCTCTTCGAATGTCCTTTCGTTTCTTTTCTGTTTTGTTGTGAATAATTAGGAAAAAAAGATTTGTGAGCACAAGTCTTATGTAACTGTAAGCATTGACGTATTTTCTATTTCATACTAGTAGTTTCTTATGGGACACAATGGCTTGACTTTAATCTGCTGCCCTGTCTGTGCAACTGAGGGTGCCGGATTTCCAATTTGTGTAACAGAATGAAAATGATGTGGGCATCTTTGCCCTAAGTTGTGCGTGCAGTTCCTTTGCGTTTGGGAGTTGTGTTATCATTTTTTGTCTGGCTGCTGAAGGCGTATTTTCTTCCTTTTCGAGAACAAGCATGCTGTGCTAAGGGCTAGTCCAAGCAATGAAAGGGCACAAACCACACCACCCGCTATGGGAACCCAAAAATGATAGACGTGCGGTGCTGAAGCCTCTTTGTGTAGCGGAAGGCTGGTTTTATCAACGAATGATATCGATGGTGCAACGTGTGAACCTGGAAATTCCATGGCCATAGACGGTGTGGTCAAATTCATCAATTCAGCATCATCGTCAGAAAGAGCGAACGCCGAAATATTTTCTATTGAATGTCCACTCGCAGACGATGCGTCACAGCTACACTGCCCAAACGAAAGTAGCATTAACCGATCGATTGCGAGTGACAAGGTTGTCTTCGCCACGTAATTTGAAAAATCCTCGCCTGTTGTAGGCTCTTTAGGACTTTGCCACCCACTAATTTTCACGGATTGCGTTAGGTTAATCGTCATGTTTGCTGGCTGTGAAACGGTCTCGATTCTGTCATCTTCCCCTAGCCTCACAGCATGGGTAAGCACAGGCTTGTCTGCCAACGTAAGCGTCACCAGAGGAGGCACTTCCCAATACACTTCGCATTGCAAGAACACGACATCGTCTTCCGATGAAATGCTTTCCTTGTTTACCATGTTCGTTTTGCGGGACGACACGCCTAGCTTTACTGCAGGTTTAGGACAAGCGACGTTAGACAGTATTAGGTTTGACACCAACATGTTTCGGAGAGGAGGAGGGTGCTCGCACGTCAGACGATTATAGTCGGCAACGGCGTCTTTTTGGCAACGGAGCCAAGCCAAGGCACATGTACATCTCAAAGGGTTCCCTGACAATGTCACATTGGACGCCGGGCCATCTAACGCTAAGATGTTATTGTTCTGCAGGTAAATTTCTGACAGATCTTCCGGACCGTCGAACCAGTCCTTTCTGATGAACCTCAGCTTGTTCCCACTCAGGTGTATTTTGGACAACTCAAGTAGTCCAAAGAATGCGCCGCATTCAATGTGTTCAATTCTGTTGCTTGATAAATCGATACGTAACACACGTGATAGTCCAATGAAATAGCCATTTCGTATTTTCGTCAATGAATTTGAGCTCAAAATTAGATACCGTAGTCGACCAGTTCCACGAAAGGCACCGATCGGCAGGTCCGCCATGTCATTGCCAACCAGCTCAACTTTTTTCAAGTCTGTCAGGTTTTGAAAGTGATTGACGTGGATATCTTTAAGTGAACCATGATTAAGAAACAACCATCCTAGCTTTGGCAAGTGAACGAAAGGACTCTCCCTGTTTCCTACTTTCACCAGAGGATTGTTTTCCATCTCAAGCCAGCACAGCTTGTGTGCGCCGCGGAACCAGGCCGCCCGAACACTCGTTATGTTGTTATGATTCAAAGCGAGCATTTCCAGTTTAGGGACATATTCAAACGCGCCGTCTTCTATGTTGGATATTCCGTTTTGGCTGAGTTCGAGATCTGTTAGGAGGTCTAGCCCCATGAACCAAGTCCTCTTAACGCAAACAATACAACTTCTCATGATATACAAGCGAGTTAGGTGGCTAGTCAGGTTGAATGTTTCTTCCGAGACCTCTGCAATGTCACCGCTTAGTTTCAGCATGTTCAACTGTAATGCATCGAAGAAAACCATCTTTGTTTCTACTGAATCCTTTCGAATAGACTTCAATATTGTTAGCTATGTAGTTAGAAACAAAGACATTTATCAAACTACGACTGCCTTTGACTTTCATGGTGGATTTAGTAATACCTCATGATCACTGGTTCAAGACAGAATATGGTCAGCTGGTGTCCATGTACACTATGTTGAAATTTATGAATGTTTCCTTTCATATTCTAACGGTGAGTCTTTCGTAGAACCTTTTGCTTTCTTACCTCAATAGCTGGGCTGAACCCGTGATTCATTTGAATTTGAGACAATAAAACTTTCTAAAATAACATAAAATCCTAAAAGAAAAGAAAATGTCAGAACGCACCTTTTCAATTCCTTTCAAATCGAAGAGAGACATGTTCATGATTTCGTGTGTCAGACGCAGTCGTCGATACTTGTATTTACAGTGGTCATCTTCCGGGCCCCAGCGGGCGCCTAGTGAGTCGTCCACCGAGCAATAGAACCTTACGGACACGGACCCCGACTTCTCCCGGCTGTCATAGACGTTGATGATGGAAGGTTTTGCACAAAGGGCCGGCTCGTTACAATTTGCCTGAACTTCTCCAATACAAGGGAGCAAACAAACTACCGAAGCAAAACAAAAAGGGATCAACATTTTACCCTCTTTTCAAGATATGCTAAGAATAGGTGTTTCGTGCTACTTGCCTAAAAAGGTACGAACAAAGAGTAAGACGTATAAAACCAAATGCCCTGTTGTTTTAGTCACGCCAGTTTGTTTTTCCCTCGTTTACGAACATGTTAGTGTTTATGGCACTATGAAGGAAAACACGGCCCAGTCCTAAAGGGCAGTCTGTGTGGGTTTACAGACAGGCCCTCTTGGCTACTAGACCAATTCGAGCCCACGCAAGCAACACCGTAACCAGGAGGTAACAAGCTTGTCAGATTGTCTGGTAAACAGATTGTTTCCGTCTGGGTTCCTTCAGTACCAGACCCGGGATTGCCTCCCTCATGGAGGCACCCTTCGGCAAATAGACTAATCTGTTACACAAGAACAACACCAGACATCAGAAAAATATCAGTCTTCCGAAAAGTGTCCATCATCACTAATGAAAGACACTGATGCTTTTAGACGTACCATTGCTATGTTCGTTTTGCTGGAAAACACGCCTAGTTTCACGCCAGGTTTAGGGCAAGGGACGTTATTCAGTGCTATGTTTTACACCAAAGTGTTTCGAAGACGAGGGGGCTTGTCTCATATTCACACAGAATAGTATCAGACACTCAACCTAAAAATTTCCATCATACATAAGTCCATTAAAGTTATCAGGCTTGGAGGGCCAGGAACTTATTTCAGCAATGAACGACAAGCAGTTCTGGAGATCAAACTTTGTATGCTCCACCTCTTCGGAGGATGAACGATGATGACGATGATGATGATGAAAGTTATCAGTGTCCAGACTTGAAGCTGTTTTTCGACATGTTCTGTAATGTTGACGGTGACTGTCTCCTCGTCATGTATGTCCTATTGGCAGATTATGTCCTGTTTTGCTGTTTATGATTTGAGAAGGTGATTTGTTGGCACATTTCTTGTGAAAATATGTTTACTACGAGCAGGAACGACAGTGCCACATGTTTGATGAATGGAATATTGAATGGTCTGTGACCTCATTTTGCACTATTAACTAGATCATTAGTCTTGCCCAGTATGCGTTACTGAGATGGAAGTGCTTGACGTCATTGTTTTTATGTAAGATTTTTGTCCATTGGCAGGTACCCTGAATCAGGAGGCATCTCCTCAGTGTTAGCCGTCGCCACCTTTTGATTTTCCACGAGGCAAGATGGCTCGTGTTTGGCCTCTTCCCTTCTCCGTGTATCTGGGATCATCTCATATTCATTCTCGACCGAATTTGTATACAGTGCGACAGCATACGGCTGTATTGTGTAGTCGCCGTCGTCTCCGGCGTCGACCTGTCCCTTTGGAGTCGAGGGTGTATTCTGGTTCATTTGTTGCAGGCGTCTTTTTTTAAATTTCAAGAACAAACACGTTGCGTTAAGACCTAGTCCAAGCGTTGCAAATGCAGTAACCACACCACCTACCATGGGAACCCAATAGCTAAAACCATTTTGTGAAAGGCTGGTTTTATCGACGACCGTAGTAACGGCATAATTCTGTGTGGGGCTGACATTACTTGTTGTTATAGTCGAATGGTCCGAAAGAGAATAAACAGCGGTCTCTGTCGAATTTGCTTCCATAGATGATGCAGTACAGCTACATCGTTCAAACGAAAGTAACACAAAACGACTGACAGCCAAAGACAAGGTTGTCTTCGCTACATAGTTTGAAGAAGGAGCATTTCCGCCGGACTCACGGGGACTTTGCCATCCACCAGTTTTAACGGATTGCGTTATGGTAACTGTAAGATTCACTGGTTCTGAGACGGTCTCGATTCTGTCGTCTTCACCCAATCTTGCTGCGTGCGAGAAGGCGGTCCTGTTGGCCAACGCAAACGTTACAAGAGGAGGCACTTCCCAGTACACGTCACATGTTACGTACACGACGTCATCTACAGAAAGATGCCCGTTTACGGGTTCGTGGATTCCTGCTTTGTTGTGCGTTTTGTGGGACGATACGCCTATCTTCACCACAGGCTTAGGGCAAGTGATGTTAGACAGCGTTAGGTCTGACACCAACGTGTTCCGGAGAGAAGGAGGATACCGACACGTCAGGCGATTGTAGTCGGTGACGTGGTCCTTCTGGTGATGGAGATCGATCCAGGATAATGCGCATGTACATCTTAGAGGGTTACCTATTAAGTCCGCCTTAAATGTCAGGCCATCCAAAGCAACAATGCCATTGTTCTGTAGGAAGATTCTTCGAAGAGATGTTAGTCCTTGGAACCAGTCCGTAACAATATATTTCAGCTTATTGTGACTCAGGTGTATTTCGAACAGCATGGATAGTCCAAAGAATGCGCGGTCTTGGATCTGTGCAATTTCGTTGTTTGATAAATCGATTAGGTAGAGTTTGGGTATTCCAAAGAGATGACCACTTCTTATTTCTGTCAATGAATTTGAGTTCAAATATAGCTTTCTTAGACCAGTTCCACTGAAGGCACCGATCGGCATATCTTGGATGGAATTATTTGTTAACCGTACTTCATTTAAAGACGTCAGATTTTGAAAGTGATTGGTGTTGATAACTGTCAAGGAACCATACGCCAGTTCCAACGTTTTGAGTGTTTTTAAGTGGACAAAAGGGCTCTCTTGGATCATGATGTTGCCTATGTTCACCAGAGGATTATATTCTATTTCTAGTGTCTTGAGCATGCTGGCACCGCGAAACCAGCCTCCTTGAATGCTCACAATCCTGTTATAGGTCAAACTTAGGAGTTGCAGTTTTGGGAGATGTTCAAATGCATTGTCTTCGATGTTGGATATCTCATTATGGTTGAGATAAAGGTTCTTTAAAAGGTGTAGCCCCGCGAACCAACCATTTTCGACACAAACGATGCAGGTTCTTAAAATAGTCAATTCAGTCAGGTTAGGTGTCTTCTCGAATGCTCCCTTTGAGAACATTGCGATGGCACCGCTCAAAGTCAGTGTGCCCAGCTGTAATGTATCAAACATAAGATTCTATGTAAATACTTCCCAATCTTCTCCTCAATGCCTCCCTTAGGATTATAACTAAAGGGACTTGGTTGGTAGTATTTATTTTGTGACTGGAGTCTTTTCAAGGCAGGTTAGTACCAGTTGCTGACATGTCTTATTCCTACATGCTAATGTCCATGGTATAGTTCTGAACTTCGTAAACGTCACACCCAACATGGACAATAATTATGATGATGATGGCGATTATCAATATCATCATAATGATAACGAAAGCGTCGATTGTCATCTATGTCGTTAGATTTTCAACTCCGTTGGGGGGCTAAGCCTGAGATCAAATCCAAATAAATCAAATGATCTGTACTTCACACGAAATTGTTACTCAAGCAACTGGATAGATTTTCAAAAGAGTAACAATTTCTAGTGTATCTCATTACCTGGATGTCTAACCTTCATCGACGGATCTGTACTTCCTACAACGATTCCAACGAAATTCGAGAATCAAAACAAACGTGCAGGAACTCACCTGGTGAATGTCCGACATCTTGGAGAAGGACATGTGCATGACTTCGTCAGTCAAACGCAGCCGTCGATATCTGGATAAACAGCTCGGACGTCCGCTGCCACCCTCCATGTCAGGACGTGCGTCCAGTTCATCTATGGGTACGCTGACCGATGAGCAGCGAAACCGTACGTACACGACGCCCGATGTCTCCCGTCTGTCAAGTACGGTGATGTCGGGAGTTACGCAAAGGGCCGAGCCGTTGCAATTTGACTCAACTTGTCCAATGCACGGTAGTAGACAAACTACCGCAGTGAAACAAAGTGTGATCCACATTTTGAAGTACTTCTTCAAGATAACGTGTGAACAAAGTTTGCTTTTGCTAAAAGGCACAAACTATGTTGAAAAAATAACATTTAATACGTGATTTTCTGTGACATCTGAAAGCTGTCAAAATGTGGGAAATATATACAGCTATATCCTCTTGTTTTTATTCACACACAATATTGTCGTCGGTCGTCAGACCGTTGTCTGTAGCTCATTTCATGAAAAAGAAGCCCTTCATTCCAGGAAGGCTTGCGTGGGTTTACTGGACAACCCTCGGCAACAAGACAAATATGAAAACAAGGAGGCAGCGCCGTATATAAAGGAAGAAAACCCATTAGTGGCGATAAGTCTGGTAAAAAAATGTTTGTTTCCGTTATTCCAGCACCCATCGATGATTGTCTCGTTTTTACTTTTAGCGAGTAGACTAATCTTTGACGAGGAAAACATCAGAGCTAATACTAGTCTACCATGCCGTAAGATGGTAAACTATATCTAGCTATCAGACTTAAACATGTTTATTGGTACTCCAATGTTCCCTCTGTCCCTTCGAGGTTCTATCTTAACGCTGATGCAGCTTAGAGAAGTCACAATTAATATTGACATCAATTGACATTAAGTTTTCAACGTTCGCAAGTCTTAATGCTAGCTAGCTTCCTGCTGCCAATCTTGCGATGGCAATCAATACTGGATATCGAAGATTATTGGAACGTCACTGTTACGTGGTTGTTGTCTGCAAAAATTGTCTTCTTTCAATCTAAATTTGAAGGAAGGAATGGTGGGGTCTATGCAAAAATCAGCGCGTAAAAACTTTCACAACAACTTTGCGACGCCTGAGAAGTTTCCTGGGCGCACGATTTGACTAGACTAATTACCTCTAGGCGTTTCCGAAAAGCAGACTGTTACGTTGTTGCGCAAAGTTCAGAGGTATTTGCGTAAGGGGTGTGTGGGTGTGGGGTGGAAATTGTCTGCAACTGTCTGACTTATTCATCGTACTGTACCCACCCATTTGAGTAACCCTTTCTAGTAGCTTCTACCGCCAAAACTTCTGTCTTATCTGACTGCAAGCTTTAGCATTGCAAAGATCAGTGTGCCCACACCCCTTTGTCTATATCCCCATTAGTTTCTTTAACACGTTGGTCCTTTCGTTGGTCAACATCTGTTTTGCCGATTACCTTTTCATAAATGCAAGGTTGTCGACTGGATGCATATTGATGACTCCTGTCTACTTTCTACGAACTTCTGACCCTCAAAAGTGCTGCTCATCGTCAGTTGAGTTTGCAAGATAAGTGTGGGAAAACTACCCGTCCCTATTTCAATTAGTTTCTTTAAAATTAGGTTGTTTGTTCGATCTACAATGCCTTTGCATAAATGCAGGGTTGTAGAGATTTCGTAGAAATTGTTGGATGAATATTGATGAATGAGTGTGAGAAATATTGATATTCATCTGGAAACCCCACTATAAATCAACAGTCAGTGTATGCAGTCGGCAGTTCCCCTGGCACTATTGTTCTTGCCGGTACTATAGATGCTTCATTCGCTACATTCTTGATTCGCTATCTTCTAATAACTACTCTGGAAGACGTAAACGTTTTTTTCGAGAACCCCTTTCAATTTTTTTCGAACAAGCGGCAGAGTTGGCAAAATGCGAATCCTGGCCTGCCTCACATTTGTGGTCGTACTTGCCGGAATCAATGCAGAAATGTCCGGTTGCAACGGCTTGACACTCTGCCCACGTCCGTCTGTTGAGTTTGATCGGGTACCGAAGCACAACTTCGTAAAGGCGAAGATCAGGTGTCTCCTCTGGAAGACTACCACAGCAACTCCCTTTAACGTTACCCACGGCGGCAGCCATTTGGAAGGGCCATGGCAACATGTGGCCCCCCGGTGCCGGTCTGAATATGGCCGTACGGCGCTGTTAGAGAGCGAATTAGATGAGATATTCTCCGAACCACCGACGAAGGCCCAGGTAAGATAAGTCAGCAACTTGCTTTCGGCAACAGCTTTACTCTTTAAAGAAATGATTTCAGGACCAAAGGATGTTTACTGTATGTCAATTTTAAGACCTTAACGTAAACGTATGTAAGGGTAGTCCTACAACCTGTTTATTTAAAGAGAATCAATGTGCCAGGAAGCTGAGGATAGCATCTGTCCTTGGTGCTGAAAACCTGCCATTTCCACCTGGGTGGACAAACGTCTGGTCCAGTGCTACCAGGAATAGGGCTCGTAACGCCTAGATTTACCTGTCCCGACCTGAATAGACTGAATGGGCTATGTATGAAATATGCAAGTGTTAAACATTTATCTATTGATCTATCTATTGATACAATATATAAATGTTTTAGTGTTAGATATACCCACTGGCAGGAGGTGCCATCGTAAGATAATTTTGATCAGATATCTTGAGTGCTGTTTGCCGAATTCGGCGGATGTTTCATGTAATTAAGACATCACAAATCGCCAGTGAGCGCAGTCAGACATGCGGGCCTTGTCGGGCTGTTCGCCGTGCATGTGTCCGAACCCACGTCGACCATTTCACGGAGCGGATTCGTCATGTCAGTCAGGCACACGGCGCGTAGGCGAACTTTGGTTTCATGACGTCCGTTCAACTGCACGAAACTGGCGTTAGTTGCTCCAGGTCATCCTTCGTATCGTCTTCGTGTGCTTGCACGGGCACTCAGCCGAGTCGGTCCGTAGAAGAGCACTTTCTTGTCCGCTAGCCTCTCCGCGATAAAGTTTACTACAGAACTACACCAACTACAGCAACTACGGCTAGTTCAGAGCTCCTGTCCTATCAGATCTTGAACGGTTTGCTTGCACGGTCACTCAGTCTGGCCCGTGGATGATCATTTACCTGTCCGCTAACCCGTTTTTAATTGGGGTATAACAAAATCCAAAAAGAGGGAAAACTAGGAGGTTTCTTAACTATTTTTTAAAAACTTTTCGACGTTACTGAGACATAGGCAAAGGAAAGGGGACAGAAAAAGGATGTGCCAATCTACCCAAGTGCTCACACCAACCCACTCCTGCCAACTTGACATCTTCGAGGTGTGGCATCCGTGCGCAATTTAGGACATGGCTCCGCAGGCCTGCTTGAGACTGGTCGCGCGGCGCTAACGTAATATAACATGTGGGATGTTTGCGTGCATAGCGCCGCAATGTCTCGGACAGGATGGGCGCCATCGCGGGACGTGTGCATGCACGGCGTTGTAGGCTGGCGTTGTAGGCCCCGTGTGCGCTCGCCGGCGATTTTGGGATGTCTTACGGGAAACTTCCGCCGAGAATGTCAGATTTCTATTTTTTTCTTGTCATAAAATCCTGAAAAATCATTGACTTCACACATTATGCCTATGCTCATTAGCATGTGTGTGTGTGTGTGTGTGTGTGTGTGTGTGTGTGTGTGTGTGTGTGTGTGTGTGTGTGTGTGTGTGTGTGTGTGTGTGCGCGCGTGTGTGTGTAGGTTTGCAAACCTATTCATATGTTGACCTTCCACCATGTGATGACATGGTCGATAGATTTATGCAGGCCTGATTCTGATTTCAGGTGACGGAGATAAAGATCGATTACGGTTCTGTTGCCGAGATTTCCGATGGCCTGTTCAACAGAACCCCGAACCTCTGCCGCCTGACCATACGGGGGAACTGTCTGCCGTGTGTGAAGAGGGGCTGGTTGTTGGGAATACCAAACCTACAGCACCTCAAGTTGATCGACGACGGGATCTCTCAGATCGCGGATGGCGCTTTCGAACATTTGCCCAAACTACAGGAACTGAGTCTGGTGTTGAACAAGCTCCAGCGGGTCCAGGCGTCTTGGTTCCGCGGACTCACATCGCTGAAGAAGCTCGACTTGGATAAGAATCCGCTTGTCAACATCAGCGACATAAACGCAAGTGACCCTCCTTTTATAAACGTACCACAGCTCAATGTCCTCCATTTGGGATATAGCAGCTTGTCCACTTTATATCCCGAAAGTTTGACGAACCTGACTTCGTTGAGTGAGCTTTGGTTTGTCCAGAGTGGTATTTCGGACATACACGAGGGCGCGTTTATCGGTGTGACCAGGCTGCGGTCACTTTTTATGAGCAACAATGCCATCACGACGATTCGCAAAGGTTACTTCTTAGGGCTTTCCTCGATCCATTATCTTGATTTGTGTACAAACGAAATCACCCACATCGAGAACGATGGGTTTCTGGGGCTTCGTGACGTATACATCATACACCTGTCTTACAACAAGCTAACGCTCATCCGAGAAGAGTGGTTCCGCAGATTAGAAAAATTAAAGACACTGTTTCTAAGCGGAAACAACATTTACGCCTTGGAAGCCCCGAAGTGGTCCGTTGTTCTGGACAAAAACCCGTTGCGATGCTCCTGCGCCTTCGTCTTGTTCCGCAAAAGAAACCTTCGCAAAAAGTTCCGCGAATACGACCAGCTAACGTGCATGTACCCGGCGCATCTCGAACACCAGGCCGTCTCTAATGTTACCATGGACAACGTCATCTGCCCCGGGCCTGCTGTCGTCTTCGACATCAAGGCAGACGGGATCGAGCGGAACATCCAGGACGGCTTGAACAGGACATTCATCGCCATGCCCCTAACAGCTACACCAACGGAGGGGTATAGAAATAAAACAATCGGTCCTGCTTCGCGTCTGTTTCAGGAAGGGCAGGACGTGGACCTTGAATGTCGAGTGTACTGGGAAGTAGCTCCTCGTGTGACGGTAGGCTTACCGGGAGGGGATGTATTCTCGCGTGCTTTCAAACTCGGGGAGGGCAGAACGGTTCTTACGGCAACACGACCGACTGACATCACCATTACCTTCACACATTCTGTCAAACCAGAAGGATTTCGCGACCCCTTTGCGAGCAGGACTACGGAGAACCGTATCAGTTACTTTGGAAGGACAGACGTTGTCCTGACGGTACAAAACTTTACGGCTGAGTTAGCCGGTATGTACAGCTGCAAGGCAGCGTCTGCGAAAAGGAAACAGTCCGCCAAGCTGTCTGTGTCGCTCTTTAACCAGACTGCGTACAGTTGGGAATCAACACCAGGCCCCCATGTGTCGCCATCTGTGAGGCAACAGTCAAACTGCTCTGACGGAACCACAGAAGTAGCAATAGAAAGGGACACTCTGCGTACTGTTACGCAGTACAGCACAGAGAAGTCACAGTCGGAGCACGATAGGAATCAGCAGATTTATATCATAACCATAGGATGCTTTTGTGCCGTTGTGATCGGCGCAACCGGACTTTGGGTCTGTTTCGTGAAGAGGAGGAAGGTAATCCGTGACCGTAAAAGCAATGAAACAAACTCTACTGCTAATAAGCTGTCCACTGGGAACTCACAAAACCACAACACCTCAGTGATTGTGCCTTATATGGTACATTACTTCTTAAGAACGCCTACGCGACCCGGACAGAATGACACAGCGGAAGAGCCATTCTATGAGATGACTAAGAAGGGGGCGAGCGACAAAAGTGAACGTGCTGCAAAAGGATCGACATCGTCAAGAATAAACGATATCCGGGAAGAAGCGGTGTCTAACGAAGCCAGAAATTCACAAAAGGACGGTTCTAGCAACAGGAAGCCATTTTATGAAATGCATGGAACAACTCCGTTGCATCAAGAAGGGACTCCTACACCCTTAAGTCATATGGAGGAGGATGGAAAAGCAAGCCAAGCTGAAGTGCCACCTGCAGAGTGGCTAACAGTGCACGTAGACGGTGATGATGACTTGATTTACGCCTCCATAGACGACAATGTTGGCAGAGACGAAGCCACAGCAAAAGACGCAGGAACCACCGACCACTCGGCTGCGGTAGATACCGAAGACCTCCAGGACAATGACGAAGCGGGGCAATCAATGGATGTCTCTAAGTCTGACCAGGGCATCAACGAAAACGAATTCAACTTAACTCAGACGACACTGGACGAAACCAATCGCGTCGATTCACGGGAAACCTTCCCAAAGAGTCTTAGAGCTACAGGCATGGGCAGCTGTGATGGCGATGTCGACAACATAACGTATGCCGTAATAAAAGACGATGTTGAAAACTACACACTAACCGAGTCAGATGGCAGGAACGCTGGGAATGGGACGACCAAGGGCCAAAACCGGACGGAGAGAGATGTCACAACCAATGATCAACACCAGGTTGATGATGAACATCTTTATGAAAATAGGGACGAGGAAACGGCCATTATTCAGTCTAATCAGGAACAGTCCGCCGACGAAGACAAAGTCAACATAAGTCGAACAGAAACAGACAACGACGAAGGTGAGACTTTAACTTATGCTACAATAGATGCAGACGAAGGCGAAGAGGCGGTAGGTCCAAAATACACCTGGACAAATCCAGATCGGGACACCGGAGATGTTGCACCTCCAGACAAAAATGTTCCAGCAGAAACTGAAAAGACCGACGACGATCCGGCTACAGGCCACTCAGAACACCCTTATGAAAATGAGTCAATGCTGCATTCAACACAGTCTGCTCAGGACACCAACGAAGACATCATCAACATCATTCGGAAGAAGCTGGATAAAAAGAACCGGATAGGTTCAGAGGAGAGCTCCCCAACGACAACAAGTGAAAGAGGCAGCATTGCTGACTACGTCACGCATGTTGCCACAGACGATTCCGACAAGGACGAAGCACCAGTTCTAACGTACACTGGTAAAGAGCCAAGTGGCCGGAACATTGGAGGTCCAGAAGCACCAAACCCAACTTTCGCCGGTGGAGATCCAACCACCAAAGGCGACGCAAGTGATGCTAGACATGTTGATAATAATGAGACAAGAGGACATTGGCAGCGCGCCATCGAAGACGAAACCATCACAATTCGGAATACCACAGACACAAATAAAAGGATATATCCGACGAAAAACGCCTCAACTAGTCAGAGAGACAGCATGTGTGACTATGTAACCCATGCAATAACAGACAGTGATTTCGAATGTGAAGAGGCATTAGGTCTAAAGTGTAATGAGACGGAAGCACACGACTGGAACACTGAGGATAGGCCGCACCGAAACCAGACGATAACCAATGAAGATCCGGACACATTTTATGATGAACACCTATATGAAAATGAAATGGAGACAACGGGGCATTGGACTAACAACAGTCAGTGCGACAAGAACATGGGAGAAGACGATAGCAAGAGCAAAATGAACGCGGCACCAGAAACCTTACCACCGAGCCCAACAGACAGTTTAAGTGACTACGTCACGCATTCCGCAATAGACGACGATTTCAAAAGCGGCGAAGCGCCATGCCGAAGGTACACATGGGGAAGGCAGGATGACTGGGGCAGTGGAGACGGGGCTCACCAAAACCAAACGTTGGCATCGGAAGATGCGAAAACCGATGGCGATTCGGACGTATTTGAAGCCGAAAACATTTACGAAAATGAGGACGAAGCAAGAGAACATTTAGACTACGAAGCTGACACCATGACTGATGTAACATACGATCTTGACAGTGACGAGGCGGTAGATCGAAGGTACACGTGGACAAAACCAGACGGTTGGAACATTGGAGACGATACTCGCCAGAACCAAACGCTAACATCAAAAGAAGGATGTTTTCCTTTGAATGACGACACGGACACATATGATGATGAACATCTGTATGAGAATGAAAATGACATAGCAGGATATTCAGTGGCACAAACGAAATGATTTTGTGGTTCAGATGAAACTGATAATGGTAAAACCAACTATTACTAGTCGTTTAAGTGTTCACAGCCACTCTCAGAGTATGGCGAGTCTACATTGTAGTCAGTCAGTCCATTTGTTGCCGAGCTTTTCTGACTCTTCTCCTTGCCTAATTAGCAGCAGCTATTCTTTAATTTTCAAAATTCGTTTAAGTAGATTGTAGATGACTTGCTGGATGTGAACAGTAGTGAATTATGATTGGAAAAAAGATGCATGTTCTTGTAACTATATCTAGAGAAAACTGCATATCAACACCACAAAGAGGTAAGACTTCAAATCGTTCAGACATGTACTTTTATTGATAACTACCAACTTTTAGCAATATTTGTACGTCACATATATGTTAGACATGTTTACGGTCACGTTAGAAAAAGTGTGGACCATAAACCAGACTGAGTGTTCTTCTTTGATACTGTGCAGTACTTCCCGTTTTTCTTTCTTTTTTTTGGCGGAGGATAATCGATGGAGAAGTTCAAGAAATTGTATATAGGAACGACCAACATTGTGTGGTATACTTTAGGATGACACTATCCATAACGTTACACATAGCAGGAAGAAGAAAAAGATTTGCAGGTCTATCACACCATACATATTAGTGATCATTGGATACCCACGCCGCTTCCGACAAGAATTCCTGGGGAAGAACACGGCTTAACCGCAGGCACATCGTGCGTACCATAAATATTTTGACCGTCCCAGACACCCAAACACTACACCAACGTGCCAATTAAAGCGGGCACTAAGCCGGACTGCGCCTCGGCAAAAAAACAACCTATCAAGATCACACTATATTATACATAAACTTTAGCAAACACAAAGATATATATCATTTGACATGAAAGAATTCACCATTATTAGACATTTCTTGGCTACGTCGAAAAATCACTTTTGCCGGTCTAGCGTTCCAGGCAACCATATGTGGTTATCTTAGTCCTCCTTATACTCTATAATCTGGGGTATATCGAGAAAATACAAAATGTACATGCAATCTGTCAATTTTTAAATATGAAATTTAACCGAGTAAATGTAAAACCGTGAGAATATTCCTGACTCTACATGTTTGTTGACTCGAGATCATCCCCTTCCGCTGGCTTGACTACAATCTTAGCTGAGAAGTTGTCTTCGTTTCTAGTTTTCGGTTGTTCTGTATCATCAGCTGCTAGTGTATGGTGACGTTGAGGGGAATCGGTGATAGTTCCACGAGAGGTGATGTCGGAGAAGATCGGCTCTACTACTGACTTCTCCCGCTCATGGACAAAGAGGTAACGGCGAACCAGATGAGACAGAACCTCCTGGAAAGAGGAATGAGCGCACTGTATACCTTTTTTAGTATACAGTTTGGTATACTTTTTTGGGTATCTTGAAGGGGCATTTTAAGTAACATTTTTTCACACAAAAATTGAAATATTTTAATTGAAACGTTGGTGTAATTGTAATTTACTCGCACTATGTGTGCAATTATCTTACATTTCCGACAACTATGGTTGGCGCTAAAACAGCCCGCACGTACGAGGCGCACTCATTTTGTGGCACCATTACAAATATACTACCAAAATGTAAACAAGCATGGCTAACAGCTGTGTTTCCAGCTTTGAAACACACTCGTAAGGCGTCATATTTTGGCACATATATTTCCTGAATGGCACGTATTTGCAATAAAGGCTAACTAAGTCTGTATCCCCTCTCATAGCCAATCTGATGAAACTGTTTCGCTGAAAGGAAATAGACATCAACATTCTATCATTACAGTATGTTATTAGCTGTATATATATGTAAGACTTACCTTGTAGCGCCGATCGTTCTCAACCTTCGCTCGCTCCTGAAAGAAATAGGAGGAAACATTTTACTATGCCATAATACGTCTTCCCCCCGAAAAAGCACGTTTTCTCTTAAAACCAACGTAACTATGCAATACACTCTGTTGTGCATCATGATATTGTTATTAGAGGAAGATCTTGTTCAAAATGTTGTTAATCCCAAGTCACCGAATACCTTGTTATCCAGTTCACACTTAAATCGTTGACGTAAGCAGCACTTCTTGATGACGTTGTTGTAGATGTACTTGGGAGTCGGGATGAGGTTGAAGGGTACGGGTAGAGTCGTGTCGTCACGGATGTACCACAGCATCAACTTCGTCACTTCGAACCGCCACTCAGTCGTCTCGTTATCCTAAAAGCACAAAGGTGTGTGCATGAAGCAGCTTACATTGTATGTTTTCGGTGCCGTTTGTGGGCTTGGTTTGAGGGAATAACTCGAGAAGCTGTGGATGGAAAACTCTGTACCTCGGGAAGAAGGGTATAGCTATTAGGTTTGGGCCCTCTAGCAGCTCTTTGGCAGAACTGCAGGGGACTTTTTTCTTTGCGACTTTGGATGAAGATAATGTAAGGAAGGATGATTAAATTTCGTGAATTTCATAACGCATAGGAAGCTTAATTAGGTCGGGATACAATTAGATGCTGATTATCCAAATCAAGGCATAACTTGCATAATCAATTAAGACTATTTATTACCTTCGCCAAGAAGGTTATGTTTTTGTGGCCGTGTGTCCGTGTGTGTGTGTGTGTGTGTGTGTGTGTCAACAGCATAACTTGAGAAGGCTTGGATGGATTATCTTCATACTTGGTAGGTGAGTAGGTCTTGATGAGACCTAGAAACGATTAGATTTTGGGCCCCCTGGCGGCTTGTTATGGTACTGCAGCGGAACTTCCGGTTTTGATATCTCATGATGTGGACATGCTAGGGTGTTGATTTTTGGATGGTAGGTAGCTCTTGTGCTCGGGAAGAAGTGACGTAAGTTTGGGCCCCCTAGCGGCTTGCTGTGGAACTGCAGAAGCATTTGTATGAAAATGTTTAAAGTAGGATAACTCAATAACCGTTTGACGGATCGTCTTGATATTTGGTATGTAGGTAGCTTAAGTGATGCTTGATATAATTAAATGACAATTATGCAAATTAGGATCTAATTTGCATAATTAATGAGGGAATTCTATAATTCAGCTACCTTCCATGATTGGACTATTATACTTTGTGACATGTGTATTAAGAATGAGAGGAACATCGCCATATATTAATTATGTAAATGAAGACCTAATTTGCATAATTAATGAGAAAATACTATGATTTCATTATGGTTGATGTTGGCAATTTCATACTTGTGCATTTCGAAGTTGACTGGAGGTGAACATCATCATCCAACATAACTTATTCAAATCAGCACCTCATTTGCATAATTTATGAGGAAATGCTAGAATTACCTTCTTTGTTAAGATAACACTGCCATTGGGAGGAGAATATGATCAACTGATGTAATTCATGCAAATGAGGATCTTATTTGCATAATTAGGGGGAAATCTATAATTTGCCAGTCATAAAGGGTAATCTCATTTGGCGAAGGTATGAGGTCGCGGAACTCTAGTTAACAATGGTTTGAAGAGATACTGTCGGTCTATTGGGGGAAATAACAAGATAATTTTTTAAGAGTATAAGTAGTAACGTTAACATCCAACAATCAGAATTGACTTCTTTCAGAGTATGCATATAGTTTACCACAATGGCCTGGTAGGAATTGCTCATCATGGCGATGAGCATGTTGAGGAGGATGACCACTGCTACGACCATGTAGAGTCCATACAGGGCGAGGCCCACATACATGGTCAACGTGTGATCATTATATAGGCCGGCTGGGTTGCCGCTCACGCTGATAGTCAGGTCAAGTGTATCCTTCCCTCCTAGACCAAACAGCGACCAAAACAGCTCAGAAAACGAGTCACGAAAGCTGGAAATATGGAAAATGAGAGTTAGATTTCTGATATTTCATTTCCAATGTTTGAACAGCCCTTCCTATCCTCAGGGAAGTCATGAATAATACTTCCTTCTAGAGGATCCGAAAATCTACTCCAGTCATGAACCGTAATGAGGGGGATACAATCTTAATCACGTGTGTGACCGCATCCTTGTCACTGCAGCGCCACATAGCAGTGGAAGTAGAACCAGTCATTATTGCCCCGAAGAAAGTTTCAGAAATACAACCGAATCGTTTGCAACGAACCTCAATATCCCTGGAGATAGATTTAGAGGTTCTCATTGCATATGCACTTGATCCTTCACCAAGATCAAGATAATTCTCAAGATCACATTGCATCTAGGGTTTCTCCACCAGTAGTGGCATGCTGTAGTACACTACTTACTGGCCGAATGCATTTTTAGTCTCGCAGGTCGTATACACCAAAGGAGAGGTGGCATTGTCTCCCATTGCGCACATGCGGTTGACGGCACCGCCGTAGAAGCCGTACAACTCGTTCAGTCCCGAAGAAAAAGCGACGACGATGATGAAGAAGATGACCAAGAACTTGAGGATGTCCTTGATCATTCTGCGCATGGACAGCGACATCGGGCCGAGGAACGGGTCGATGGTGAGGAGGGCGAACAGGCGGAGGAAGGCCACGACCCCGCCGACTGATGTCAGAGCCTCGGCGATGAGGGTCGTGTCGTATGCGTCCCATTGGAACCGGAAGACCTCTTGAGGTCCCCCATGCTGACAATACAAGAGCAATGCAATTCAGTCATATTCTCATCTCTCTGTTCATCTACGATTTGAAAACTGAAGGGTCAACTTCGTATTGAAATAGGCAAGCAATGGTAAGAGACATAAGTCTTCACGCTTCCGCTCTTGGCTTCCCCCTACCCGTGGTGAACTGCATGGCAGAAATCTACGTAACGCCAGTAGGTACCAGCAGCCCTCCGGGACC
Source organism: Branchiostoma floridae x Branchiostoma japonicum (assembly GCA_013266295.2). Lineage (NCBI taxonomy): Eukaryota > Metazoa > Chordata > Leptocardii > Amphioxiformes > Branchiostomatidae > Branchiostoma > Branchiostoma floridae x Branchiostoma japonicum. Next base: position 14,219,260 of record CM023825.1, read on the forward strand.
AAACGCTACACGACAAGTGGGATCCCTGCCCTGGTCAGACGATTAAATGAACTCTAGATCATGAACTTTTACTACTCATACGGTTTAGCAGCAGTAATTCCACACTGTGTTTCATTCACTTACCACACAACTTTATTGTATGCCGATTTTAAATATTCGCTTTTAAATTCAACTATATTTTTAGACTTTATGAATGTACAAAGTTCGTTCGCAACATGTTGTTAGAATAAGCCTCGCAATTCAGCCATCATGGCTGCCAGGAGGCTTGTGTGTACTTTGTCTCTTTCTTGCAATAAACCATTCTACTACTACTACTATTCTACTACTGTTTGTCACAAACAGCGCAAAAACATTTCAACGTTTCGCTGACGAAAGATTAGTTGTCTTCTATGACATGTCATGACAGTAACCTGCAATTGTCTTTTCAAACGACTTTTACAAAGAAAAGGAAAGGCCTTCAGTATTTTGTACTCACAGTAATAGACGCAGCAACGCGCATGGCGAAGGCTGTCAGGTAGATGAGAATGATGAACCAAGAATCTTTCCCAGACACTTCAGATAAATACGTCCGGACACCCATCTTCCAGATCAGCCTCGTCTCTTCCAAAAACATCCCTAAATAAACGAAAATAGCCTCAGTAAAGTATGGTAAAGGTATGGTATTTTCCAACAAAAGATTGGACCAATAGTCCTCTGGTCGTCTTCAGGATAGACGAGTATCCGATTGCTCAGAACACGTGACGTGACGTCAAAGGTGATTGGTAGCTGGTAGCTGATAGCGACCCCCCTCGCGTCCATCTTTGGCCCATTGATCATGTGCTACACCTTTGATAACAGAAGTAGTGAGGCGGAGGCTCACGGAACTCCTATCGAACAACCAAAAACTAGCCTAGTATGTAGTCATATCAGTAGTAAAGTGACATTCAATACGTTATGATAAAAATTGGACTGACTGTGAATCTGTACCTAGTACATAGGTTAGTATCATCCACTCCAGTACTGTCCCATCTGGAGCCAGCTCACCGCCTCCCGGACCACTGTAGCCAACCCTTTCAGACCTGCGACAATATCAGAACGTACAACTAAGGTCATAGCCTCATTTAATTGCTTTCTCAACATTTCACTGCGATGCGGCTACGTACTTCATTCCACTGTTTGTACGAATATACTTGTACTTGTACTTGTTGAGGTCTCCTCGAGTCAGTCGTTCGAGTGGCCTGCGCACAGAACTCGTCTCTTCCTCAGCAGTTCCCTCCACTTCTTCCTATCTCTTGCTAGTTCCTTTAGCTCTTCTAGACTGGTACTAGGCCTCCCAGTAATTAGAGTAGCATCTTCCAGGACACAGTTAATCCATGATTTCCTAGGCCTTCCCCTTGAGCGTCGCCCATTATTTTGTACATTGTACGAATATAGAGAAGAATAAAACTCATCTGTGTTGGTACGCTACTTATTGTTGAGCTTTTCCCAGATCCAACATAGGAAAGAGTAACCGGGACGGTGGCCGATATCGACTTCCGGGCATCTTTGACGTGACTCATGACGTCACACTTTAGTAAGTACGGCGAGTACCAAAAGGGTGAGTTACACACATCCGATGTTGAGTCATATTTTCCTTTAGTTGGATCAGGTTTAGACCTTTCAGCAGAAAATCTCTGTTTAACTTACCTTAGTACCACTACAATCAGGAAGGTCAGAAACGTGGCCAAGTTCATGGCGAACCTGACAGAAGGAGTTCTGATGAAGCGACTTGCACGGGACATAGGAGCCACGAAATAGATGAGGACCAGGATTGGAGTCAGCAGCATCAGCACCAGGCCGCGGAGGCACGCAGCCAGGCTGGTGCTGGGAGGTTTGCAGTTAGGTCCGCCGTACCAGCATTCTTTCACCATGCGCTGACTCCAACGGTTTGCCACAAACTGCAGTGTATTAGACCAAAAATCGTTTCTTTACTGTGTTAAAAGATAAACGTTTTGTACATACATAACATTGTTCACATTAACCCCAAGTTATACAGAATGGTTATCATCTGAACATCTATGTGATTGTAAAATGATGCTTTTTGTAACTGTCATTTAATTTTCTCTACTTTCAGTTTGAAAGGAGCATCCTGACCTTTTTCTGTTGATGGCGTACAGCCATGTTCAGTCGTGAGAGCTTCACTTTACAGTTGTCACCGTGTATCAATGGTGACACTTCGTCTCCATAATTTAAGATGGCCGCCGCCTCGTCTCGGTTCCGAACTTGGGCCAGTAGATCTACGCCCAAACTTCGGCATCCGTCGGTAATTTCCGAGACTTCCTCTGCCACTTCGGGTGCCTTCGCTCCTAGATCCGCCAACCTCGTGCTGAGTACGAAGGCCCGACGGAGAGGGTCGTCGTTGGTGAGGAGGATGTAATACGGGCTGGCCAGGCCGCGGTACAGGTTTACACTGGCGTCCGTTGAGGGATGACCATTGAAGGGTACTTCGTCAGGATCGGGGATCGATATTTCACGGTCAACCAGCGCTTTTATGACAGGAAGGCTGTTTTTGTGACATGCTAGAACAATCGGTGTGATTTCTGGTGGGTAGCTGCTATAGGCGGTAGAGTTTTCCTGTAGAGGAAGAGGTCACAATATGTATGTATGTAATTATATCTGAGTAACGATTACGTCAAGTTTTGTCTAGATTAGAATCAGCAACACCCATAATACATAATGTCTCTGTCTCTCTCTATACATAGGTTATGGGATGGTGATATCACAATTATGCTTGCTGAAGGACATTTCGGTGTATATCTCATAAAATCGTCTCCACAAACACATTTATTAATCTTTTATGAGATATGTCAAGTGCAAGTAGGTGTTCAAACAAACATTTACTTACTTTTTTCTTGGGATATTTCAACAGCATTTCAACCGCAGCGCTGTCTTCCTTTTCCACAGTGTGCAAAAGCGCCTCCCCCGGAGTTGCTCCATACTGCAGCAACACGTCCGCTACTTCAAGATAGCCTGACAAACAAAGTGCATTGACACACTGTCACTAACGAATGAATGCTCTGTACACATCAGATTTCGTTGCAAGCACACACACATGTACACACACACAAACACGAGTGCAAGAAAACAGATTCATTGACCAAGGTCTATCAACAAAGTAAGTACTAAAATCCAATAGAAAACTGTTGTCACTTATGCTGGTGATGACCAACAAATAAACAGTTACAAACTTATCATCATTCACTGGTTTCTAGAGCTGCAATTGTACAGACGTTCTGCAGCTGTATTCAGCCTTTCCGTTTCATCTTCTTCCTCAGCCCAGAATGACACAGAAATAATATATACAGTATCTAACAAGTGGGAGGGTACCTGAACCGACGGCCAGTTTCACCGCACACCGTCCAAGAGAGTCCTTACAGTCCACATCTATTTTGCCCTCTCCGAGTGCTAGCAGCTCAGTGACCGTGGCGATGTCGCCTGACGCGGCGGCCGAGAGAAGCTTCTTCTCCGCCTCCTTCAACGCCGGCACCCCGGGGAAACGGTCGTTCCTCTCCCTGTGTATACTGCTTTCGTTGTCCATGCTGCGGCTGTAACGATATAGCTTTTAGCAGCAGATATTTATACACATTATACTGAAGTAACAAGGACACGAAACAATGCTCATATGGTGGTAGACGGCCACTCCTTGGCCACGGCCGATGCTCATGTATAACACGACAAGAGTGAGCTACAGGTAGCTGCCATTTGGGGTCACTCCTGTGTAACCAACCAACGCTCGAGTACGCTCGAGTACGGGCTTTTGTTGTGCTGTATTTGTCGATGATTTTGGGTTGATTTTATATTAAAAACGTACTTGTACCTATCACCTGTGGTACGTATTGATCATAAACATGTCCACATTTTAACCTGAGTTCCCAACTTGTTCTGTTTACGAGGTGCGACCTCACCCGGAAACAAGGAGTATTCAGGTCATATCTACAAGTTATAAACATTTCTATCAATCCAAATCAAGTCTTTGTGGTCATCTTTGAATCCTTGCAAGCGACGCCCTTTTGAAAATCAATAACGTTAGAAAAGAGGCGGGCATGGGTACTGAGTTGCGACCCCCTCTACGGTTCTCCCGGGACCGTCTTTTTGGCGAATGACCACACACACGTAAACACACACAGACACACATACATACACACATATGCATACACACACACACACACACACACACACACACACACACACACACACACACACACACACACACACACACACACACACACACACACACACACACACACACACACACACACACACATACACACACACACACACACACACACACACACCGTGACACACACACACACACACACACACACATTCACGAGAGAAGGGAAGAGAAAGACAGACCGACACTAATTCAACGCTTTTCGCCCTTAGGATAGAAAATAATTATATATAAGGAAAGAAATACGACATACCTGTTCGATGCTCGTTATGATGAAGTTCACAGCGCGACAGACCTACATGAAGTACATCCAAATGACAGAACCCGGATGACAGCGGTCATATTTCTAAGTAGCTACACTCCTGTACCTTTTAAGAGATTAACAGAAGTATCCAACTATCGAGTCTTACGTGGACGAAGGTTAGCTATCCAGGTAATAAGAAACACAAGAAAACAGTTACTCAAGCAATTGGATAGATTTTGAAAACTGTCAGTCGTTTCAAGAAGCGTCCACTATTTTTCGTCAGTGGCTAACGGAATCTGTAGTTGGACAGGTGTTTGTCCGTCTGCATTCTCCCACGGCAGAGTCCCACACGCGCCAATACGTCATTGCCTTGTGTCCACAAGGCAATGACGTATTGGCGCGTGTGGGACTCTGCCGTGGGAGAATGGTCCGTCTGCCTCTTAGAAGGTCCTTGAAGTGTTTGCCAAGTATGTCACACAAGAACTCACATCAAAGGTCCAGCGAGGGCCCAACCTCAGGTCATGCAGACAAAAATTCTATCTGGGAGAATGGCTGGTGTGTTGCAAACAATGAGAGATTCACACGACGGTGAACGCGGTTACTGAGCGAACCGGCATTTCCTGCTGACTCAATGTCCATGTTCCAAAAACAGCTATGGATACCTGGATGTAACGTTATACGTATATGACTCATTCTATGATTTTCCGCACGTGTGACGTCAGCATTGGGTCAAAGTCCGTCCCCGGCATACGTATATATGACTACATACAATGTATATGGTGTGTGTGCCAGAACTTTGTACTTTAGTGTTAGTTTCTCACAAATTCAAACACACATTGGAAGGGAGGACGCAGATGCGCCTCCTCTGAATTAGGTGAGTTTGTCACAAAACTATTCTTTCACATAGCTCAGTATGTCCATAAACTAAGAAGAAGACTGCAAATACAATACTCTACAATACACTAGAAATACAATATAAAACAATATAAAACAGGAAACCGAGCCCCGAGGCCGCTAGAGTCACTAGAAATTGATTTGTTATAAAGTCTGATAGCAGAATGTAAGAATTAATACAACCTGCCCGAAGTCTTACAGTCTTATAAACTTCCTGAACCGTTGTATTTGCTTGCCGTAATGTTCAATGTTAACACACAAATAAGACTTCTTGTGTACCACGTCTTACTATGTTTTGTTGTCCCTTCTGATCCTTTGACTATTTGCCCAAGTGTGATTTATTGACGTTAAAGGGTCAATAAAGATTTTAGGTATTCTCTTCCATAGGTAGGCTCTTCCATACTGTTTGGGTGTGGCGGGAACATCTAAGGATTAATGTTAAAGAAATGTCATAAAATTTGATTGACTGTTACATGTACATAGATTTATCATAACTATGGTGATGAGTCAGTGTCATGCTGTATATCAATAAACATCTGTGTACAGCTGTGAAAGCCTGTTAAATGTTCAGTATGTCGGTGTGATATCAAAATAGCTGATAATTCGATCCAATACCCCTCCCCAAACACACTATACATGTATCTTTGTATTATTGGTCAGTCGCTCCCAGTTTTTCAAATCAATTTTATTTATTCTCGATAGCTTGTTCGGCCATATAACCACTTTTCTACAAGCTAGGTTAGGGATAATAGGTTTATAAAAAATTCAAACTATTAGATCTAAAAGTCCAATAAACAAGTGAATAAATACATGCATAAATCAGTCCGAAGTCATGCCGGTTTGCTTGATTCTTCGGATGTCCCTCGCCACATCAGATAACTCAAGTTCTGCAAGTACTGAGAACAAAAACCAAATGGTTTATAAAAAAAATAAGGTTAAAATGTCATTATAATAAGCCGTGTCTGCCCCGTGTTTGTCTAAAGCCTTTAGCAATGTCTGAATCGAACATAAAAAAAGATTCCAGATGTCGGCACTTTTTGTAACAATAAGCAAAGAGTATACAGTGAAATTCCAAAAAGATTTTGTGGGTAATTTAATCTCCAAGCTGATATTTCGGTTACCAAATCATAACTGCCGGCGGATGGTCAATGGACCTAGCTAGTCTTGGTCGGCAGTAATTACGATTTTTCCATCGGAAGATCTACTCGGAGATAGAGTAATTGGTCTTGAAGGGCAGAAGCTGCTCGACGGGTCTCCTTAAAGGACCTAACCAAGCGTAAAGGCACTCACTTTGTTGTGTAGTGTTGAAGTCCGGTTTACTAATAGTATCTTTGCCGAGTCCAGCCGGGCTCAGACGAAGACTGGCCGCGTGTTTCAGTGCACTTCGGTGATCGTTCAGTCGGTACACCGCCCGCGCCAGGGCGACGAAGCTGTCTCCGAAATCTCCCCTCGACTCGTGTGCGCGCAAGTCTTCCTCCACAACCCACATCGCCTGGTTGACCTCCAATAGGGGCGCCCACTCCTCAACGGCCTCCATGTCCACCATCCCATGTTCGGACCAAGCCTGAGAGAGGGCGTCGAGCTCTCTTCTCACGTTAGCGACTTTCTCCGGGTCGTCCATCCGTTCAGCCTTGATCTGCAAGATGGTGGCTTTGTCGACGACGTCGCCAGGTGGAAGCTTGATTTTCATGATGTAGCGTGAGTCTGATACGGTCTTCTTGTTAGCTACAGTATCCAGCTGCTGGACAACAACGTCGCGAGTTCGAGCCCCGGCCTAGCTTCGCCTTTTCACGGTCAGATTGCAGGCGTTGCAGTCCGGTTGGACGGCGTGTCGATGATTCCGCCTTGTTTGAGAAGAGCTACGCCGTGAAACAAATTACCTGATAACAATACTTGTCAATGAGATTAAGTGACATTTAGATCATTTCTCTTTCGGTCATTGACAAAAAAAATCCGGTTTAGCTTCTTTCGTCGTCAGACATCAAGGGTCAAGTTGTTTGTAGAATCTAAGTGTTTTACGTACAACACAAGCGGGCTGTTTAACAGGTGAGTTTGAATCGAATACCAACTGTGTGTGTGTGTGTGTGTGTGTGTGTGTGTGTGTGTGTGTGTGTGTGTGTGTGTGTGTGTGTGTACATTCTATGCAATTTCAATTTTTTTTTGCAATTTCAACTTTTTCTTGCTGTTACAAATAACAGCCTAAGAAACCCAATATTAACCCTCGTCTTGTGTTTCTCAACGTCACCCAGGTCTGCCTGTTTCGAAGGGCATGGATGTGGAACAAGCTCTCGGGGAAGTCGTGGACAGAGCGACTATTCTGCACATCACCACCAAACGACTCCGCGACCCTCCACAAATTTCGGAGGCGGAAACAAAGCTGGAGGCGCTGATGACGTCATGGTCCGAACTCGGGCACGTCGCCATGGAGACGTTGGAGGACTTCGCGCCTCTGCGGGAGGTCAACAACAACCTGTGGACGGTTGAAACAGAACTGCGCCTGCACGAATCGCGCCGAGACTTCGGGGAACGCTTCGTAGACCTGGCGAGGTCGGTCTACAGCCTGAACGATCGTCGCGCCGCCCTGAAACGGGCGATCAGTCTGAGACTTGGGTCGCGACTAATCGAGGAGAAGTCCTACAAAGAAAATCACTACAGAAGCGACAGCATTGAATGAATGAATGAATAAATGAATGGTTTATTATGATCGCATGTATGATCAGTAATTAAAAGCATATCACAGCCACAGGCTGAATTGCATACTCTTTTTACAGATAATATAAAACTAACTAACTTCGTCGACATTTACAAATTATTGTTCGTGCAAATTGAACATCTTAACCATAAAATCACATTCAATTAAAACAGGTATATTTTAGTACATCTAAGCTACGGTTTAGATTACGTATTCGGTCGAAAGTTGTTCGCAGCAGCTAACAGTTACAGATTGAATTATGATCAAAGGTCATTATAAATACAATGAATACAAAATTGAACGAGAGGTTTCTCAAGTTTTTGTCTAATGTCAGCCATGTTGAAAAAAAGGAACTCCTGAAATACCACAAGCACTCACTTTTTTCAGGTAGATTGATGTCCGCAACCGTACAGTCACCCTCGCGTTTTAAGACACTGACTGTCATGTGGTTTCGTAGGATATTCCTAGAGATGGTGCTTTTTCTTTAAACAACACTGAGGCTCATTGGGGCTAGCTTTCGATGATATAGTCAAAGGAGGAACTTGTATATTATTGTTGTATATAAATATTGTGTAATTTTTGTGATACTGTACGTACTCTGTGTTCCTATGACAGTGTTTTATGTTACATTTTCATCTGCTCCATGGTGATCAATAATAAAGGCGACGTGCTTTTACCCTTAAGCTTGTACTTTACCTGGTAACTTTTAATAAACAACTAAGAAATATTAAATGTACTAGCAAGATCTCAGTGCTAGCGACCGGGACAGCATTTGGCACATTGAAGTAAGACGAACCGCCACGTACTAAATGTAGCCTCTACCAGGCTTCCGAAGCGGCTGAAAAAAGTAGAAATTGCCCAAATAGACAGATAACATGCCAGGGGAGTTGGTCCGCTAAAGGAATTTGCCGCTCCCGAACTGTATTCCTTAACTCCCCTGGTATGTTATCTGTCTATTTGGCCAATTTATACTTTTTTCAGCCGCTTCGGAAGCCTGGTAGAGGCTATACTAAATGGACAATACATTTCCTGGCAAGTATGGATTACTAGTACAAATGTACCATGAATACTAGTAGTTTCGCAGCGCCCCCTATCGATGTCGTGGCCAGTGCAGGTAAAACTGCACCGACTGACGGCAGAAAACATGCCAACACACATTACATTGTCATTGACAAAAGCAAGCTTTTTTAAATTCCCAAATAATCGATATTATTTGAAGTAAACCAACGGCACTGTTAGACATTAGGGGGACGATATGGATGGAATTCTGTTTGTGTGTACGCGTGTGTGTCGTGTGTGTTGGTAACTTTTGGCTACTTGGGCAGCCTAAGGCCGATCGATAAGAAATATAATGTATCTCTTCATGAGTATCCTTGGTTTTCCAAGTGGATAACGTGGAGGTCTTCATTGAGGCGCTTCCCTGTCAAAATGCTACAATAAAAGACGTACGGTACTGAATGTCAGAAAAAAGATCTGCAAAAACAAGCCAAAGCAATGCGGCCAAAGCAATATATCTACATGTACTTAAAGTCCGGTGGAAATAAAACAAACCTACGAAACCCACGTACAAAGCGAAGCCATACATCTGCTTGGAGACATTCACGTCAGGACCGTAAGTGAAAGTGACCGATAAATTATGCAAATATCTTGTTCGACGTCACGTGGTCTACTATATACACGGGGCTAGCGCTGTCAAATGGTAGCGGTCCGCTGAGCAGACGACCGGCCTGGCGTTTCGGATTGTTTTCTGCAAATTTTGCATCCGTTTTTGAAGGTAAGTCTCGTTTTTCTCAATGCTGTCCGCTAGATAGTTAATACAGAGGAATAACCGGGTGCAGTATAACTTCCGAGCAGCTTCCGACATTGCGGAAAAAATGTGGTGCAGTGTCGCGGCCTGCCAAGCGCGCTGTGGGCCGCTTCAAGTTTCCATCATGGTGGAAGAGGAGGGTGCGTGTGTGTGGTGTCGATTTCCTCCGTGACTCCGAAATTTGTCTCAGAGATGGAGTCGTTGATAAAAACACAGGAGCATCGGTTTGCCACATAAGCTGTGATAATACGGGTTCGTGTGCTAGGGAATATGCGGAGCTGTCATCTTTTTTTCCCCAGGATCTAAACGGGTCCGACCTTTTGTGAGGGAAATGTCGTCGGACGGACGACAAATTCGTGTCCCCAGGAGAAAAATCCCAGGGGCAAATGTCTGTCTCTGTGTGATGGGGTTTTACCTTTGTAGTACCGAAAACATTGTCTACCTCTGTTCCGTATCTACTTTAAGGTAGCTTTTATATGATTTGGGGGGGACGGTTTTCCAGTAGAATTCAAATCTGAAAGTGGGCGGTCTGGTGTAGTGGAGGAATGATGCGGTACAGATACAGTACAGTCATAGGGAGGTGGGGCCCCATGTAAAATTGAACACAACAGCTGCACTGGGAAACAACTGGGCTAAACGGCGTGCTTCTCCTCTGCATAGACGCAGCCATTGTGATATTCTGCATGGGCCTATTGTAGCCCATTCGGTGACCCCCAAATTTTTTATCACCAAATCTGAAGAAGAGGAATATTGTAGCCAGCAGCATGTGCATGCAGTACGCTATGCCCCCCTGTCCATGTATTATGCATTTCTGTGTGCATAAAGGTCAAGAGAACAAGGCAGGAGGGATGTTTGAGTTTTGCTTCAGATATTTGATTGCAGTCTTGGATGCGGTTGCCGTGGCAACGGTGTCATCATGACTCTCCAACGTGCAGTTTCCTTATACACTGTCATAGTAATGATTTACGTTGCCCCTGAGCTATTTTTAGTGGGGCACTGGGGTTGGCCATTGTCAAGGGACTAAGAAATAGATTTTGCATGACGCATGGCGCATGTGTGCGTGCGCAATATTCATGTTCAAATTCCCATTAGTGGCTGTTGGACCAATAATAAGACGCAGATCAATATCACATATAAAATTGTTGTGTCTCGTACTTTGCTGTATTGATGTACCGTGTCATTTGCCTGATTTTGTGTACTGTATAATAATATTATATGGTGGCATATTTTGGTTGATATATTCATGTAGGAGATTTGTTTTTAGTCAAACAATATTACAAATTTTGTGCTTAAATATGATAATATTTAACAAATATACTTTGACCAATAGGCAATTTATTTTATGGACATTCAACTTGATGTAGCAGTATCCAATAGATTTACCTAGCTACATGTATGAGAAGTCAAAAACTCCACTAATTTAGCAGTCTTGCTGGTGTCCTCTCTAAATGTAAGATCTGTGCGGAGAACATAAAGCAGTGGACAGTCTTTCTTATTACTTCTTTGCAAGGACGCAGATTATATCATACAGGTATGCACTGCCGGAAACAAGTTTGCGCTATGCGCTGCGGCACACAAATTGAATTACCAGACCAGTCTATGGAGGATGTTTTTCTTGGAGTCCTTCCAGCTCTGTTCTAGAGATTCCTCCCATTGAAGTTTGGAGTTGCAGGACAGCAGTCTGAGGGTGATAAAGAATTGGCAGCGAATCTGAACCTGAAGGCCAGTCTTTGCTGTGATGCCAATTTACTGTACCTTGCGGTGTGTCATGTGTTCCGCAGTGCACCTATTTCACAGCGAGTTATTGAAGTTGGGTATCAGTCAAATCGGTTTGTCTACGCTTTACCTTTGGCCAAATCTCTACTAGTACTGATAATCCCAGTAATACTGTAAATGCTGGATACTGTGTCTTCAACCTACCACAATATATCAGGATTTATCTAAGTTGGATGTTTGTCAAAGTAGTTTTTTCCGCCTTACTTGTACCTTTCGCCAAAGAAAACTTGTCCAAATCTTGGTAATGCATTTTCAAGCCACGGAAGGATGGTTTGTTTGTTCAATCTGCTCAGGCCAATCTTTGCTGTGATACCGGTGCTTTGTGGTCAGTCTACCATGTTCTGCTTTCCTCAGTACATACATGTAATAGTCATCACAAGGATTTAGCAGAATTAGTTTTCTTCTTCTTGTTTTTTTACCTTTTTTGAAAAAACTTCCATGTGTTGATGGTACACCTTGAAGTCACAGATTGACAGTTGTTGCAAACAGATTGTTCATCCCTCTTGGTAAAGTTCAGCCATGATACCACCAATGTTTTACTTTATGGTTTGATTATAGTCTGTACCAGACTTCTTGTGTGACAAATCTGTACTCCCATGTCCAGCCAATTAAGTCCTGTGGTGAAATATTCTCCCAAATTTGGCCAATTTCTACTATTTTTTTCAGCCCACCAAGAGGTCCGGTAGAGGCTAATATGATTGATATGCCTTGATTTTTTGCTTCATCGTGTACAAAATGAGATATATACATTGTACAGAACCAACTGGCTTAGTAGCAGATAGTGTATCACCCCATGTTTGTACCTCATGGCAAAGAAATAAACTGCACAGAAATCTCGGAAATGCATCTTGCATTCACAGACTGGCGGTTTGTTTTGAACTGTTTGCCGGAGGTGTTTACCAGCAGAGCCAGTGTTGATAAAACAGCCGGTAAATATTTTGGCAACCGTTTTTGCCACCCATGTACGAGACTGAAAGCATGGGTTCACATGAGTGTTCCTTTTGAGCCTGTACATCGTAGGTAAACTGTGCTAGCATGCCTGCAGGCATTGTGGTTCACCCCCTTCTTGGGTCAGCGCAGATGTTTTTAAATCCAACAGAACTGTCCTTACTGGGGCCTTCTTGAGTGTTCAGATTTACTCAGGCAGAGTTGTGACATTTTTGAGTGTTTGGGACTACTCAGGTGGAATTGTGACAGTTTGTTACAATGTTGTTACGGAAATTGTAACATTTTGTTGCAATGACAATTTTGCACAAGGTTTCCATTTGAAGTAAACCTTTGTCCAAGACTACTTTCCGCCAAATTCCTTGCTGCCAAAAGGCTACCTTATCCAGGTTGAAGGTTATTGACTGAATAGATTGTAGAATTTGGCCAAGGAGGAGGGGATAACCATTTGCTGGATCAGTGGATGAGTTAGCCAAGCGAAGAAGATCCAGTTAGTTTGTTGTTATGGATCTTCTCTTTCACCCGCACTCCTCTGACAGTACATTTTCACCGTATTTGGTCAAGTTGTACTATTTTGCCAGCCTCAAAAGGAGTGCGGTGGAGACATACTGCAGTCTCACACAGGCATTTGGTGTTTGGAATGTAAATGCATGGCTTCTGCTTGCTTACACAGGCTGTTGACCATGTGGATTTGCATTGATTGACATTGACGTACACTGCACATCTGTTTAAATCTAGCAGGAGACTTTGTATAGGTGTATATGTGGGAGGACCCTTTCCTAGGCCAAAATAAGTATTTAGCTTGGGATGTCTTGAACTGTAGATACATACTTGAAAGGGCTAACCCCTTTTCTGACATTCTGGATCTGGCACGTGCACCATGCTCTGCTTGTATACTTGGGCCTCACAAATTTAACTTTGTGGATGACATCCCTAGATGCTCCAAAGTTGATGAAGGAGTACAGAAAACGCTGAATGGTTTTCTATTCCATGGTCATTCGATAACATGGGTTTGGTTTTCAACATAATCTCTCATTTTGCAGAATTTTACAATAGAGTTTATAGACCCACACATGCTGAATAGTTTACAGTGTCTTTCACTCTTTGTGATTTATAGCAAACTTTGTTCATGTGAATCTTACTTTTATAGCCCAAAGTCCATTTCAAAGATGAATGTCGTCCATAAAAACAACATTGTTCCAGCGTGGTGAGGAAAACTAGATTCCCTTCATCATTGCTAGTGAAGGAATGGCACTCTTTTCATTCTTGCTATCCCTAGATTGTTTTTTCAGCCATGGAGGTTGAAAAGATAATCATTTTTCCATTGGGTGATTTGTCCAGCCTCCAGTGATCCATTCTCCCTGGTGTAGATGGTGGACAGATTAACAGGGGATGGCATGTTTAGAAAACTAGAAACACATGCAAGTCCAATTGGTTTGTGTGAGGTAACAGACTGTTGCAGACATCAACATCCTCCTTAGCAGGCCAGACCAATTTACTTGCTTGTTTCACCAACAAACTCTGAAATAAAAAAAAAAACACTCCAGCTCCTAGCAAAGATTGGAGATTGTTACATTCTGTACGGACATACAGTACACATAGGACAAAAACTGTTATGTTGTCATCTTAGCATACAAAGTTAACTGCCGTCAACAGCTATCCATGACAATTTTGACAATCTATGATTTAGCAACAAATTAAAAACATTCAAAAACTTCAGGATTCAGATTTGACTCAAGATTTATTTTACAATCTGGGCATAGGTCCTATGCACAAATGAAAATTGCAAAAATCAATTAATTCTTATGACTTCATCAGATATTGCAGCTTACTAAAAGTATTATTAAAGAGACATATAACCTCCTTGGCAAAATGAAATGAGTATGTCTGATTAAAAGATACTCTTCAATTAGGGACAAACTAGGATTGTTAATGAGGTGACCTGTGGGTAACTTGTACATCATACTACATGTATATCCTTGTACATCATACTACATGTATATCCTTGTAATTCATTTCAAACACTGAGTACCTGCATCTGACTGTTATCAACGGTAAGTTTTCCATGTGCGTTTGCTTACACCAATTGAAATTCTCATAGTCCATTTGAACATTCCCAGACGTCGGTAATGGCATGTTGTGATGTCCAAGTACTGCTTGTGATTACAGAAATTCGCTGAGGTTGTTATTCTTGTCAGTCGGCATGTCATTATGACGGCAGTTTTAGCTTGGATGAAATGGATTGCAACCATCAGGGCCATGGGCATTTTTCTAGACTGGTCGCTATTTCCAAGCAGAAGGTTGGTAGGCAAAATTGTTTTGTTTTCCTAGCTGCCCATTTTTGTTGTTACCAACTGCCTCCCTTGAAAAATGTAATCATTTTGCCTCCTGAGATCTGCTTCACGATTGATCACTTGATAGGTTTATGGTGTGATTTTTTCCACTTGTTTTCCTTATGACAGTGCTTGTAATTTATCTTGACAAAGAGAATGTAAAGTTTATACTATACTGTAAGTTGTAGTTTAGACTTGCGGTTTGTGTATTTGCCACTCTCATTATATACTGTCAGTCCTAAAGAGCCATTGAAGTGTGGCTGTTTGTAAGTGTATTGACTAATTGAGTGGATGTTTGTACAGGGAAGCTTGAGTACACTGGTTGTGGCTGTGGCTCTTTGTGTTCCTTATCTCTGTAATGCTGATTACTTCCCACCCCAAACAAATCATTGACTGGAGTTTTAAGTGTCTAAAAAACAGGGGGAATGTAAACTAAACCAAGGCTAAGGTATTCACTGTTAACGTTGAAGCTAAAAATCTAGCAATGCTGCACATCATGTGGTACCTGAGCTTACTCTGCAACTGTTCAACTTATATTCAACTGTTCAACAAGTATATGTTCTATTACATTATCTTATTAACCAGATACATTTTACTTGTCATATGCAATATAGAAGGACACCATCTAATGATAGGGGGTTAGCCTAAACGTTACCACTTATCTATACTAGCCCTATATGATGAATCTACACATAGAATCGAAAGGGCAGTTTGATTCCGACAGCTGAATGTAAACTGTAAGTAGGTAGGGTTCTGATGTAGGTTTTATGTCTTTTTCCTGCTGGATGTGTGAGTGCCAAGGCGTGATAAGACTACTAATGATGTTCTCTGGGACCATTTCAGGGAGTGATCTCTCACATTTTATGGCCCCCAGGCATTAAATTCCTTTGATGTTCCCTCTTGCTGTAAAACATTTCTACAGCTGCAGTAGCTTATCAACTGCTGCATTCAGTAAAGGCTCTTTTCTCCCACCAGTTGGAAATTGCGCTCAAGAAAAAATAGTGTGAAAGAAATTTGTTAGGAATCATTCAAAACATCTTATAAACCCTCTGTGAGATCATATCTTCAACTTGAAGCATTTTTCACACATCTATGCTTTAGGCAGCTTTAGGCCCATTACTTTCTTGCTTCCTTAGAATTTGTAACCACTTTTGACAAGAATTTTCAGGCAATACTTCTCTCTATTGGATTAGTCGTAATTTTTCTGACATCCAGTTCTCAATTCAGAAAAGATATTAGTGTGGTAGACTGGAAGATTTCCTAATTTTTTTCTGGTAGGTTGGGTTGGGTAGAAACAAAATTTCAGTGAAAAAAGAAAGTCCGATAAAAAGCCTAAAAACACGCCAAAAATAAGCCTAAAACCCAAACCTCTGCTTGGAGAGTAGGTCTATCTAAACTTTGTTGAAATTTCAACAAACAAACATAGATCGCTTTCTAATGTTTTTTCTACATTATAATGAATGGGACGAAACTTTTTCAAATGGAACAGTCCAAGTTGTAACTGCCGTGACAAATATGTATAATATCGATCGTATCTCGGGGAAAGCACACCTATCCTTTCCCACAAACATTACTGCCCAACACAATTATACCCGATAGCTGCGATCAGTATGCACCACACCATGTACCAACACTACTAATTCCTCTGGTCCCGCTACCAGAAGTCTAGTCCCCCCATTACTCCCAATCCCCTCAACTGATTAAAAGCCGACATTGAAAGCAGTTGGAAGCGAGTCAAATTTCTAATTTTGCTCCCCAAGTTATATGGGCTTGCTTTGGCACCTATGCAGGAAAATGATACCTGTGTTTGGAGGAACCTTAATTGCGAGGCTGCACGGTTACTTAGCTCCTTGGACACAGGTGCGTGAGGTGGTCAGGCCATACCAGTTTGTTTCCTTGGTTCTTATATATATATAGAGCATTAGGAAAAGATTCAGCTAAAGGTCAAGACCTAGCTGCCTTTCTCTCCTACTGTGCAATGAAACCACCGCAAAAGTAAAAGAATTTACAGTATTTTCTTGAAGATGACATGACAATGTCCAATGACAATGAAATACAACAGTTCCTGAAAATCATTCAATAAACCATATGGAGGTAATAAACAAAGACGTTTGGACAAAAAATACACTCTTATGATGTTTGGGAACATTGAATCTTGCAAATCATCCTTCCAGTCCTTTTACTATTTTCCAACAACCAACAAATTAAATTTATGTGGTCTCTCAGTGGAATTAAAAACAGTGAAGGTTTCTTGGCCTGTTTGTAGTTTAAGAAAGATTAGATGCCCTGATGCTGACTTTGAAAGGGTGTCAAACAGGAGTCAGGGTCAAACACTTCCTTGCTGAATGTTCACTCTGCATGTCCTTGCTCAAACTGCCCAACAGGTATTAATGAGTTTAACATAGTTTGGATTACATGGCTTCTATGCAGACTAATTAGAATAACTGAGTTCATTGAAGCATATAACATCAACAGTGTCTGATAAAGAAACCTATATGCATGCACACACATACACTAGTGTACACACACACACACACACACATACACACACACACACACACACACACTCATTACATTGCAACATCAGTATAATTTGTAGGCTATAAAACAGTTTTCCTGTTTTAATTTGTCTTCTGAGCTAAGACCCCACAGCCCATAGACTGGGTGTGGTCCCAATCAAGTTACCATATCTGTAGCCCCTGCTGTAATGTGAATTGAAAGGACCTTGAATAATTCATAGGGTGGCGGGGTGAAATCATGGCTGGGCCGGTGACCTATGGCTTTTGTGATGCATTCTGTCTCTGATGATGTCCCCTGTGGGGAGTGGCAATTGTCTGTGTCCAGAACGTTGTCAATCCTTCAGGGTGAATACAAATATGTTTGTAGACTGTACGTGTCCTTCCATAAAAGGTTGTACATGTCTAGCCTCTACCAGGCTTCGGGAGGTGGCTGGAACAGGCTGGAAAGAGTAGAAATTTGCCAAATAGAGAGATAACATGCCGGAGGAGTTGGTCCGGTAGATTGGTCCGGTAGATAGAGAGTACAAGACAAGACACTTTGCGGCAAAATGTACTCTCCAGCGGACCAACTCCCCGTCATGTTATCTCTCTATTTGGCCAATTTCCTCTCTTTCCAGCCGCGTCCCGAAGCCTGGTAGAGGCTAGTACATGCCCTTTTATAAAAGGACATGAAGTCCATTTTTGGTATCACCTGTAATAATGAAGTTGAAGGAAATTTTGCCTGCAATTTGGCCAGATTGCCTGCAGTAAACAAAGATTGTGCAATTCACATAGAAACATGAATATTTCAAAGGCCATATCTGAGCAATTTCCTGAATGTTTTTTGCATGTTTTCACTTTGGGCCTGTAAACTTGTTCAATAATGCATGAAGGACAAAATGACATCTGATGGGGGAGGGGGGCAGTAATTAGATTGTGATGCTGAGGGGAGCACTTTCTGCTGTGCCATTTGTTAATACCAGGTCATAACCAGGTTAGTGGGAGGATATCAGATTGAAAGCACAAATGAAGTGAAGAGATGGAAAGAAACAACAATTTGCTTGATTACGTCAAGGCAACAGCATGGCTCTCAAGGATGGAGATAGCAGACACATTTTTTTACCATTTATTCAAGGGGCTCAGCCTTTATCCTGCTATGACTTTGTCCATGCACAATAGTTGTGTTGGTTATAGTGCTTATGGTACCAAAAGACTAGCATATTTTCTGAGTACAGTCAACAATAATGATAGTATCATCCAATGATATTCGTGGCAAATATTATACACCCTTCTACTGTTATTGAACATCAGCACCATCAGAAAATCATACCTCCCGGTCTGGTTTGCTGACGCCAGGTAATTAAGTTATATTGTCTGGAATAACGTCGCTGTGGCTCTTAAGAATAGAGATAGCATAACTGTTTTTCATCTTTAATGTGCTTGGCCTTTTCCCAGCATCATGCACCAATATTTCATCACAAGTCAGTAGACAGAAGATTAGAATTAGTAGAATATGTACAGAATTACAGTGTGTGATGTAGTGTATATTTAGCCAGTGGGAGAAATGAAATAGCCATGGTAGGAGAGTTGATTTTTGCTGCATATTTTATAAATTTAATGGTGTAGTACATGTATCTAAAAAGGTTTGCCAATGCTCTAAAAAAAAAGCTACCTACATGTACATGTATGTTGATGTTCCTGAACCATCTTACAGCCAGAATCCTAAATTCTCCATTGGCAAACAGAAACCCTACTGGATGGTAGCAAAATTCCTGCAAGAAAGAATCTGACAAACAGTTTGTATAGCCTCCTGTTACTCTTGTATTCCTGGCAGGGTTTCCACTCACAGTTTCACCCTTGTCCAGGCAACTACAACAAATATTGAACAGCCATAACCGACAGTTGAGTAGCGGCTTTGTTTAGTAACCCACTTCTGTAAGAGACCTTTTGTCTGTGAGAGAGTGAAAGGGCAGCAGGTTGGTAATGGTTAAGTGGCCATGAATATTCAGTGGAAGCCATTGACAAAGACTGACCACTTGAGTTTGTTTGCACCCCATTGAGAACTATTAGGATTAGGATTAGTGTTTGTCGGTTGGTTGTTCTTCAAATGAGCTTATAGTTGACGTGTGCACATCATAAACATGAAAATGGGGAATACTTTCTTAAAATGTAAGTGTATATCTACTTGCTAACGAGTTTGAATGAGTTTTTCAATTGTACACTAATGTACTTAAAAATATGCACTTTTACAACTATAACTTACAAAGTGATACCATTTGCATGTCAGAGTCCAACATGTTTACATCATAAATCATAATTTTTGTCCTTGAATTACGATTCAGTACATCATTGCCTAGGGGAAAATTATGTCATTCACCTCTGGACCCATTATGTTCAGCTCCAAGCAGAGGTAGGGAGGAAAGATAGTGATGTTTTTGTGACAAATTGTATTTTGCCTTGTCCTGTGATCCCTCCCACTCTGAGTTTGAGTACATCTCATTTCAGTTTTCTTTTAATCCAACTGTATATTTTGTTATATATTTCAGTAGCTATAGTTGTATTATTTTATTTTGATGGACTCCAGGAAGAATAGTGAAAATTGTATCACTAATTGAGCTCTGAATAGAACAAACCAAGCCAGCCTGCACTCTTGAACTGTGCAGCACAGACATTATAGTCAGTCAGGTCCAACATTTTCCAACTTGTGTCTGTTTCAACTGTGGCAGATGTAACAGCTGGAACTGTATCTGATCAATGTCATTTGTGTGGCGTGGGCTGTGTTAACTCCCTGTGTATAGTATGTCAACTCTTAGAAGGATTGCCAACCTAAGAACAGCAAATCACCATATTTCGATCAAGTAATGGTTGTTGAATGCATCTGTTTTCATCCCATGCCACTAGTGTGGGTGGTAGAGATTACCACCCAATTCCATATCTCCCATCAGAACCACTTCTTAAATCGTAAAAGACACAGTCAAGTTCAAGGAATGCTCCCCTTAAGAAGAGGAAATCGCAGTATTTCGATAGAAAAATGGTTGTTGAGTGCATCTGTGTCCATATCATCTCTTGTGTGGGTGGATAGGGATTACACACTTTTGCAGCTGTGGGATTGTGGGATTTGCACAGTTAGTCCTGGTCAAGGACAGGTAAACATATGACATCATTCTGTACCATCTGGACAACATCCAGTCATGTTAGATCTGTACATAGATCTAGGTACATTATCAACATCATGTAACATTTTCAATGTGTGTGTCCAAGGGGAAAGAAATTCTGAAGGAAGTTGCAGTGATTTGGGATATGTTCCCATTTAGAATATAGGCTGTTTGTAGCAAGGTACTGCAAGAACTGAAGAAGAGGTCTGGCATAACTTTCTTAGTTTCTATAGTGTTCACTGTACATATTTTTATTTCTATTTTGTAATAAGGACGTAATTTGGGTCATCCCACGAGCTCCTTACTGAATAAAGATTTGATTTGATTTTGATTTTGTCCAATTCGTAGTGAGAATCCATGCCAATGTGATTTTTTTTGGCCTCTTACTGGATATGGAAACTTGCGATTGGATTCTTACAACCTTCTGACCAAACCTTTTGTCACATGTCATTCCTTCATTGCATTGACTAAAAGTGTAAAATTTGATCAACAATGACTGCATTGTAAGTTGAATTACACTTGTAGCTCATGGAATGTTTTGTTGCTCCCTATATGGAAAGTTTATTTCCAGTAATGCAAATAAAATCAATTTCATACTCTGGCACAACTCTGAAAATGAGAATTCCCAGGTGGAACCTTGTTAGGGTTCCAGTCCCAGAAAACAGGTCATCCACATGACATCATACTAAAGAGACATCATTATCATTAGTCCACACCAATTTATTTCATTGGTTCTCTGGTAGTTTAAAGTTAAGATTTAGCAAGAGGCCAACATGAAAACAGTAGGCTGGGAGTAAAAATTGCATTTGACTATACATGTATTTACTATCTTTAAATATATACCAAGGTACATTAAACTCTTGTTATTAAAAGAAATCTGAGAACCAACAAGTTGAATTGGTATGGCCTTATTATGGTTTCAGTCCCAGGAACCAGGTAAGCCACATGACATCATACTTAAAAGCGACTTCATTATCATGATCATGTGTAACATGATGGTCTAACATCATCTGTCTCAGTCTGTATCTGTCCTCCCCAAAGACAGGGATTAAACTGGATGAATCAAAATCATTTTCCCCCAGAGGGGTTATTGTCAACTGTGATTGACTGATTGCTGAGATGTCGTGACGTCTGTATGTATTTATCTATCTTACAATGTCTGTACCACTTTTAGAGCAATGTTTGAAATGCATAACGTACAAGCAAGCTGCAATTTACAGATAAAAGCTCAGATTGCAGGTGAAGAAATATGGAAAGTTACCTACAACTCTGTGGCCAAAATGTTTAAGGTTAGAGGCAGAGATCACAATGTGACATAAAAAAAATTAAAAGTCCAGAATGATAATGCTGGTGCTCCAACATCATCTTTGACACAATGTAGTTTATGTTTCTTCAGTGTATTCTGCAGAAGTATTGGGTGCATCTCTGTATGGAACTTAATAAAATATGTTCTCCATTTTCTGTCTATTTTATTGAACAGGAACATCGTCACTTTTAAAGCCAGTATACTGGTGCTAATAACTTAGTATTTTGTATGCTGGCGCTCTTCCATTGTTTCATTATTTTGGAAGAGAGCCTCGCACCACTTGCGTCCGGATGTAGTAAACCTATCCCCGCTCAGAATGCCAGGCTGTATATTCATGTCATTTTATATGGTCATTGGGATGTCAGAGAAGTCCAACAGGCTGATGTCATTGCTCTCCCGTTTCATGATGTATCGGCTGCATGTGTTGTTTATGATGGAATTCCTTTTTTTGTGCCATTCATTCAGAGTGTCAGACACAAAATTATTCATACCACTTGTGATGTAATTTTCTTGGCAAGGTTGTGAATAATCCTGTTGTTATCTGTGTGTGTTATGTTGGTAAAGCATGTCAGACTCAAAGGGTGAGGCTTGAGGCTATTGCTTTTTCAATAGCTGACAGGGCAGTGTTGGTTTGCTGTGGCTTGCATTGTCAGACAAGCACATAGACTGAAGAGTAAGCCCCACTAGCGGCCAAACAAACTGGCTACTATGGACGTAGAGCCAAAAAAGTGGTAGAAATTGGACAAAATAGTGTACATAATTTTGCAAATGGACTTATCTTACCTCCTAGCGGTATAGCTCAAAAACCTCCTGATTTCGGCTTGACCTGGAGGTCTGATCTCACTATCACTGTTCTAGATATGACACCGGAAATACCTACAAGGGACAAGGCCTTTGCCAAATACAGATTTGGGTCATGTCTTTCCTCATGCTGCTGTTATGTGGTGGGGTGCTGGCATGTGACCTGGGCTGGCCTCTGGTGGGCGTGTGGGTTGTTGGGACATGGAGGTGGGGTCTGCAGTCCACAGGTTGACACTAGATTGTCATGAGGCCACAGCAGTTCTATAACTTGTATCCCATGTCCTTCGGAACGGACCAGAGCTCTCTCTATACTGGGAATCATAAAAACACACACATATGTACATGCACATACACAAACACATGCACACACACACACAATGACACATACACACATGCATATGCACATACATACACACTCACTCACTCACTCACTCACTAAGTCACTGGTATCAAACTTGTCCTAACCAGTGTGGAGTCACTGTGGACTAATAGATGTTTGGGATCAGCATCTTTTAGAGAAACGTCATTGGTCTGGTATTTTTATGGAGTTTGCACATTTTACACAAGTGACTTGGTCAGACCTTGGCATTGGTTGTTGGACGTTTCGATGTTTGTTGTTGGATCCACAGTGGAACCACGCCAGGGGGTGGCTGGAAATGTTGGGCGCACAAAGGCCTGGTTCACCTCTGACACCTGATTTGTAATGGGTGTTTTTGTGTATACATAAAACATGGTTTGGCATTGTGGGTGGAGGGGAAAACTAGTGAGGACAAAGTACTGTACATGTGAGGTAGGTAATGTAGGCGTACTAATGATAAAGCAATCTGTCTCTGTCTAGTTATTTGTTAGCACCATTGCTTTCAGGAACCAGGATTTTATGTGACTAGTATGATTTTTCCTACACTCATGAATGATATGTTTGTATTGATAGAAAACTTATGGCATGCTACTTGTATTAACTGCATGTAGCTAGTGTAGGAACATATCCCGACAATTGCCAGTCTTGCATCATATTGAACAGAGAGTCGTAAATGCTTTGTATTGTACAGACTGCTGTAAAAGAAGTTGTAATCCTTGCAGTCAACCAACCAGCAGTTTTACTGACGCAGCACCTTTTAACCGTGCATTGAATGCTGTCCCTTGAAGTGTGTGATGTCTGGCTGATGAGATTACAAGATTGTGGTGTGGATGGTTCTTACCTTTGTGCACAGCTGGCTGACTATACAGCTCATCCGTCTGGTAAACCAGATGAGAGTTAGAGATTACAGTATAGATAATATTGATGTTTTTGTGCAGTTGACTCAACATACAGAGCATCAACCTTCTCGTAAACCAGGAGGCCTGCATTGGGTGCTACTGCATGTTTGTACCTGCACTGACAATGTTGTCTGTTGTCACAAAAACAGGCATTTACAAACCACATGGCAAGGGTGAGCGAAACCCATTGTGTTCTGTAACTTTCCAAGCTCCCCCCTGGTGCAGTGTGCCTTAGGATCAAACCTAAGATTAAGATATCCAAAACCAATGCCAAGTCCTGAGTTCATCAATGTATAAAATGTGCAGAAGTCCGTAAAATACAGCAGATGAGGTTGGGGTGAAGTGCAGGTGCCATGAACTGTGCTAATTGTTGTGGGAGACCAAAGGTTTCAGGTTTCAAATAGTCTATTGGACATCAGCTGGACATTGCCTATCATGATCATCAGAATACATTATGTTAGATAGAGTCCGTATAATCTGAGGTCTTTGTATCATAGACCTGTTTAGAAATCAGTAATCTAGTACATTTGTAGGAGTAGAAGTGTTTTCTGTATGTAAATGAATCTTATGTTCTTTTGTATGATTGAGAAGTTCTTCAGTCTGTGAAACAATATACTTTTATAAGAATGACTTCACTACATTTGAGACTGAAAATTAGTGGCAGTTACAGTTAGCTAACTTTCAAGTTTTAAATATCAAGTTGTATACTAGATCTAGGAGGTTTAACAAATCATGTCTTTATCAGTTGGAACTGTCTAGCACACCAGTAGTGACCTTGACCCTGAATGCTTTCAAGTTTGTCTTAAAAGAAACAGAACATGGCCAGGCATGGGAGTCTGTTTACAGAATTCTCCTCATCAATCAACCTTGGCCCTTAATTAACATATGTTCTGTTCTAGTACTGTAAATTCATTTTGAAGTTCAAAGGGACTTGATTTTGCAGTAATGGGTTTAAAGGAGGCATTTGCTACATGTTTCAAGTTTTGTCCAGACTTCAGTAGCCATATGCAAAAATAAAACCACTGAAGAAGTTTCCATTTTTACAGAAAGCCTCCATGTTTAATATAGATAACAATCATCAAGGTCCTCATCCACAATACTGCAGCTGAAACCTGATTACATCATTGTGTATTCTCCCTAAACATTTGTCTGTCCAAGAGGTATGTGGTACCCCAGGGCAGATGGCATAGAATTAACCTCCCTGCAGACTCACTGAAGGCTGCCCACATCTGGTGAGGCCAATCAGCCTTTAGGATGCTGCCAGACTTCATCATGCAGACTTCATCATGCAGGAATCAAATTAATTGTGCTGGGGGGAAAACAAATTCTTGTCTGTCTGAGCAGTCCCTTTGGAAGCAGTGTCACTGTTCACGTGGGACCAATTCAATAGTAAGCTTTAATAGTTCGTCTGTGTTGGGAGACACATTCGCTTTAGAGCCCTGTCCCCTGGACACACACTGAACAAAGTAAGAATCTTAGATACAGAACTAATTTTCTTGGAAGAGGAGTGAGAGAAGCCATTTACACCAGGGTACATGATGTATGTATGTCAGTAGAATTGGGCTTACTGCACTTGCTCTGGGGAAAACAATTGGTTTTTCCTTTTTTAGATTGGATCATTTATTATCATGGTTTATCTTATTTTGATTTGAAACAGATCACGATTACTTGAAAAAAGTTTCCATGAGTTGATTGCTTGTGGCGTTATTGTTAAACAAAAACTTTTAAAAGTTATTAGAAATATTTGGAAGTGTTAATATGTCATGCTGAACATGGCCTTTGTGTCTGCCATAAGGGCCGATAGTTCAAAAGCCTATTTGTATGTTAAACAGGCATTGTCTGAGTTGCAAATGTATCGTATACATTATTTCTAGGGGATCATTCCAATATGTAGCTTTTGGGCTTTGATTTTGTCGAGGAGGGCAAGCATGATAGTGGCTCTGCATCTACACATTATCAAGGGTTCAAATGCTTGCTACTGGAAAAGGTTACTAATGTCCAAGCAGATGTTGGGTGGAAGATTGTAATGTTTGCTGATTTCTGCGCTTCTAGCATTGCTGTTAGAAAAGCCTAGCAGAAAGTATTGCAATCTTCCAGTCCCATATCTGCTTGAAAAGTAGGAAAGGCTAGCAGTTGTAGTAGTAGGGAAGGGATGAACTAGGATCCGCTGCTCATTTTATTGGTCCAAAAGATCTGGAGAACTTCCCATGTGCATCGAACTGATAACATACTGTACATAGGATCTTCTTGATATATTAGCTTTATAGATATTGAGATGCTTGTTCCACCGGCCACACACACAGACACAGGTGTGCCCCCCTCCCGAGCCCAGGACAGGTGAAGTCAGACTGGGAGTGGGCCTGTACCAGCTGGGTCTCACTGTGAGGGGCGGGGCTCTGTAATGTGGTAGTGAAACTTTCACCTATGTGTCTGGTGCTGTCAATCACAGCCATGGGGGATCATGGGAATGATACAGTAGCAATACCTAACAGTTTATCACAGTATCATCAGAGTCTTTTACGTCCTGTCAGCATACTATAAAAGTGGATAAAACAGGACTAGTAAATTGTAGCTTACCATTCATTTGGTTTATATCTTCAATCTTGTCCAGGCAGTTTACCATACTACCGGTAAGACATTGTGAATTTTGTATGATATTTTTCCAATAAGATGAAACCAGCTATTTTTCCAACTTGGCATGTTAACAACTTTTCTATCATACTAGAACTAACAGATGATTGTACTTTCATTGTAAAGATCCATGAATTGAAGGAAGAGTGACTGCATGCAAATAAGATCTTCCCTTTTGAATTTAAATCCTGATGGAGAAAAATACTCCTGCACAGCCCAGTGAGCAGGAAAATAATGATTGACCCCCTAGTGGTGATCCCTTGTGGTCAATTCATCCATCAAGCATTTACATGTACATTTATGTGGACAGTTACATGTGTAGCTTGGTGAGCAGCTTCAGGGGGTTTGATTATAGCTCTGCTATCATGTCTTTCCTCATGGCAAGATAAGGTGCTTGTGCAAGGATTTCCAGCAGATAGTAGAGAAAATAATCCTCTTGCTATATCTATGCAGGGTTTTGCAGATATACAATGTTTCTAACTCCATAGTTGAGGCAGTATATATCTATCAATATTCAGAAAAACATGAGGCCAGCCTATGTCATGGTAAACTTCATGTCTGAGTGTCTTCCTCTGATACCAGGAAGCAGAGGAAGAAAATGTCTTGAAGGCAGAGGTCTTACCCGATTGCTCATGGTCTCCTTGTCCGGCCAGAGTGAGGGATTTACCTTGTGAAGGAAATGCCTGTCAAACAAGATTTCTGGTAGATAGCTAAAAACACTGTGGGAACAATCAGGACTACAAGTTTCCATGTCATCAAACCAGGAAAGGATGATAAATCGGAAGGACTTTGCAGTAAAGAGCATGATTTAATATGAAACACATCAAACTCGTCTATGTTCAGAAATCTAAAGGAACTGGCTGTAAAGTCAAACATGATTTATAAGAAAAAAAGAAAACACAGCATTCTTGTTTAGGAATTGTAGCCAACCTCTGGAACTGTATGTAGTAGAACTGAGAGTAACGCTCTTGTCAAACCCTTGTACTGTCTGTAGCTGCTGCATATTTGTTTAGTCTTGTCTCCCTGTACTTGACTTACATCTCCCAGAACCCTGACCCTCTGGGACCCCCACATATCTCCAACCACTGTTGAGGCTACTGTGTATTTCTCGACAGGACAGCTCTGTCAGCCTGATGTCCCCAGAAATATGCATGGATCTCTTGATCACCCATTACGATAAGTAATGAACTTGAACTCCGATGACAGCTGAGCCCCTATTGTTTGGTTGTCAGATGTCCAAAGTTGGCACCCTGGCAGACGTTGATGTATAACCGGTCGCAGCTGGGCAGGGATGGTTTGACAATTATGGGTGCAGCTAAACTTGGCAAAGGGATATTTCATGGGCAGTAGGCCCTGTTTCTTTGTGTTTTACCAATCACGTTTGGATGACTTTATATCAGAGTTAACCTTTTCCCTGCTGCCTTCCACCGTAAATAATATAGTTACTATAAATGTGGTGTCAAAAGGAAGAAGGTTAAAACTGTTTGGTGATCAGTCCTGTTAGTAACTGGATTCACCAGTGTCCTGGTGATTGTTTTCTGGACAGATTTGATGGATGTACAAAGAGATTTGTCTCACTAAAGGTTCTCTTTTGTTTAGGTTTTTCTTCAGATTAGTGGTAAGGTTAAATTGTAATTAACCAGTGTTTTTTTTATAAATAATTGAGTGCAATAATTTGAATAATAAATGCCACACAATTAATTCTAATGATTGGAAAGATATCCATCTTGACAACAATTAAGTGTAGTACTAGAAATGTGTCAAACTCTCAATTCACTGTGAGTGGTCTGCATTCCACATAAACCAGCCTGTAACTTTAGTAAGGAAACTCCACTTCTAGAAAGGATATTCTACAGGAAGAACCATCCCTGTGGGCAAACATCATTATTTTTCTGCAGGTACATGTAGAGGAAAAGGCTGTCAACATGTGTGTAGATTGAAATCTCACACAAGATTCCTGTCTATGAAACACTGACATCAGATTCAACATCCAGAAATGTCCTAAGACGTCAGATTTACCATTAAAACACCACCTCCACCATCCTTCCTAGTGTGATATGTAGGGTTGTCCTCCTGAAGTCACGTTGTCAGAACCCCCCCCCCCTCCGCAGACCCTCAGAAAAGGGTAAATAGGGTTCATACTACTCTCCAAGTAGAGGTTTAGGCTTCCGCTTCTTTTTGACTTGTTTTGGGGCATTTTTATCAGGCTTTCTTTTTTGTACTGGTATCTTTTTTTTAGCCAGCCAAAGCATATTGGATACTGCCTTGCCAAGTTGATACTGAATTGCAGCCACTGAAAGATCTGCTTGGAGAGTAGGTTTATACCACAGGAAGAAGTCTCCCTCTGGACTGTACAGTGTCAGCCCCCATGACGCATCCATCACTGTAAGATGTCCCCCACACAAGCCCTTCCCTTGTTGTCCTGCCTGTGTGATTCACACCAGGGACTTGATGCTGTTTAGTCTGGCAGGGTTCCTAACATGCTGCTGGACAAAGTAGGCAGTTAGAAACTACCAGGATAAGGCTGACTTTTAGACCCTACCGGTACTTTTTCATCGTAAGTGTAGCTTTGCATCAGTCGTTATTGTGTGTTGTTAAACATGTGTGATCCCAATATGGTTCTGTCAATCTGTGTATTCCCTGAATGTGCCAGAGAGCAACTGTGACTTTAGATCTGAATTCTTTCCAATTGTAAGCTCCCAACTGACAAGCCATTCTGACTGGAAGTGTAAGTGTGGCAGTACCCCAGCTTTGGACATTGTTTCTCAACTTTCTGTCTTCAATGTTTGCAATCTGTATATGGTGTTTTTACTATTTGTGTATGTTTCCTGTATAACCTTGAAGTTCTATCACTGAGTGTCAGTAGTTCTAATGTTCATGATTTATAAGAGGAGTTACAGTCCTGCTTAAAGATTTACGTTCTGTTTGTTTAATGTGAAACCCTGTCCTCCCTGCAGGTTGCCAGCCCAGGGAGAGCCCCTACTGACTGACCCAGATTGCAAGAGCCAAGGTAAGCATCATCCTGGATCAAGCTAATTGTGTTGTTTGGACTAGAAAGTTACACAAATGTAGTTAATTTAGGAAAGACGGTTTTTAGACAGGGCAAGTTCTGCTGACTCCATAGTTTTAAATGCTGACTCCATAGTACGTTTTTGCTAGTAACTTCACTGAGGCAAAGACCATATGTCTGCTATGCGATTTCTAAGAGTACCTTCTTGAGTCTGTCTTATAAATCCCAAAAGCTATCTAGCATTACCGCAATTGCAGGTAAAATCTTCATTACTTTAAACATAAGGCATGTACATTTTATCACTTTCATTTCCCTTTCACATGGCAATTCCTCAAACTTTCATTTCTCTATTATAATAGCTTCCTCTCTTTTTCCTGCACACTTTTAGAGAACTACTGTCAAACGTTTCGTCCTGTAGGGTCTACAACTCACCATATGCAACCTTGACCTTCCAAGATAGGGTAGGCTATATCGGATATCCTAAGCTTTATTCAGAGATAGAGGAACTCCTTGTGATCCCACAAGGTAGCAGTTTACTTCCCTGGAGAGGTAAACTGGCACATGTCCCTGACCTGACCACCAGGATGGGTGCCAATCTATCTGTACACCTAACCTAGGTTCAAAATCATAATGATCATCCTATTGGCAAAGAAAACAAAGCCAAAGTCTACAAACCACCTTAGTGACCTTACCCTCCTTCAAGAAGTGAAGTTGTACCTGTTCTGTATCTCAGGATCTGTATAGCTGGTATAACCGCCCTTCACCATAACACATCAGCTTTTATGTTGCATTGAGAAGCTGTGTGTTTTAGAGTTCTTATTCATGGTTCAGGAGATATCTGTACACCAAGGACATCCTTTTGGCCAAGAAAGAAAACTGAAGTCGGTTTTAAAATCACCCTGCCTTCCTTCAAGATGTTCAGTTGCACCTTTTATGTTGGGAATCTTGGGAATTTTGTAGTTGTTACATCCATGATGTTTTTGAGATCTTACTTCATGTAAGCTTGACAGGGCTATGTGGAATGAAATATGTACATTGTACTTGCTTGGTCCTGGCTGATACAGGCCAATAGATGATGATGATGAGATATCAGTACACCAAGCACATCCTCAGATCCTTATCTCTCTGCCCTGCTGGGTGTCAGGCCTGAAGACTTGCAAGATAAGGGATACTGATACTTGTGAGGAAGTGGGCGGACAGTGACAGTAGAGGAAGTGGAGGGTTTATATAGGAAATACTACCCCCTATATAATATCAACCTATTATCCTCTTCCTACCTGCAATTAGCTGTGAAAACCGAGCGCTCTCTCGCGTCTCTGGTAACCAAAATATTGGTTAATCTCACAAATGACAGGTATCTCCACTGCCACTGCAGGAAAATAGCCTGGGTACCGGACTGTTTGTTTCGGCCGTACACAGGCCAATTCCTGGCTTCAGAGCCAACATGCCCCCAAGGAAATTATATCACAGCCCCCCTCAGTTAGACCCTGATCTACTCTGGGCCTAGCATGCTATGGGTCTGGCATCCAGGCTAGCGGGAACATTGCATTATGTGATACCCAATTCTTCAAACTGATGCTGACAATCTAATCCAGGATTGCTGAACCTTAACATAAGATGTCACGATGATGAATGAAGATGGGATCCTACAGGACATGGGAGATTAAACAGGATCTATTTATCCACAAATCTCTCTCCTCCCCTGACCACACAGACTTGGTTTTTGCAGAACAAACATTTGTTATTTTCTCTGCTAAGGAATATAATGTTAGATTTTACCAGTGTTGGACCGCTTGGAAGTGAAATTCCAAATTGTGCGAGGTTTCAGATAAGGCTCTAGCTATTGAAGTCAAAAAGAAAATACAGGCAGCGAAATCTTCAAGCAATGTATCAGACAAATGTTTAAATGATATTGTATACTGATTGAATTGTAACTGTACAAAGATTGATATTGTATATTTACATTTGATGGGAAAATTGATTCTACAATTAATTGTATTTACCGTATACTAAAATTGATATTGTACACATATCAAAATTTAATTATAGTCATGTTATGTCTCATATCATAGAATGAGTAGAAGTACTCGCCGTGGCTTAATATTTCATACAGTTAATCCAACTGGTATACTGAGAATGCGGGCCTGCAGTGCCTTTATGTCTCCTCCTCTCTCATTGGTCCATACATGAGAGGCCCTAAAAGGAGTTGCCATTATGCGTCAGACTCATTATAGATTCAGTGACCTCACTACTGCATAGCCGATGATGGGTGCACGGAGGAGGGACGAACTGTCAGTTATTCCGCGATGAGGTGACTCATGTCTTGACTGCCTGCGCCGTTTTCATACCCACATCCGATTATTTTTGGAAATAGTGACTGTTCTGCTGCGGTGGATATAAGCCTACAGTCATATTTGTTCCCGGCATTTATGCAAGCAACGTGTGTTGGAATAGAAGGTAAGAGAAGACATTTAGGTTTTGCTGTACAGTATTTCCGTTTCGGAGAGATGCTGCTCCCGGTGTGTGTTCAAACCGTTACATCATGTATAATATCGTATATATTTTCACACTCGCTTGACATGGTGACATTTGGGGATAGAGGTCAAACTGGTCATTAGGAGCGGAAGTTATCTTCCTGGCCCCAGCAGCCGATGACGATGGTTTACTGCAGGTTAATCTGTTTGAAAAGGGCTAGATTTAAGCAAGGATGTATACTTATTTGCATGGAGCGATGTGGATATGTTAAGAAGCCGTTATGGTGCCATTTCTGATGATTTATATCGGTGAAGGCTTGACGTATGGGTAGTTTATTGGCCATTGAGGTGATCCCATCAGGCTTGTCACAGTACCTTGATTTGTTTCACTCCCGTCATCTTGGACTGCTTGGATGTAATTAAAGCCGGGAATCTCGGCCTGTTATCGGTGCTTCGAACTGTGTCACCATTGGCTGAGCTTGTAATCCCGTATTGATCCCGAGAAATTACACCATAATTCGTGCTGTTGTATTTACGACCCAAATGGCAGAATTGATTTCTGTCGCAAGTGTCGGAAGAAGAAATCGACATTTGTGTCCTATAACGATAATATAATGCATGACGCATAAGTAACCTATACTGAAGTTGTCTGTAGCAAAGCCAGAAATTCTATAACTGTAAAATTTACATATCCCCGATGGATCATTGGAATTGCACACACTACATTTGACCGTGCACTTAGTCTGGGGGGCCGTTGTGATTATGCCCAATTTTGCTGGTGCACCTGTTTTTGAGCCGCCTGGATTGACTGATGGGGAGGGCGGGTCCCAAATGGAATTACATCTATAATTATACAACACAGGAGTGCCTTTGTACAATATCTCAGCTGGAGAGTGTGCATGTGTGTGTCTTTCCCAATATGGACTGCGTAATAAACATGGAAACATAACAGGAATGTTAAATAGCCTGTGCCACTGCACTTGTGTGCTCACGATTTTTGTATCAGAATTATGTATCATGGCATGCATCTGTTTGCATCATATTATCCACTCCCACATCTCTTACTGAAGAACAGAAAACAACGAACATTGTTATTGATGCATTGGTGAAATTAAATATTGCTTGCAGTCCTATATATTGGATATAGAAGTGTTATAGTGTGTGCAGGGTAGATTTCCTATGTTTTATGCATGCAGTGTAATGGAGATTTATCCCTCTGGGCAGGCTGGGTAGGTAGTAGAATATGTGGGGCCTGGGAAGGGATCTGCTACAAAATCAGTCTCCTGACCCACTTCCAGCAATATTACCACATTCCGCTGAAATACGTCACGATATTTCTTATGCAAAAATCACTGATCATTTTTGCATACCTCACTGAACTGATGAGAATATATTAGATATTGATTTTATTACATGTAGAATCAATAAAAAGAGGGATTTAGGCCTCATGTTTCTCGTGCACGCGTGGCTGTGCAGGGTAGCTGATGGGGCAATTCCAACGGACGAATCAGAAGAAATCAGGCCAGTTGTTAATTACATTTTTCCCCATCTAATTTGCAGCGAATGCGCGTGCTTCTTGCTGGGTTTGTAGCGTCGCTGTCTTTTCTTCACTCAATAAAACATGAATAATTTAGGCGTGGGGAGGGCTGAAGGCCTCCAACAAGTGGGCCGAAGATCAGGTGATAAAACAGATGATTCCTCCAAAATTAGACGTGCTACCCAGGGAGGTAGGACCAGATACACCAGTAACATTCAGGAATCTAATCATCGAAGCTGAGGTTGAGATCTTCTGACTCATTTCTGAATCTTTTCTCCTGGTTAAAATTAGATGATTTAATATCATATCGACGACAGGAACGACTGCATTGTTGCACCTTGTTGAATAATTTAGGTTTCCTGCTTGTGAGGTGAGGTAGCGGGTGGAGAATGATGGTATCTTACAGGGTTTATTACTTGACGTATGGCTGTCTTGCTTTCCTCAGGGCCAGGCCAGGAGGGTGGGCCTAGCGAGGCTGTGTAAAAAAAGGGGGCAAGAATGGATACTTATCTATGCTTGTTTTGTACATTTATAGGTAGTGTGTCGTGTTTGTCGTAATAATAAGTAATACATGACATTGTACATAATTGGTACAGAAAGCCTTGTTGATAGACACAGCGTAATGAATCAGTGTTCTGTTATTATAGTAATCGCAACTTTACTGCTCACAAAAGATTTGGAAATACATAAAAGTTTGAACCTTCTGAAGGCAAATACCTTCAATTCACAACTGTATCCATTATGACAGAAATAAAGTTACCATAATACAAGGAGAAGCATGCACTTTCAAATGACATTCAGAACTGAACTTCTGTTTATTCAGTTAAAATGCCAGGGAATCCAACATTGTGTTAGTAAAAGTCGGGAAGTGTCTTTACAGATTTTCACCAGCATGTTTTTCCAAGGATTGGAAATCATTCTTTCAACTTTATGCGTTGTACAATTCCACCTGCAACCTTCCATCACACAAATGGTTAGTTAACCCAAAGGGACCCATCATTGAAAGTGACTCCAACTTAAATGTGACCGGTGCTTTTCCCTAGAATTGGAAAGAATTTTCTTCACTTCTTGTTTATGCATTTCACATGGAATTGCACATATGGTTGGGTAACTGACCTAAGGTGACCCATCATTGAAAATGACTTTCCAAATTAAACATGACCATTCTTTTATACTCTATATAATTGGAAAGAATTTTCTTCACTTCTTGTTTATGTGGTTTAAAATTTTACCTGGCAGTGCACATATGGTTCGGTGACCAAAAAGTGACCCATCATTGACCCCGTGGACTCCTTGATGTGGTTTGTCCTGGTTATGATCATATGATAGTGATAACCTCTGTCCTAATGGGTTCTTCATATCTTACAGTAACATCTGGCTGGTATCTTTCTCAGATTACAGTGTTGTTGGTATCTATTGGCTATGTGCTTGGCTTCATCCCTGTAGCTTGTGTAATGCATGAAATAGTCAGAGTGCTCATGATATTCCAGTTAACTCATTGCCTTTGTAGCTTGCTTTTAGTTTGAGAGGTTGTTTGTCTATTCACTCCATTTTCAGTCCTTGAGACAGTGGGTTGTACAATGTCTTTCATGACTTGTTGATCTAGCAGTGATACCATTATTATGATAATCACGTAACGATGTGTTAATAATAACACCCCATTATCAACTCTGCCCTCATTTGTTTGTAGTCAATCAGTGATATCTGACAACGAATTGCTAATTGTTCAGGATTCTGTACCAATTATGAGCACTTCAGTGTAAGGGGCTTGAGAATCACAATTATGGTTTCTGTAGTCATTGTTAATCATGTTTGAAGATGTGGCATTGTCAAAGTCAGCAGCTGTATTAATGTTCACAATTATCTTTATGTTTTTGAAAGGCTACAATTTATTTACTGATAACATTACAAGGACATAAAGAGACCCTCAACAGAACTAGGTCCCACAAACAAACAAACAAATTACATTAATTATGGTAATCAATAGATGGTGGAAAGATTAAGTGGGAGGTATATAGTATGCACAAAATGGTCACAAGTAGTTGCAGCTGATCAGCAGATTTTAATCTGGATATATAACGTTACACATACAGAGTCTAAGCTGAGTTAACATTACTGACTGCAATTAGTAAATGATAAGTATAGAAAGATTTTGTTATTGCTTAGCATTAGATTTTATTGGGAAATGGTAAATTCTAATAATATAATTCCTTGCACAAGTTTAGTACTGTGGACTAAAAGTACAATTATACTTACATGTACACAGAAATGTTTCAGGTAAACTTATGATTTAGGCTGCTCTTCTGCAGGGCCTACACGACCGACCGCTGTAAAATTCAGGAAATCCAGGGCAGTGAACTCTCGAGGGACGCTGGAAATGGTTTGTAAATTATTCAGGAGCATGAGTCATAACTGGCTGGATCCATATTGATCTTTGCGATGGAAGTAAGCCAGGACAGCCCAGGACAGTACGGGAGGAGTATGGTTCAGTAAAACGCTAATGCCCACCTAAAAATAAAAAGTACAAGTAGAAATTTAGAAAATTGCAATTTTGAAGATCATAAAAAATCTAAGGCCCGGTTTACACCCAAGACAGCAAGCGCGTCTTGGGACGTATTTAAGCGGGGACGTCTCGGGAAAGTTGTATTTACACACGCCGCAGAGCGCTGTCTTGGCATTCCCGCTGCGCAATTAACACCGCCAGCTCGCCGGCAACCCGTGTTGACCCCTAACCTTGGCCGACCGATGCCCCAGGATGTTGTCAAGTTCTTGGAAGAACGGGCAGGTCGTTCTCCCCCTCCCGCTCCTGCTGTTGTTGTCTTTCACAGCCTTGTATCTGTAGCGGAGGTTCCGGATCTTGCGCTGCACTTGGATGGCACTCCGGTCATACCCTTCCCTGTTCATTAACTCCGCGATTTTTCGGTAGTCCTCTTTGTTTCTGATTCCAATTTCTGCTGGATTTCCGTTTGTGCCCAAATGGAAATCATGCAGCGGGTTTCGGCTTCCGACCAGAGTCTGCCCTGGCCCTCCGCCATATTTCACAAAATGCCAAAAATTAAGACGAACAAACATCCAAAATGGCGGGAAAATACCACGTGAATTGGCTTATTAGCATATGACCCATGACCTTCTTCACTGCCGGAGCTTGGCGAAGACGGAAGTTGGGACGTAAGCTGGGATGCATTCGATTTACACACGGAAAAAACCCGTCTTGGGTCTCCAGCTGTGCGTCTTGGGTCTCCAGCTGTGCGTCTTGAGCGACCTCTGGACTGGTCTCAAGACGCACAGCGGGAATCGCGTCTCGAGACGCGCAAATTTATTTTTACACAGGGAAATTAACCTCCCCCGGAGACGTCTCCCGGCTCCGAAATCCGTGCTTATTTTGTGTGTAAATCGTGCCTAAGACTTGGTGCCAGACCTGCTATTTAGTCAACTTTTTATTTTGCGCAAACCGGTGTTGCATCTGAATTTTAGCCAGAAAATGAAATCCAACACCGCAAACACTGTATATACACGCTGTATATTACCTGAAGGCAAAGCAGACGTAAAACGGAGCGGTTATGGCACTGGATGTCAGGCTAACATGATTTGGAACTTAAGATTGCTCATGAAATGAGCTTACCACAAAGACCAAATCTGTTGAAAATTCTGGCAGCCTACACTTAGATCCGCATTGCAGATTGGTGAAGAAAAAGAGTACCTTGTGCCAGGAAGTCACATCACTCATTGGCTCACTGGAAGAGGCATTGCTGACTGTCCTTCAGGAAATTGGAACTGACATATAATTTGTATAGATAGTGGGGAGATCTTGCCAGCAGATTCTAATCTTGATAGATGCTCAGAAGAACATGGATGGAAAATGCAGAAGATTAGAAGAAAAAACGTTGACTTAAAGGCCCATTATGTAAGATTTTGCGCAAAAAAATTAAATATTCTAAATCTAACAAATTTCGGTTTTATAATCATTTACTATCACTTTTCAAAACTTTTCTTGACATTTTCCCCAAACATCCCAAACATCCCTTCTTCAAATCCTGAATGATGATGAAACTAGTAAAGAAATTATTTCTGTAGGTAGGCCCCATGACAAAGTGGTCGTTGATAATGGAAAAACATAAAGCACAGTTAGTGAAATCCCACGGTAATGAACAGAACACAACATACATGCATATCGACTATGGAGACGTATTGCGCTGAGAACGGTGCTATTTTTCTGAACCCTCCTATCGATTTCCCATCCGCGGCACATCAGCAGGGACAGATTACCAGTTTAGAGCGTCAGAAAACAGCTTAGGGGGACTCCATCGTGCCAGGGAGGTTACAGGCCGCAAACAGTAGGGTACGTAATGCTCAAGGTTCAACCCTGGATGTTTTTGGCTCCTGTTCTCTCTAGGCCTCCCTTGGGCAGTGATAAGAAGTCCATTTCTAAGATTCCTGAGACTGAACTACTTCAGGGAACGTCTGGCTGGGTGGAAATATTAGAGCTATTTTGGATGTGAGCATGTTGGAGGATTTACACATCTGTAGATGTGGATCAACATGGGGAGGGGGGTGCCAAGTATGCTTTTAGTAGGTACATTCGGGGGGGGGGGGGTTGACAATATGCTGAATTCACAGCATTCCCTACGCATTACACAAAATCACCCATTACCTTTTTCATTGAATCACAGCAGCTGGATTACTCAGAATTAAAATGGCATTGCACCTGATGGAAAATTCAAGAAGGCATGCAGACCCTCCTACATCTGGCCCAAAGGGGATAGCCAGCTTGCTATATGCAGTCTATAACAATAATCGTGTTAAAGATTTCCGATATCTTTAGTGACCTGGGTCTGTCACAGGAAATATCAGTACTTTGCTGAGTCAGGGTTCGTACAAATTAGTTGCAATTTTCCTTCTGTCTTCAGGTGCTTGATCGTTTTTTTATCGCTCCTGAAGGAATGGACTGACTCATTATTCAGTGCATGCTTGTGAAAGGGCATGATCTCATGAGTATGCGCATATGAATACTTGAGTACAAGTGAGATATGATCACGAAACTCCCACCTGTGTTTGAGGGCACTCAGTTCTAGCAAGAAATAGGCTAGGATGGATTATGGGGGGGGGGGTTGTTTAATTTGCTCACTGGAACTGATGGTTTGGTTTTATGATTTTTATCAGACAAGAAAGAAAAGAAAAAGGACTTGCGTAATGCAATGACCAATGTTTATACTTTACATTCTTTAACATTCTTTAACCTTTGAAAAAAAGATGATGATGCCCAAGCATGTTTGATTGGACCAGTGGGCCTATGTACAT
Source organism: Branchiostoma floridae x Branchiostoma japonicum (assembly GCA_013266295.2). Taxonomy (NCBI): domain Eukaryota; kingdom Metazoa; phylum Chordata; class Leptocardii; order Amphioxiformes; family Branchiostomatidae; genus Branchiostoma; species Branchiostoma floridae x Branchiostoma japonicum. The sequence goes on from CM023825.1 coordinate 14,258,110, forward strand.
GTATTTAGATTCCTCATGAACGATGACCATATGAAAAATATTACAACACATGATACGATCATGAGAGGCAATTTCTTTTGCTCATTCAGCACAAGGTGAACCAAAACATTTTTTGAACAATATTATTCCGCCGCCATGCATTTAAACCAAAACAAGCCCTGTTTTTAAATTCTCTGTGATCCTTGGCAAACTCACCGTATGAAAAGTGTTATAAGCCACAGGTTCATGATGTTACCAGGATAGGACTTGATGTATTTGACTCTTGCGGCATGTGCTAAGCCAAAACAAAAGCCTGCTTTTAAATTGTGTGTGATCCTTGGCAGGGATGTGTATAGTAAACACTGGGGATACATCTGGGCCAGGTTAGGTAGGGGTAGGCGGGTGGTTCCTGTGTGATATCCTACACCTGGGTAAAACACAGGGGAACAGTTGGGTGCCAAGCTAGCAACTTCACACCTAAGGACTCCTGGCTGTCTACTGCTAATAGTGGAGTATCTTGGGTACAAGATTTCACTTAAAAGGTAGGTGAGTTCACAAGATCTGGCCTTTTAAATCAGAGTTTGGTCAACTGATTCAACTGAGGGATGGTGAGGAAAACTTTCTTTATGTGCCAGGCCTACCAACTCTTTCTGTCTACTGCTATTAGTGGAGTTTGTTGGGTACCAAATTTAAGGTAGCTACGTAGGTGAGTTCACAAAGTCTGGCCACATTACATGTAATCATTCCCATTATGTGGATAAACCCTAGGGGAGAAGTAACAACAGATTGAACCAGACTTCTCCTGAAAGCATCAAACTTAACCAACTTTGTCTGCTGCTAATGGGGACATTAAGACAAATGTCTTGGGTTCCAGGTAAGTTCACAAGGTCTGGCTTCTTAACACCTTATCACAGAGTTTTTTTATCAACTAATGCAACTCAGGCGCCAACTGTTTTTGCGAAGTGCTATAAATTGCTTTACGTTTGTTGGGACTTAATTTCGCAGCAGGAGAGTTGTTTGCACAGTTTGGTTGAAGCACATGTAGTAATGCAGTAGAATACAGAGCAAATCTCACAGTGTTGAGTTTGTGAACATAAAACCACTACAGATATTTTACAATTTACAGTGCCAATGTCTAGCAGCACTGATGAGGGAAATAAAGCTGATTTTCTTAACAACCAGATTAATGTAGGTGAGTTCAGAAGGTCTGGCTTATTACACATTCTCACTCAGCTGGATGAACCACAGGGGAGAAGTAAAGTGAACTTGACTTTACACGCCAAGGCCAGTTTCCCCGGTCATCTGACAGGGCACAGAGAGTACAGCAGGTACCTGGGAAGTTCAAGGACAAAGATGCTATATTATGATAACCTTTTCCCTACTAATTAGGCAGTATCAGTTTATTTTCTTGGTTCTTGGCTATTTTAAAGTGAGAATTTAACAAGAGGTCATAATAAAAACAGAGGCTGGGAGGAAAACTTGAATTTGACTACTGGTAATGTGGTAAATGCACTCTGTGAAACTGTGTATACGAAGGTACAGACTTACCCCTCAAGTTGATTTCCTATTTGACATTATTTTTTAACATCTGAGAACCAACAAACTTGATTGTTGTGGCTTTGGCTATAAATTTGTATAGATTATAATACACGTTCATGTAACAGAGAAGATTAATTGGCCCAGCATGACTTTCATTTTGGTTGACCTTTTTGGACCTCACTTAACCCCAACCTCTCCAATGTCAGGGGCTAATAATAGTGCCTACAGATATTCAACAGGACTGTCTGGCAGGCAACTGACTAGGGTGAAAGGTAAGGTCTGGTACCAGAAACTGTGCTGCTCCTGTAGCCCAAATCTAACAGTACTACCCAGTAGTAGGACATGCATCTTTGTGTACAACCTATATCTTTGTAACAGATGCCATCACATTTCTTAGTGACAATCTTTTTTTTTTAAAGGGCCATCTTCTGTTTGTGAGCTTGAAAGTTTTAATTCCAGACGTCTGACCTATATCACTGAAGATAAGTTTTTGTTACATTTGTCAAGATGGTTATGTTTTCAGTGCTGTTTGTACATGATATATGTATGTTTGTTTGTATGTTTATGTTTGTTTGTGGACAGAATAATTCCAGAAATAGTAGGTTGATCTTTTATATTTGGTATGTGGGTAGGTAATGGCAAATTCAAGGACAGGTTTGATTATGGTCCTCCTAGCTAATTTTTATTTAATTTTGAATATTCTTTTGTCTACTGTGTGTCTAGTAATGCTATGTGCCCTTGATGGAACAGAAAGCAATTTTAAAATACAGGAAGTACAGGAAATACAGTAGTTGTAATCTGCCAATACACCAGCAGGTCAAAGGGTAAGTTTATTCTTGTACATGGGCAGCAACTGATATGTTTTGAACAAGATACTGGGGATGATTCAGGATAAAGTCTTGATTGTTTAATCAATATGGTAACAGACAAATAGAGGATCAGAAATTTCATCCACTTTGGCATGTATCATAGCACAAATGGGATAGGTCCTTGTTTATAGTCATAAAAATATATCTGCAATATGATACTTGCAATGATGTCATGCCAACTGTATCCAGAGAATGAATTACTTGAAAGGTGACTGAGCTCTAACTTGTAGTGTGTCATTTTGTTGTTATTATGGGCTGGTCTAGAATGAATGAATGAATGAAGGAATGAATGAATGACCTTTAGAGAATGAATGAAATGTAGTATTTAACAACAATACTTCAAGACTTATCTATCCTACATTTAGAACTGAAAAAAAATACTATTGATAACAGTAATGAGTTATATCATTGTCATGTATAGATGATTTGGTCTCGCTTTTGGAATGAAGTTTAAATTTGAAAACAAACTTTGAATTGTAGGTTTGATACAATGCAGTCAAATTAACAGCATACAGATATGCAATACAGTTATGTCTTACATGTACATGATATAATGCTGAAAAGGGAGGGCGTTATTACATTTACACTTCAGAAATATTCTTTCATAAGCATCCTTTGAAATTTGCTGTGAATATCTATTTCCTTTCATGTAGGATTTGCCCTGAAAAGGTTCTGTGTAAAGCCAGAAATATGATCTGACTTCCTGCTATCTCTTTAGGCTGTAGGAACGTGATCTGCATCACTCAGCTGTTAGCCTGGATGCCAGACTGTTCCAAGGGCTTACCGTAGGCCGGCCCCTGGGCTCCAGGGTCAACATACCCCCAAGGAAATTTTACCACAGCACCGTGGTTAGACCCTGATAAACAAGGAGGACTGTGGTAAAATTTCATTGGGGGCATGTTGGCCCTAGAGCGAAGGAGCTGATCTATTCAGGCCCTGGGAACAGTCTGGTGTCCAGACTACTCTACTGGGGTTCTTCAGACATGAACATTCTTCACAGATTACACCCTCCCTCGCTGCTTATGGCAGAGACTAATAAACATGATGGATATCAACGATATGAAAAGCCTGTAATCTAGCAGAAGGGTGTGTCCAGAGGACATGTCTGATAACATGTGTAATTTCAGTATCACGCAGCAATCAGTCTTCGTTTTCATGCGTATCGTACAATTAGTGTTGCTGGATTGTTGCTGGATGAAATATTTTCGCTCGATTCAGCAGTTTTTCTTTGAATTGCTAGACTTTATCCTGGCCAAGACACATATGGATGCAGCTGGTGTGGAAAAAGTACATTACGTAGTTGGTGCAATTATTTAATGGGGCTAAAACCAGCCAGGAGTTGCCTATAACTGCGTAATCACCAATATCTAGATGAGCTACATGTAAATGAAAGTCATTTACAATTTGGGAAGTGAGATCTAGGCTTCCATCTTGGTGGGATTTTATTGTCTTAGCATATGTCAGGAATTCCTTAATGAAAGATTTGTTTTCCATTACGTCTGGAACTAACTGAGATTGCATGCACGTATGTACATGTATGTCACTGTTAATCACGTGTGTAAACTCTAGCAAAGAAAGGGTACATGGAAAAAACTGATATTGATTTTATTGAAATTGTCTAGCTTTTATAATTTAAGGAAGTGTGGGGTATATTTTGGCAAGTAATTGAATTTTTTCTGAAAAACCTTTTGGAGACTGGTCTGCTTTATTTAAAAGGCCACATAAAGTTTCATTAAGGGCTCAATTTGGCAATTAGCCACTGGTAAGCGAATCTACCAAAGTGTTTTCCGTAATACCTACTATTAGGAAATATAGAAGCTCTTTGCAAAACATAGACATCATTTTGATACTGCAAAATGCCTACTAGACAGTCATTTTCTGTTGCCTATATAAGCCTGTCTGGATTCCTGTCTTTCAATTAGATCTCCATGGAGAGGGGCAATATTTAGAAAATTGTCGAGTAGAGTCCAGACATTCTACAGTCCTTCAAACATCAACAAACTTTAAGAACTTGTTTGTTGATGAAGGTGAAGAAAGATGTTGGCAAGATGACTTGAAATGAGGGGGCGTGCCCTAAATGAGGGTGTGTGGTTTTGAGTATACAGCTGGAACTGCGCTCGGAGAGGGGGGGGGCTATCGGGAAGCCTGGGAAAAGCAAGGTCAGGCTACTGGAACTGTAATGAAGTTACATTTTGCACTTTGGCCTGAAGACATGTCTTCTGACAACATATACATGTAACTTATAGATATAGTTAAACTTTTAATATACTGGGATGAGTCACTTTTGAAGTAAAAAAGTGTATGCTGCAAACACTTGCTTTATTGTTTTCCTGAATCATGTAGATGTATGATTCATTGAGAAATACTTTTATTCATCTGCATTTCTGGTATCAAGATTTGGGATTCCTTGTGAATTCACTGACCTTCTTAGAGTACTTCTGAATCAATAGAGTACTTCAAGGAGGAATTGGTTGGCTTTTGATGTTTGATGCAACCGGAAATTTCTTCACAGGTTGCCCAGCATGTCAGGTATAATTTCAATCCATGCACGTCTATAGATTTTTTTAGGCCTGGCAAGCTAGTACAAAGGTCAAGCATAGCTATCCCATTGGTCTTAAATCTACAGGGAACTTTTGAATCTGTGAAAACCACCTTTGTTTGAGTGGGTGGATTGGCAGTGTGCCATCATACATGTATGTAGAGTAGGAGTTTATGTCAACTTGTTAGGTTCCCACTTCCTGTTCTGTTGCCCTTGAGAATTGTCACAGTGACAGCTTTGATCAAATTGAAGAGACTGTTCCATCCCTTTAATATTTGCTCCTAAAGGAAGTACATCTACAAATATTTTAATTCTCTTGTCCGGGGAATTTGTTTGGACCCTTTCCACTAGACAGCAATCGCTGAGCGACTGTTGAGTAACAAAAATTGGATTTGTGTGACCTCTGATTTTGTAATGGTCATATGATGCACAATGCTTGAATATGATTTAGAAGATGACAAAACACACAATGATGTGAAAAAATATGAAATTTGTTGAGTGATCTGTCAAATTTCTGGTCACAGCCTATAGTGGAAAGGGGTGTTAGTACTGCAGCATTGGTGAAGCTTGCCCAATCCACCGAGAAATTGCATCTTTTTATGGTCAGATATTACATTTGGACTTGATGTGTATCTACTGAAGGGTGAGACTGGAATCTGTGTGCATTGTGTTCATGAAGAACTCACATCATACTTAGGAAATTGGAACTTTTTTTTTGTCTTACATGAAAAGTCTCATATGAGGATACCAATAGTCATGATTTACAGCTGAGCAATCCCCTTTGCTTGTCTCAGAACAGGCTATATTCTTCTGAATTTTCTTGCTTCTTGATTAAGCCACACCGAGTTGATTTGTTGGTTCTTCAGTTCTAAAATGTAGACATGAACTTGATGATCAACCTGAAATCAGAGTCTGAGAGTGAAACAGTGAATACAGTCAGGTTCAAGCTTTCTTCCCAGCCCTCTGTTTTCACCTTGTCCTGGTGCTAAAGTTTTACTTTAAGATGTCTGAGAACCAAGAAGATAAGTTTGTATGGCCTTAGGTGAAGTGAGACCTTGTAATGATGTCTGACAGCCTGCACTTTGGGTTGGGAGAATGCCCTACATTTGCCTCAGTTGACTCTCATCCTGGAGCAAAAATGTGTGGCCTGGAGACACGAACCCAAGATATGCTAAAGGCATGTAACAAGAAGCCGTGAGAAAGCAAAACTCTGAACGTAACCTTCTTATAAGGGTCAGTTTCTGGTTTTTGGACTCATGGTGTAGAAGGATCATTTTGTATATTACGTATCTTCTGTGTTCTAGCTATAACCAAGGAAAGTCAATAGAATTTGTATTTAGATCTGAGGTTGAGAGCATGGTCTCATGATCAGATAACAAGAAAAGGTCAGTAAGGTCAGTTTTGCTGTTTTGAATGCCATGTATAACACCTGTATGAATGTGAAAGGCCAGTGGCAAATTACTGGTTTGTGTTGTCTACATTATCGTGGGAAGCAAGACGCAGAATAAAGGGCGACCTTGAAAACTTCTGTGGTTCGTGTCTCCAAGTTGATGCATATCGATAATGATTGCAAGGTATGCAGTAAAAATGTTTCTTGGTTAACCCTTCAATTTTCAGGGCTTATAGAATTGACTTGGGCCCTTTGGACTTCTAATACATATGGAAATTTATGTGACACTTGGGATTTCTGTGGGCTAAAGTTATTTGTTATGGTTTAAAAAATTTTTTTGGGGTCTATTTTTTTTCTGTCAAGTTACTGATGCCAATAGTTTTGCTGTATCATTAGTGTGCACTTTTTTTCTGTTTGAACGCGTTTGTGGTTCTTCCTGGTTTTAGGTCAGGATTACCATGACTTATTGTTGTACATCGAAGTGAAAAAGGATAGGATAAGAATAAGCAGTCATCCGAGGTCGTCTGCTCTGCCTTTTAGTCTACCTTTAAGAATAAGCAGGTTACTTACAGCTGTACAATTAAAGATGTCATTAATTTGTTTACAAATAAATCCCACTGTTTATAGCTTGTAAGTTGTTAAAGGTACACTTACATTTTCTACCTGCTCTTTTGTTTGTTTTCTTAACCTACAGATTGTTCTGGTTACATGCGTACCTGTTCATATGTAAATACCCGAAAAGAAGTTAATAGTAGCAGTCTGGGTTGCCCGGGGCTATTGTTGTTACCTGTGCGGGGCATGCCCTCTCACCTGCGTGGCCACCCTTTACTTCCGGACAGGTAGCTAAATGCTTCCAGACTCCATGCTCAAAGCAAATGTCACTGTCTCAGGGATTGTTCTGGTGGCGGCACAACCTTCTGTGCACTGCTGGGTAAGGACCGTATAGATTCCTGATTGTTGAAACAACACTGCGCCATGTTAAAAGATTAGGCAAATTACGTGTACATGCAGGTAGGTGTGTTGTGCATTTCTGCCCTAAGATGAATGGAATTCTTAGAGTAAACCAGACTCCATAACCAACACAAATGTTGAAAGCTTAAGGATTTAGATCTTGGCACAGTCTCCTGTGCATTGCTGGTAAAGGTATAAATGCTTGATTGTTGAAACCATGCTGTAATCTTGTCACAAGATTAGCTAGTGTGCTGTATTGTGCTTCATGTGTTTCATTTTCATTTTTGAAAGGGAGTCACTTGAGGGCAATTTTCTTATTACAAGCTGTCTCAAGGACACATGCAGTTTTTGCTTCAAATACCTTATCAGTACATCAAAACTTCAAAGACAAAGGCCGACTTTAGACTGATGACGGTATACGGTCGTACGATCATTGTTGCGAGCGACGGCTTACTTTATAGACACATGTCCAAGAAGCGTGGCTGACACCCGCAGTGCAGGATAGCACGTATGGCCCTCACCTCTGACATGTCGCCGGGCGGATTCAAAATGGCGGGAGAACCCCTTTTTTAGTTATGCTGCAGCAGATTGTTCTTTTTCTACTTTTAACTCGCGTTGCCCTGCAGATGAGAGTCGCCGAGGTCGTGCCCAGCAAAGAAGGGGTATGAGGTGCATGTACCGAGACGGGCAAAACCTGGATTTGAATCCGGCGTTCGGTGCTGCCGCCGGCCTGGCTATATTGGAAGCCAGGCATGTGAAGTAGTGATTGGTGGCAGGGGATCGCACAGGGTGGGAAATATTCGGAAGTAAGTTTACGCTATGTCCGGAGGACCAAAAGTACAAATTTCTACACTCCTGCAGGCTTATTTGCATGTGACCCATGACCTCCCACTTCCTTTGCCAGAGATGATTCGCTTTAGACGGTGGAAAATCTGTCGCGGCCCCCCCGCTGAAGGGTCGTGCGATAGGGTCCGAGGTGGTAGTGACGATGACTCGAGGATTACCGTCGTGTGACTATTTTGATTGTCTTTAGACGGCCTAAAAATACCATCGCCGGAGACATCTCTTGACGATAAACATTCGCACGACTGTTCAATCGTCGTCAGTCTAAAGCTGGCCTAATTTTTTTGCACGTGGACAGGCAAAAAGGTTGGTTGTCCATTTTGCTGTCCTCTGTATATAATCCCAATGCAGAGCCTTTATACATTGCCTAACAGCATTATTCAAATCATGGCTGGCTTGATCCTTCACTTAGTCACCCCTATTCAGTATTCTGTATGGAGCCTGGCTTTGTCGCAGGTGTGGCTCGTTGATATTTTCTTTTAATTAGACATATCCTGTCAGCTTCTGAGTAAGCTTTTAATTTTGTGCAAAGGTTAGAAAGCCACCGTCTTTTCTTCAGGCAACAAAAGTGATCCGCAGACGAGACTCCACGGTACGGAAATGCCACCCTCACTGGAAATACCACCAGCCCGCACTTACTATTCACTAAATAACAGTTTTCCTACTGGGAGAGCTGGACATAAAATTGCCATGCTGGTCACATTCTATAGTTCTGGGCATGCTGCTTGGCTGTGCTGTTACTCCTTCTCACACATGCTACATCTGACCAAATCTCCAGGATTTGTGCATATCTTATTGTGACGGCCATTACCTCCAATTGCAGGGAAGCTTTCCGGCCTGTGTATTGGGTGGGTGAGTTTGATGTGTGTGGCTGTGTGGTGTTTCCACAAGCCAGGCCCTCCCTTCAGTTGGCCTGACCTTCAGTTGGACCTCAGGACATATTTGGCAGGGATTCAGGTTGCAAACAGCTGCTAAAATGTGCTCCATTGGAAGGCTTGTATCTCTCTTACAACTGCAGTTTTCAGGCAGGAGGAAGGGGAACTTTGTCTCCCAAATAATGTTGTATAAGGTATACTAGTAATCAATGGTAAGATATTTTTTACATGATACAGACCATGTGCATTGTGAGCTACCCCTGTGCTATGTCTACAATGTATATTGGTTTACAATGGGTGTTGATGAATAATTCTAATGCAAGAAGTAGGGCACGCTATGCAGTATACAACTATATTGCTAATACTATGGCATCAGGCACAGATAATATGGTCACACTTATGCATGTAATTATTGTAGAATTGGCCTACATAGATGGGTTTAATAGAATTAAGACATGATGATAGCGTATGTAATTTACAGAGGTGGAATTGCGGTACCCATATGAAAAATAGGAATGCATCCCATGTATTGCTTTATGTCATTTCTGCTGCTTGATCATTTATTATTCATAAGCCCTGTAGCTACATGTATTTGATATGTGGGGCAATCAATTCACAGAAACATAAAAGATGCTGCACAGGGCATGATTCGTATTTTATTGGGGCAAAGGGGAAAGGTCATGCTATAATGAGGCATAGAATGGACGCTGGGTACAAGAAGGTTTCTTTGTGGTCCGTTGAACCATGGAGAAAGGTTCAATCTTGAGCAATTGTCAGTGACGTCTGTCTTTGTTCATTAGGAAAGGGAACATGGAAGGATTGTTAAGGGAGAGGCATGGGTATCATTTCAATTTGGGGTCACTGGGTGAGGCCTGTAGACTGGCGCTGTGTCCAGGCCACCATGCAGGGAACATGCACTCACTGTGTGTCTTTTTAATAACAAAATAATAACATAGAAGCTTCCTTTTCATCTCAATTATTACCTTCTCTTGGCACCTACCTACCAGTACCTACCTAGATTATTTCTCTGTAAATAAATTCAACATGATTTGCATGTGGTAATTCAATGTACTGTTACGATAATTTCATTTAGCAGTATAAATTTTCCTTCGCGTCTCTTCCATTTTCACAGATATGCATTTTGCTGTTTGTCTTTATGGGAAAATGGAGTCCAAGTCTTCATTGCTGTACTGACTAATGTTGTGTTTCTCTATTGTATCTTCAGGTGTAATAGCAAACGGAGACTTCGCATCACCCAGGGATAGCTAGAACCAGCTAAGATGGACTGGTCCATTCGGCAGCTACTAGTAGTGGTGATTTGCTGCTTTTGTTCTTCTGTTCGCTCCGAAGAATGGAGTTTGACAAACCTTCCACCAGAAAGTGAGTATTTGCTTGATTAATGTTTAATTTCTAGACATACATGTATGCTGTCCAGATGATGATGATGATGATGATGATTGTGAAGTAGGCCAGGCTGCTATGTTCAAATCAAGGAGGACTTTTTAAGTGATCTGCCAAGGAGTTCCAGCCCTGGATTTGGAAACCTTGCCTTGTATTATGTAGAATTTAAGAGATGGGGATTATAAGAGGCGAAACCTGCAGGACAGAAGCAGCTGGAGGTTCAACCCTTCAAAAACGGACAACGGACATTAAAACGGATAGTTGATCATGAGTGTCAGTTTGAGTGAACCAACTTGAAGTTTAGTCTGTAACCCTCCTGTTTAATAGGGCAGATGAGACCAGGCATCTGAATAACAGGGTTGTGGGGAGAGAAAATTGTCACGAATTGCCAGGTTCGAAGTTTATCATCGAAGAAGAATGGGGCAAAATTGAGCTTGAGGTGGGCACATTCCCAGCTGTCTACAGCGAGGAGAGAGCCCAAAAGACTGGGGAGTGAGTGTACTGAAGACCCTGTTCTTTGCATCCTGTTTCTTCAGCAAGTGATGAAATTCTGTTGTTTATTTCAGTGAAAGGAGATGTGAAATTCAACTGGGCAGATGGTGATGATTTTTTAAGTTTCTCCATTTCTTTTTTCCCTTTCGATTCCGATGAAGACCTTGCCTGTAGGTCCGATTAACAGGATATGAAGCATGTAAAATCGTTGGCCAGGGAACAGTTTCTGACTTCTGTTGACGTCATGTGGGAAGAATTTGACTGGTTGCCAGGACGGTTCAGACCTACTGACTGCATCTTTACATAATGCGATTGTCCCACCCTCTCCAACAAGAATGTACCGTGCTTGCACCATTGTTAACCACTCCTGTAGAAGTAGAGATACTAGTCCTTTCAGTCACTTAGATGGACTACAAACTTCTTCTGTTACACAGATGAAGCAGAAAAGACTTGTAAAATGAAAGAAAAAAAGAAACATTCACCTGTTTTCAAATGTTCATTTTGATAGTAATTGATGGACATGACTGGAGTTCATGTGCAAGATAAAAATATAGGCACACATTTGTATACATGTATGATAAAAATCAACATGTCCATCTAAGTGATTTTATCATCATGATTTCTAAAGAGTAATATTCATCACTTCAGTGTGACATTGCATTTTGTTCAGTATGTACATGTACAGTAAGTGTGTAAACCACCATTGCCATTGCTTTGGCATCTACTTAAGCCTGTCTTTCCAGGATTTCTCAGGAATTCCTTTTTCCATACATGTGGAAATAGACGTTTCAAAGCTCCAATTGTGTTCATCCTTCTCTCTAGAAGAGCAAATGTTATTTGTGCATGTTTTGAACATGGTTGTGTAATGTATAATGTCTGTAACCATTTCATCGTAAATTGCACTTGTATGTGTGCAGTAGTGAACATGCCTCTTTTTTGTGGCGATTGTAAACTGCCACCATTTTCTGTGTGAAATGACATGACTTGACTTTCTCACAACGATGTTCTTTTCTCCCACCCCGATTCTGTTTCCGACCCTCCGTTTTGTCCTCCTTTCGTTGTCCGTTATTTCCTTCCCTCTTTCTCACGCCTTATCGCGTAACTTCTCGGACCTTCAGTCAACGTGGATGGTGGGTACCTTTCGGACAGTCTTTTCTCTTTCACTTGCAGCTGTTGTTGTTTGGTACAGTGTTTTCTTTTTAAGTACATGTACATGTATTGTGGCTTCTGCTCTCAAGCGTATATGCTTTGTGTAGCATGCCATCTCTACAGTCACATGTATGTATGTATCATTGTAAAGCAAAGGTATGCTTGTGAAAATGATTGGTACAATTCTACTGTGTTACAACACAATTAGAAAATATTATCAGCTATCAGTCATTTAAAGGCTGATTTTTAGCATTTCCGCAAAGTGAAGTCAATAGCTTTGTGCTATTGACTTCACTTTGCAAGTCAAATTTTGGTTGGAATACCTAGAACTAGAAAAAACAATTTTTATTTTTGTTATTAAATATTATAGTTAACATGAAAGTTCATCTGTGTTGGTACAAGTCATTATGAAAAGGAACTAAACTTTACTGCCAACACTAAATTTGGGGTAAGTCCCAATATTCTTTATAGTGTTGGCAGTAAAGTTTAGTTCCTTTTCATAAATATTATAGTTGTTTTTGTTATGTGCATTATTATTTAATAGTATGTTATGAAGTTATGTTTGTTTTAAGAAGGTGTGCATCCCAGGTAATGCTAAATGTTGGATTTTAATTTTTCTTTATGTTTTGTAAACGATTTTGAGTTCTTTGATTTCAGGACTGCGGCGAAATATCACCTCAATTTATTTTGAAGAGGGCAGATTTTTGCCTGGACAGTCGAGCCATCTAAGGCATTACAAACATCGTATCAAAGAACATGGTACCCAAATTTATTGCATCAGCTTCCTCTTCTCTGGGTGTGAAGGTTTTTCTTCCTGGATCTCCAGCTTTTCTCATGAAAACTATGAAAATTATCAGAAGAAAAAGAGGTGTAGAAACTCAGTAATAAGTTGCAATGAATCATTTCCATCTTCTTTTTCCAGCTTTTGTCACTAAATCTTGGTGAAATGGTGTTATGTGGTCTCTATCTGGCAAAAATATCCTTTTATTGAATAAAAAATCCTCATGTTAATTTTCAATTTTGTTAGTTAAAACCAAGCTCTCAACTGACAGACCATTATGGAACATTGGCAGCTGCGTGAGCAGTGAAAACTGACATGTTTACACCAGTGGGAAGTCGAGCGCATCTACTCAATCTCAAAAATCATGAAAAAGTTACACAAAAGAAGCAAAAGATATTAGGAAAGCCTCCTTCATGAAGCCCAACCACATTTTCTGACAAAAATTACCCCTCTCAGCATCTAACAAAGAAATATTAACTGTCTATACCTTTAACAATGTATTAATCTTTTTTAATGTTTTGCTATGACAGTTCCAATGCCACCAGTCATCACCAAACAGGCACCCAGTCAACACATAGTAGATCCCAGAGAACTCATCGTCATAGACTGTGAAGCAACTGGCAGCCCTACAATACAGTAAGGAAACAAGCTTGTGTAACATTATGTTAAAAGTGACGGTTTGCCAGATACAAGGTAAAAAAGAGAAAATATACAAATGAAAAATATGACGTAGAAATAGTAAATTCGTCGATCAAATGATGCAGAAAGAAGAGAAAAATTTCTAGAAAGTTTAATCCATAGCCCTTGACAAGACAGACATGTTAGTAAACAAACTGGTATGTTTCATGTGTTGCTTGTTGTACATGTACAAATGTATGCAAAACAAAGGACAAGTTCAATTTTAGGTATCCTCTAGATCTAGAGCAACTCCCTACTCAGAACTACATGCAAGTTTTGTTAATTCAGTGTACGAAATACTTTTTTGAGCCAGGTTGCCCAGTGGCCAGGTTGCCCAGTGGCAACCTAGGATGAAAGCTAGGTTGCCCATCAAAATTCCAGGTTGCCCCGAATTTAAACTTTTCTACATTATGATTAACTTTGTTAGAATGCAATGTGCATTTATACATTTCTGACACAGAGTTGTTTCCCCTTACCTGCAGTGATGAGCTCTTCCATGGGAACTTCTCAATCAACAGTTCCCAATGGAAGAAAGGGGCATCCTTACCACAAAATTTAGGTAGTGCACTGGGCTACCTGGGTGTAGAAATAGGTTGCACCAAGCAAAATATGGTTGCACGGTGCAACTGGGCAACCTAGTATTTCACACGCTGTATTTGCACTGAGTTTTAAGCTCTGATCCTGTCGCTGTGCAGGTATAGTTGGCTGAAGAATGGACGTGAACTGGACGTGGACAGCGACCCAAGCATCCACTGGTCGTCAGCGCCCAACTCCGGTACCATCACCATCGAACTGGACGGAGACAACCCCGATAAGAGCTACGAGGGCAAGTACCAGTGCAAGGCCGCCAACCACAGGGGAGCAGCGGTCACCAATGAGATCGAAATCGTCATCACAGGTAAGGACATTTTTTGATGTACATGTACACTTCTGTGTTAGTGGGCTGGTGGAACTGCTGTTCAGTATTATGTAAAGCAAACCAGCTTTGCTGGCATGAGGGTTGGGGGAGAACATATTTCTAAAGCACTGGCTACTGGGTTGATAACACTAGCAGTTTCTCATTCATTTCTAGGATGGTATACATGTAAGAGATGTACAGATTTTTACCTACAGCTTTGGTGGATGGGCATTTATATATATTGTAGCCTTCCTTCCTTCCTTCCTTGTCATCCTCAACAGAAGTGAAGCATCATCATGATGCTTTTTCAAGTAGCTAGTAGTGCAATGCGGCTTCACTATGGTTTGTGTATTTAGGGGTGGTCAATACGAGACAGGGGTTCACCAGGCTTCCATCCGAGTGATTTGTAGTGAGTCACCAACTTCCAGCTAGTGCAATTTGGGCCATTGCACACCGGGGCATGCCCCTATTCTTTCTCAAAAGGTGCAGTGGGTTCTTGCTGCATGGGATAACAATTGGTCTCCATCTTAACCTGTCTCTCAATTCTCTTTTCTCAGCTTCTCCGCTGTTCGCATTCGACGAAGACAAGGAGATTACCGTCCCTGTGGGCGCCCAGCACGTCCTGGAGTGCCTTCCCATCCTCGGCGAGGCCATTCCAACTCCCAACATCTACTGGACCAAGGACGGCAGTAACCCCATCGATCTTACGGAGAGGATCTCCATCGACGCTGCCAACAACCTGATCTTCGCCAACGTTGAGGAGGGGGACGCAGGGGAATACTCCTGCCGAGCAGAGTACTCCAAACTGGGCACCATCCGGATCGCCAACACCCTAACCTTGATTGTTGACACAGGTCGGTGCCTGCTTTGGCTTCTTTTCACATCTGATTCATCAGTCCATTTCTTTGACTCTCAAATAATTACATATTTTTTTGTAAGGCTGAAGTGAACACAACAAGATGAAAAGAAAGGTCTGAGAAGAAAACTGGATGAATCTGACTACATGCTTGTACATTCACTCCCAGAAACTGCTTGTACCAACAGAAAACTGTTAACCTGGGTGCCGTCCTATTTAATTTACCAGGGCTCCCCCAGTTAACTAAAATAGGATTGCAGACTGTCTCTTAGACTGTGTTTTCAGTTATTTTGAAGTTTTGCAAAATGCCAAGTTCTTTTTTGTTCTGAATCCCAGCATCACCACGGGGAGCCCGCGCACCATCCTTTCTGAAGCGTGACATCAATCTGCCCCCTGTGAACAGGGGAGAAGATCTGACATTGAGATGCATCACAGAGGGCCTGTGAGTACTCAGTATAATTTGACTTTGACTTTATTTGGATCCACAATTAGCTTGATATTTCTGTTAGCTATTCTTCCTGTGGTCCTTAACATGTAATACATCAATACAAAATCACACAATACTGTCACACAATAACACAGGGTAACCACAGAGTGCTATACTTAAAATACACGGTATTCACTAACAAAATACAGATACTTTTCCGGTATTATTTTGGGTGGCTGAGCTGTGGCTTTGTGTATCTGTTGTCCAGACAGACAACACGTGGGTGGGGGAAGATTACAGACCGAATGACAGGAGTTCAAAGGTCTCAGAATCTGGCCAGGTGTTAGTGGTCAACATGGGGGAATTCAGGAAGCCGAGGATTGCATAATTCCTGGAAGTCTGAAATCTCCAATTTCCTGTTGTCTATTGGTTGCAGAAGACAAAAAAAGAGCTCCGAGTGTTTGTGGTTCACTGTTTTAACTAAATATCCCTATATGGTCTGGGAAGAACTTGAATGTGTTCTTATATGGTGTGTGAATTTGAAGGTCTTTGATATATCCTTTCCAACAGGCCAACTCCCGAGGTTAGATGGAGAAGAACATCCGGAGGAAGCCTTCCCGCCGCCCGCGCCAAAGTCGTGGGAACGTCACTCATCATCGAGGATGTGGTGGAGAGAGATGCAGGAGAGTATGAGTGCACGGCGTCCAACTCTCTGGGGAAGGACACTTACGAAGTGACGGTGACTGTGAACGGTGAGTGGATTTCGTTTGTGTTTTGTATGTGAGTATTTTGTGCTCACCTTTTTGCACTTGCTAGATCAAAGGTTTCAAAGGTTCATAACAAAAACTTGGGACCTACTGCATCTCTACTTGGCTTTACATGTATGGGAAAGATTATCCTTTTCTATTTACATGAAGCTGCACCCAAATAAAAGAATGCTTCATAAAACTCTGCGTATTAGAAGAGTTCACCAGAAAGAAAATCTAATTATTTCTTTTATTTAGCTACACCATAATGTTGGAAAAATGCATCAGAGAACATTAAAAACTTCAAAACCTGAGTGTTTCTTGACAAATGTGTTTAGCTGCACCCTACTGGAAGACGGAGCCGGAGGGACAGATGCTTGCACCAGGCGATGATGCAACCATCCTGTGTGAAGCAGCCGGCACACCCACTCCAGAGGTCAGCTGGAAACGCAATGGAGAACCCCTAGGAGGTAAGACCATCTGTCCGTTTTTCCTATGACCATGGTTACTTGAGTCGACCTGAGCATGGAATGGTGATGCTCTGGGTGCTGGAAAATGCCCTTCTCAATTTTACTGTGAGTTGCTTGGTATGTGCATGTGTATCGACTCTGTAACAGTCGTAAATCTTTATCTTCAGGTGATATGCTTCATCTCCAAAAACTCTGTATTAAAAAAAATCTAAAGCAAACATAGATGAATTGCCTACATGATTAATCTCCTAGCAGATCTTTTGGTGGCTGCAAAGACACTATCAAATTGACCAGGCTGTATCCATTGGCCAGACTGTATCCAATACGCCGTATGCATGCAGTCTGGCCAATGGATACAGCCTGGCCAATTTGATACTGCCTTTATATTTTGCAGCCACCGAAAGATCTGCTAGGAGATTATACATGATTACAGAGGCCTCAGCAAGCATTATTTCGACTCTTGCATATCTGACAGGTGTATTTCTGATTAATTCTGACATAGCATTTTCAGATCACCTGACAGACAAAGGTTGAATTCTATTATGTCTTGCATGATGTGGGCCACGATATTGCATGGTGCACCCTGGCATATAACTCTAGTTTCGGCACCTGAGCTGCCAGCATGCTATGATAAATGCTGAGAAAAACTGGTGATAGACATCAGCATCATTGCCTTAGATTATGAGTTGGAGATGTCTTTGCTTGTTAAAAGCACCAGTTTTGCTAAAGGCCATTAAGAGAGTTGGAATTAAGAGTTGCTCACTAGCTAGTCTAGCTGCTCAGTGTGCATGTTAAAACACTGCAGTCTGTGTTCTATTGCTAAAATGCTGTTGTTATTTCTAGCATATAGTTACAGCTAAGCAACTAAGATGCATTGTGGACAAACCTGCAGCTTTGCCAAGGACAATAGAGAGATTTTTCCTTTGCTTGGCTGTGAACTAGCTTTAGGCACTCTTAGTGAATACATAGTTGCACCAGCTTACAAAATGTATATCATTGATGTTACCATAATTAATGTAGTCACATGTTGTACCGTTTCCTATGACTGTTGTATACTTGTAGCTACAAGAAAAGTTTTTGATAGATTAACAAATTGATTAGACAATGAGTGTAGTAAATTAATGTTGTTAAAATCTGAAACTGTCGGCTTTACAATGATGATGAGTTTGTTGGGAAAGCCCTCAGTTTTAGGTTCAATGCAAGGCAGAATGTCAATTATAATTTACAGTATTATGATAACTATAGCTTTCTCCCCTTACCTCATTGTCATAGTCCTGCATCATAACCCATTCATTGTACTAACAACTTATATCAATTTCCATGAAAAACGAGTAAATCTATTCTACATGTATGATTGAGGCATGTTTCATCAGACTAGCTCAAGAATCCACTGTTAGAATCACAGCTCGTATGCAGTTCATGACAGAAGAATTCTTGATGTAAAGCAAAACTACTACATATTGATAACATTTTTTGTTTTCAAAATGGCCAGTAATGCATTCTAAAATGAATGTTTTACAGGAAAATTCAGAGCAATGCTGGTAAAAGACTCACTTAAGAAGACATGTCAATGATATACAGCTAGTCCCTGTAATTACTCATGTACAGGACAGTATTGTGAATAGCATATTTTCAGAAACACAATTTTAACACAATTCTATAGATCATGAAGTAACGTGGAAACCTGTAACTGGTACTTTTCAAGTCATAGTTAGTGTGTCAAAGACATTGATGGTTGCCATCTTCATCTTTGTAGAACTGCTATTAGTTAAAGGATTCTCTAGATCTGAAGCTGGTGGAAAAGTGGTTTGAAAAAGGGTGCTTAGAAAGTAATGTAGTCTACAGTGGTATTGAGGTTTGCCACAAACAGCCCTGCAAGCACTTTCCTGACATAGTCTTCAGATTTGCTTCCAGGGCAGTTTGTAGCATGTATAGTTCTAAGGCACAACTTCTTCAAAGCACTTTAATGGTAGCACAGCTTTTGGGGCACCAAGAAGCTACTAAAGCCATTCAAATCAGGCAGTTCTTATCTTGTGACGCGAACAAAACCACACTGTACTTCAAAGGCTTCATTGATGCTGATGAACCTGAGCACTTCTGTAATAACTGTGATTGCATGGAAATCGAAATCGTAACTGCTGTTGAAAAGCAACAGGTTGTTGAAAGTTGTCTTCTCAACGGATACGTTTGTGATGTTTTGATACCACTTTGTGTCAATCATATAGCTAAACATGGATTGATCCGCGACCATCACTTTGAGGAAAAACTTCAAGGTGGGCATACTTGGAATGTGGCCGTGTCTTTCCTGCATGAGGTCTTGATTTCTGTGAACAGTGCCTTTCAACAATTTCCACCTCATTTCTGTTCTTTTTCATTGGCAAGCAAATTTGACCCGATCCATGAAAGAAGCTGATCTTACGAACATGTCTGTCTTCTCTGTGTCACCTCAAATCAGAAGCTTCACCATTCGAATCACTGTCTCATATAACCGCTGTGTTCTCACGTTCTCGGCAAGCTTGCTCCACCCTGTCTGTGACGTCCTGTCTTTTTGATTTTCGAGCTGCTCAAGCTTATGAGGTCAATCACGTAATCTGTCACGGTCTGTTTCCATTGGCAACCATTTTCTGTCAAGACCAGCTCTCCATAAGAGCTTGATTTTCCTGAATCACTGCCTCTGTCTGCTTCATTGTTAATTTCTGTCTTCTTGCCAGGCAGGCCCTGCTCTGGCTTTTCCCAACAACCGAAGTGAAAAAAGAATTTTCCTTTCCCAAATTTCAGATCAGCCGAACCGCCGTGTTTCTGGCACCACCCTGTCCCTGTCGGATCTGGTTAAGGACGACAGCGCTGTGTACCAGTGCATCGCACGCAACAACCTCGGCACAAGAATCACTAATGCCTACATCAATGTCGTTGGTAAGTCACTCTTCAATGTATCTTTGTAAGCTGTGTGGGTCATCTTTGAAGTTTCTTGTCCTGCTTTAACCTTCCCCCTTCTTTATCCCAGTAACCAATAGAGAATTGGTAGCCAAAATGGTTACTTCAGTGTGGCAAAGGTTAAATCAGCTTTACGATTGGATTCCAATGGGAGTTGTCATCAATTATGTTGATCATGTCTTTGTAAGGTTCCACAGTCATGTCTCAAATGGTAGTGATCATGAATCCCCTTGTTTCCTCGTGAGGCCAAGAAATGCTGATGTACATGTACACTAGTCTTGTAGAATGATGTTTCACATGTTGATGAATCCCTCCACAGAACTGCCACCAATAATGCTGACAGCAGCAAACAAGAAGTACGCCTACGTCCAGGAACAGGACGCACAGCTTGACTGTCTGGCCTTTGGCTCCCCCAAGCCTGAGATCGAGTGGTATGTATGATTGTGTAAAGCTATTGGGGTTTAGGCCACATATTTTTTTAGGTGCTCTGACCTCATGTAGTGTTTTTGTGATACCATGTATGTGTAAGGCTATAAAATGTAAAATCGTAGAGTGGAACTTGCTGCCACCAAGTACAGTTGGGACATCATCACTAGATAGCTTCAAACAACACTTGCAGTTATATGTGCAAAGGTTGGGTGTAACAGGTTGTTCGGTGTAATAATACTAATATAGCTAGCTGCTGCCGTGCTGTGCCGTGCCGCGTGCACGTGCCTGCTAAGCCGATGTGTTACGCCAAAGGGCGATTATACTGGCTACAAAGACACAGATATAGAATGTATATGTATTCATTTTAACTACATGTATATGTTTATGGACTTGTTAGCACTTATATTACATGTGAAAAGACTCACTTAATATACAAGTAGATGTCAAGTATAGCACAGCATTTTGTATAGTGTATGTTTCAGAAACATGAAGTGAACTTATGACTATGACTATGAAGTATTAGATCTTCATTCCTTTATTCAATATGTTTGTTACACCTGTGCAGGTACAAGGAGGAGCTCCTTGCGGGAGATCGGTACCAGGTCCTGAGTAACGGCACGCTGGTCATCACCACCGTCAGCACCGAAGACGACGGGCAGTACAAGTGTATGGCCATCAACAGGTTCGGCGAAGAGGCACTGCAGGCTGAGCTGTCTGTCAAGAGTGAGTTTTTAATTACATCTTCACTTCTTAGGGTTCTTGAGGTTTAAGAAAATTGCAGTCACTTCTGCTGCATGAACGATTAAATCTGCATGCAATAGGACGCTTTTTGAATGCTTTGCTGTAAATATTGTACTGGCAAAACTGGACATGTGAAACACACATCTGCAAGTTGCCCTTACAAACAACAACATGTATACAACAAAATGAAGATAATATCAACAGTATGATATATAAGGCAGCATGATAGAGGCGACAACCTTTGCATAAGGACCACCTGGTCGTTTTTGCAATTGACACAAGCATTAAGAATCCTGTCCATAGTGATTATCTGTCTCCTTTGAGTAGCCATTAATATACTAGACAACACAAGCCAGCACAAATGAATACAGTGATGTCATTCAAATCATCATTTGTGTAACTTTCTCTTTGTGATACAGGAAAGACCAGTATTGCCACACCGCCCCTTGCTCTCGAGGTCAAAGCTGGAAACGAGGCGCGGTTTGTGTGCATTGTCGACCACGACCCCGACCTTGAACTGACCATCATCTGGCTGAAGAACGGCATCCCCCTCATGCCTGGCAGCCGCATCAACATGGCCGTCCTGGGAACCCTGCTGATCAAGGACACCATCAGCTCTGACTCTGCTGTGTACACGTGTCTGGCCAGCACCCCGCGGGACGAGGCCTCTGCACAGGCTGCACTCTCTGTCATTGGTAAGGCAGCACTGTCCCAGAACGTAATGTACATACGCAGGACTCAGTGGCAAAGTCAACTGTTGGATTTGAGGGGATAATGCTACACTGGAAGATGTACATGTACATGAATACAGAATCTGAGTGCAAAGTCTGTATCTTGGCACACATACAACATACAGTGAAAGCTGTACAAGTGACTATATACATGTACACATGTGTAAGGACCACCTCGCCAATTTTTGGTTGTCCCCTAGATAATTTTTGGCATTGTTGACACAGGTATTAAGAATCCCATCTATAATAACCACTTGTCCAAATAGACCAGACTTTATTGGTCCCATGAGTGGTCTTCTTGAGCAGTTTTGACTGTATACGAACATTTTTGGTGTTTGGTAGGATCAAGATACATGTCTATTGCGGCCGTTTCCATTCTTACAGATGTCCCAGAGCCTCCACTAAACCTGCAGCTGTCCAACCAGGCAGAAACGTCGGTCACTCTGAGCTGGGACATGGGCAACGAGAACAACTCGCCCATCGAGGGTTACACCATCCAGTATGAGGAAAACAGACTAATGCCAGGTTTGTTTGCTATTCTTTATCGTTGTGATTTCTTTATAAGATTTGAATTACATGTCACCAATACAAGTTTGAATTATTTTGTGTTGTTGGTTAGTCAGGCTTTGTATACTTGTGCACTTGTGCACTTATGTATATAACGTGGCTGTAGCTTGAACTTGATAGAAACATCACACAAATTACAAGTAAGTGAAGTTTTCCATAATCTTTGTACTTATATTTCAGGAGAGTGGCAAGAAATGAAGGTCATTGATGGCAGGGACACCTTAACTGCTGACCTTGACCTTTATCCATGGGTCACCTATCAGTTCAGGGTCACAGCTAGGAACAAGGTTGGAGAAAGCCAACCCAGTGACACCACAGAAGGATACTCAACTCCTGCTGCAGGTAAGAAAAGTTGTGCCTGACTGTGGGTCAACTTTAGTTGCTTCAGATGTATTGCTGCTCCTGTTTTTAGTGATGCATGCTGTATAATACGTTCACAACTTTCTTGCCTAAACGTCTCTTTGAAATCTTAAATTTTCTGTATCCTCCAGCTCCAAATGCTGTTCCTGGTGGCATCAAGGGGGAAGGCACAGAGCCCACCAACATGGTCATCAGCTGGGAGGTAAGATCTGCCCTAACCAAAACTCCATTTGTACTAGCAGGCATTAGATACTTTTTCATTCACTTGATAAACTATAGGCGTGTAAATTTTCACCTGCACCTACTAGTAGGTAAAAATTGCTTGCAAGAATACAGGGTAACACTATTGGTAGAAACAAATTTTAGTATTTTTTGTATTCTAGACTTGTGTAGTGAAATGTAGTTTAGATGACTAAAACACGAAAAAGGCTGTGTCAGTGCTTGCTATACAGTGATAGGTTGAGTTGACTGACAGGTGAAGATTGTGTTTTAAAATGTTCTTGATGAACCTGTGTCGTCCAGCCCCTCCCTGGCCTTCAGCAGAATGGCCCAGGCCTGAGGTACGAGGTCCGCTACCGTCAGCAGCCACAGAACAGGAAACGTCGCCAGGCCGACTCGGACTGGACCGTGGAAACTGTGAACGACCCCAGCGGGAAGGAGTTCGTCGTGGAAGACACTCCGACGTACACGGCGTACGAGATCACCGTGCAGGCCAAGAACGATTTTGGCGAAGGCCCGCTGTCTGACGTCGTCGTGGGTTACTCTGGAGAGGACTGTAAGTTGTTTCATGGACTCAGAAGTAGCTATATATGAACTACATACTGCTGCTTGATAGTACAGGTTTCACTCAACACCTGTTGATTTGAATACATGTAGATTTTGTTTCAGTCCTAAGCGTTGATGTAAACCTCTCTTTGTTTCTGCAATGCACAGTCCCTGCAGCTGCGGTAGAAAACACAGAAGTCGGGGACATCCAGCCGAGGAGTGTGAGGCTTGACTGGGACCCTGTCCCTGAGGAGTCTGTCAATGGGGACCTGAAGGGGTACAAGGTAAGAACTGTCCTGTGGAGAGTGTTCTCAGGCATAATCATGCAGGTTAGTGCAGGTTAGTGCAGGTCAAGTTCGAGTTGGTCGTTCTGTTGTCTAGCTATACCAAACCTGCATAATTTATGCAGTTGGTATTCCAAGCCCTGACAACAATCATTAAAAAATGAGTGGTGCAGGAAAAATATAGGTGCTTGAGGTACTTTTGAGGCTGCTCATTTATCGGAATGCTACTACATGGGAGCAGCTATCCTCAATGCTGAAGAACTCTGATAGTGTAGTACCTGTCCTTGGTGCTGAACGCTCTGGTGTTAAGTAGTGATATTTCCAGTAGTAAAATGGATTCTGAGTGGTATCATTTTTTACTACGTGTCATCTGCAACATCGTTTTCATTGAAAATGATCTTGGACATAAAATTCAAACCTACTTGTTTGTTCCTCTGTAGGTTCGTTACTGGTCTGATGATGATCCAGATAATGTAATGGAGAAGACGTTTGAGGGTGACGAGCCTACAGCTTTGGTTGACGGACTCACACCTTACAAGAACTACAACTTTGAGGTACATCTTAGTTTTTTGTCTTTTTATATTTTATTTTTTAATTATTCTTTTATGTTCATATTTTTTGTATTCATATTGAAAACATTATTGAAAATATGCAAAGGGTAACAATAATACTTAAGTTCACAAGTTTTTCCGTACAAATCTTAAGTCTTAATGTTTGTGACATCAACTTGAAGTTAAATACCTGCCTAAATATATCCTAGGGAATTGGATTTTTGGTATCACACTTTAGAGGTACAGTGTTTGCACATAGTAGGAATGACCTTTGCTGCAGATGTAGACAAAATGATAGCAGTACGTTTTTTTAGAATGAGCTCATTTTCATGGTAACACGGCATCCATACCTTTTTTCAGGTTGTTCCTTACAATGGGAAAGGAGACGGACCACCCAGTACTCCTCCAGTGAAGGCCAGCACTCCTGAGTCAAGTGAGTCGTACATTAAAATCACTTTCAGCAAACATAACATAAGTGAAATGGTATGGGGATTCTTCACAAGCAAACCCTTCACAAGAATTTAGTCTGTTCTGCTTCACAAAGATTTTAGTCAAACTTTCATGCTTTGGGAAATAATTGCAGTCCTTAGAACAGGACACAAAGCTGTGGTCCTCTGTTTATCATATTTGGAAATATGCAGTACATTCAGCAAGCATATGCTTTCCTTATTATCTGACCACCATGTTAAGACCGATGGAAGATTAGCTGTTCAGTCAATGAAATGGAATCCAGACACATTTCCTTTTCCCAACAGCTCCTGGAGCACCAGGTGCCTTGAGGGCCAACGTTGTGGACAGCAAAACCCTGGATGTACAGTGGGAAGCACCACTGGAGCCCAACGGCATCGTCACAGGCTACCTCCTCACCTACAGAACAAGTATGTAAAGTCATAGTCAACATTAAAGGCTTCCAGCCTGGGTACCATACTCATTAGTATTCATTAGTTCTTGACTAATCCTAACTCTAAAGAAAGTGTTGGAGGACGAAGTTGGTCTGAACGACCGTGACCTGTCAGCCGCCATGCTGGACAGAGATGTGTGTAGACTGATGTCATGGGTGGCACCTCCTAGGAGGATGACCTGAACTGAACTGAGTTCTCATTACCTAAACACACTAGCATGGGAGCGTCGCTGCGAGCGTAAACTAACAAGGATGATAACCAGGCTAGAAGGCTACCTCCTCATCTATAGAACAAGTATATAGAATAGAGCCAAACTTCACATGTTGCTTCACGACCTGCAGCATATAAAGGCAAACTTTACCATAGTGTAACCTTTAAAACAAGTATGATAGAAATCAAATTTCTCAGTGAACTTAATGAATGCCATTTTCGTACCTTGATTTAGATGATGTTTGTGGCCTGTACTAAAGCACATTTTTGTACATGTACAGCCTATTTTCTTTTTCTATAATTCTGAATTGACATGTGGTTGCTGTTGAAAAATCTTGCTTTTTTCTATTTCCACTGTTCGTTGAAATATTCTGGATGAAAACTGTACCTCTTTTTAAACAATTCTTTTGTGGCTCAGTTGTTTTGTATATGAAGTTACCGTTTATACTATCTTTAGATTTCTTGATTTTCTAAGACACTTTGCTGAAAACAACAGGGTTCTACAAGTCTGTTCTTTAAACTTTGTGAAATCTGCTTTGTAATTGTGTACCTACAGCATTTGGAAATGCTAACTGTGCGCTGTGTGTGTCTTTCTTGTGTATTATGTTTGGTCTCCCTTCAATCTGTCCTTTGTTTCTATCACTTTCTATACATTTCCCTCCTTCTGTCTGGCCCTGTCTTTTTTTCCTTCTTGTTTCATGCCTTCACATTTTTGCCTAGTGCCAGGACCGGGTATACCAGAAGGGCGCTTGGGGCCCCCCATGGAGATTGTTGTCAACGACCCCACCACCACCAGCGTGGAGCTGAGCGACCTGGAAGAGCAGACTTGGTACCGAATTGAACTGCAGGCCAAGACGAGCATCGGACCGGGTGACGTGAAGGAGCTGGAGACCTCCACCTCCGACCCAGCGCGTATGTGATGTTGTCGTTGTTTGTTTACTCCAGCTTCTAACAACAGTGTTCTGATAAAGCTCGCAATGCTTTCAAGTTGATAAGCATTAATCAGCAGATCAGTGCAAATGGCCGAAAAAGGCTCAGGTGACAAGTTAGATGCTCTCAGCTATTGCTATGATGTACAGGCAACTGTGCTTGTGCATACAAAAACATTCTTAACTTTACTTTGCTTTTACATGTACTTTGAAATCATGCTAATACTGCTCAAAAGCCTTTTGTCATACAATCTGAATAATCATTGCCACAATGCCAAAGCAGTGTTAAACCTTAACTGTAACAAAACAGGGCAATCCTAAATTTTTAAGCTGTGCTTGCTTGTTCAGATGAAATAGCCAAAATACAAAACAATAGCAGTATGGACTGTTAAGCAAGCATGGCAAAAAGCCTTTGTTCATAAACATATTGCATAAAAGCAGCTACCAATGGCCAGCATCAAAGTAGAGCCCAGTAGAATGATTTCTGCACTACATGGCACATGCTAAAAGAACTCTAGGCTTTTATGACAGGCCAATTATAGCATGTGCTATTACTGTGCTGCAAACTCACATGCATTCACTGCTATAGCAGCAGCACTTTCGCCCGAAGCACAACACCCTCAACTACTGTTATAGCTTTCATCTTCTCCATGCTGTCTTCTCATTGCCTCAACTGCCAAGGGAACCAAGCTCCAAATGTTAATGGCATGAAAAAATTGCCCTCAGGCTCAAAATGTTAAAAGTTAAAGAAAACTGTCCTCAACCTGTTTTACTATGTAAAATTGCCTTTTAAATTTAGCCAAAAGGATTTTCACCATTTTTTTTAAAGTCATGAAAAAAGATTTCCCACTGAAGTACAGTTCAATGAAGTACCTTGGCAGTCACTCCTCTCTAACCTCTAACTTTGAACCTTTCTGACCTTTAACCTCTTTGACCCTTCTTACATTCTGAAGGGGAAACCCTGAACTTCGCGTTACCACCACAAGGTGTGTTCATGTAACCTTGACTTTCTCATCTTCTACGTCATACCAGTATCACACCTACTCATACGTTGTACTCACATTTAGTTTTAACATGTCTGTTTAGTCAAAACTAAACAGGGATTGAATTTTCATAATCCTTATAGTTTGAATCATAATACTACATCTCACATTCAACACCTTACTTCAAATGAAAAGAAGACACATTGCGGTGTAACCTTTACCTACCCCAGGTAGTTAGATCTGTGTTGACGTTTATGTAACACCCTTGAGGTTTGAGCTGGAATCGTGCAACAAAAAGAGACTGTTTTCCACAGCTAGTTTCAACCTAACCAGTAAAAAAACTGGAATTCTCATGATATTTCAGTGCCTATGACTTAGCAGAAAAGGGCTAGAACTTTGTTGTTTGTTTTTGGTCAAATTGAATGTGGAAATTCCACGCAAGTTGTCCAAAAACGTTGTTAATACCTTCCTACATTTCAGCAGACTCCAACATATAGATGGTCCTTTGTCTTACGTTTACTCCATCCAAATTCAGCTGTGACTACCGTTGCCATGACAACCACTGCCATGGCAACCACAGAAGGGGAGGTTCCCCTAATCCCACTTATCCCAGACGATGGAGATGGAGAATTGCCAGATACAGGCAAAGGTTAGGGGGTGTCTTCCCCGGTTTGGTTAAGGTTTGCACAAGTTCTGGCGGAATGATATGATGTTGGACTGGAGAACTACCTCGTGCATTGGTCTGGCAAGAAAACAAAATAAAGAAAGCTTATGTTCTAAAGATGAGCCAAAGCATTGACCTGGCAGCATTTTGCAGATGCCAAAGCACATGTATGAAATGGCCTCTTGGCGCAATCAAGGTTGAGTTGTTGGATGTGCTGCTTTGAAGTACAAACTTCTTTAAACTTGTCATGATATCTAGTACTAAACATGTATAAACTAGTGCAGAAGTAACGTCAACTCTCATAATTCTGCTGGGTACCCCAAGTCCACCACATTGGAAAAATGGTTGAGGCCTTGTGAAGAATGTATTGAACACCTGAATATCAGAGTTGTGGATACCTTGTGGATTACTGCTGCTACATCTCAATAGATCTCTTCAAATTCATGTGTGGCAGTCTTAGGGTACCCGGCAGAATTATGAAGGTTGACATCACATGCAATACATACCTGGAGCGGAAGTACCCAACATGTGCTACATCTCCTGTACAAAGCTGTGCATATCTGTGTGAGGCATGGCTGTATGTTCCAACTTTCGAGAAGAGTCATGTTTTGCTCCAGCCAAGCTACTCTCTGGGTGTTATATAAATGGTATGCAGCAGTAGCAGTGCTCTATCACAAGACGTCTGTATCAGAATCAACTGCAGTGTTTGCCTGTTGGTTACTTAAAGTGGTCAAAGTTTTCTGTCCAGAGCATGGCCAGGTCAAGCTGACATACACAAATAACATGACAGATAGTTAGAGTAGCAGACTGTTCATAACATGTTTTCCTTGAGCAGAATAATTTGGACAAATTGGAGAGGATTGTAGAGGGGGTTGTGTGAAAATGGGACAGTTTATGGTAGGGTATATGGAGAAAAAATTGCCCAAGAAGTTTATTGTACGAATTATTGATAAAAACCCCAGTGTAAAACATTAATTCCCTTCCCCCAAAATAGGACATTTTCATGACCCCCTCCCCAACACAGTCCTTTGTGGCTTGTCCCTTCTAAGAATGTGTGACCGTGGATATATATATGAATTTACACACTTAAGATTTGACAAAGAATGCATTGATTGTTGAAATATCCTGCCTGGCAGACAAGGTTTGTCTATTTCCCCTCACACTTTGTCCCTTTTCTTGAATTAACATAATGATTGTAACTGTTACAACTCAACAATGTTACGAGATTTACTAACGTCTTTAGGAAAGCTACCCCAAAGGGCTTTGTTTGAACTTCAACATCTTGTTTTTACCTCATGTTTTCAATCTGGGTAGTTATGAAATCATCAGTCTCTATACCGAAGAGATTATGAAAGACTTGTTGCTAACAGACTGCAAAGCTATGATCCCTCATTTCATCTGTTTTCCCTTCTGGTTCCAGCTCCTCTGAAGCCAGAGACTGTTGAGATCCTGGACACCGGAGAGAACTTCATCAACGTGTCCTGGGTGCCAGCTAAGGTTGGACCACGACCGTCCCAGTTCTACGTGGAATACAGGGAGCGAGGTAAGGACATTTTTAGAGCAAATTTGCGCAATCAGTGCGAGGCCAAGAGACCACTTTCAGGCACTGAACTACATTTGGGTTACTGGAACATTGTCTCTTCTCCCTAAGTCAGAAACATCAATACCCAAAGACAAGCTCGACTCACTGAGAGTGAAGAATTACATGACCCAATAGGAGAAGCGGGGGTTACGAAGTCTGTTCGGTAACATGTATTTGACCTTCAGTTGAAAGTAACATTTTCTTTTGTTCAATTAAAGCCAGATCTTATATTTCCATTTATATTACTTTCCATTTATATTACTTTCTATTATAATATATAGATATCTGTTATGGTACATGTACATGTAGTTTCTTCACATTTGATGCTGCACATCCACAATGATAAGCTTTGCTTTCATTTTCTACGTACTTCTGTGCACGTTTCTTTATGTTCAAGTGTTCGTAGCTAATTGTTTAACCTTTGCTTTATATATGGTTTGTTTATTGTTTCCAAATTTGTTTTAGCCAAGATTTATTCCCAGTTTTGTGTTTCTTTTGCAGACCTGCATGCAGACGATGTTGTTATCAATGGTAAAAAAACAATCATTAACTGCATGCCATTTCTGTTAACCAGTTTTCTCACATTCTATCATACAAGCTGTATTACTACGTAACAAAACAATATTGCATATAGATTCCTCTCTGCAAATTGCCCCTTCTGTTGGGCCACACCAATTCATTTTCTTTATTCTGTGTCATTTCATATTAAGATCATAGTGAGAGGCCAGGTCAAGACTTTTCCTTCATATATTGCTTTTATGTTGATCTTCCAGGTTACATTGATATGGCCTAATGGTACTGAGGTTTTATGCTCTCAGATTTCGGGGACTGCTCTTAGTTCCGACACCCCTATGTTCTGACATTGCAGGTTTACGGTTGTCGGAACATAGGTTGTCTTGTCAATGAGCTGTCCTGACATAGGGGTTTTGGAACATAGAGGTTTAACCCAAATTTCTGCCACAATAATCAGACTAACTGTTTTTGCACTAACATTTGTTCATTGTACTGACCACACCATACTTCCATCACGGTGGAGGCACCCAAGCAAGGCTTACACATCTTATTTCGAGGGTGAAAAAGGTGGCAGTCAAGCTGTCTTGCTGACACAGATGTGCTCACCCTGTCTGTTGCCCCCCCCCCCCCCCCCTCTCCAGGCACCAACTCAGAGCAGATGTGGCTTCAGACAGAGAGCGTGGAGCCTGACCCGTACACAGAGACCCTGCAGAAAACCATTGACGGCCTGAACCCGGGCACCAGGTACCAGCTACGGGTCGTCGCGTCCAACAACTTCGGGAAGGGCTGGACCGACATCCAGGAAACGACAACGGAGGGAGAATGTAAGTTTTAAATTCATTTGGTTTGTTCTGCTGCAGCATCACATGCATGTACTGCAATGACTGCCAGGGTTGCCCAACTGCATTTAACATAAACTCTCATATCTTAACCAGGTACTCCAAGACCGCTACATTAAAACATAGTGATTTACAAAATCATATGCAGCATCAGTAATTCCTGAGGTATGCCCCCATCAGTCATCCAGGTGTTCAAGACATTCTTAAAAGGGCCTTGATAACACCTTTTTAATGTGGTGGTCTTAGGGTACCCTGTGTGATTATGAAAGTTGTACGTGGAGACATGGAGAGTAACTTCAACCTGCTTGTCATGTTTGTATTGACAAGCTACTTGCTTTGTTTGAAATATTTTGTTTCTAGTATGTGAAGTTTAAAGTTGAAGTTCATCAAGAGAGCATGACTGCCTGCATCTTGCAATCGTTGGTAAATACTCGAATGCTTTGTTGGTTTGCATAATAGAAGAAGAGTTGCTCAGTAGTAAGACAGTGTCGTATGCATTGCTGTGTCTATGTGCAATTTTTGAAATGCTGAACATTGTGAGCTGTCATGAATTCATCTTGTTCATCAACAGGCATTCCTTTTAACAGGCATCTATTGCTCCATTTACTAATGGTTTGTTTTTATCGTTTCTTGTGCTGTTGCAGTCACTGTACATGGTGAATGATTTGAATCATCCACATGCTGTTGTGTCATCTAACACTGGTCAAGTCAAATTTGGAAGAGCACTGGGATTCGAAAAGAAATCTAAGCTCAGTTTTAGACCCTATCTTTCATCTTCTGACTAGAAGAACAGTAACATTAAAGATTTGCAAATCAATTGAAAATGTTTGGTTTCCTATAGGCTGTGGAATCCTTATTTTTGTCATAATCTAGGTAGGAATATTTGAACTTTAAGACAGATTTTTCAATCTCCAGTGTTTTTTCCAGTTTTCAAGTGACGAGTGTTATCTCTAATGTTGCCATCTCTGTTATGAGTATAACATTTGCTTGGGACTGTTTTGGGACTATGCATCATGATGAATGTATGCATGTTATGTAATGAGGAAGGATTCAGACAAATGTGCACCACCATAAGCTCTCGTCCTTAACTAACTACAGTACTAGTACTTTGAAAAGAAAGAGTCCAAGCAGTTACCATGCAAATGTAAAGATGCAAAATTGACACTTTATCTTACATGCATTTTATGTCAACTTTTGCAATGTTACAACTTTCGTTCACAGCATTGAATTGCCAAAAAAATCATCAAGAGCAATGGTCTCCACTGTTTCAACTCTTTCCTACAAGCTGATATACATGTAACTGCCATTTCAGATTTAATCATTTAATGTCACATCAGCATGGCTACAACCTCTTGTTTGTGGAGACCATATCCTACAAACAGGACCCAAGGCCCCCCTAGGCTGTGTACATGACACCAACTGTCATTTCAGATTTTTCATGTGCATCGGCATGGCTACCAGCTCCTGCTGTCTGTGGAGACTCTATCCCGTAAACTGGGCACCAAGGCCCCCTAGGTTCTAACAATTGAAACCAAATTTCTCTTCCAGCTCCTTTGGCACAGGCAGCAACTCCAGTCGGCCGCCAGGGTTGGTTCATCGGCCTGATGTGCGCCATCGCTTTGCTCATCCTGATCCTCCTGATAATCTGCTTTATCAAGAAGAACAGGGGTGGAAAGTACAAGGGTCAGTCTCTATTTTTCTCTACTTATTCCCGGCATCTTGTGTGACTTTTCTTTCCCCTGCAAGCTCCTCCGGCTGCGAGGATGACCCCCGTCGGTCAGCAGGGCTGGTTTATTGGACTGATGTGCGCCATCGCATTCCTCATCCTTATCCTCTTGATCATCTGCTTTATCAAGAAGAGCAGGGGTGGAAAGTACTCGGGTCAGTCATTCCTTGGTGATGCGTTGCCACGGCAACCGCATCTCCATCTATGTGTGCCCCTTCCTCCCGCTGAACCTGTCACCTGTCCTGCTGTTAGCACTGACCCCTCCTGGAGATGACAGCCTCACTGATGAAGTTACTCTGAAGAATCAGCTCTTATATCTAAAAGCTAATACAGTCTATGGCATTAAACACTACGGTTGTGTATGCACGTACTTAGCATCTTTAAAATATGGCAAGATCTTTTGTATCAGACAAAGTCTCTCAAGTTAACAAAGTAACAGTTGTTTGTACTCTATGTAGCTGGTCTGAAATCTAGCTGCTCAGATCTTGCAGTCTGTGCTAGTAAGAAGATTCCAGTCCTAGAAATGTCTAAAAAATGTCTGTCTCATCTAGTATCAAAACAACTAGTTACTACATGTAGGAACTGAAATAGGAGCATACTGTTCCGGTTGTCTGTTGTACATGTACATGCATGTTGTACTGTTCTGTAAAATGTGACGTCAGTATCTTTTTTGAAACTCTTTGGTATGAAGGATTTAGATTACAAAACACCTATTGCATGTAAAAACAGTTAAGCAACTATAGCCGAGCAAAGTTCTGTTTTTTAAATCTTTGTCTTCAGAATTTTACTTGTCAAAAAGACGTTTCCTGGAGGACTTTCTAAATGTTCAAATCTGTCCAAATTTTTCAACAGAAGTCTTTCAAACCCCCCTTGTTGTATTACCTGTTAGGTACCTGATAACCAAAGTGGCTAAAATGACTACTAGTAGTTTGAAACATACATTGTAGGATCCCCCTTGCCTTCCCACAGACTGCCATACACCACACTGAAAGTTTCTTTTTGTCACTCCCTCATTTTTCTAGGAAATTTAAAAAAACATTGACTATTTGCATGTATGTGGTACTCTCTGTTGGTACCTTAAACCTCAAGAAAACTGCTAGTCGACCAATACAATGCTTAATTGTGGTAGAATCTAAGGTCATCCATTCTTACATTTCTGTTTCCTTTTTTGCAGTGTCTGAGAAGGAGGATGCACTAAAGGGAGACCCAGAGACACAGCCAATCAAAGATGATGCAGGGTTTGGTGAATACCGTCCAAGGTATGAGGAACAAGTAATTTTGGCTGTTGTTGCTTGCCACTTTCTCCCTACAAGAAAGGGTTAATGTTCCTGAGACAGAACATTGTACTTGTCAGATTCCCCCAGTATATGCAGTTTGCATTGTACTTATTGTTTGTCCTTGTTGTAACAGTACCAGAAGAATAGCTTTTCACTTGTCACAATTCGATTGAGATACGCTCCCTTTTTCAGCTACTCCTGACATAAATGTCCTAATTTTACAGAGAATCTCCTGATGAAGTGATGGCCAAGCCTCCGACTGGCAGCATCCCCTCCCTGGCTGGCAGCGACAAGGAGCCGGGCAGCGAGACGGACAGCATGGCGGAGTACGGGGATGCTGACCCCGGAATGTTCAACGAGGACGGATCCTTCATAGGTCGTTAGACTGGACTTTGTGGCTTCACCTTCCCCATTCCCTAAACAGCTTTGGCTACCCAATGTAATGTGGCAAGGCTAGGCTAAAATTAGTCTGCAGAGCAACAAGATGGATCTTTCATAGTCCAGGACTATGCTACTTTCCTCCCAGCCCCTCTCCATTCCCATTGAGCATAATGCTTAGCAGTCCCTTAACCAAAAGATAGCTTGGCAAACCATGATGTGGCAAAGGTAGAACTAACCTCTGCATTACTGCATATATAGAACATCCTTTAAAATGTTTATAGACTCTGCACCCTCCCCACTCCCTTAGGCAACTTTCGCTAACCTATAAAAGTGGCAAGGCTAGAATTAAACTCTGTAGAACAACAAGATGGGTTTTCCATCATATAGTTTGTTAGTCTCTGCTCTGTTGCTTCTCCCTCTTCTCTCCTTTAGACAGCTTTAACACAATTTAAATACTAGCACAGTGTAGCAAACCCTTCATAGATCGGTCTATGTTGCTTCCCTTCCACCCCTTCTTAGACAGCTTGCTAACTCTTGTAATGTAGCAAGGCTAGAACTGAATGCTGTAGTACAGCACAGCTAATAACCCCAATTAAGCAGCTAACACAACTGCAGATAGAAGAGATTAGAACAGATATGCATCTTTCTTTTACCTTAAGTTGAGGTGTAGCTTGATTTTTCCCCTGATGATGTATTTATTTTGACCTCTTACATTGGTCCGTTAATGCTCCTTAATTCAGCTCCATTACTTTGAGTTGAAGTTTTGTGTTCTTGTTGCTGAACAAGCACAGTGTCCAAAGTACCACTAGGGCTTGAGTTCAGCACTTTCCTTCTTTGTTTCCTTCCCCTCCTGATTTATATATGACTTTGTTTTATTACTTTTCTTTGTGCTGAACTGGACACTAAAAAGACTTTTCTGCCTGGTTCTGTTGTAGGTCAATACGGAGCCGACAAGAAACAGCGGCCCCCAGAGGAGCCCACATCACCGGCGGCATTCTCAACGTTTGTCTAGTTTAAAAAAAAACAGACAAAATTGTCCACTAGTTCATAATGCTAGAATCGTGTAATATAGGAATTAATTGAGACAATGGTTTGTGGAGTGAATCGTCCGGGGATGGACGGCAATGCTTGGCCTGGCTGTTCCGATGCAATTCAGGGAACTTCACTTCATGTATTATCTATCTACACACCTGGGAGCCCTGTCAGGTACTGGAGTGTCCTGGACCAGACACCCCCAATTCAAACAGGCACAAGCCCAGCATGCCATGGACATCCACAGGAACACGACTCAAATTTGATTGGCGGAGACTTCTCCTATGCGAGCCGCAAACAGGAGGTTTTGCAGCTACTCGTTACCAAGGAAATGTGTAAATGTACTCTCGTCAGAGTCAGCTGTGCAAAGTAGTCTCCAAAGCAGGCTTCAGACGCGATTTGATATTGATGTTTTTATTTTCTGCTAACAGACTGTTTCTTTTGCAAAAACGGCAATCATAAGAACACAGCAGCAATTAGAAAATAGCACATATTTAGCAAAAAGGAAAACAGCAATATTAAAACGTTGCCAGGAGCCTGTTATGGAGACTATGACTCGTGCAACATTTATATTGTTGGTAGAGATCTACACAGCATATTTGGAACTACCTGCCTTGTATGCAAGATATACATGGATATGATATGGATATCTTTTTATGTTTGTGATACGGTACTAACGTACCTGTGAAAAAAAATGTGCAAGACTAAGATACTACCACTATTATCGACTCACAAGCATGCATGCTGTCTTGTGACACAGCAAAAGGTAGTGTGAAATTTGTGCTTTGACGATGTGAATTTTGGACCAGGTGCTATACTCTCATACTTATAGTTGTGTGTGACTTGGGGGGTTGAGTGTGAAAGAAACAAAACAACGGAAAAAAAATGGAAATGACATTCTGGTGTAAAACCATTGTGTATAGGATGTTGCAAACCCAACAAAAGTTAACAAGACCATATGTACCATTCTTGGTAGATAAGTTTGCATGGAGTAACACACAGAGACCAGGAAATTCAGCTGCCTTATCTTACAACCTCGGGACTTTGGGGCCAGTATAGGAACATTACGTCCCCACCTCAAAAGGCTGAACACTTCTGCGTCTTGAATTTAATTCTGTTACAGAGTTTTATTTATCGCTTTATAGAGATGAAGCTGACCTTTTGTGCTTCAAAAAAATTTTTTAAGGCCACATTTTTGACAAGAATAGTATTTGTTTATAGAAATAACCTAGTCCAAAATTTAAAGAGATGCTAGAACAAGGCCTTATTGTTTGTTTGTTTGTTTTTTAACTGTCAAATGAAGATTGAGAAAGATGTTTCTATATTTTTTGCCCGATGTTGATGTTTTGTAATATATTGCTTGCCAGTCTTTACATTATAAGACTATCATTGTGTGTGGAGACGTTTTTATTATGCAAAGCCAAAGCTTGATGCTTCAATTACTTTAGAAGATAGCTGCCTTACTCATCATGTTTATATCACTTTTTTAAAGTGCAAATTAAGATAGATAACTTTACTGTAATTTGAAAAAAGTTGTGTTAGATTTTGGTTGATGCTACTACTAACTATCTAGGAACAACTGAAGAAGATTCAAGACACATAATGATTTCTTAAGAAGTCTAAGAGATTTTTTGTTGTTGCAAGACCTTTGATTACCTTGTAAAGAATTGATGTAGAGTGTGTACAGTGTAGTTTTAACTTTATTCTCTGTTCTTTTGGAAAATGTTATCCATGTAATGTAGGACTGGTACCTAGCTTTCATACAAATCTTGTCAAATTCATTTCATTTGCCATTTGGGAACATAGAAATTGTACCAAAAATACACACTGCACTGTTTGGCAACATTCAAATCATGCTGAAAATGTACAAGTCACCAAGTGTGAGATCTCTCAATCTGTTGCCGCTATTGATAAAGATTGAGATTGTATGTTTTCTGCGATTTATAAGCATGTTTCCTAATAGTAAATCATGTTCTCAGCAGGATTTGTATGTATTTATCAAGACGTGTGGAATATTTCCAGGAATCATAAGAAATATCTCTGAAAAAGTTAACAAAATGTACAGGCCTGTAGGCAGTGATAAGGCTTTGTGGATACATATACTCAGTTATATGACACTAACTTCTCACATTTAAAGCTCAAAGGCATGGCAAGAATTGTAATTGGCTTGCCACTTGAAGCCACACGAAACCTGAATACCAGTGCTGGTACATGTCTTCTCTATATAACTAAAAAATGTCCAGCTTTGCCTTCTATCTCAGCTACTGTTCTCTTGCCTACAAGCCTGACTTTGGAAGCAGACTAATTTGTGTTAGTATATATACAATATAGGAGCAAAGCGTCAGCCACATACTGTTACATTCATGACTTTTATGTTCAAGGGTTTGTTGCTCGATCTTAGTTCACATGGAAAATAAGTAGAAATCTTCGGAAAGAAGGCAAAGTAAACCAGGCTATACTGTGTACGAACCATCCCACTAGCAAAAGAGGCGTTGTAACTATACAAACAAATTTTCAACAGTCATAGCAGAAGTATTCAACAGCTGCATGGTTTTGTATATGGGCAAGGACGACTTGCTAGCTTCAGCGAGTTCATTGTATCCTTTCATCTCTTGAGTTCACATCAGGTGGAGTTTCTATTGATAAATGTAATTAGAGTTAACGAATGTAGCTATATTTTTACTTGTTGCTGGTGTAGTGTGAAGCGCAGTGATTGCCAGTATCTGTAGATGGACTCAAGAATTTAATGATAAGGAGAGCAAGCAGCAGTTCAGTGCATTTAGGGAAGTAAGTGTATTTAATGAGTGCACAGCCATACATGTTGGATAATGAGGCGCCATTGTTGTATAAGTGCAAGTCTGCTATCTGTCACCAATGAGAAAATACATGTTCATGTGTGGAAAGTCTGGGCTTTGTCTCTTTCTTGTTCCAGGCCCCAATAAAGTGCCCTTGGGAAAGGCACTTTACACCTATCTCCTCACTCAGCTCAGGTGAAAATGAGTACCTAGCATCAGTTAGGGATGTCCTCTGGGATGGGACATTAAGATGATGATGATGAAAGCTGGAGGTCCTGGGTTCATGGAGAGCCACACCTCGAGCATGTTGAAAAGATCCCCACACTTAATGAAAAATAAGGTGGCGTTTAAAACACGCCTCGGCGACGTGATTCTCTATTATGTGAGTGATGATGTGCATGTGTTTTGGTTATTGTTGATGGGGGTGCTTGTTAAAGTGAGTGAGCCAGTCATACATGTAAGTGTTCTCACGAGGATGTAATAAACACTGACGCTCTAACACATTTCAACCATTTTCCGTTCCACGCAATTATGTGCGTATTATCGGTCTTTGTGGCTTCCCTAGGTTCTATATATTGCAAATTCTTCATACATTTTTTTTCCACAGTGATTATGCAAATTATTAGAGCTTCATTTGCATGAATTATAACAGTTAATATTCTCCACCCAATGACAGTCTTATCTTAAGAAATAAGGCTATTGTAGCATTTCCTCATATATTATGCAAATTAGGTCCTGATTTGAATAGATTATGTCTAGTGATGTTCACCTTCACTCAACTTCCAAATATGGCAAGTATTGAATTCCCAGCAGTTGCCACTATAAAAGTGTACCAATTTGCCATTAATTATGCAAATTAGGTATTCACTTACATAATCAATATCTGTCAATGATCTTGTTCTCAATTACATATGTCACAAGTATTTCATAGCCCTAATATCGAACACATCACATTTATAGTATTTTCTTATTAATCATGCAAATTAGATCCTGATTTGCATGACTGAATGTCAAGCATCATTTAAGCTACCTACATACTAAAAATCACGAAGATCCGTCAGCCGGTTTAGTTAGTTA
Source organism: Branchiostoma floridae x Branchiostoma japonicum (assembly GCA_013266295.2). Lineage (NCBI taxonomy): Eukaryota > Metazoa > Chordata > Leptocardii > Amphioxiformes > Branchiostomatidae > Branchiostoma > Branchiostoma floridae x Branchiostoma japonicum. The sequence goes on from CM023825.1 coordinate 14,297,265, forward strand.
AACCATCCTGCAGTTCCAGAACAAGTTGCTAGGGGACCTAAACTTATGTGACTTCTTCCCGAGCACAAGAGCTACCTACCATCCAAAATTCATGACCCTAGCATGTCCAGATCGCGAGATATCAAAACCAGAAGTTACACTGCAGTACCAAGGGAAGACACTAGGGGGCCATATCATTTCTAGTTTTCGTCACACCCTACCAACGCACCAAGTATGAAACCAATCCATCCAGCCGTTCTTGAGTTATCTAGTTGACAAAATTTGATTCCCTAGGGAATGCATTGGTGGAATTTTTAGAATATTTTCAACTCGATCACAGGACTATACCAACGGCTCCGCTCCGGAGGCGTTGCCAAAAAATGCGGACCGCTAGAAGCCACACAGAATGTCGAAAATACGTAAAACAAGCCTGACCCTACATCTGCTTGGAGCACCTACCTGTTACCATGCCAACAGAGATGGCTTACAAACTCCAATGCGAGATCGATTCCACAACTTTGAAATTCACGTTGTAAATATTACGTAAAGCGTGTCGTTCTGCGATATGTCAATGACCGTTTTCGAGATGGAAATAAGGTCAAATTAGCGTCGGAGTGGAGGACTTCCTGAATAGAGGCTTTTAAATGACGTCATAGTAATTATCATATGAATCCCGGCGACTAGGTGTTGGCGGGAAAATTGATTCCAACATGGCGCATGTGGCGTCATGTAAATATTGTGACAATGGGTGTTCAGAATGTCTCCAAAAAGCTTTATATTCTGTGTTTGTGGCGGGTTTTCCATCATGAAGTGTTGTGGATGGCAAAGTCTAGGATTTGGGCGACGGCTGAGGACAAATTTGGAGCAGGAAGCAGCGCAACACGAAGCATGCCTGGTGCAGGTCAGCTACCGTGAGTTTTAGTTTGCTTTGAAATCTTTAGAAAAATGCCTATGCTATAGTCATTTCAGAAACATGCCAAGCAATTTGTTGAGTAGCATTGAATTATAGGGGAAAGAAAACAGAAATGGCCAGGTAAGTAACTAGAGTAGGGATCTGATTTCCTGGGTTTACAGCACCGGGATCCAGCTGGCCTGCAAACCTTGCCTTGACAAGATCATAAAGGGTCAATCATCGGGGTGTAAGATTGTGCAGTCCTAGAAGATACCTGCCCTCTTGGAGGGGGTTTCTGGAGAGTCAGGTCCAGACCGTGTGCAGTATTCTTGCCCTACAATGTGTCAAAGCTCGAAACCATAGAGATAGGATGGACGGGTGATCATATCAATTATTGTACATCAACACAATACTTATATTGATGTACATTGTATTGGCATTGGGGTGTGTGAGTGTGATAATGGTCCTTATTGGCCTGGAGGACCAAATTGAATGCCATCGCGTTCTGGTATGGACACCCAAATTGTGTGCCTTGTTTATATACCTATGGAAGCTGGCAGTATGCTGATCATCGATCAGCAGCCAGTGCCCCCGCATTATCCCCATGGGGGAGTAAATACCATAGAGGACGGTGAGGGGAACACCAAGAGCAGATAGCTCCGAGGTATGGTGGCTTATCACACTGAGTCTTGAGCAGGTATGTGTCAACTCGACCGGGAGCCGGTGGAGTTAGTGTTCTCCTATCTCCTTCCCTCCGCCTGGGCGGCCTCTGCGAAAGACCACACACAGAAATGACATCCTAAAAGAACCCAACTTTGACTGGTTCCAATATGATCACCCCAACCTACCTGTCTCTATGGTTTTGACCTCTGACACGTTGTACAGGCACGAATACAGCATGCGATTTGGATTTGACTCTTTAGAACCCCTCTCCATGGAGGCAAGTATCTTTCAGGACTGCACTATCTTTCTCTTGTGATTTACCTTTTATTTTGTTGATGCAAGATTTGCAGTCTGGTTTGCTCCCGGTGCTGTAACCCAGGAAACTGGATCCCTGCACTGGTTCCCAACCTGATCATTTCTATTTTCTTTCCCAAATGATTTAATGCTCCTCAGCAAGTTGATTGGCATGTTTCTGAAAAAGGCCATAATATAGGCATTTTGTATTCTGTGCTATCTAGCAGTTTTCTAACTTCTTGCCATCCTGTGTTATAACTTGCCATCCTGTGTTATAACTTATATTGTTTATGTAAGTCACAATTAAAAGATGGTTACTAATGATTTACATAGAGGGAAACAATGATGAGTCAACCATATATATATATGCCACATATAGTTGCAGATTACTACCCTGATAAACTGCAAGTCACTTTTGTTCACCATGCTCATGATGATTCTGATGATGCTAACCATTTCTTTGTGTTTCCTCTCTACAGGTGTGATCTAGCCACTAGTACAGTGGCACAAACAATGGTTGGACATGTCATGTTTTGTTGACATAACCGTTATTCTCCCCCCCCCCATCACTTATAACTTAAATGTGCTTGACCACCCTGTACTAGGGATGCAAAATGTTACAATGTGTCTTTGCAACTCATTATGATTTTGGCAGATTGAAGGTACATAAATTATGTTTTTCATGTTTTCTTTCCCTCAATAAAACAATTGTCAGTTTTTGTACCATAGCCATTCTCTGTACAACATCCAAGGTAATTCAAACCCAAGACAGTTGCAACAGGACAGGTGGTTCCAGGACAGGTGTCGTCTGCTGTAGCCTGACTAATCGCGCTCCTGGCGGCCGGCTGCCCCGAAGTTGCCGCCCCCTTGGGGTGGGGGTCATTAACCTCCGGCCGAGAGCTTGTAAACACAGGCTATCGTCTGCTGCAAGGTGACTGATATAGAGGGCATGGGTCATCAAATTATGAGGTCAGGGGTTACACCTGAAACCCCTGACCTAACCAAGTCTCTGTGTCATTCTTGAGTCGTTTACTTATTACTTTAAGCATAGTGTCATAGATCAGATTAGGCCACACCAAGTAATATTTATGGATGACGTCCGCGCGCGCATTGATTTTGGCCTGTTCCCAGAAAAAAAAACACAAGAAATTCCGCTTCCTGTCACTATGACCAAAGAGTCACGAAAGTGCTGCAAATCGCAAGATAAAGGGAAGATGGGATGAAAGGAAAGAAACAGAACAGGACGACAACTGCTGTTCCACTAATTTATTGCTATTTTCATGACAAAGAAAAGACTTGTTGGTTGTTACACTGTGTTCTCTCATTCAATTTGTGTCCTAACATTTGCCGTCCCTTATGATATTTCAAATCTAGGCATCTTGTTTTTTCGGCCCATTTTGTTTTTTTTTCGCGCTCTCGCATTAGATTCAGGGTCTCCAGAGGACGTCATCCATAAATATTACTTGGTGTGGCCTTAAAGGCAATTACTCAAGAGCATAAGCGATTGTTCTGGTTTTGTAGATACTATTTTTCTAATACCAAAAGTACATGTAATTGTATTGGTAACTTTGTTTACCATTTGGTTTGGCCAAAAAGTGATTTAAACCTCTAGCAGTCATCCCATTGAAACCCATACTTATGATTTAAACATGGTGCCCTCAAAAGTCTTAGAAAATAACACTGGCCTCTGCTCTTGAGTCTGCCTGTAAGGCCTATCCCATTAGAGAGGTTGGGAGGGACACTAAGCTGATAGGCCTTAGTGTTGACGAATAAGGAGGGCCTGCATGCCTTTTCGCAAGAGGCATAGTGAGCTATTTTAAAGGCATGGTCAAGAGCAGAAGCAATTGTTCTGGTTCTGTAGATAATATTTTCTGAATCACAAAAAATAATTGTTTTGCAGTGTGTTTCTGGATACTTGTTTGTCAGCAACTTTTTGGCCGAAAGCAAAAGTGACTGGCATCTGCTCTTGAGTCTGCCTGAAGGCCTATCCTTAGAAAGGTTGGGAGGGACACTAAAGGCCACAGCAAATAATTCTTATGGATGATGTCAGCACTCGCAATAATTTTTGCCTGATTTTGAAAAACGTCTATTGGTTCTGAGACCGTCAGGGATCCAGAAGACCTGTTGGTTGTGATATCATGCTTTGTTGCCCCAATTTTAACATGGTTTATGATCTCGAAATTTAAAAATGTAGCAATCTTTTTTTGGCTAGCCTTGTTTTGGAGTCTGCAGAGGATGTCATCCATAAAATTTAGTTGCGGTGGCCTTACAAAGCAATAAAAGGAATGAGTAGAAATTGGCCAAATAGACAGATAACTAATCTCCAAGCAGATGTTTTGGGGGCCGCAAAGACAGTATCAAATTGGCCAGGCAGTAACCATATGCCACCTGGCGTAAAAAAAAGATACCAGTACAATTAAGGTGGCGTTTAAAACACGCCTTGGCGACTTGATTCTCTTTTATTTTGACTTTTTCCGCTCCACGCAATTATGTGCATTTTATCGGTCTCTGTGGTTTCCCTAGATATCAAAACCGGAAGTTCCACTGCAGTACCAAGGGAAGACAGCAGGGGGCCCCAAACCTCACCATTTCTAGTTTTCGTCACACCCTACCAACGCACCAAGTATGAAACCAATCCATTCAGCCGTTCTTGAGTTATCCTGTTGCCAAATTTTAATTCCCTAGGGACTGCATTGGTGGAATTTTTAGAATATTTTCAACTCAATTGCAGTACTATACCAACGACTCCTTCCCCGAGGCGTTGTCAAAAATAGGGGTCCATCCCAGTTTGAGAGGGTCAAACCTTATAATATATAAATATATACAGTCTGGTCCTAATCAGCTTGGACTTAGACCCCGTTCATACGGATGCGGGTTGAGCTCGATTCGGGTAAACCACATTCCTCACATCTGGTCCACTTGCCGCACGTTCCGTCTAAACCGTGCCCGAGAACGATTCGCCTAAACTACATTCATTGTTGTCTGATGAAAACACGCAAGGTGGCGTCTTGTCAATGTTATAGGTTAGGGGTGAAAGTGCATCCTACCCTAGAAGTTGTCGTGTTTTTCTTATGGATAATCGCAACCGGCTCAGAGGAGTACGAAGGAGATGCAGGCTACGGGTGGCCCTTGCAAGAATTCGTTGCCGCCGCCGCCGCCGCTTGTTATTTACGGACCCCGAGGTCAATGACCGGGTTAATATGCAAAGAAGTAAACCTGATGAAAGCGCATCGGCGCATTCAGACGCAAATCGCGATCCAGTCAAGGCGGTTTGAAACCACATCCAGATGTGGTTTGGGATCGAGGCGCTTTCAATGCGATTCGGAGCGTTCAGATGGAGCCACATGAATCCAGAATCCGGCTAAACCACATCGAAAGTGCTTTCAGCGCATCCGTATGAACGGGGTCTTAGTGACAACTGTTTATAGAAATGAGGACTTTTGCCCTGTCAATAAACTAAATTCCCATTCTTCGTTAACGTGTGCAATTGCTGTCGCATGATAGTAGCGGGCCACCAAGTTTTTAAAAGAAGCAATAACTGCGTATCTTGTGCTCTCCTGTTATCAGTACATGATAGTAATATACTAAGTTATGTTTTACCGCAACTGTCAGCTGCCTTCGGGTCGTCCAGGCGAAGATTTTGCTAAGAAACACGCTAAAATCACCTGTCGCAACTACTAGTAACGCACAAAACGTCGGGTTCAAACAATGAAAACGTGTAAGTTGACGTAATTTTCAGTCATAATCTACACCTATCCACCAAACTGTCTTGCCACAGGTGGATGGACTTGTCCAGCTGGTGTCCATACTAAATCTGATGCCGTTTTAGTTTTGTCGCAAGGTTTTGTCTAACCTACGTTATGGAAAGATAGACGGGTATAATTCGCCCACGAAAAGACATTTTACAATAATTTTCACACTGTCTTATCCGCTAGACTGTGTCTTTTGCGGAACAAATCCATGGCAGGTAGAACAAAACACGAGTATCGGAAAAATGACAACAACAAACAGCGTCAGGCCGTTTGTCAATTTTCAATTCTAACCTACGTTATCATGGTTATTCCATTGAGATTAGACACAGATACTTACACTTCCATTCATCAGAAAGAGGGTCATCAGATATACATTTGCATGTAAATTTTATAGTGTAAAGGCTGACGGCTTGGATTGTATTGATCATCATAAGCATAATTCTAACCTACGTTATCGTCTAACCTACGTTATCAGTTTTTTTCTTCACTGTGTTATCGAATATACAGGAAAAGGATACGATGCAAAGTTCGATTAACAGCATTTTATCAACTGTAACAATACTGTAGTTGGCCTTGTCTTGTACAGAGGGTTTACTCTCCCTGCTTTAATCTCCAAGCAGATGTAGCACGTGAGCTTGTTTTGGCTATTTGGTGGTGTCTTTGGTGGTTTGTTACGGAGATTACCATATCTACAGACAAAAAAACTTAATATCTCGAAAAGTATAGGTGGTAGCACCGTACAAAATTGGCAAAAGATAGTCGACAATACTGGTAACAAGTTCAGCACATTTGTTAGGTATTTGGAAGAACTTTATTTTTCACCATTTTCTACCCCCAATTGCACACGTTAACGGAGAATGGGCGTTTATATCATACCCGGGCGGCGTAACAGTGCTCCCGGCCGTGTTGTATTCTCCCGTACGACCGGATGTATAAAACGGGCATCCATAGAACATTCGAACGCGCTTCGCTTGCGCCGCTACAAAAATTCGAACGCGTTTCGACCCAACCGTGCGCGCCGCTTTCGAAAATTCGAATACAGGATTCGGACGTTGGAGTGGATGTTGAGCAGTTTTGTTTGTTTAGGGACACCAAATTTTCGCTCATTTCGCCTTGAAAGACGTGTTTTCTAAGGTGGGTATGATATAAATAGCATACAACACGGTGTATTCCGCATCGCCCTCGGTCTCGGCCCTCCCGCGCGTCGGATCGCCCTCCGGCCTTCGGGCGATCCGACGCGCGGTCGGGCCGATACCTCGGGCAATACGGAATACACCGTGTTGTATGCTCTATTTATAGTTGATTATGTTAGCAGTCCATGTTACTGGGTAATGCAAGATGTTGGCAACATTCACTTGAAACCATCCTCTAGTGTTATACCAATGGTCTAAGCTCCAAGCAAAAAAGAAGAATGAACAGCCAAAAAATTAATAATTTTATCTTCACGACAGTTTGATGATAGTTCGGGTGCCACGCCCACCTTCGCTGACCACCTGTTATGATGACGTCACTATTGTGACCTTTGACACATCTTACCCATCAAACACCGCGCGTAATAACACTACGATTCGAAATTCTATGGCAACGGGGGAGGACTTTCTCTCCCAGGAATCCACACTTTTACTGCAATTATGTGTATTTTAGGGTAATTTTACCGAATTCAGACGCCAGGGGACAACATGAAGAAGCTAACGAGGAAGGTGTCCAAGGTTCTGGGCCGCACCAGCACGACTTCGATCGGCAGCGGCCCGAGCGTCGGTGGGGAGGGGGCGCACGGGTCGCGTCTGTCTCTGACCGGCTCGCTGTCCGCCTACGATGTCCGCGAGAAGGACATGGGGAAGGTGCACAAGGCGGCCTGGACGGGCGACATGAAGAAACTACAGCAGGCCCTCAAGAAGGGAGACATCAACGCCTTGGACAAGGAAAACAGGTAGCCTCTCTTCTCAAGGAATGTTGACATTTTTAAAACGGCATCAGCTGATCGATCAATATACAAGGTGATCACGTACATGCATCAGGTTTCGTTTTGACACTTCTTTTATGGTTTTCAGTGTAAACCTTTGGAAAAAATTGTCCAAGAACCTTGATTTTCGTTGATAGATGCAGTCCTCCCCAAGTCGACTGTGACACAACATCATTGCGGTAGTCTACACTAGTAATTTAGGAATGCCAGGAATTCAATTGCTTTGTCACAGATTGACATAACGTCACTAGCAGTCCAAAGTTCACATTTATTATTAGCACATCCTGCAATGGACGGTTCATGTAAACATAATGTGTACATAGATAACCGTAAAAAGAGTGAAAGCTACTCAAAAATATTATTACTAGTAGATACAGTGTGTATTTGCAAGGAGCTTTAAAATGTAAAAAGCTCCTTGGTATTTGCATTTAAAAGACTGAACAGTTTGTTTTTCAACCCAATATATAGATATCCCATGTCGGTTCCCCAAAGTTGTTTCCCAGCTGCAGGGGTAATCTTGAAGGGGAAACGTCCTGGGGGTGTGGGTCTTGGTGGATTGTCCTGATACTAGTGATAGTGATACCACAGTCAATCTGAGACTACCTTTCACACGTAACTAATGTTATTACGTGTATGAATAAATGGAATGTGAAAACATTGACTTTCCCTACAGTGTCTTTGTTACCTGTTGTTATTGTAATGGTCAAGAGTGGAGTGGAGACAAATACAATTGGATGTGGAAATACAGTGTAAATGTATAATGGAGTATAAAAAGCAGACATCATAAACAGATGTGTAAGAAAATTACAAGAAGAATGCTTTTAGTAAATTTTACCATCATAAAAATCTGCCAGTCTCAGAAATAAATAACATTGCATTGACACCTTATCATCATGTGCTCCCTCAAGGTGACTTCACCAGCCCCCCACCTGCTTGTTTTGTAACCTGATACACCTGTCCGTGGTACAGGTGCACATACACACCTTTTCATTCTCCCACCTTCAAGTTGCCATGGTTCATGTAATATGTGAAGAGTTCGTGCAAAAATGCAGCTTTCCCCCGAGAAGTCTGAATGTGCAACATGTCTCCCAAAAGAAATCCCAAGTCCAGACTGGTGGGAAAAGATACAAAATTCAAAGCGTTGCCTTGACCTTTGACCTGCAGTGCCTGTAGATCCTTGTGGAATTGAAAGTAGTTGTTTGTAGAGCCACTTAGTGGATGTAATCGTAGCATTCGCAAGTAACAATAGGGCAGAGGACTTGAATGGTTTACCAAACACAGGTTTCAATGGATCTTCACTATGTTGTGCCTTTTACTAAGTTTAAGACACCTGAATTTCCTTTGACTTCATTTCCATTTCATGATATGAAATGTATCAGATTCATTGTCTTATGATAAAGTTTTCTACCTTTGAAAAACTATAATTGGATAATATTAGACGAATCTGATTTTACTGCAACATAAAATGTTTTGATAAACCAGTACTAGTACCTGCAAAGCTTGGATGTTAGAATTTAAAGAATTATTAATTTCAATCAAAACAGTGCTTGTAGATCACTGTTTCAAGGTACCCCTGATAGTCCATCTGTTATCAAACATTTGGTGTAGACTATGTTTCCTTTGCATTATGATTATCATACTGTTTGGTTGATTATCATATTGTTTCTTCATTATGCAGTTGTTTTTGTTTTAAGAAAAGACTTAAGAAGTATAATTGATATGATAACTTCATATAATATTACAATCGTAACATGCAATGAAGTTTGATTTGATTTGATGTACATTTCCAGGACTCCCCTACATCTAGCGTGTGCACGAGGCAACGTGGAAACTGTGCAATTCTTGTGTGAGAACAATGCCAAGCTGAACGTGTGTGACGATGACATGAGGTCACCCCTCATGAAGGTATGGGCACATTCTCTACCCCTCAATAATTAATGCAGTCCCCCAGCATGAACCCATTGTGTTCCAGACAGGTGTGCAGCATAAACAATCGTTTGACAGCTATCTGGGCTTAGTATATCATGTACATATGCATGAATTTTCTGTTTTAACAAAATGATAAAAAGGACTGCTCAATGTCATATGATGGATATATGACTTATTCAATTCCGTTTTTTCTTTGCCAACCAAAATGGCGATATATTAAAAATGACATAAGATATGAGTGGTGCGACTATCTGGATCTCTGAGGCCAATATTTTGCAGTGATTGATAGTCAGTACCACATGAGTCAGTGTGAAGGCCGTGAAAGCACCTGGTTACTGTATCCAGTTGACATTTAGCATGTAACAATCCACAGATGTGACACACATCACGATAACTAAAAGGTCAACAAAGGTTGCCACAGCTATATTATTTTTCAGAATGAGCTGGTTTTTGCTTCACAAAATCACGTTACAGATTTCTCGCCTGGATACCATCCTGGTTAGGTTACGTCTGCTCCGATATTTGCTACCCACCAATGGTAGCGACTAACAAAGCGGACATAAACTAACCACGATGGTACCCAGGCTAACAGATCTGCAAGATCAACCAATCACAGTTGTGCAGTTGAGAAATGCATAGAAAGATCTACAAAAGAAAATGGCTACAGTAAAGGAAGTTTGTAAGATACTTCGAACCGATACTTTATATTCTGTACATAGCACCTCCTAGGCATGGCCAGTGACAAGTTAAACTGGATGAAGAAACTCATTCCATTTTTCTGATACCCCAGGCTGTTCAGAGTCAGTTTGACGACTGCACTGCCATCCTGCTTGAACACGAGGCCGACACAAACCTGGTGGATAAAGACGGGAACACAGCCCTGCACCTGTCTGCTCTCATCCCCAGCCTCCCGGCTGCTGAGGCTCTGCTTAACCATGATGCAAGGATTGATACTCAGAACAAGGTGGGTGCACATACACAGTGTGTTGTATGACATCTACCGATCATACATACATAACAGAGCACGTCGGCAGAACGTATAGCGCCTGCGCGAAACCCGTAATGTGTTGTGCATAGCACTTCGGCAGAACGTCTCATATAAGGTCGAATTCGCGTATATAAGGGTGACAATGATTCCCGTCTGTAGTTTTCAAATGTTGTGTAGAAAAAGATATGGTCTGCAACAGGCAAAATTCTGATGCAACGTTGACCAAAAATCCAGTGAAAATCCAGGTTTTGCACAGGCGCAGTACGTTCTGCCGACGTGCTCATAACAGTATTTGTGACATTACTTGATCTGGTACTAAACTGCTTTTCTTGTAATATTTTTCCCTTGCTATAAGTACATACCGGTACTGCTGTAATAATTGTACTAGAGCAACTATACTGCTGTATGTACTATAGGAAAGGCAGGCCAGTGTTGTAGAAAGAAGACCACAACTTGCATATCAATGTGCTCCCCAAAAGTGTACCTCTAGGACTGAACATTTTTTTATTTTTCCTCTCCAGTCTGGCAGCACCCCTCTCCATTTGGCCACCTACCAGGGTTATGACGACTTCTGTGAATTTCTGCTCAAGGAAGGGACAAATATCGATGCTCAGGATAACAAACAAAGGTTCGTTAATCATCACAGTGTTGTATAAATGATAGCTTTGAAGCAACCTTATTGTACCGTGCCATTCCTGTGTCTGGACCACAGGGGTTGTACTGTTATATTAGTCTGTAGGTTTGAATCCTGCCTTCGGGGTTCAAAACCCAGAGTTGCCTGCTACTGCCACTGGTAGAGGTTGAAGTCCATTTATTAATGGCCATGTTGGACTCGTCAAGTTTCTATGTGATAGCCTTTGGCTTAGTTGAACAGCCCTGGTTGTACATGTATGTACATGTGAATGATAAATTATCATTAGTAATACAAGTGAATCATAAATTGTCCTGTAGGACTCCCCTGATGCTGGCAGGTATGCTGGGTCATGTTGGTCTGGTCAAACTGCTGCTGGAGAACAACGCTGATGTCAACATCCGTGACAACCGTGGCTGGACAGCGGAGGACTGTGCCAGCACTGCGGGACAGCATGCGTGAGTTCCCACATAGTGTGCTGTGTTGTGTACCTCTCACTATCCTTCAAACAATCTTATAGGAGAGCATTTGGACTGTGTACGGTTAAGGTTGTCAAGATGCGATGACAGTTTTGTTGTCTTGGTCATAATTTATTGTTTACTGTTTCCCATTTTCATACTTAAGTGACTGTTTTTGACGTAACTCCTTGTCAGTATCCCCAATGTGCGTAACATGTGGAAATAACGGCGTAAACACACAGACATGGTGAAAACAAAAGCTACATAAAGGAGGTAACAAATCTCATTTCCATTTCTTTCTTATATTACCAGGGCTGCGCACCTGATAGTAGACCACTCCTTGAAGACTTCCAGGGGAAGGGGAGCCTCAGGAAGGAAGAGCCACTCCCCCTCCATGTTCAACCCACCAAGTCCGTCCAATGTTGACCCCCTCGGTTTTGCGATCGGGGGACCAGCAGGGGATGAAATGGATGGTAAGTTTTCGCCTTTTCTTAAATATTTAAAATCTAAAATCAATAATCTAAAATAATGATGCCGCTAAGTCAACAATGGCTCCAATGTTTTTCTCAATCATTCTCCAGACTGTTTATCAATTCAGGCCTTTGCCATCTTAAGCTTGTGCTTACATGTGTCATCCTAACAAAGTCATGAAACCTTTCAGCTTCTAGTTTCAGAATGTTGTGCTCTTCCTCTAGTCTGAATTTAACACCATCACAACATACCCACTGAGTTTGTTAGAGCTTTAATCAAGTTATTGGATCTCCCAGCTCAGAGGGTACTTAAAATCTAGATTTTACTCCAAAACAAAATGTTAATTTTTCTTACAAAATGTTGTCCATATTGTATCAGTAAATATACTGGTACATGTGTGCATGGTCAAGTTAGGCACTCAATGTGTGCAGTTAAACATATTTGGCTGCCTAAGTTGACCATGTACTGTATTACATGTCCAATAAGTATATGAGGCAAATACCACTGTGACAGATATTTTCTCATACAATATGATTTTGCAAGAAAGAACTGTATTCATACAGCATGTAACTGTGGGTTTGAAACTTCGCTCCTCAACTTTACTCTTCAGCTTTGCATGTGAGCAAGTCAATGCTGGTCTGAAATGCATCACTTCTTCACTGAATGTTTGTAAATACATTTTACAGGACTATCTATAACATGCATGGCACATTGTACTTGGTGGTGCTTTCTCAACGTCACCAAGCAGACACGAGAAGAGCGATTTCAAATTTTCCTTTGCCATGCAGTTGTGACTGTATGCCCGCTCCAGACTTTGCTGTTTGTTTTTCTTTCCCTCACACAGTGATAATGCCTGGCACAATTGTAGATACAGAGGATACATGTAGGAAGCTTAAGCCTAAGGGTAACGCTTTCATTGATATCTGTGTCACATGTCATTCGTAAGGATGTGACGTGGTGTGTGCATGGAGATTACTAGTAGATACCACTCACAATGTGTCAGATACATGCACCTTTTTTGAAAATTTGTTTAATGTCTATCATTTTGAAAACAATCAACGTTTCATGTCAGCCAACATACATTGTTTCATTATAACAGTTGATTTGGACCAAATTTGACTTTCTGTCTGAAGTGCGAGCTTTAAATTTGTACTTTCCAATTTACACCATTTTTTGTACCATAATGATTGTTTTTGTTTGCAAAGTTTCCATGTTGGCTTGACTGCAAAATTGTCAGAAAATTCAGTGCTCTATACATGTATGCTTTCCTTGACCATGCTTTAGCCCAGCGCTTTGACTACCACTACCACTAATTGGATAACTGCTGTAGACTTTGCTGCATTTTTTTTCTTCCCCCACGCAGTGCCAGTGGTAGTGCCTGGCACAGTTGTAGATAAAGAAGATAGCAGTACACGTAGGAAGCTTAAGGGTAATGCTTCCATCCATTAACATCTTTGTCACATGTCATCCGTAAAAATGTGACGTAGTGACGTGTCGTGTCGTGTATGTTGATATAAGTGACGTACATGTATTTCATTCACAGTTTATTGAATGCTTGACATTGTTTCTTAATGTTAGCAAAAGATGCAGGCAAAATTTTGCCCAGACCAAGAGCTTTTGCAAAGTTAACAAAATGTTTGTGTTATGTCATCATGAATGTCATTTCTTTAGGATATTAAGGGAATGCTGTGGTAGGATGGTTGCAAATTTCGTATACAGATATATTAAAAACTTTTCCTATGAGTTAGTTTTGCATGTCACAAATTGATGCTTTTGCATTGACAAATGTATTTTTAATGTGGGGACTCTACACTATCAGCGCAAGTTATGATAAGTGATACCTGAGGTTAGGGAATGTCACACAGTCCTTGTAATGTCTTGACTTTGCATTAGAGAGTCCAGAGGCAGTAGATCTAAGAAATGAGAGAAGGAGGTTGTCCTTTGAGACAGACCATAGCAGGAAGGGTCGGAAGAAAACAGAAAGCCAGGATGTACCAAAAGGCAGTCCTAAGCATAGGGAGTCAGATGGTAAAGGCAAAAGCCAGTCAGATGTAAAGCACAAGAGACTTCGATTCTCGAGCTCAGAAAGTGATGAGGACGATAAGGAGAGCGAGAAAAAGCGTAGAAGGCAGGTCCGGTCTGCTCCAAAGCTTGAAGAAACCACGGCAAACACAGATGAAAAATCTGCCAGTCAGGGCAAGATGGCACAAGCTGGCCAGGTAGTTGTCAGCAAGAGATCTCGAGACGTGGTCCGTGAGAAAGAGAAAGAGACAGTTAACACACAGTCAGACATCATCATAAAACAAAGACCAGGACAAGCTGTCAGGAGGGGCTCCCCCACTGCAGAGGTGTGCAGGCTTGTGTTCATAAGCGAGGCATCGAGTGGCCTCAGCGAGTCCTCCCCAGAACAGAATGCAAACATAGGCAAGCAGCAAGACATGGATGTCTATAGTCTGACCACAGTTACTGATGTTGAGATAAAGGTTAGCAGTGATACCAGCCCTTGCAGTGATGTAGGCCAGGGCCAAGGTGTACTAGGTCAGAGGGCAGAGGCCGTAGAAGAGTCAAAGGCCAGCTGTGAGGTCAGGAGTGATGTAGGACAGGTCCCCGTGCCGAGTGCTGAGGCCAGGCCCACTATTGAGACAGTTGAAGGCAGGCCGATAGAAAATAGAATAATCTGTTTTCAGTTATGTTCAGTAAAAAAAACATGATGTATAGTTTTTCAACGTTGTGCAAATGGGTTGTGATTTTTGTACAAAGGTTTGCCAAAGTCATGTCCTTTTGTCCCCTGTCAATGCTACCTGATTTGTTGATGTTGTGGCTGTTGTTGTTGTTGGTCCCCCTTGTTTATGGGGAACGTTTTTGCCTTACTGTCCATCCATCATCAGTTGTACTACATAGTGACTCATTTCTCAAAATATACATTGTACAATTTGAGTTTACATGTACATCCTTAATCCTGATTTCCAGAGGTTCAGCTATCTGTATAATGTGTACCCAAGTATTGTAAAGGAAACTACATGTGTATGTTGTAACTTGACTTTGAACCAGAATGTACTGACAACATTTCTGAAGTATAAACCTTCTTGTGACACATTTTTCTGTGTTATGAACAAAAGGTGATTTTGTGCCTGAAAGTTGTTTTGACTTGTTCCACAGATGATGACCACCAGTATGAGGAGGTGCCATACAGGAGAGACTCACCACAGTCCAGGTAGGAGGATTAGGCATTAGTATAACGACTTTATTCTTTATGACAAAGCAGCAAGGAGATTTGGCACCACATCCTTGCTCCATTGTTAAAAAATGGCAAGGAGAAGTAGAATCACATCGGAGAAGGTATCCTTGTTGTGATAATTATGTTTACTTTTAAAGAACTACAGAAGCCTTGGTGGAGAGTGACGGTCACCGTTTACTAATTTGTCATCTGTGTTTACCCAGTAGGTCTGATGCAGAGGACTCCTGGGCAGCATCAGAGCCCAGTGGTGCAGAACCCAAGCCTGCTCAGGTAAGAATTCCAAAGCTACCATTTATTTGGTGCTACATTTTGAGTTGTCAGATCACAATATCCTGAATTTATAGTAAAGTAAAGCCGGTCAAACTCAAAGCATAATTCTTGAGATGAAACATAAAGCTTTTTTATAATCGACTAAGTACAATGCATTGTATTTTTGCTAAGGGGGCACACCCCAGTTTATTTTGGGACTCAATTCGATTCTGCACACCCTCAAGTCTAGCGACCGTCTCTTTCAGGAAATAATTTTGAAGAAAAAACACTGTGTATGGAAATGAAGGATATCTCTCTAGCTACAATAACAACAGAATTTCACTTTCTTTAACCTTTTAAATTTTGATAAATTTTAGGGGGGAAAAGGATTTTCCTATGAAAAATCATGCGAAAAATTGGCCATTTTCGCTTGGAATTAAACCCATCACCCATAATTTAGCTACCCAAACGACTGATATTGTCGGAAAGAGAAAACCTTTGTGTATAAGCAGGAAAAGTATAAAGGAAATCCTAACACTGAGATTTTCGCAATACCTCGTCGCGCGAGGCATAGCAAGAGCACCCACAGAACGCATGAAACGTAAATCTGGGTCAAATCGCCGCACCACATTCAAGGCGGAGGGATACCCGGAAGTAAGCCTCGGATCCAAAAGCAAATTTCACCCAAAACACACCACTTCTTATACTTTTCAGCCATCTTACTAGTTAATGCCATTTCGCAGCAGATTATGAGAAATGTGAACTCAAACCTGAACCCTCGAAACCCTTTCGTCAATTTTTTACCGCGCACTACCACGGACCCCGGTCGCGGAAGAATTGGTGTGTGCACCGCTAAGTGATGAGGCTCTAGAATAAACGAATGATCATTTCCTGTTCCCCTTGATTTCCAGCGGCCAAAGGCTGTGCCTAAACTGACCAGGTACCTCAGCAGGTCTGACGAGTCCTTACCAGAAGGTCAGTAACTTGGAGATCAAAAATGTAACATTCTTCTTGGTATGAGAAGTCTTAGATAGATATATGTACAATGTACCTTCATTTTTATGGTTTTGTAAGGTAAGCAATAGGTTTCTTGGCTTCTCAGGCCACACCAATTTAATTTGTTGGTTCTTGGATTTGAAAATGTAATGCTGAACTTGAAGATCAACATGGAAACAGAGTGAGTGAAAAATCAGTATACTTTGGTACAAACAGTGTTGCCCATGTTTGTGTATAAACTGATCATATTATGTTCGTGTAGAGAGGGAGTCTGCATCACAGAAGGGCCGCGGGCAGGAATCCCGGTCCCCACGCAGCCCCAGGGATGGTGGGGACTCCTGGGCTGCCTCAGATGGAGACAGGAGCCCCTCTCCTGCTGCTGACTCCTGGGGACCCTCTGAACCTGAGAGCATCGGGGAAAAGGTCTGTTGTGTTGTGTTTGAAAACAGTTGGATATTGTGAATCTACAAATTAATTTGAACTTTCTGTTACTTACAATACAATGTAATACACTGTACAAAAAAAAAAAGTCATGTATCTGGTATTACAAAATCCTTGGTAACTCTCATGGTTCTGTTCATCTTTTGCCATATTTGTGTGGTTTGTAGTTTGGAGAAGTGAAATTCATTCTACTTTTTTATCAATTACTCAACTGTATAAAACTATACTATTCCTATGCACAAGTTCATTTTTACAGCAAATAATGAGACTTTCATTGGGTCATTTAGTCTTACATATAGATATAACAACTTGAGAATGGAGCTGAACTCGGCATATGATAATACTAGGTTGCTGTAGGAGGGGTAAAATACCAATATTGGGAACTTCAAGTTTCACATTTTTGTTTTGCAGAAGCCTGGTAAGAAAGTGAACCTGGCCAAGCTCCTAAAGTTGGACAAAGATGACAAGTCCCAGAAGAGTGGAGGGAAAGGTGAGAACTCCTAGACAATATCACACTTGTCTAACATTCGATGAACCATTACCATTGTGTTTAATGCTCCCTGCAAAAAATGAGAGCTCAGTAAAAATTGCACCTTTAACTCTGCCTTACCAGAAATAGGCGAGGACTCCTCTTCAGACAGTCCAACATCTCCCCATCGTAAGGGCCCCCCTGGGAGTCCAACATCTCCTAGTGCTAAGGACCCCCCTGGGATAGAGTCTGTGAAAGACTCTGGCATCTCCACTGGTAAAAGTCACTACTTCCCAGTGGGATTTTTCACTATAATTCATTCGTTTTTTTTCTCTCTTCATTTTTGACACCAGGTTTGCACCTACCAATCCAGTGAAGTCACCTGCACCATCTAAATGCTGTTTTTCTCATTATTCACTTTTATTTTCAGCAAATATTTGATTTGAAGTTACATGCTTGCCTGGATAGATAGTGCTGTAATGATGATAAAGTACTGAAAGATATCTGGTACCTGTAGCAGCAAAGGCAAATGTTGACATACAGATCTCACACCAATGTTATGCAGCACTTAACTTGCAGGTCTCACACAAATACTCAATGATACTTTCTAAAAAGAGGTCTTTAAATAGCATGTATCCATAATCTTGCCATCAGATGGTGCGTCAATGACACCAAGAGGGGAAATGTCGCCACGAACGCAGGACTCCCAGAATTCCCCTCCCCTTTCCCCAACATCGGCCAAGGAAGACCAGCTGTTTGAACCACAGCAGCAGGAGGAGGATAAGGTCTCCCACCAGGATACCCAGAATTCCCCTCCCCTCTCCCCCACCACACCCAAGGAACAACGCGAGTCCGAATCCCAGTGGGACTCTTCACCAGCTGCCTCACCCTCGCCCAAACACGGAGCAAGCTCGGACTCCTCTGACAGCGATGGTGAACCAGCAAACCTTTTTTTCGTACCACCAAAACACCGATCTGACACGGCCTCTTCTCTCTGGTCATCACCCCTTATAAGGATAACAGTGTAACCTTGATAAAGCACAGAAGTTATATAATATTATATAATATAAGTACAGCAAGTGCAAGACAAAATTTAACATTGTTTTTGTCACAGACTTCACATTTTCACGGGGCACCTGACTTACAGTAACAGGATTTCAGTCAACATTTCTTTGCACCTTAACACACGTGTGACCATATTAGTTTGCACTTGTGTCACTAATCTTTTAGGGAGGAGAGGACAGCAATTTGAAGTGCTGCGACTCAGTTAAATGCACTATACATGGACATTTATAGCTGGGCTTAGAGAACAGGTTATCTGTATTGGGAACCTAACCTTTTTCCACTTAACGTGTTATTTTAAAGTCAGTCTAAGGAGTTTCCCATTCGTATGTAAAGTGTCTGATATGTATGATTGTAAACTTCATTTGCAATAGCTGAAACCATACCATAACCCAGATCATGCTTTCTTCATAATGTCATATTCTTCCTGCCATAGCCGTCATACAAATAACCTTTTCTTGAACGTCACTCGTTAATGATGACCCATGTATTTTCTATCTCATTGAAGACCGCCTCAGAAGAAAGACATCTCCTCGCAATCGTGTGTCCCCACACGACTATCCTATAAAAGAAGCAGGAGTGAACAGTTTCCCTAGCTCAGGGGCAGACTCAGGGTCTGACTCCAGCCCCGTTGCCATGGCAACGCTCCAGGACGAGCTTGAAGAGGCGATGGCCAGGGGTGACTAGTGTTTTACCAACTCTGTTTGTTGTAGTGTTTGGTTAGGAGATGGTTGATGGGCATCTTGATGGTGGTCGGGAACTGGAGGACTTTGTGTAGGAAAAAGGGGTCACAAACCTGTTATCCAGACCCGAGACTCCTCTTCGTTGGTGTAACTTGTATGATAGTGAAAACTGCACCGGGATGTACCATAAGATAGAGGTGAGGTTGAAGGTGGTGAGGTCACCCATGTCCTTGACACAGTCATATGACTAAACAGCACCAGAGTAGGTTGAACAGTGACATGTGATGTGACATCTTTTTAAATCACCCTAACACAAATGTACTTGACAAGTACTAACCATACAGGTTTGATGGATTTGCTCCAGGTTCCCCTGAATCCAGCACAAAAACGGTGATGGGACTGATAGAGTTAAAAATATGGATTTATAAAAAAGCATGTTTTTTTGTTTCTGTAGAGGTGTCCCCCACCTCTCCTAGGGGGCCGTCTCCGATTGTGCAGGGCCCAGTAAGGTCTCCTCCTCTGGTGCCGAGGTTACCTGATTTGGAGGACTCTGTGTCGGAATGGGACTCCAGCGCCCCTCCCACCCCTATACACCAGAATGGTAGCATCCATGACATACTGGATAAGTCTGATAGGACTCCAAGATCAGAGGAAAAGAGGGGCCTGAGCTCTGCAACACCACCAAATTATCAACAGGAGCAGCAGAGGGGTAAACTTCATGGAGAACCTGGCTTCACACGTGACTTCTTCAGTACTTTCTAAAACATTCGCTTACTATCTAAAATATATCCTGAATCATGTATATGTAACAGGTGGAGAAGGATGCATGTATCAAGAGTTACTAACAATTAAATGCACTTTTTTGTAAATTGTGTACTACTAAATTTAAATGTATAGTGCAGGTAACTAACTTCTCTCAAAGGGAATACCTTTTAACACCTGACTATCTGTTTGTCTACAGGTGGATCTTCTTCACATTTTGTCAAAGCAGTTTGCTATCCAAGGTGTTAGAAGTAAGATTCATCAGAAATCATTTTGACATTTTCTGGTTCCCACCATCCAGATAGGTCACCAGCCTCCCCTAGGGACAAGCTGTCCCCTCGAGCCCGGGGCTCCCCACCCCAGACCCCCACCCCCCGGGACAGGCAGGGTTCCGACTCCCAGTGGGACACCACACCCCCGGCCACCCCCACCCCCAGGCAGAATGGCAGGGACAAGAAGGTAGGAACTGTTTGTATTTCCTTTTATATGGTTGTGGAAGACACACATGTACATGTACGACCAGGGCTGCCTGACTATATCCACTATTACAAAGGTCTAGCCTTGCTGCAAAAAAAATATGTATTTCAGTACAGTGAAAAGGATGTTAAAAACAAAATTTAGATCATATGCTTATTGTTTTATATCATGGTATCTACAGTCGGATACTGTGGAATTATTATTACTTAGAGAACTGCAGTCATTTGTCTCTAAAAAACGAAACCCGAAATTTGGACTCTCTAATAGCAAATGTTCAAAGCCAAACACTTCTAACACTGTGTACATGTAGAATTCAACGTACATTGGGTTTAACAGGACGATGATGACTACTGGGACTCCACACCACCGGCCACGCCCACCCCTCGCCATGGCAACATACAGGAGGAGGTAACCATGGAAACCAGTACCATCTCCTTCTATCCCTTAATCTTTCTCTTGCACATTCCACAATCAGAGATTGAACTCAGCTTACAAACTCTCACCTTACCTTGATACCTGTTGACTGTCGGCTGCCTTCTCTCTGTGCAAGGACAAAGGGCTTCACTTTCTCAAAGTTTATATCTTCTCTTGCAGAGTAATTCCTTTACCAGTATGCAGATGTCAAGCAGAATGACAATTATCATCAATTAGCCATAAAAGGAACAACAAGATTGATTGATTGATTGATTAATGATACTGTGTACTATACACAGTACACGTACTATATACATGTAGGATGTAATTCTTTGGAAAGTGTATGAATGCAAAATGCTGTCTGACCAAAGTTTTGTTTGGTATAATTGTTCAATCCAGGATGACTATGAAGACGTGATACCAACAGGAAAAAAGCAAGTCCAGCCCACGAGCTAAGGCCAAGGCTCCTGCATCTGCTGACCTCCCCGAGAATGAGGATGACAGGAAAAGAGGTGAGGCACTCTTTGGTAAAGGTACATGTAGGATATGAGCAAAATTCAAAGGTGTCCCTTTCCAGAAGATACGTAAAAGTTGGTAAGGTCATGGCACACACATGGCAATTCTCACAAATGTACTAGTATGGACCTGCCCAATTACCACCCTAGCAAGAATATGTACATTTTGTTCAGAAAAGCAAGGAAATCCATGCCTCATCATTTTACTTGTCCCTGTCGCAGTGTCAGATTTCTTTAGCCAGCCAATTTTGTATCTGTAATCTGTCCTAGACTTGTCATAAAGGTTGGTTTACCTGAAGTGGAAGAGTGGAAGTTTTTAGGGTTCGAAATCAGGATTTTGTTTCTTTTCCCCTTAATGGTATATCCCTTTTAATCCCCAGTGCTGGCAGAGCTCGGCCTGTCCGATGTGTCGGAGGTCTCCAGTGTCAACTTTGACACCGAGAATGAAACAGACCAGGACGCTCCATCACCTTTGACTCCAAGGTAATTTGTATCATCATCATCAGGGCACAATGGTAACAGCAGACTGAAAGCATGTAATTTCAAAATGTATTAAAGTCAAACCTGTGACCACCTCAGCAAAAGGACCACCTGGCCACTTTTGGGAGGTTCCTTTGGGTATTTTCTCATTAACCCAAACAATAAGAATCCTGTCTTTAGTGGCCACCTGTCTAATGTGACCATTTTGTTCAAGTGCTGAGTAAAAGAAAGCTATAATTCCTTTTTCTTGTCCTTCACAGGAACCCACCTTCCCCATCATCCGCAAGGTCAGCTCCCAAGGCCAACCAGACGGTATCCTTGCCTGAGTTAGGAAGAGCACAACAGGTGCGTCCAACTACTTAAGAAACTTCTAAGGAATATTCTGAGGAAGGTGCAAACATGTGGTGTCAGGTTAGGAAGTCAATGTTTGTGATACAAAATCATACCGGTAATGTTAGAATGTGTCATACTGAATACAAAATGTAGGTTACCACTCATTTATTTATGCCCCCCCCCCTCAGAATGCAGAAAAGAAGGAGACACCAAGAAGAAGTGGGAGCCAAGATGAGTCAGGTTAGTTGCTGTTTTTAGCACTGACTCTTAGAATACACAAAACTAATTGATGAAAATATGACATCCTACAGCTCTTACTATCATAAGAATTTTATATTAAATGCACTGAAGAGTGCTGTTTGCACTTTTCCCTGTTTTGTCCAGATTCTGACTGGGATTCAGATGAGGTGCTTCCACCATCAGACTACAGCGCAGGGAAGGCAGCGGGCAAGTCCCCGTCTGCACCAGCTGTCATGCAGAAGAGACCTCGTAAGTCCTGGTGGTGGGAAGGGGGGCAGACTTGTTTAAGCAATCATATTCAGGTCATAGCTTTTGCAAAGAAAGCCTTCCAGACTGTAGATCCAGGAGATAAAAAATGTCCGACAGGAGATGGACAGCACAAAAGTCATTGTAACATCAACTCTGATAATTCTGGTCTTAAAGGATACCTGCCAGAATTATGAATGATTGAGAGTTGATGTTATATGTTAGTACATGTATATTGTACCTAACAAGTCCACAGATGCCCCAAGCATCTCCATATCAGAAGGTGTCATAATATATACATTGTATAATTTGCTGTCTTTATGGTAAAGATCAGTTCCTTTATCCTCTACTGATGCCCAAGAGACTCTAAGAGTCTTTTTCCAGGTAGGTCATTATCTTCCTCCTTCTATACCACTAACCGTGTAGTAACCCTTCATCACCTGAACATGTTATGTAACATTTTGCACAATTTTGATTTATTTACACATTATGCTAACTATCAGTTCCTTTCTTTTGCACTCTTTTTATTTCGTTTTTTGTTTTGTATCTTGTGTTTTAATTTCTAACAAAGCCTCGGCCCAAGAGTCTGAACAAGACACGTCCACGTTTGGTGATGATGAAGTCATCAGACCTGAGGATGAAGACTTCACTCAGTCTGTGTCTAAAACTCCATCCTTCCAGGAGTCAGGGCATAGAGGTACGTTACTCCCCAGGCATGCCCCAAAAAAATGAAAACCAGAAAAGGATGGCTAAACTATGTAACCCTTCATGTCTTCACATGTCAAACTGTTACATCAGAGCCCATTTCATTTCAATTTCTTACACAATACTGGCCTTCTGAAAGAAACTTCCATTGCTTTATTTAGGTTTACATTTAATTTATTTCTTGAAACCAAACTACCAGATAACAAAACTGTTTCAGACTGCTACAAAAACAGGTGTCATCTTGTCATTCCAATCTGTTTATTCCATCCACTACATGTATTTATGCCCAATGCTTTGAAAAACAGTTGCTTGTAATTTTCTGTCCCCCTGTTCTTCTCTCTGTTGTAGATTTGTTCTGTTTTTGTTTTGTTTTGTTTGGTGTTCACTAAATGTAATAGGTGGTGTGCATTTGTTTTTGTCATTTTGCTTTGTATTGTTTTCTTTTGGTGTTAAAGCTAAAGTTGTAGGTGGTGTGCATTTGTTTTGTTTTGTTTTGTTTTGGTGTTGACTAAAGCTGTAGTAAGTGGTGTGCATGTTGCATGGTGGTTACAGTCGGTGACGAGGATTCCGAAACCTCGTCTGACTTTGGCGATGATGAGGTGCTTCCTCCCAAGGATGACAATTTTTACTCCCCGCCGTACGGTAGTGGGAGGCCGCGTACGTATTTGTACTGTGTTGTGCTTTGTAGTAGAAAGCAATGCTTAGGCATGGCTAAGTGTTGTTGTTTCTTCTTGTCGCTTCTTGCTGCCCTTCTTTTCATAAATGCTGTATCAAACTGTCTTTGCTGCTTTGAGAAAACGACATTGTTCATGTACAAATATTTGGAAAAGTCTTTGACAAGCTAGCTTTAAGCTGCTGCTTTGTGGGAAAATACTCTTTTCAGACTTTCCAAATAGGATTCCAATAGAGCAACTGATTTAGATCAAACATCTGCTTATTCTACTCAAGGAGTGAATGGTGTTTTTTATTAGTCATTGATTCATTGATTCATTCATTTATTCATCCATCCATTCATTCATTTACAATGTATTCCCCCACTTGATTATTCAATCCTTCCAAAGAGGTTAAGCTCCTTGATCTAATAGTCACATTGAACAAGGAGGTTAGATTAACCACCTTTAATTTGGTACATTAATTTTGTACTACTGTGTACTGTAACAGTTATGTACAATGTATGTCAGAAGGTCAGAGGTTCATCAGTGTTTCCCTTCCCCAGCCCTGTACCGCGGCGTCTCCCAGACGATCGAGGAGGAGGACGAGGACCAGGCCTCGCAGCTCGGAAGCGCCCGCTCCCGCCAATCTGAAGTCACGGAGGAGGAGAGCGAATCTGAGTGGGAGAGAGAGAAGAAGCGGGAACGCGAACACCGCCAGAAACGAGAGCAGGAAGAGCAAGAGAAACGAGAGGAAGAGCAGAGAAGGAGACAGCAGGAGAAGGAGAGACAAGAACAAGAAGAACGAGAGAGAAGGGAAAGACAAGAACGTGAGAAGCGAGAACAAGAGGAGAAGGAGCGCCAGGCTGAGAAGGTTAGCCATTTTGAATCCTGGTTTGCTCATATTGCAGCTGCTGCAGTACCTCTCAGTCCCATCAGGGGGCTCTTGTCTCTTTCCATCCCCAACTGAGCAGCCAAACTACTGGTTCAGCAAATTTTAAGTCTATTCAAAGAGCATGTTGTCTCCCATGTTATGGCTTCTTGATGACATTTTCTGATGAAAAGTTAATTTTTCAATTTATCCTTCTTATAAATTAGTATCTGACAGTGTACATTGTATACTTGACGTTGTCCATATTAAGTCTTTTTTTGGTAGTGCTGTATTGTGTGAATTACTTTCACAGCACACTGAGTTGTTAGGCTTTTGTTTGTTTTTCAAGCCTTGACCATAAGGATTGACCTATCACACTAAGTGATTAAAAACAAGACTAACAACAGTAAGTAAATGTTGACAAAATCCAAGGGAATCAACAGTAGCGATTATCAAATGACAATAAATCATGCAAACAGAGCTGTATCTAATAGTACCTCTTCATCTCCTTCACTTTTTCCCTTTATAGAAGACAGCCTTCTTCAATTCAAGAAATGGTAGCTCTAAAAGCTTTAAATTTGGTAACTCACAGCAAACAGTCTCACTGTAAGAATCTTTTTTTTGTATGGTCCATTTGTTATGGCTTAACTTCATCTTAACGTTTACTTAGTGAGATTTGAAGTTGATAACTTTCCCAGCCGTTAACGGTCATGTTTGCACATGTCACTCTGCTAATTCTGTGTCAAACTTCACAAAGCATTTATACAGTCCCTTTGGTTTGTTATTGACTTTCAAAAGAGTCCCTCACATCGGAGCATACTTTCTCCACGGCCACACTACACGATTTGTGTACAGACCTCAAAATCACCTCTTTCATATGCTAATGACGCTACTCTGAAACCCGATTCCTGTCTGTTGTTACCGGGTAACCCGACACTTCAGACTCCGGCTGCAGGGTGGGGGGGTTATAGTGGATTAGTGTAACTTATCCGCAGTTGTTAGTTTTAGTGACAGGCAACAGTACACTACACAGTTATGTTAGGCGTCCTGGTCTGTACATTTGTCATCTGTTACACACTGCTGAGTTTGTGACAAATCTCTGTATTACTAAGTACTCCTCATCAGTGTAGGGCTTTAGGGTAAGTTGTTTATAGTTTTATTATATTTGTGTCTGGCTTTTTCTATTATATGGAATTAGTATTTAGCATGCGGTCTATACAATGAACTGGCGTCCAAATAGTACAGCTTCAAAACATGAGAACAAGTGCTGGCGTGGGTCCAGTCTGTCCCTCATTATTTACGTAGTAACGGAGATAGCCAAAACTCCTACCTTGCAGGGACCTCAGTATACAGAGAAAGTTAAACATACATCAAGTGGTATTGATTCCATTGCACCTAGTCGGCAATTTTCACCAATCAGCTACAGTAAGTGTGTAGGATTTGTATTCCCGCTTGAGTAAAATTCATCTTTTTAGTGTCTAAAGTCCATTCAACATCTGGGGGTTTTCTTGTGACCTTCTTGAGAAGCCTAGAAAGTGTAAACACGGTGCTGCAGAATCAAACAATTCATTTTGTTGAAGCAGTGTTGTGCATTTCTTATCGTGAGGCACGTCCAAGCTGCTATTTGTTGTTCTTCATCGTAACTGTCATATACATGTAGGTCTAAATCCTTAAGGCTGTTATGAACAGAATGGAAAATTCCATATTATTATTAATTTGATAAGCAGAATTCATGGAGGCATGTACTCAAATAACAGTCAAGTAAAATGGTGTACAGTGCAGTCATATAGCGTAAACTGTTCTTGCTCATGGTTGGTTACCCATGGTCTAGTCTGGCCAAGGAAAAGTTAACTTGTTTAGCCTTCATCTGGTGTCATTCCATCCATATTGAAAGATGTTTCAAAAAGTAGGTTATGTGGTCACCAGGCCAAAGTTCAGGTATTGGTAGCTTCTTAAGTCCTAAAAGAACTGTTGGACTAGGAGACAGATTATTCTGATCAAGTAAAGTAAATGGTGACATCTTATCATGTGTGTCCTTCTTACTTTCCATTCAGCTTACATTTGGGAGTCTCTGTTGGGTTTGAAAAAAAAGGCCTTTCAATAATGTTTTTTATTTTATTTTGTAGAAACGCAAGGAAGAGGAAGAAGCCAAAAGAAAGGAGAAACAAAGAAGGGAAGAGGAAAGAAGGAAGGAAGAAGAGAAACAGCGTAGGGAGGAGGAGAAAAGAAGAAAGGAGCTAGAAAGGCAGGAGGAGGAGAGACGTCAGAAAGAAGAAGAACTCAGGCAGGCCAGAGAACGGAAACAAAGGGAAGAACAAAAGAGACGTGAAGAAGAGGAGAGAAAGGCGCAGGAAAGAAGAAGGAGGGAAGAAGAA
Source organism: Branchiostoma floridae x Branchiostoma japonicum (assembly GCA_013266295.2). Classification (NCBI taxonomy): domain Eukaryota; kingdom Metazoa; phylum Chordata; class Leptocardii; order Amphioxiformes; family Branchiostomatidae; genus Branchiostoma; species Branchiostoma floridae x Branchiostoma japonicum. Next base: position 14,324,491 of record CM023825.1, read on the forward strand.
GAAAAGGAAAGATTTAGGAGAGAAGAAGAAAGAAGACTAGAAGAGGAAAGGCAACAGCAGGAGATAAAGAGAAAAGAGGAAGAAAGGAAGAGAAGAGACGAGTTGACTCGACAGCGCGAGGAAGAAGAACTAAGGCTTGAACAGGAACAACGGGAAAAGGAGAGAAGACAGAGAGAAGAAGAAAAGGAAAGGAAAAGACTAGAGGAAGAAAGGAGCAGGAAAGAAAAGGCTGAAACCAGAAGGAAGGAGGAAGAACGTCGAGCTCAGCTGAGACGAGAAGAGGAAGAAAGACTCGCCGAGGAGCAGAGAAAGGAAGAAGAAAGGCAGAGGGTGAGAAAGAAGGAGGAAGAGCGCAGACAAGAGGAGAAAAGACGACAAGAAGAAGCCAGAAAGGCCGAGGAAAGGAGGATAGCAGAGGAAAAGACTCAGAAGCACCTTGAGAAGCTGAGGCAGTTAGCTGAAAAACAAGCAGAGCCAGTGTAAGTACATGTGTAACTTTTAGATTAATGATAATGTTTTCAAGATCCACACTTACACCCTAGCATTTGCTAATTATACACTCGAATGCATGCTACAAGACAGTCTCCTGTCCAAAAAGATAGAAAGGATGGCAAAGATAAAGTGTTCATTCACACATGGGCAGTTACAATCAAACCTTTTTTTTCACCAGTCCTTGACAACTTAGTAACTATAAATTAAATAAGTTCTCTCTGAAGGTGACATGGGGAAGGGAATGTTCCTTGTGAAGAAAAAACGTCACAACAAAATTCATCAAAATCAACCTTTCAGAGATCAACCCAATCAATCTTTGACAGAACAAATGTTGATGGGTTCTTTAACCCTCATCACAAAGGGCACCAATCCAGACAATGCATTGTCACAGGATTAAATAAGATGTACAAGAAGACCCTTCCACAATCCCTGATGTAATCTCTGCAATTAGTTCCTTGGCTGAATGAGGTCAAGCAATTTCAAAAATAGAATGTTTTGTGGGTCGAGTGCCATCCATCTTATTCCCATGGCATAGATTCTGCAGGGTAATGACATGATCAAGAGGTGGTGTACAGTCATGTAAGTGAGGAAAAGAAAGAGTGTTTGGGGGGAAATTTTGTTTAGAGCTGCTTAGGTAGAAGTAATCCAAGAAAGTTGTTATTGTTTCTAGTATGTAATGTTTCATCTGCATGTAATCCTCGTGGGCAGCACACATGTAGTAATTAGTATCTGTTTGTAATCTCTTGACTGTACATGCAACCAGGTATGGAAGCAATTCGTCTGCGGCCTAAATACATTTGTGTAACCAGTGCCTATTGTCATGGTTGAAAAGTTAAGAAATCTGTTCTGTGCTTAAAACATGAAACCTTGGTTGTGTTTTCATGTCTTAAGATACATTATTAATGGTATTAATAGGTGAAAAAATAACTGTTACATTGAAAGAAGGCTGACAATGGTACATATTTGTAGCCATCAAGCAGTTTTGATTTGATTTTCTTGTTTATTCAACAGACATGACAGCCCAAGACTGCAATCCAGCTCTGGTGTCCTCCACAGACCAGACTCAGTAGATAAGGAGGTATGTGACAATGCTTTGTTCTGTCCTTTCCAATTTGAGTGGATTAAGAACTAATGTAGCGTGCCTTGTTGTAGTATGGCACTTTCAGATAAGAGTAGGGCATAGCCATAATGCCCGGTGTGCGGTGGACAATTGTAAAACCTATCAGTTCCAAACTCACAGTTGAGCAGTTGTATTTTAACTTATAACAGCCTTGGCTACCCAAGCAGCCTTGGCAGTATGTCACAGGAAATAAGAAAATAGCAAAAAAAGTTAAAATGGTTAGGATAAAAGAAAGTCCTAGCCATTTTTCTATGAAACAATTCTGTTTTCCCCTGTTGGCAGTTGGTAAAAAAAATGAGTCATTTCGATGTGAAAATACAGGGTAAACCTTAAAGTTTTAGCCTTTAGCCTATCATGAAACATTTGAGCTAAATGGTTTGAGATCCTTTTCATGAAACAATTCAATTTTCCCCTTCAGGACGTGTTCAGCAGCCAGTCCTCCGTGGTGGAAGACGAGATTGAGGACGACGCCCGTTCCTTGGAGCTGCGGAGGAACCGGGAGCGGGCGGAGGCGGAACTCGCCGAGGCAAAACAGGTACGACGAGAGAGGATGCTGTCTGCGGGGTCTGGCAGCATCAGCCTGAGCGAGGACGACTTCGACGCACACCTGGGCAGGGGCAGGTGAGAGGAATCTCTCTTTCTGTTCACTCATTCATTCATTCATACATTCATTCATTCAATCATTCTTTATTTCTTCCTGGCAGAAGAGAATCTTCAGAATATTATGTACAGAAATTTTCATTTTCAGACGTATTCATAATGAACTTCAAGGTTCTTGAGGGAGGGTATGTATCCACTAGTTTTAGCATTGATTTGTTAGCCCAGTCAATAGACAAGTCAAATAAAGTAGTCATGTATAGCCATTACAGTGGCACGTTAGAAATATGTGTACCTGTAAATAATGACATAACAAATTTATTGCTCTTAAAATCATATAAAAGACTAAGAAACTGGCTAGTATAATATTAGTAAGAAAATTCAGATAATACATTGTATAAATCAATAATTTTGATGTTTGCCTCTCCTACATATGACATAAAATTACTATTTTATCGCATTATATCACAACTGATTATTGTCTTTCACCACCATAGCCTGAAGGCATATTTGACCACAACTCAATTGATAATAGCGACCCTTACGGCTATTTGTCTTGTTTTAATAATAGACTACATGTCATCCGGTCATACTGGTGGCTGATTGATGCGCCAGCAGCCTCCATTCACCCAGCACCTTCCAGTTAATAAAACCCTTCATCACCATAATTCTCATGACAGCAGGGTATTGTTACACATGGCGTTTGAAAGGTTTTAACCTGGGGGCATACAAAATGTAGGACGCGTCATTGTGTAGTCAGGGGTGTCTACCAAAGTGGGAGACTTTTTTTAGTAATTTCAAAGAGTTAGAGAAGTTTTTTGAAACCTTTAATGGACATGAACATCTAATGATGCATGACTTTGTGCATTGCATGAAATTCAAGTAAGCGTATGGTGTCCGATATTCTTTTCCCAAGGACTTGTTTGACATCCTCCTCCCTAAAATAAGTTGACCTGTCCCAGAGTCCATTTTGTAAAGACTGTTGTAGTTGGAATTCCTGGGAGTGATTGGCCCTCTACGTTAAAGTGGTTTGTAGAAAATGTAACCAACTCCCAACGTCTCTCGCCTGTCCAGTCTGCTCTCTGTCATGAAGGAGAAGAGCAGGTATGTTGAGGAGGCTCGAAATACTACCACCTGCATATCATACAGGTTAGTGCAGGTGAAATTGGAGCTGTACAGGTGTTTCTGATAGCTACCTGCACCTAACCTGCACTGGTTTATGTATTGGGCATTTTTTTGGTTCCCAAACTTGTTTTATACACTTCACAGTTGCATTCTAAATCCTGGAGCTGACTTGATGATGACTGCAGCATTCATTGTCACAATCAGTTGCTGGTTGTGTTCCAGACCTGTGGAAGAAAATTGCCAAGAATATTGTGTAGAAATCCTAGTACTTATCCACTAATCATTAGTTCATTAAACAAGCGCAATGCTACTACAGTGTGCTCATGTACATACTTTGAAAAAGCTTTATCTTGTAAGAACGCCAGCTTTTGGACGTACAAATCAATGGAGGTCACCTGTATGAAAAGGTGCTCCAGCTGCCATATCCCAGTGGTTTCTACTCACACAAAAGTGGGAGAAAAAAGTATTGTCTGCATCGCTATGGCAACAGGTACTCCAGTTCATTGGCGTAGAAGTGTGAACAAAGGTCTTTTCAATTTTACTACCAGTATGTCTAGAAATGGTGCAATACTGTACATTTGATTAATATGGTGTCATGCTTTTAAGAGTTAAAGCAAACAAGATTGTGGTCATAAAAATTATGGTGGGACACATATAAAGGCCTTAATATAGATGTTTACTTCATGTGGTATTGATAATGGCATATGCTGGCCAACATTACAACATATGTTGTCATGTAATAGCAACTTTCCATGAAAATTTTATGATTTGCGGTAAAAATGCAACACCTTGCATGAAGACTCCAGTGACTTACAAGTTGGACATGTCATGATTAGAGTGTTAGAAGATGTACATGTACCCAACCCAGAGACAGGTTCACTTCCGTGATGATTATTACGGTGGATATCGGAACAGGTGGCACAGGTGGTACAGGTTGTGACATTGGTTGCCAGACAGTTACTCCTACTCTTAGCATGTAGTCTTTGGCACACACACGTACAGGAAAACTGGAAGGATTTGCAGCCGTCATAATCATATTGTCTTTTTTGTTCCCACTTGTACTCTTATTTGTATTGGAAGTAGGACTTTGAAAGGGTTAGTTATGAGTATATTGTCATGTTTCTGTGTTTTATAACTTTTGTGGTGAATGTGTACTAATGATCCTCTGATGTTTGTGTTTTGCAGGTCTACCAGTAGAAGGTCTGGAACTGAAGCTCTAAATGGCAGCTCAGCAAGAAACCATGGGGTGGGTACTGTTTAATGCTCTTTGTACTAAGACATGTCACTCTGAGTTTTGAAAGGCTCTGAAAATATGAAAAGCTCTGTATCAAACATTTTCAGTGAAATATCACCATGAGCTGATATTTTGACATAAACCTTGAAGGTGGACTACTATTTAAGGCTGCTGTTTCAAATGATGGAAAACTTAATTGATAGTTTGCAGTCCATTAAGAAATAATACATGTAGGTCCAATATGGTGCCATGGCTTAGGGTTTCCTTTGCTTTCCAAATGTGCACACAAAGTGACCTAGGTACACATGAACTGTACTTTAGTGGCAAAGTCTTCACAGTACATTGTTTCCCATTCTATCTTACATGTACAATGTAAGACTGTTAAAAAAAACACCCAACTTTGGAAGTACATGTAGGTCAGTGTCATTATAAAGTGAAAGGGAAAATGGTTTTCCTTCACGTTCTGATGCACAGGTCCTGTCAATATGTGTTGCTTTAGTCATTAAAACAGTGCAAAAGAACTTTCTTTCCATCTTAGCTTAGTGCATGCGGCTTACACAATTTCACCCAGGCCACCTATCCACGGCACCCAGAAGATGAATCCCCTGTCTAATTAGGAAACAGTCTGTACAGTTTCTTGGGAGAAAGGGGTAATTAAGGCCGGCAAATGACGTCCCTGGCGATGCATATTTCATGAACCCAGCTGTTGTTTCCCCGCTCCGCTTGGACATGGGTTATGGGGTCATTAGATTATAACACGTCGTGCAGGAATAATGCCATGTAAAGGGGTTTGCACCCTGACGTGTTGAGCACCGTTGGTGAAAGGATTCCTCTGTATCTGTGAACGAAAAGAGAAGAGTGTACTACACGTATGGTAACGCGTTCATGTTTTTGTGTGATTGCATGTTTACTTTGATGATTGGATTTGGTGATAATTTTTTACGTACATGTACCAGCATGCTTTGTACTGTATTTCAGTAGAGCTGCATTCCCTGCATGTTTGTGACTGATGAATTTATGAATAATTAATTGCTTCTGAAAAAAAATCACTGTACGTTAACATTGCAGTCAAAGCATTGTGATGATCATGTTTTGATGTTTCCGAAATTCTGCGAAACCATGTCACTTGGTTCTGAGCAATCATCATAACCTGGATATAACTGTTATATATAAGAACTCAAGCTAAATGTTAATATTCTCAAAAAGAGCTACATGTAGGGACATTTCTCTATTAGTATTACATTGAACCTGACACTTTGGTACCATTCTAGGCATGACCAGTGAGACATAAATTTTTCAGTATGCTAACAGAGTTGGATCAAGTTACACTGACGGTCTACAAGTTTGTAATTCGTGTATTTGCAGGACGATCAGTGTCCAGAAACACAGAGTTAGTTGTTAGTTAGTTTGTTTGCAGGACTCTCATTGTCCACAGACACAGAGTTAGTTGTTGTGTTTACAAGCTTGTTTGTTGTGTTTTTACAGGACTACACAGGAGTGGATGCTGAGCTGGACCTGTCAGTGTCCACAGACACAGAGATGGAGGACGTGGTGGACCAGTCTCCACTGGCCAACATGAGGATCACCTCCCAGTCTCCCCTCAATGGTGAGAATACAATGTTATGTATAATCTTATAATGCTTGGTGAGGAGTTAAACTTTGACGTTTCCAAAATTTGCCCTATATTCAAACCTGTCTATAGTGACCACTCAAGAAAGTAACAGTAGACAGTATTGTTAATGGAAAAATAATGACCCCCAAAAGTGGTCCTTATGCAGAGATTGTCACTGAAATGCAGGTTTGAATGCATATCAAAGGCCAGGTGGTTGTTTTATAGAGATGGTCACAGTTACAGGTTGCACATGTCCTTTTTATATGACAATTATTAACATTTCTAGTACTACGTAATTATATGATATCTCCTTGTAATGTGTAACTTAACTTATAATGTGCAATTTTTAAACAGTTTGTAATTTCATTGTGTCACTGTGAAAGTGCAATAAATACATCATGAGTCTTGAGTTGAGTCTGAGTTTGTCTGTACTGAGGATATGTCCTTGTTCCTGCCAGACTCCTCCATGATGCTGAAGCTGAACCAGCGTCTGCAGGAGGTGAGCCGGCAGCTGGAGAGGGAGAAGGCCGGCAAGGAGGAGGTGCAGGTCAAGGTCAGGTCACTGGAGTCCAAGAGAACAGACCTCAAACGGTGAGTAGACCCATCTTCAACAAACCCTTGAAGACCAGTGACTTAGATTTTAGAATGGTAGAAATTGCTAGTGGTAGAATATTTTGCCAGTCAGACAGGGTTTGGTTGGTCACTATGGCTCACTCTAATGGCAAATTCACTACCCTATCTAGTCAATTTTCTTTTTTAACCATTAAAGAAGTCTTGTGTGCTGTCTTTGTTTCAATGATGTGAGCTAAAATGGAGACTAAGTTGGATTACTATTACTGTAGCTATATGTATGAACAGTGTTAGTGCAGTGAAGCTTTAAGTCAGGGGACTGCTTTTCTGTAATGTCTCGGAAGAACTGTACAGAAACCTTCCAAAGTGATCTTCTTATTCAAGGATACCACAGTCACTAACTTACCTTTTGGTTTGAAATATCCTACTCCATTCTGTTCCTGACATGCTATATTGCCTTTACAGGAGACTGGATACAGCCAACCGAGAGAAGTCCAACCTGGACACCATCAAAATTGACCTGGAGGGAGAGATTAGAAAACTGAAGTAAGTTTATAATCAGTTTGACTCAACTTTGGTCTTTCAATTTGATTTGTTCTTTGCCTTTGCAGGTCCCAATTAAAATCCTTCTTGATTTCCTTGCTCTAACCTATGGTGTACTGTGTTCTTTACAAACAGATATCAGCTGGGTGAAGAGCAGGAAAGACGGAAAACAGCAGACACCGTCCTCAACAAGACTAAGGAGCAGCTATCCAAGAAGGAGACACAATATTCTCAGTACGACATTTCTTCTTACTCAAGTTTGACATTTTCCTTCTGCAAGAGCTGTGTACTGTAGCACTGTGGAAACACTACAATCAGTACAGTCTAAGAGAAGAACCTTTAAAATGGCAAACTATTAAGTATATCTATTGTCAACATTTCATGAATGAGAAATATCTGTTGTGGTTTTGAGGAATGTTTATATTTCGTTGCTATTCTGTTGTATTTGGGTGGGTACTTATTTATTTGTCTTTTTAATACATTGTGTAGTGTTGACATGTTGTTTATTTGTTTGTGTGTTTATCATTACAGAGAAGTAGAAAACAAACAGAAGTCTGAGCTGACCATCAGGGGTCTACAGATGGAACTCAGGTCAACCCAGTCACAAGTCAAAGCTGTAAGGACAATATGTCGAAGTTTTAGCTCTTCATTTGAGGGCATGAAATTCAGTGTACTTCTGACATTTTCCATGATATTTTAGTCATAAATGACAGAAGACTTTGGGTCACTTCCACTTCATTCTTGACAAAGCAAAGATTTAAGATTACAAAGAAATCACAATGAATAGCATTGAAAATCACATTAACCAAAGTGTGCCTGTCCTTGGTGCTGATTGCTAGATTGCTGTCCTGAATAACATTCGTTGGTCATTCACACAACCATCCCTGTCCTTGGTGCTGAATGAAACTTAAACTGACACTGCTGTCCCTGTCTTTGGTGCTGAATGATGCTCACACTGACACTGCTGTTCCTCTCCTTGGTGCTGAATTACATTCAATTTACACTGCTGCCCCTGTCCTTAGTGTTGAATAAAACTCAAACTGACACCAACATTTTTCTTCCCAGTTGGAGGAGGAACGTGATGAGGCTCGGCGACTGTTGGCAGCAGAGAAGCAGGCACGACAGTCGCAGGAGGAACATCACAACGAACAGATGCAGCAGCTCAAGAATGAGGTACTTCATCTCCTTCTGATTCCTGCTGTTTACCTTATAATCACTTTTATTTCTTTACTGTACTCTTGCACTTATGTACTTGTATCTATCCCAATATCAATCTTTTTCTCATTCCTTAGCTATCTCCTTTTTTTCTTGTTTCTTTCTTCATTGCAACCAGCTACTACAGCGTATTTTCTGTTGCATTAATATATTGTCTATTCATGTTTGCTGGCTAGTTCATTCTGTAATTTTAGGGATGTTATCATGAGTGCTAACTAACAATGTGCAACATACACATAACATACACATACGTGGTAAACAATACAGACATAACTGCCATGGGGGTAGCTGTTGTTTCTTCCTATTTTGTACCAACCAGGAAGGATTTTGGAGACGTAAAAATGAGGGAAAAGTCTGCATTGTCAACTTGAATGTATGATATGGAAATTTCAAACAGAATCAACTTGCCTAAGGAGGAGCCTTTGTTTTAAATGAGTTTTTGGAAACAGAGCTTGTATTGTAACAGGCATACATATACATGTTTTAATCACCAAGCCTTGTCTGTAGCTATCACATTGTAAAGCATGAAGGGGCATGACTCTGTTACCAACGCATTATGTTCTTCATCCCATAGGAAATCAGCAAGTTGTCAGTAGAAAGAGTGAGTCACCTCCTCACATTTGCGTGTTTCTCTAGCAGCATGCAGTTTGTATGATGAATACTAACACTAGTTTCTTCATAGCTGCTTTGGTTTGTGTGTTTTCTATACTGTGTTTTACGAAGCAAGGTTTGCATGCTGTTTGTGTGTTTTTGTTGCATGACCTGTCTGTTCTTACTAACATCTGTGTTGACTTTAAGCATGTTTTGTGTGGCAGGCTGACATTGTTTTCATTGTGTGCTTTAGTCTGCGTGTGGTTAAGTGTTGTATCTAATGTTCTAGAGTTGAACTTATTGTGTCAAGCTGTTGTGACACTGAAGTTTTCTGTGTTTCAGGTTGGTACATGTGGCATTGAAATATGTCTGCAGACTCTTTCTGTTTGAAGTCTATGTTGTGAAACTACCCTGGTCCCTTTGAATTTGGAAAGACAGTAGAAATTGTGGAAATCTGAAAACTTAAAAGTTATATTTCAAGTGGTTGCAAAACATAATGCAAAATATAACGTTACATCTCATTTGAAAGAACGTGTATTCAGATATGTTATACATGTAGTACCTTTATGATTCTGTCACAGCTTTTACAATTGTAGAAGTATTTCACTTTGAAATGTCTGTTCTTCAAAGTTCCAAATGAACGTCTTTCCAAGTTTAAGATGTGTTACATGTATATGGTACCTGGGAGTAGTGACATTGTGTTTTTAATACTTACATGTAGTTGTGATGTTTTGTCTTCCTTACAGCAAAATGAGGCTCTCAACAAGCTGGAAAGTGCAGACGACACAAGGCGGTCTGTCTCCGACCACAATGAGAAACTGAAGAGTGAACTTATGCATCTCAAGGTACTGTTTGCCTCGTGTACACAGAAATGTACCTTCCAGTGTTGCTTGTTGACCTGCATTAATGTTCTCACTGGAGACTGAAGTAACAGAAGTTCTTTACCCTCTGATGATGACAACAGAAGCTTGAGCATGTTTGTACGTGTGTTTCCTTCCATCCCAGATTGAGTTGGAGCGACAGCGGACCAGGTACAGGGATGAGTACGGTCTGCTGCACAGTGAGAACGAGGAGCTCAACAACAAGATAGAGGAGCTCAAGAACGAGATTGTGAGTCGGAATATTGTGTCTATTTAATAAGTGGTAAGGTGGTCTTGTGGTTAGGGTTATATTCTAAAGGTTCTGGGTTCCAATCCCTGGCACGCCCCAATGTTGTGCCTATGGGAAAGGTGCTTTACACCTAAATGTATTTCCACACTTGACTCAGGTAAAGATGAGTATCTAGCTTTGGTTATGGATGTCCTCTTAGTTTGGACGTAAATCCGGAGGTCCCATGTTTGAGGAGATCCACACCTTGAGCACTTTAAAGATCTCACCATACTCATTGAAAAGGGTAGGGCTCCATCCTGGTGGGAGTGGATCAAAGCTTATGCAGCTTACTGTTCAAAACTTATGTGTTACGCCTAAAGGCAGTTCATCGGTTATGCAAAACGAACTGTATCTCGAGTTTTATACCATTAGAAATCACCAGCGTAGAATCTGTAAAATTTTTTCTATTATCCTGCAGATTAGAGAAAAGGTTTCTCTCTGGAGTCAGAAGGTCAGCGTAGTCTGAAAAGTTGACAAGACTTGCTGTTAACATTTATATTGGATTTCCCTTTTTGTTCCCGTAGCTTTTTTTGCCTGCAATGTCGTCAGGCAAAAAGCACTTCAAGCATTTTGTTTACTTTGTTGGTTAATTGTTTAAATGGTTGTAGTTTTGACTTTTGATGGTTAGCTTGCACATGTACATGTAGGTTCCATACATGTACATGTACATGTAGGTTGTTGAAAGACGTAACTCAACTTTGTTGGATATGTACAGTACATGAGATTCCATTGAAGACCAGGAATGTGTTTTTTTTAGGATTCTTCAACATTGCAAGATGGAAAAATGTTGTCTTGGGAGCATTGTTGTATTAGACAGCTCTGACAAAGAGGTTATGTTTGGGCTGGTGTTTGTTTGTTTGTTCGTTGACAGCATAACTCAAAAAGTTAATATATATATGATGTTTTTTTGGTATGAAGGCACACTATCATCTAAATGTTGGCCAACGAACAAGTTTCATCATAGTCCCCCAATCAACTTCACTTAGAACTGCAGTTATTTGTATCTTTTGTTAATCTCTGCTGTTTTTCCCGACAGAGAATGAGTGAAGAGGCCCTGGCACACTCCCACGCCATGTTCAACAATCAGCTGGCACAGGTCAAGTCCCAGAATGCCGTGCTGACTGCCGACCTTGACAAGGAGAAGTCTCAGAAGGACAGGCTTAATGCAGAGGTCAGTTGTTACTGTGTTTTGTTGTGTTCGATTATTTTACAGGGCTCAAAATACCACCTGCATATGCAGGTTAGTGCAGGTAGAATTGGAGCTTTGGAGGTATTTCTGATGTCTACCTGCACCTAACCTACACCAGTCCATGTACTGGGTTTATATACAAATGTAGGTTTACGTGGATTTTTATTTGCTACAGTGACTATTAGTATTACCACGAAGTACGAAGTATAAATTTTAAATAGAATAGATGTCAATGGTTTCTTAACAGGTCTTAGTATGATCCATACTTCCTAAATTCTGAATGGTGCAGGTAAAATTTGTCTGGTGCAGGTAATTTTTAATGTTACATACACCTGAGTGTGCAGGTATGCAGAAAAAGTATTTCAAGCCCTGTAGTGTCATAATAATGATTATAATCAGCTCCAATGTAATAAGTTGACAAAAAATAGGACCAAAGATATAACTCAGTCGTTCAATGTTCTTGTACTTTTAGTTATACAGACAAAGCAAAAATACTCATTAACTGGCCCTCTTCAAATTCACATGCTACTTTTTTTGCATTTATAGTGCAGGTCTCAAAATGCCACCTGCATATGCAGGTTAGTGCATGTAAAATTGAAGCTGTGCAGGTATTTCTGATGTCTACCTGCACTCTCATATATATACATGTATATATATATATGTATGTATGTATGTATGTATGTATGTATGTATGTATGTATGTATGTATGTATAGATATATACAACATACATACATACCAGTGCAGGTACATACAAAACAGTATTTTGAGCCCTGTTATATGTTTAAATCTTGTCCCTACCCTGCTGTGTAGCTTGACTCGCTGAAGCAGAGACTGCAGAGTGCCAACCAGGAGCTGGAGAAGGGCCACCTGGCGCGGAACGAGCTGGAACGGGCGTCGCAGCACGAGAGGGACGAGCTGAAGCGAGCCATCGACCACAAGGAGGCGGAGCTGTCGGGCCTGAGGGAGAACAAACGTGGGCTGAGCCAGCAGCTGGGCACCGCAGAGTCCCGTATCAAGGGGCTGGAACACGAGGTACTGTAAATCACCATTTTTTTTGCAGTACTTTTATATTGAATTTTGCGAATTTCACGGTCACTTCAGTACCGGCGAACTTATCATTACTGTGAACAAATAATTCTGATAATCACTGACTTTTGCTGCACCTGCCGCCACTGCAAACGTATAATAGTTCCGTGAACATGTCTATTTTTCTCAGACCGTGAACTTTTGCTACCGCAAGCATAATTAGTGATTTACACTAATTACAGTAACTGGAGAAGGGGATTCTTGTTTTGTTCTTGTTTATTGGGTGCACTGTGAAAGGCAATGTACATTTATAGCCATTTACACCTGCAGCCAAGTAAGGTATCTGTATCTGTATAGCCAGTATAACCACTCTTTGGCGTAACACACCAGCTTCGCAAGCACGCGGCGCGGCGGCAGCTGGCTACATTACACCGAATGACCTGTTACACCTAACCTTTGAACGTCTAACTCAAAACAATGTTTAAAACTATTAGATCTAGTGACGATACCCCTACTGTACTTTGTGGCAGCAAGTTCCACTCCACGATAGTTCTAGGAAAAAATGAGTTTTTTAACACGTCAAGATATTCATAGAATCTCTATGACAACTGTCAGTGATACACTTGATCTTAGACTACATGTATTAATCATGTATCAAAAAAGAAGGCTCCACTTTTCATATCCTAATACTATGATGATATCTAACAGTATTTTGTTCTGTCTTTCAACAGATCCAAATGACTCAGGCCTCTCTGAATGAGAAAAACAACCAGCTGAACAACCTGCAGAGAGACCTGGACCAGAGAAGAGGTAACCTGGAGACCCTGGAGCAGAGAGTACTGCAGGAGAGAGACAACTCCACCAAGCTCAAGGCCAAGCTTGAGACAGCCAATGAGAAGTAAGAGTTAAGAAAGACTGGATACTTCTTAAGGAGGCTTAAACCTCCTTGATTACATGTAGAAACCATTGTATTAGGAAGCGTGTCACTGGAATGAGGAGTAACATACAATATATGATGTTGAGGTGATATTATAGACAAAGCAGGTGTTTTCTGTGAAAAGGTAAATATCACTGTAAGCAGGACAGGTGTTCCCTGTGAGTCTCTGTCCTTCAACAGCTGTTCTGGGTTGGGTTATCCAAAGGTTCCCACCTCATTATGAACTAGTCAGTAGTCAATACATGTAATAGCAGTTGTTCTGGGTTAACTTTCCAAAAGTTCCCACTTCATCGGCCACCTTCCGTCTCAGTAGACGTCTCCAAAAGTTCCACTTCCACTTTATTTTCCCCCACACTTATTACTGCGTCGTGTTTCTGCCCAGAATTGCTGGTCTGCAGAACGAGTCGATGTTGCTGAAGCAGCAGGCGGAAGATTCCAAGTTCTCGGGCAGACCTGGGAGCCGGGGGGGAGGGGCAGAACAGGACAGACTGCAAGGCATGCTGGACAGGATGAAGGACGAAAATCAAAGGGTAAGGCTTTGGGTTTAGTAGAACTGGAGTTAGGATTGGCTGATTTCAGAAGTCTAGATTAGTCATTTGTGCTTAAAACCCTGCTTCTAGAGGTTTTGTTTCTGGTGTGTTTGTTTGTTTGCTTTACATTGTAGTTATTTGAATACATTAGAGTCACAGTAAGTGAGAAGGAAAATGGTGGCCGACAGGAAGGTCAAATTGGCGGTCAAAATGGTCTGGCAGGTTGGGAGGAAGTGCAATGCATCATTTTCTTTCATCAGTTTCCTGCTACCTTCCTTATGGAAGCCAGTGGGAAAATGCGGTATACCATACAGAATCAGTGAGAAATTGACAGTAATGAATTAAACAAGCAATTCACATCAACTCTAAATACTTCACGGAGGTCTGAACTCATTGGTAGTCAGATAGTTCAATAAATACTATTTGCTATAGACAAGTCTAGCAGGGCAGCCTTGTCCAATCAAAAAGTCTACAATCTGAATCCTTTGTTGTAATTTTGTGTACAGTTGAAGGACAGCCTGGAGGAGAAGAACAAGTCTCTGACCGACACGGTGAACATGATGAGGGAAGAGATGAGGAGCCAGGACATGAACAGGAGCGCCTCCAGCATGGAGTACCAGCGCATGCAGCAGGTCAGGACACAGCCTGTAGAGAGTGCTGTCAAAATTCTAATCACCTTGTCATACAACACACTAGGTTGAGGTAAAATACAATATAGAATAGGATTAATGCAATTTGGGATGCAGACATACATGTGTAAACAGTAGTACCTCCAACATGCAGCAGGTCAGGAGTTAGCCAGCTCTCCCTTCTGTAGATAGTGCCATCCAAATCATAATGTAACATGTGATGTGTTGACCAGGACTCTTGTTTCCCTAGTTACAAACCAATGTACCTGAATTAGCATGCAGCAAGTTTGGAGTCATCCAGATACAATAGCGAACCTAGGACTCACAGTGGAAGCATACTGGAATGTGCTTCCTATGTGCTTCCACTGTGAGACATCAGGAAGTACATTCACGAGTTTCCCATTCCCGTGATGCAACAGCGCTTGGGTGGTCGAATTTTGCGGCAGTGCGATTTTGCGACAGTTTCTATTACAAGCGCCAAACATGGAAAAGTGGACGGTAAAACGCTGCACGGTATGATATTTTCTCATCTCTACAATTGTTCTACTTAATTGAGATGTATAAACATCTACAAGGACAGGTAAATGCTGTTGAAGACAGGAATAAAAGACCTGTTGGTTGATATATCATGTTTTATTTCACACTGTATTTCTTGTCAGATGCAGCGCTAGTAGGACACCTTATTTTGAACACAAGATGCTCACAATACCTTTTTTCAACTTTTCAACAGGGCTGTTATGACTACGATGATGAAAATATAAGTATAAAAGTTTGTTCATAACCGGCTTTACCGCCACATCGGACTACGTGCGGCCAGCGGTTCGAGGTGTCAACACTGAAAAAACACACACAAAAAACGACCAAAAAAAAACACCAAACAAGCTGTATAAGAGTAGAGTAGACTACAAATCAAAATGTTGGAATTCATATGCGAATGTATTTTACATAACATACGTTGTTTTCTGAATGTAGGGCCAAACTACATGAGTTGTAGGGCCAGTATACATATTAAGTAGCGCGCTGTGTAGCGCGCTGATAGAAACTGTCGCAAAAAAATCGCACTGCCGCAAAATTCAACCACCCAAGCGCTGTTGCATCACGGGAATGGGAAACTCGTGAATAGGAAGCACAACCGAACCATACCTATGCTATAGCTAATATCCATGACC